>OY728133.1:1412006845-1413286130 GCA_963277665.1 Viscum album
ACTTAATCATTGCACTCCTAAGCAATTATCATATATTCAAATCAAAATTCACGCAACAATCAAAAATGAGAAAACATCTTTGATCTTATCAAAAAAAAAATTCATCATGTCTCTTCTATGAAAAACAATTTCCTTTCATTTTTATTCAAAAAAATTAAATTTTTTCAACTTCATAAATCCATCCATAGCTCAATCACAACCTACATCACATTGAATTTTATGTCACTCTTCACTCAAGAGAAATAAATTCTGGAGTTATGCTCATACTTGGAAGTTTCATGTATCACCATAGGCTTGTGACTAATCTCATTTATCTATAGCGTGAAACATAAAAATGAATTCAATCATGAGGGATTTCATCAAAGGTTCAAATGACTCTGTGGCTTTGGGTTGGTGGTTAAATGATTTAAAATTTCAAGGCTAGAAAGAGAAGGTTTGACTCTTAGCTACAATGCATGAATAATCAAGTGAAAACACAAAAAATTCTTCACTCAATCCACCATGAGAATGTGAAACAAAACAACACCCCCATTTATTTTAAATGGTATATGATCCAATCAATGATTTCAAGGTATTATATCATCCATGTTCTCCCCATTTTTTTTGTAAAGCTCAAGAAATGCACAACTTTATTTTCCCTTTTTTTACATATTTTTTTAAGCTCTAGAAAGGCACAACTTTTATTTTCTTTTTTTTTTCTGAAGGAGAACTGAATGAAACAAATGAATCATAATGAGATTATGACTCATTAATAATTATTTCATTGCCCAAAATTTTGACACATACCGCACAATACCCATAAATGAAACAAATCTCAATGAACGCACACAAAAGGCCCTTCCCCCACACTCAAACTTGAAATATCCATGCAACAATACCAAGAGAATGGGAAGGTAAGGATAAATTAGCTTGTATTGTGGCTTAAACCTACAAGGAAATTCATGGAATCTATGGTCTAATGAAGGATAAATGTAAAGGTAGGTCTCAGGATAATATGTGGCTAGCCAAAGTAGTGCCTCAATCATATTAAAAACATTCAATGAAATCCAAAGATTTGAAAGAGAAAAATCACAAATTCTGGTTCTCACAAAAAATCCAAGTTTCCCTCAAGAAAGTGTGGGTATTAGAAAGAATATGTAAAAGTGTTTTAGAATACCTCAGAGGATGAGAAAAATATTTTGAGTCAGTGTTTCAGGGCCATGGATTTCAAAAATCAGTTAAACTCATAAAAATGATTGAAAATCCAATTTAAGGAAAAAAAAATTCACATCAATAATCATTTAAAATCCTTTTTTAAAAAATCATTTCAATTTTATCAAAATCAATTATTGTGTGAAATGTGATCAGAATTATCATAAAAGCTCAAGGTTCCTAAAAAAATGAAAAAAAAGTAACCACACAAGAAAAACTAAGCAGGTTGACACTCCCCCCATACTTAAATTTCACTACCCTTCATCTTGTCTTGAAAAAATATAAATAAGGGAAAACTAAATAGAAGGAAAGACACAACCTGAATTTATTTTTTGAGTAGCACCATTAAGTTAAGATTCTATTTGGCACCACTTATTCCTACAAAGCAATAAATAAATGCATTAGAAAAATAGATAAAAATAAATATAAAGGGAAAAGGGAAGGGATAATGCTTGGTTTGACCCCCAAGCGGGTGCTAGGTTTTTACTGCTCCTAGTCAGGCAGTTGCAGCAGGTTAACCCCAATCCGAAGGTGGATGGGGTTTCTTGCTTTGAAACCACCAAAAATTATTTCTCCCAACATCCATATGTAGATTCCAGAAGTTAGAACCCCCAAAGAAAAGAAAAATATCCCCAACCCCTAGAAGAGATGGAAAATAGAATTTGAGATTAAGAGGGGGAGGGAAAAGGATGTAGGGGTGCTCCATGTTTTTTTCATCTGGAGGAGTGGTGTCCACCGGTGTTGAAAATAGAAGAATAGGAAGTGGATTCTCTTCTGGTTCAAGTTCGTAAATTGGTTATTCAATTATTTCTTCTTTTGTGCCATCATCCTCAAATGCACCAATGCATAACTCGATAGGCACCTCCATTATCTCCTCAATAAGAGGACCTTCTTCTTCTTCATCCAGATCCTGCAGTAGTGATGCTGAATCTACAAATTCAGAATAAGGGATATTAGATTTAAATTCTGAATTAATGAAATTTGAATGAAATGAATGCTCCAAATTTAAAACACCCTCAGAAATTTCAGCTTTAGAACCCTTTTCCTCAAGCAAGGCAGCTGGGAACTCATTTGTTGGCAAGGGAAGTGGGTCCGCAAGTTTTTCTTCAACCTCATCAACATCTTCATTAAATTTAGGTGGAATAAGATTTTCATTCTACTCAGCTTGTATTTGTTGTTGTTCCATCCATAACACTTTTACATCTTTAACTTGGGCGGCCAATGATGTTATCATCTTGCTTGCTTTTTCCATCTTTCTGCAATTCTCTTGAATTATCAAGGCATTTTCTTTCAATTGTTTGGAATTTTCTTCCAAGTGTTCGGAATTTTTAAGCATTTGAATATTCAATGTATCTTACCTACGTGTCTCATAATAAAAGTTATCCACATGCCAATAATTATAATAATTTCCATAAAAATTCATATTGGCTGATGAAATGAATGATATGGAACCAGAATCTTTTTTTTTGTTTTTTTTGAAAAACAGCGTGTGTAAGAACTTGAACTCCCCAGCAACAGCGCCAAATTGATGGTAGGGGGGTTTCAGTCACTTTAACCTACTCAATTAAATTCTTATTTTCCTAATAGTTTACCATAGTGGCACAACCTAGGGTCGATCACAAGGAGGCCGCTTATACGCACTGTATTTTCAATTGTCACTTTTTTATTTAACTAGTATAAAACTAGTTTATATAATATATATGGGGGTGGATTGAAACAAACTAAACTAATAAATTCATAATGTATTAATAATTATAGATTATAAATCCAAAGAAAACCGAACTGAGAAAACAAACTAGAGAAGGAAGCAGTGGACAATCTTAGATCTTCAGACATTCCCTTTATCATTGTTGACAATTTTCTTATAATTAAATTATCCAATGTATAACTCAAGACCTCAAGTTATACACCTATATTAACCAGAAACCATATAAAGACCTAAAATATGGTTGTTTATACACTCATGAATGTGATCCAATTTCCCAAAGACCTCCAAACAATTGAAACCAGTTGAACATGTTGTGCTCAATGGGGAGACCTCGCCCAAAGAAATTTAAACAACAAGAAAACTATTTTACAATCCTAAGTTGATAAACATTCATATAACAAAATAGAATAAAATGAAAACAAGAGAGAAGATACCTCGTTCAATCATATAATAAAATTATAGGATTATTTAAATGAAAAGTGTTTACAATAAAAACCACAAACTCAAAAGGGGTAAATGTCCCCGGACCATCACCTCCCACCACTGCTTGGAGTTTAGCCCATCATGTCTTAATTATCAAAGGAGCTCCTACCTCTCAAGATTTCCATTATTTCCCAAAAAAATTCTGGGGACATCTAGACCAGAGGGAGATGAGTTAGAGATTCCATTATGGAGAAGAGGAGTTCCATTGATAATTAATCCATGATGGGATAAACTCTAAGAAGTGGTGGGCGGCGATGGTCCAAGGAAATTTACCACTTTTGAGTTTGTGGTTTTTATTGTAAACACTTTTCATTTAAATAATCCTAGAATTTGATTGCATGATTGAACGAGGTATCTTCTCTCTTGTTTTAATTTTCTTCTATTTTGTTCTATGAATGTTTATCAACTTATGATTGTAAAATATTTTTCTTGTTGTTTAAATTTCTATGGGCAAGGTCTCCCCATTGAGCACAACATGTTCAACTGGTTTCAATTGCTTAGAGGTCTTTGGGCAATTGGATCACATTCATGAGTGGATAAACACCCATATTTGAGGTCTTAATATGGTTTCTGGTCAATATAGGTTTATAACTTGAGGTCTTGAGTTATACATTGGATAATTTAATTAGAAGAAAATTGTCAACAATGATAAAGGGAATGTCTGAAGATCTAATCTTGTCCACTACTTCCTTCTCTAGTTTGTTTTCTCAGTTCGGTTTTCTTTGGATTTATAATCTATAATTATTAATACATTCTGAATTTATTAGTTTAGTTTTTTTCAATCCACCCCCATATATATTATATAAACTAGTTTTATATTAGTTAAATAAAAAGTGACAATTGAAAATACAGTGCGTATAAGCGGCCTCCTTGTGATCGACCCTAGGTTGTGCCACTATGGTACAATCTTAGGAAAATAAGAATTTAATTGAGTAGGGTAAAGCGAATGAAACCCCCATACCATCAGCACTACAATACATTGGGTAAATTTAATTTCTCATGAGAAGATTATGGGAAAACGGTCCGGGCGGTTAGCCTTGGCTTGTGCTACTATGGGAAATGAGATTGGCGGTTAGCCTTGAATCGTACTAAAGACATGTTTAAAGTTGCTGCCACCTCTTTATGAAACTATGATTATATAATCTCATGCTTATATGATCCCATGATTATTTTATTCCATGTTTTTATGATCCCATGTTTATATGTTATGATTCCATATGTTCCATGCTTCCAATATCATTATGTCAAGCCACCTAACTCATGTGCTTAAAGTTTATTCTTATGTTCTTTCCCTTAATGGGATTTTTATCTCATCCCTTTGTTCATGTGTTCCCCAGGGTACCCTATCCAGATGTAAGGGATCAAAGGAAGTTAGGAGCTCATTATGAAGATTAAATAAAGAAGCGTTTTTAGCCCATGTTTTATGTTATATGTACCTAGTCTTCCAAGACACTAGACTTAACGATCCTTGGCTTGTACTCTGATGATGAATTATGTTTAAAATCATGAATTATTATGTGAAAAGGCTAGGGTTTCTATAAAATCTTACCTATAGTAGATGGTTTTCACTACCCCACTCTTACAACGAGTTAGGGAGACACATCTTGGGGATGTTGACTATGAGACCTAACATGCTCAGTTATTCATAGGGAAATCCCTTGATGGATACTCGATAGGTGGGGAGTACATTGTCCTTTTCAGAGGGTGCAACATTGTACTAGTGGCATTGCAAGAGGAGGTTCTGAGGGAGTTACACCCCCCCTTTAGCGGTGCATCTAGGAGTGGAAAAGATGTACCAGGATCTCTGACATCTGTTATGGTGGTCGGTGATGAAGAAGGTAGTGGTGGAGTTCGTGTATTGATGCCTCGCTTGTTAGAAAGTGAAGGCAGAGCATCAAGTTCCAATAGGCTTAGATTATCCACTTGAGGTGCCAAAGTGGAAGTGGGATGATATATCAATGGACTTCGTGATAGATTTACCATGCACGTCTAGGGGAAATGATACCATATGGGTGATCATAGACCGAATCACCAAGTCATCCCACTTCCTACCCATTTGGGAGTAGGGTTCAATAGAGAGTTTGGGACACCTCTACGTTCAAGAGATAGTTCGGCTTCACGGGGTACCATCGATGGTCGTTTCAGACCATGATTCTCGCTTCACATCCCGAATGTGGAGGGGATTGCAAGAGGCATTCAGGACTCAGTTGCGCTTGAGAACATTGTTTCATCCCCAGGAGGATGGATAGATGGAGAGGACTATCTAGGTTTTAGAGGACATGCTTCGTGATTGCATCATAGACTTTGGTCGTAGTTGAGAGGACCACCTACCACTGGTGGAGTTTGCGTATAACAATAGCTACCACTCCACCATTAGTATGACACCATTTGAGAAGCTATATGGGTGACCATGAAGGTCACCAATATGCTGGATATACCTAAGGGAGTCAGCACTCATGAGTCCAGAGTTGGTACATGCTACCACCGAGAAGGTGCATGTTATCCAGGAGTGGATAAGGATTCCACAGAGTAGACATAAATCGTATACTGAAAGAAGACAGAGGCCCTTGAAGTTCGAGTAGGGAGACCATGTGTTTCTTCGGGTCTCCCCTCAGTGGGGATTATAGATATTTGTCCATGGCATAAATTTGTCTCTGAGATTCATCGACCCTTTTTAGATTCTGAATAGAGTTGGAAAGGTGGTGTACTGCCTAGCTCTACCCCACAGATGCATCAGGTGCATGATTTATTTCATGTGTCGTAGCTGAGGAGGTACGTGTACAATACATCACACATCATCGACTGGGACGAGCTAGACATTGACGATGGGACGACATTTGTAGAGTTCTTGGTGGAGATAGAGGATCGATGAGAGTGGTTCTTTCATGGATGGTCGATTCCTCTACTATGCGTTCTTTGGTAGCATAAGAATCTCCAGGAGAGTACATGAGAGCGAAAGACTTAGATTCATTCTCAGTGTCCCCATTTTTTTGTTTAGACTTTATTTTTTCTTTTAGGGATGTAAATCTCTAAGGTGGGGATAATTTAATTTCTCAGAATTTCCATGTAATTTTTTTTAAAAAATTATATGGATTGATTCGAAACAAGGTACCGAGACGACACATGATTTTGAGGACTGGGGTTCCCAGAATAAATGTTTGGATTTTTTAAAGTGGGCATGCGTGGTTTTAGTAACTTTTGAACCGGTTCCCAGATAAAAACTTTTATGGCACCGTTGCATCTGGAATGACTATAACACCCCAAGACTACATAGTATGCTATTTCTTCAAAGTAATTCAATAACTTGTGCTACACGCAATACTGAGTTTGAGCGCACCACGACTTACCAAACTAGCTGTTCAAAAGTGGTTATGAATAATATTATATGTATTTTGAATTTTATATATTCCATATAATTTTTTACATCCATATTATGTGTTTCTTAGACATAATATAAGAACAAATTCATTTTTCTCAAATAAAGGAAGTATTTTTCAGAAAATGAAATTTTACTACCTTTTAATAGAGAACCCTTTTTAAATCCAATATTTAACATTTTTATATATTAAATTTTACAAAATAAACTTATTCTTTAGAATCGGGTCATAAAAATTTATATTTGATAAATTTTTGGTGTTTTTTTGATAACTTTCATATTCAGGTGAATAGTGAAAAATACTAAATTGTAATTGAAAACAACTTTTTTAATCAAAATAATTTATAGTGTTCAATTATACATTTGAATAGTTTGGAAGTATAATTAGATTATATTTTTATCATTTAATACAATTTAGGTCAATATAAGTAAATTTACATTTAAATTTTACATAAACACATGTCAATCTTTTGATAGTTTTTACTTTTTTAAAACATAGTTTTTTGTTTTGACAATGGGAATTAATTTTAAATTAATAAATGAAACTTCTATAGTTTGAATATGGTAAAATAAACTTCATTTTTTAATTCATAATAACAAAATTAGCTTAGGGTAAATTTTTGGTATTTTTCTGAAAACTTTCAATTTTTGATGAATAGTGAAAAACACTGCGTTATTATTTAAAACCGGCTTTTTATTTAAATAATTATTTATTTTATTCAAATTTTTTTTAAGTAAAAATAGATATATAATACTTATATAAGTTCAATGTAATTCATTGGAGTCATTTTATAATAAAATTAGATGTATAAAATTTTATTGAACTTTTTAACGTTTTTTTACCCACCTTCTAAGAGCATTTTCAAATTTGCATAAAACTTAATTTTACCGCTTCTATGAGTTGAATTTCAAAAATCTGAGACACAAAGTTGACATCAGTAAGTAAAATTTGGTTCAATAAGACGAAAATAATTTTTGGTGAATAGTAACTTTTGACTTATTTACCACGGTTAAAAGTAAATAGGGTAATTATGGGTAAAAATGATATTATAATTATCCTAAAACATGTCCTAATTCTATTGGATAAGTGTAATTCGACCAAAAATAACCTCAGGAATAAAATATGATCTTCTTTGGTCCACTTGGATTAGATTAGGACATTTATTATTATTTTATTTAAAGAAGAGTTAAAAGTGCTAAATTCAAAGTTTAATAACTAAACCATTTTTAATATAGGGTTACAAACAATATAAATTAAACTATAAATATTAATTATAAAGATAAAAATATTTCCTACATAATTGTATTTTATTTATAATTTTTAGAAATTAAATAATTTAATTTATTTATGACACAATGATGATGCAGTAATCACCATATTAATGAAATTATACAATAATTGATATTATAAATATCAAAATAAATGTAAATTGAGACTTCTGATGAATTCCACTAATTTTATAGGTTAATATTACATGTTAGGGTTGATTAGATAATTTTTTTTCAAAGTGATAAGGTTGTTATGACTTTTAAAAAAACAAAATTCCAAATAGTGTCAAAATTGACATAAATTAATTTTTAAAACAAATACTATATTATTGGTTGATATAATATTCCTTAAAATATAAGGTTCAGAAAAAGGGATTAAATAATATTATATATGTTATTAATGAACCACTTGGGGTTCTCTTGGAATTTTAGAGTAAGTTTATTAACCATATAGTGTAAGAATACAAGAAGACATGGTAAAAGTTAATCTATTAAACTAAGAGTTAAATCTAAAAGATAAGGTTAAAATGGTAACCTAAACTTTTCTAAAACCTATTGGTTGAGAGTATTTCTACCTATAACCACCTAATTCTCTAAATAAATTCATTTTGAGCCATTATACAATGAATATCATTGTATAATAAATTAATATTTTAATCTTTTCCTAAAGTGACCCTCACCCCTCTTATGAAAGGGAACTTCCCCTTATCTCAAAATCACACCTCCAAAACCATTTGGCTCAGCCAAACCCTGACCAGATATCCTCCCAAATTCCTAATATCAACTTAGAGTCCTTAATTTGATCATAAAGCCAACCTAAGGAGCCCTTTTGATCAACTCAAGAGGAAACACCCGAAGAAGAGGTAATAATTTCACCACCCTCTTTCAAGTTCCTTTCTTCTTCCACTTCCTCTTTATTTTTTGTTTACATACCAAAATAATAACTCCCGTACCTACTAAATGTTGGGCGGAAGAAGCAAGGAAAAGATGGCAAGAGGGGGGGTGAATTGCCTTTTAAAAAATGATTAACAAATTTAAAATCAAAGTAAAGAATGCAGCGGAAATAAATAAGGCAAGACACACGAAATTGATAACGGAGTTCGGCCAAAACCCGGCCTACGTCTCCGCTCCCAACTCAACCGTTGAGAGATTCCTACCACTTGCTTTTCAATGGTTTTAGCAAGAAACCCACTAGGCTTTGAGGTAGCACTAGGACCTATTACAGCTTGCTTTTATTGGTTTAGCAAGAACCCACTTGCTTTTAATGGAATAGCAAGAACCCACTAGCCTTTTTAACGGGTGAAGGCTAGCTCACCGAAAACTCAAGCCTTTTAAAAGGAAAGGCTTGACTAACCTCTTCACACCTTAATGGTGGTGTGAGAACCCAAAAGAAAGGGGGATGAGAAAAGGGTTTGGGGTTTGTAGGCACAAACCCAATTTTAAAGCTCAAAATGAATATAAAATAAAAACCGTATTGGAGGAAGACTTGGGTGCCAATTGGATGATGGAGCTGATTTAGCGTGCTCTCCCAAGCTTCTTGAGGGTGCTCTTGAATGTGGAATTGGATGGAGCACTTGGGGTTCCCTTGGAGGAATGCACCGGAGGTACGCCAAATGATCAACAAGGTGTCCGTGGGCTTCCGTATCGTTCCGGTAGGTGTCCGGGGCTTCCTTGGCCTTTATTTATAGGCATGGAACCCTTGGGGAGGCTTCGGAGCCGTTGGAGAGGTCTTCGGAGCCGTTGGAGGCCAAAAGAGGGTTGACTGGTCAAACCCAACGGCTAGTTTGACTGGGCTACCGGCTGGCCGGTACAGCTCCACCGGCTGGCCGGTGCCTTGGTAGAGAAGAAGAGTCTTGATCCAGGCTCCACCGGTCGACCGGTGAGGAGCCACCGGCTGGCCGGTGGCAAGACAGTAGCAAACACTATTTGGGCTGGGTGCCACAGGTCGACCGGTGGAACCTGGCAGTGGGCAATCCCTCTGCCAGTTCCACCGGCTGGCCGGTGCTATCACACCGGTTGGCCGGTGGACTGAATTTCAGTCCATTTCTTGTCCATTCTTGGGCCAACTTCTTGGAAACCTTGTGCCTATCATCCACAACACTTAAAACACAAAGTTAAACACATATGAAAGTGATTGTGATCATGAAAATCAAAGAGTGTGGGGTACAACAATCTCCCCCTATTTTGATGATCACAATCACTTATCAAAGCAATGTAAAAACTTAAATGAAAGGCATGCCTAAATGATAGATTGAAAATAAATACTAAGCATGAGAGAAAAGATTCTAAGCATGAGAGAAAAGATTCTCCCCCAATCAATCAAGAAATTCTCCCCCTTTGTGATTATCAAAATAGCTCGGGGCATAAAACTTGATTGAGGGAAATGGGTTTGAAAAACAAGATTTGAAAATCAATTGAAATTTTTGAAATGAAAGATTGAAAAACAGTTTGAATTGAATGTTTTGAAATGACAATTGAATTGAAAATTTGAAACCAAGAGTTGAAATTGGAAGTTTGAACAGAAACAAAAAGCTTAAACAAACCAAACTCCCCCTAAATAAGAACAAAAAGTCACCGGGGAGAGGGATTTTGAAAAGAGACAATTTTAGGCCCGGTGAGACTCGCTAAGAGGGATTTTTCAATCCATACTTGTCTCATGGCGGGTCTTCTCCTATAAAACTCATCGGAAAAGAAAATAGACTTGGGTTGACCGTACCGGGCGTTTTTACCATTACATTCATAAATAAGGTGCCCGGGTTTCTTACAATAATTACAAAATTTATAACTAGAGCTCCCCCTTACAAAAACAGTGGGTGCATGGGAGGAGGAAGCTTGGTTGGTGTAGCCAAGTCCATTGGTGGTTCTAGATATTCGTTGGGAACCTAGGAGATTGTTCAAATTTTGTTCCCCTTTGGTGAACTTAGCTAGGGTCTCCCTTAGGTCTTTGATGGTTGATTCCATAGAATCAACATTTGGAAAATTTTGGATTTTAAGGGTGAGTTCCTCCTTCTCTTTAAGAAGTTGTTCTTTTTCGGAGGAGAGTTTTTTGAAATTCTTTTTCAAAGCGACAAATTTTGATGAAAGCTCATGAAAACCATTTTCTAATTGATCTCTAACGTGTTGGAGTTCTTCATATGACAAATGATTGAAAGAATTTGAAGAACTAGAAGACGAGGAAGAAGAGTCGGAAGATGATACCTCATGATTTGCCATTAGGCATTTTTTACCTTGGTCGCTCGAGGAGAAGGAGGAGAATGAAGAGGTGGAGCTATTACTCCATGTTGCCTTTGAAGCCTTCTTCTTCTCCTTTTTCTTGGCCCTTTTCTTGTGAAGTGGGCAAGCGGGTTTGAATTTTTCGTCGAGTTCTTGCTCTTGAGCGGGTTCTTGCTTTGGAGCCTTGCTAGTACCTTCATGGGTTAGCTCTAAATATTTCCAAATATCATAAGAGGATGTGCAAGAAGAAATACAATTAAAAACATTTCGGTCAAGACCACAATGAAGAGCGTTCATGGCTTTGCCATCAAGCTCGAAATTTGCAATGTCGGCGGGGGTCCATTTAGATTCATCGGGAGAAGAAAGGGTGAAACCATGCATGACAATTTTAAAAATAGGATAACCAATGCTTTTAAGAAATGTGGTCATGCGGGTTTTCCAAAAAGAATAATCGGCTCCATCAAAGAATGGAGCATGATCCAAAGAAAAACCTTCGGGGGATTGAGAGGAAGAAGCGGTAGAAGCCATAAAAAAAAGGATCTTTAATTTGAAACCGGTTAGGGAATTATTCAAATACGCGCTCTGATACCAATTGTTGGGCGGAAGAAGCAAGGAAAAGATGGCAAGAGGGGGGGTGAATTTCCTTTTAAAAAATGATTAACAAATTTAAAATCAAAGTAAAGAATGCAGCGGAAATAAATAAGGCAAGACACACGAAATTGATAACGGAGTTCGGCCAAAACCCGGCCTACGTCTCCGCTCCCAACTCAACCGTTGAGAGATTCCTACCGCTTGCTTTTCAATGGTTTTAGAAAGAAACCCACTAGGCTTTGAGGTAGCACTAGGACCTATTACAGCTTGCTTTTATTGGTTTAGCAAGAACCCACTTGCTTTTAATGGAATAGCAAGAACCCACTAGCCTTTTTAACGGGTGAAGGCTAGCTCACCGAAAACTCAAGCCTTTTAAAAGGAAAGGCTTGACTAACCTCTTCACACCTTAATGGTGGTGTGAGAACCCAAAAGAAAGGGGGATGAGAAAAGGGTTTGGGTTTTGTAGGCACAAACCCAATTTTAAAGCTCAAAATGAATATAAAATAAAAACCGTATTGGAGGAAGACTTGGGCGCCAATTGGATGATGGAGCTGATTTAGCGTGCTCTCCCAAGCTTCTTGAGGGTGCTCTTGAATGTGGAATTGGATGGAGCACTTGGGGTTCCCTTGGAGGAATGCACCGGAGGTACGCCAAATGATCAACAAGGTGTCCGTGGGCTTCCGTATCGTTCCGGTAGGTGTCCGGGGCTTCCTTGGCCTTTATTTATAGGCATGGAACCCTTGGGGAGGCTTCGGAGCCGTTGGAGAGGTATTCGGAGCCATTGGAGGCCAAAAGAGGGTTGACTGGTCAAACCCAACGGCTAGTTTTACTGGGCTACCGGCTGGCCGGTACAGCTCCACCGGCTGGCCGGTGCCTTGGTAGAGAAGAAGAGTCTTGATCCAGGCTCCACCGGTCCACCGGTGAGGAGCTACCGGCTGGCCGGTGGAAAGACAGTAGCAAACACTATTTGGGCTGGGTGCCACAGGTCGACCGGTGACAGAGCCACCGGTCGACCGGTGGAACCTGGCAGTGGGCAATCCCTCTACCAGTTCCACCGGCTGGCCGGTGCTATCACACCGGTTGGCCGGTGGACTGAATTTCAGTCCATTTCTTGTCCATTCTTGGGCCAACTTCTTGGAAACCTTGTGCCTATCATCCACAACACTTAAAACACAAAGTTAAACACATATGAAAGTGATTGTGATCATGAAAATCAAAGAGTGTGGGGTACAACACTAAATACTTTTATTTTTTAATAAATATGGTACAACCATATTCGTTATTATATCCATCCTATAAATGACAAAGTCACCATACGTGCATACGTACGGCGTACCGTCTCCACGTCGTGGTGTAGTTTGTTATTCAAACACTTTATTATTTGGATGGGTATAATGATGAGTATAAATGACGTAAATAGTAATTATAAAATTTTAATGATTCTGTATATATGATATAACATCCAATTACATATGATTTCACTATCAATATAATGATATTGTCACTCATGTGTACATACGGATTACCGTCTCGACGAACGCGATGAGATTCATTCCCCATCATAATCATTCAAGAAAAATTTTCATTTTATGATTAAAAATAATGTTTAATAACTTAATATCATTTTGGAGATGAATCAAATTCATCCTACCCATAAAAAAACATGGCTTACATAACCAAACATATAAAGGAAAACGGACCAGTTAACACCCAAAACGATGATACTACTAAAATATTATTAATAAAGCAATATTGGAAGACCATATCTGATATCATATTTATGTATATGATTCTTGTATAATTTAATAAAAATGATTTAACTATTATACAGGAGGTTAACATACCCTCGACCAAGGAAAATTAGAAGGTAAGGGTTAATTCTACGATCTCTTCGTTATCTGAGGTTGTTTTACGTGAGTATCTACTGGGACCTCTTTATAATACACATCCTTATTTCATAAAAATATTTTCAATAAGAATATTTTAAGGCTTTATAGAAGGGAATCTTTAACTAGATCATCATTTTAAATGGTTTAAATATTTATTCTTCTAAATCATTCTCATTAATTTCCATGTTTTCAAAAATGGTTTTTAAGGATTTATTTATATAGAAATGAATGTTTTTAAAATGTTAATTCCTTTCAAAAGTTTCAAAGTGGCATGGGACACTTTGATTCAAAAATTTATTTAAATTTATTCCTTTATAAATTGTGTGACTTTTAAATGTTTTCATGAAAAAGGGATATTTCTCTCAAAGAGTTTTACAAATCATTTTCATCTATGTCAACATCCTTTTATGGATTTAAAACTTGTTTGAAGTTGATTTATTATGATACAAATATTCCATATTGTATTGAAGGTTTTGTGATACGTTTGACTGTGGATGTGTTATTTTTTTAACATTCATGGTTTATGAATAAATTATTGACATTTTGTATGCTAGTTTTAATACAAATGTTTATGTTATGTTTAAACCTTTTCATATGAGTAATGAATTGGACTTATTAAGTGATGGGTGGAGCCCACTACAGCTCATCAATGAATCGGTAGATCTCATGAGACAAACTAGTTTCTTGACACAAGGCCTTGAAAAAATTCTTATTTTTAGTCTTGTCATGAGGCCTTGACTATGTGGTTATGAAGTTTGGTATTATGCATTCCATCATTATGAAATTGGATATTGATATTTCATGTATTTATTTGACTAGAAGAATATCCATGTGAATAATTAAATGGCATTATTTGAATTATATTTTCCATATTATGCTGAAATTTAAGTTTAAAAGTATTTTGTTTTAGTCTTATACATTGGCTTAAATGTTTATACTAATTTATGAATGTTTCCACTATATTGTTATCTTTTCTGAGCATCTGAGCTCACCCCTTTCTTATGTTTTATTTTCCCAAGATTCCAAGAAGTATATTATGATTGATAAGAAGGGTTAAGCTATGGGATTAATGGAATTATCAAAGGATAATTAATGTTGTGTTTTATTTTCTAATGTGTAATGTAACATTCATGTATGTAATCTATTCTCCAAGACTGCTAAACTTATCGGTCTTTTGGGACTTGATTCCTTGTAATCATGCCAATGTATTAAAATAATGCACCGACTCTGGGCTTCTAGGGTTGGGGCGTTACAGTTGGTATCAGAGGAAGTTTAGAAACAATCTTGGAAATAGATTTAGATAAACTCTAATTTGAGAATATTACCCTAAGATATACTTGAGGATTAGTATAGAAGAACTTCCTAGAATTTTGGTAATGTAGAGATTTTGTGTATTTTCCATGAAATACATACCTGTCTGGATATGATCAGGTAAAGGCGGCTCTGGTACAGATGAACCTAGGAGTGAAAGATCTGACAAGGAGTTTCAAACTTGACCCAGGGTATCCTAGTACACAACAACAGGACTTGCTGCACTCTTGGTTACGACACTCTAGGGGGATATGCTTTGGATAATTCACATTTTCATTACAAGACATTATGAAGGATTTAGAAGTAAATACTTCCTCAAATAGAAAATTTTATGACTATAGATTATATGCATAATCTTTTCAATTTACGTTAGGTATTTTAAAAGTTTGGAATTATGCATTGCGATTCATAAACTAACCTAGTGTATGACATTGTTTAGAAATTTCTCCTAGTAGAAGGAATGAGAATTCCAGCAATACGCATGATTGAAAGATTAAGAAGGATCATATCTTTTATGGTATTAAGCCAACCTTTAAATGGGAAATAGTCTCCCATGTATTCTCATCATATGAAGAAATAATATCATGTGTTAATAAGATAAGTAAAGAATTATCTGAGTCCTATGGATTTGAAGGGAAGGAAGTGAAGAAAAGGATGGAAGATAGAAATATGGATAGAGGGAAGAGGGGAAAGAAGGATTTTCCCATATATGATAAATGTGGAAAGAATCACCTTGGTAAATGCTTGAAGGGAATGATTTTTTGTTATAAGTGTAGAGAAAAAGGACACCAAGTATGTGATTGCAAGGGTAAGAAAAAGGTTTCAAATGTACAATGCTTTATCTTCAAGGAGTTGGGACACTACGCGAATCAATGCCCAAATAATCAGAGTATACTCCAAATGTTGCTATTGGATAATAATCAATTTATGATACTATCGAAGATGAAGAGTAATGATTAGAGTTCTTATGTTGTTATTAAAGTATTATGTCATTTGAGTATTTTATTAATGATGTACATGTTGTAATAATTATATATGGATTGTATTGTAGTACTATTTCATTAAGGTTTTGAGATTATATGGTTCTAAGAAAAGTTACTCAATAGAAAGTTATTTTTTTTGGAAAATACATGGTTGAAGGAAAGATAAACCTTAATATGGTTCTGATACCGAGGTAGTGATTTTGGAAAACGATATGATTGATTTGGATATTCTATATTCTTGACTACTTTAAAATTAATTAATGATTTGTATATTCCATCATTGTTAGAGTTTAAAACATATTTGGATAGAAGGAGTATATCCAGTATTCTATAAGGAATAAGGGAGCATGAATGTAATCAATAAGGTTTTATAGTAATTCAGGGTGTTACAGTGTTTTAAAATAATACATGATGAAGGTATTCACATGTTATTACATGGCAAAAAGGATCTTCATTGTGTTTACCTTCCTTATAAATTTTGGATTGTGAGTTTGGACAGAAGTATTTTGGATAAGTCTAAAGGTTGGAATAGATTAAGTTTGAAATTGGATATTATTGTTAAGGTTAAATAATTTCTTGAGATTATTTTTTAATTGCCATAAAAAGGACAACTTGGAGGTCGGGCGACAACCCGTCACTTCTGGCAAGGCCGCGAGACTTGAACCCGCAACCGAAGGGTGACAAGGGTGGATCACCTACCACTGACATATGTGATGTCCTGGTTTGTATAATGTAGTTTTTTTAATAGTTTGACAAATTAATTATAAATTCATTATTTTTGGAACCCTATAAAATTAGGATAAATAGAATATTTTTGAATTATATTATCTTTTGGAGTGAAAGATGAGTTTGTGGTAGGAATTTGTTGAAGGATGAAACTATACTTGTCAAGTATATATATATATATATATATATATATTCTCTTATTCTATGAATAAATTAATTCTTAAACTTTAGGGAAGGGATCTTAAAACCAAAAATGTGTTATCCTAATACCATATGTTTTTTTTGAACTGACGATATTTTAAATAATCACATATTTATGGATTTGAGGCCCTCAATTTTATACTTGTTTGTGATTGATGACCTCAATCACACCCTATAAATATTTAATTTTTTTCTCCAATTATGTGTCTCTAATTTCCACTAATGTTATCCTAATCAATATCATAATTTGGTGGTGACTTTTTCATTTCCCTTTCCCTCTTATTAAGTCTAAATTTTATTAACCCGATTTCCGATGTGGGTTTTCCACAATGGTAATTTTCTATTTTTAACCTTTGATTTTCAAAGAACAATTTCAAATTGTGAGGACTAAATTTATTAAATGATAGGAGAATGTAACACCCCAAGATTTCATAGTACGTTATTTCTTCAAAATAATTCAATAACTTACGCTACACGCAACATCGAGTTCGAGCGCACCACGACATACGAAACTAGCTGTTCAAAAGTGGTTATGAATAGTATTATATGTATTTTCAATTTTATATATTCCATATAAATTTAAACATCCATATTATGTTTTTATTATACATAATATAAGAACAAATTCATTTTTTTTCAGATAAAGGAAGTATTTTTCAGAAAATGCAATTTTACCGCCTTTTAATGGAGAACCCTTTTTAAATCCAATATTTGACACTTTTATATATTAAATTTGAAAAAATAAACTTCTTATTTAGAATACAGACATAAAAATTTAGTTTCGATAAATTTTTGATGTTTTTATGATAAATTTCATATTTAGGTGAATAGTGAAAAATAATAAATTTTAATTGAAAACAACTTTTTTCAATCAAAATAATTTATAGTGTTCAATTATACATTTGAATGGTTTGGAAGTATAATTATATTATATTTTTATCATTTAATACAATTTAGGTCATTATAAGTAATTTTACATTTAAATTTGATATAAAAACATGTCAATCTTTTGATAGTTTTTACTTTTTAAAAACCCGCTTTTTGGTTTTGACAACGAGAATTAATTTTAAATTAATAAATGAAACTTCTATGGTTTGAATTTGGTAAAATAGACTTCATTTTTGTATTTAGAATATCAAAATTAGTTTAGGGTTAATTTTTGGTATTTTTTTGAAAACTTTCAATTTTTGATGAATAGTGAAAAACAACGCGTTATTATTTAAAACCGAATTTTTATTTAAATAATTATTTATTTCATTTAAATTTATTTTAAGTCAAAATAGATATATAATACCTATATAAGTTCAATGTAATTCATTGGAGTCATTTTATAATAAAATTAGATGTATAAAATTTTATTGAACTTTTTAACGTTTTTTATCCACCTTCTAGGAGCATTTGTAAATTTGCTTAAAACTTAATTTTACCGCTTATGTGAGTTGAATTTAAAAAATTTTAGAGACACTGTTGAAATCAATAAGTAAAATTTGGTTCAATAATATGAAAATAATTTTTGGTGAATAGTAACTTTTAACTTTTATTTACTACGGTTAAAATTAAATAGGGTAATTAAGGGTAAAAATGATATTATAATTACCTAACACATGTCCTAATTCTATTGGATAAGTTTAATTAGACCAAAAAAAACCTTAGGAATAAAATATGATCCTCTTTGGTCCACATGGATTAGATTACGACATTTATTATTATTTTATTTAAAGAAGTGTTAAAAGTGTTAAATTCGAAAGTTTAATAACTAAACCATTTTTAATATAGGGTTACACACATTAAAAATTAGACTATAAATATTCATTATAAATATAAAAATATTTCCTACATAATGGTATTTTATTTCTAATTTTTAGACATTAAATAATTTAATTTATTCATGACACAATGATGATGCAGTAATTACCTTATTAATGAAATATTAAAATAATTGATATTATACATATTCAAATAAATGTAAATTGAGAATTTTGATGAATTACACTAATTTTATAGGTTAATATGACATGTTATGGTTTATTGGATAATTTTATTTAGAAGTGATAAGGTTGTTACGACTTTCACAAAAACAAAATACCAAATAGTGTCAAAATTGTCATAAATTAATTTTTAAAACAAATACTATATTATTGGTTGATATAATATTCCTAAAAATATAAGGTTTAGAAAAAGGGATTAAATAATATTGTATATTTCATTAATCAATCACTTCAGGTTCTCTTGGAAGTTTAGAGTAAGTTTATTAACCATATAGTGTAAGAATACAAGAAGACATGGTAAAAGTTAAACTATTAAACTAAGAGTTAAATTTAAAAGATAAGGTTAAAATGGTAACCTAAACTTGTCTAAAACCTATTTATTGAGATGATTTCAACCCATAACCACATAAGGCTCAAAATAAATTCATTTTAAGCCATTATAAACCAAATATGATTGTATAATAAATTAATATTTTAATCTTTTCCTAAAGTGACCCTCACCCCTCTTATAAAAAGGCAATTCCCCTTCTCTAAAAATGACACCTATAAAGCCATTTGGATCGGCCACACCCTACCCAAATATCATCCCAACTTCCCTAAAATCAACCTAGAGTCCTTAATTTGATCATAAAGCCAACCTAAGGATCCCTTTTGATCAACTCAAAAGAAAACACCCGAAGAAGAGGTAATAATTTCACCACCATCTTTCAAGTTCTTTTTTTCTTCCACTTCATCTTTATTTGTTGTTTCCATACCAAAATAATAACTCCAGTACCTACTACATATTGTGATGTTATTATAAATATAGTAAAATCATATTCTTTATTCTATCCATCCTATAAATGACAAAGTCACCATACATGTGTACGTACGGCTTACCGTCTCCACGTCGTGGTGTAGTTTGTTATTCAAACACTTTATTATTTGGATGGGTATAATAATGAGTATAAATAATGTAAATAATAAGTATAACATGTTAATTATTATGTATATATGATATACCATCCAATTACATATGATTTCACCATCAATATAATGATATTGTCGCTCGGGCTTACGTACCGATTACCGTCTCCACAAACGCGACGAGATTCTTTGCCCATCGTAATCATTCAAGAATAATTTTTATTTTATGATTAAAAATAATGTTTAATAACTTAATATCATTCCGGAGATGAATCAAATTGATCCTATCCATAACAAACATGATTTACGTAACCAAGCATATAAAGGAAAACAGATCAGTTAACACCCGAAATGATGATACTAATAAAATTTTATTAACAAAGAAATATTGGAAGATCATATATGATATCATATTTATTTATATGATTCTTGTATAATTTAATAACAATGATTTAACTATTATACATAAGGTTAACGCACCCTCGACCAAGGAAAAGTACAAGGTAAGGGTTAATTCTACAATATCTTGATTATCCAAGGTTGTTTTTACGTGAGTATCTACTGGGACCTCTTTATCATCCACATCCTTATTTCATAAAAATATTTTCCAAAGGAATATTTTAATGTTTTATGTAAGGGAATATTTAGCTAGATCATCATTTTAAATGGTTTAAATATTTATTCTTCTAAATCATTCTCATTAATGTCCATGTTTTCAAAAATGGTTTTTAAGGATTTATTTATATAGACATGAATGTTTTTAAAATGTTAATTCCTTTGAAAAGTTTCAAATTGGTATGGGAAACTTTGATTAAAAAATTTCTTTAAACATTTTCCTTTCTAAATTGTGTGACTTTTAAATGTTTTCATGAAAAAGAGATATTTCTCTCAAAGTGTTTTACAAATCATTTTCATCTATGTCAACATCCTTTGATGGATTTTAAACTTGTTTGAAGTTGATTTATTATGATACAAATCTTCCATATTGTATTGAAGGTTTTGTGATTCGTTTGACTGTGGATGCCTTTATTTTTATACCATTCATGGTTTATAGATAAAGTATTGACATTTCTTATGCTATTTTCAATACGAATGTTTATGTTATGTTTAAACATTTTCATACGAGGAATGCATTGGACATAGTAAGTGATGGGTGGAGCCCTCTATAGCTCATCGATGCATCAGTAGGTCTCATGAGACAAACTAGTGTCTTGGCATAAGGACTTGAAAAAAAATCTTATTTTTAGTCTTGGCACAAGGCCTTGACTACGTGGTTATGATGTCTGGAATTATGCATTCCATCATTATGAAATTAGATATTGATATTACATGTGATTATTCGACTAGAAGAATATCCATGTGAATAATTAAATGACATTATTTTATTTATCTTTTCCATATTATGCTGAAGTTTATGTTTAAAAGGATTTTGTTTTAGTCTTATACAATTCCTTAAATGTTTATGCTTATTTATGAAAGTTTCCACTATATTGTTATCCTTACTGAGCATCTGAGCTCACTCCTTTCTTATGTTTTATTTTCCCAGGATTCCAAGAAGTGTATTATGATTGATAAGAAGGGTTAAACTATGGGATTAATGGAATTCTAAAAGGATCATTTATGTTGTATTTTATTTTATAATGTGTAATGTAACGTTCATGTATGTAATATATTCTCCAAGACTGTTAAATTGATCTTTATTTCGGGACTTGATTCCTTGTAATCATGCTAATGTATTAAAATAATGCACCAACTCTGTGCTTTTGGGGTCAGGGCATTACAATGATGATTTTACCTTAGGCGGGGCCTAACCTCGAACGACACATATCAATGGTAAAAGTTAATTTTTGGATTTTTTAAAGAAAAAGAAAATAAACTTAAAGAAGTTTATTTTATTTATTTTTAAACGTCTTGTAGCGGCGTTGTGATGCAACAACCAAGAAGTCGTTACCCTTCATAAATGAAGTAGTGTGGTGATGCTAAAACTTCATGAAACATGAATGATTAAACACGTTTCTTCAATTAATAGTTTTATGGGGATACAGGATCAGAGTAAAATCTTGGAGAATTCCCTAAAACCTTTGGAGAAATAACATCGGCGGATGACGAGAAGTGATGAATGATGAATTTCCAACAACGATGGAGATGCGGATCGAGATAATTATTTAATGAATCATCAACAACAACGAATCCATTTCAGTGAAACATCCAATCCCAAGTAGGGGTTTATTTTTTTCTATATGAATTATATTCCCCCATTCTTTATCTCTAAATGATGAATGTTGATCAACCCACAAACATATTGATCCACGGGTCATTTGTTCATGCATGATGAGTTGTCTACTATAGGGTTTGAAGGGTTAAAAACTTAGTGTTTATCATTTTATTCCTTTCCACATTTTTTCTAATGGGATGAATGAAGGGAAAGCGAACAAGGCCAACGTCTGTCCCTCAGGTGTTCTTGGTGCCTTTCCTTCATCTCCGATCTTATGTTCTTCACTGACAGACCCTTGTGGTTGTGTCAGATTCTTTTTGGGAGGTTATGAACATATCCGAACCCCCCAAATTGATGAAGAGATTATTTGGATCCCACAATAGAGGAGATGGAAACCCATGGATCTCAAGGATGCTCACAGTTCAAAAAACAGGGCACCGTGGTGACGATGTTGACCTTCAGAAGGAGGGTTGCCGATGGTGGTGTGCGGTGGCACGACCACCCGACAAAAGTGGCTTCCGAATCGATGGCTAGAGGACAGGGGACGTCAGTAGGAGGTCGGTAGTGGGCCTTGATAGACGAGGCAGGGGGAAACGGTTCAGCTAGATCACGACGGCGAGACCCTACGGCAACCGCCATTGGGTGGTCACGTGGAAGATTATCGCGTCAAACACGGTTGTCTTCCCACGTTGATTAAACAGGAATGTGATGCCTACCGTGTCTTGGGTGGAGTGAACCAGCCTACTCTAGTAGGCCTGGATGGGTAGGCGGGCTAGCTCTAGGCCAGACCCAGCAGGCCAGGTCGACCTGGGGGTTCGGGTCAGACCGGACCCAGACCCAATCGGTTCTTTTCCACTAAATTAGTCATAACTTTAAAACCGCGTGTCCGTTTGATGAGACATTTTAGGCATTGGGTCCCTCACAGTGAGGTGGTCCTTTTGATATAATCTAAGTGGATTTTTGTGGAATTTGAAATATGACCATTGTCTTGAGGAGTAGGTTCTCCTGGAACAAGCACACTACGAGCAGAATCTTGTGGCTGGATATGACATGGAGACTATGTCACTTGGTGTTTATGTAACTTCAAGTATAATTGACTCATAGGGTCTAAGTGACTCATAGGATCTAGGTGAAACATCAAGTATAAGTGACTCATTGGTTCTAAGTGACTCATTGGGGCTGAGTGTCTCATAGGGTCTAAGGGTCTCATTGATACTGGGTGTTCTGTGATTACGTCTAGTAATCTATATTTTCATGATTTAGATTTATAACTTTGTGAGATGACAATGATTCTTGTGTAATTTTGTTTTTGGTCTTTCCTTTGTGGTTTTGGGGTGTCCTAATGAGTATTGTTTTACTCTCCCCTACACGGGCTTTGCCCGCACTTGTCGTGTCTTGTGTAGACAACTGAAATTTTGACAAAGACTTAGGTGGTCCAAGACCAGGTGGTGCCCAGTGAAATCAGATAGACACGACGTAATTATAAGACTTCAGGAAGCTACCATTCACCTACCCTTAATGTAGGGTTTTATATAGATGAGCTTTAATACTAGTGTTTTAGATTCTTCTTTTTTTGGTGGGCTTGTATTCTGGCCCGGGTCACCCTGTTGCATTTTAATTTTCTATTACACTCTAGTTGTGTTATCCTTTATGGCATGCATGGTTTACTTAGTGTTTTACCTTTTTTCATTGTGTTCATGAATAAAGGTACATAGGTAATGCCTCCCATATTAGTGATATGCCTACTCGGTGCTAGTCACCAACCCTTGACCTATTAGAGGCAAACTTGGGGAGTCACGACACAATCCCCTCTAGGATGGGTCGTGACAACCTAAAAATTAAAACATCATTTGAATAAAAATTATATGGTAAAGAAAATAGGAAAAAATAAATAGTGTAACCCAAATAGCAAAAATAAAAATCTTAGATCTCACACCCTTCCCCATCATGTCTTGTCAGTGATCACTGAAGCTATCTTCCAAAATACTCATAAAGTGCCTTCTAATGCATCCCATATTTAAAATATCTATATGGGTCGAATACCTATACATGATAATACATACTTATGAATATATTATTTTCCCTTAGATCCCATATAAACATCATCATTATCAATGACTATAATGAAATAAAAATCTTCTTTAAGGAAGGTATCCTCACTTCCACCAAATAAATCACCCTACTCGCTAAGAGCCTAATTTATCGCTACACTGTGTCCAATCACCAATGGAGGAGGGGACTGCTATGAGAGTTATAATTATCAATTAGTTAGACAATTAATTCATGTAACCAAAAAAGTAAAACTAGTCACACTTCTTGAGCTAAAAACAAAACCTTGAGGTTATTATAGACATTATCTCCCATAGGGTCATATCTTGATCAAGAGGTCTAAAATATGAAAATATTTCCTCATAAGTAATAAGTATAATCACTTCATCTCACATTTTCATAAGACAGAACCACCCAAGAGTAATCCCACCCTCCTTCCATCAACAATATTAGTGTGGGAACCTACTCACCACTAAATCTCATATCTCGATCCACATCGAGGACCGTCAAAACATTGAGAATATTTCTAATGAATTTAGACTCATCCTTTAATAAAAAAATCACAAGGACTACCACTTACCTCAAATACTTATTTTAATCAAAAGGGAATTCCAAGAAGAACCAAAGAGTCCAAAAAACTCATCAAGTATGCCAACACTTCCCAAAAGCTGATGGTGAAGGGTCTCACCTCTCACTATATCAATGTCAAGGTATCCCATACCATATCCAGGTCATCTGATAACCTAATCATAACCCACATGTGATCACTCAACCAAATTCTTCTTGAACCCCATGACTCACCCTATGTAGTCGGGGTCACTTAGGAGTCCTAGATCCAATCTCAGTCTAAGGAGTATCTATAGGTTTCTAAGAATATCCACTAACGGAAAACCAAATGGATACCCCAATTATAATATACTTAATTAAATATATATCCATCATATTTGAACCAGTATGTCGCAGACCTAAGGCGCATTCTCAATCTACCTAGTATGATGTAACTACCAAAGGGTATCACTCATGGAATGGGAATGATTTACACTTTATGCATGAATAATTCATTGAATTATTGAATATATGTTGTATTTATTTTCAACAATTTTTGAGAAGAATTTAAAAGTATTTATAGTTTTTTTGAGTTGATTTGAGATTGATAAATATGTTTTAAGATGATTCAAGTTGGTTGGAGATAAGTTTAGTGAATTATAGACTGTAGGTGCTAAATATTTTGTCTTAGTGTTGGATACATAAGTGTAACCTACTCATACATAAAAGTAACTATGATGTTCCCAAAGTATATGTAAGAGTAACTTGCTTGTATGTAAGAATAACTACACGCTTCATTGTGATATGTAATAGTAAGTTGGATCATACAAAAAAGTAAGTTTGATTTTTTAATTTATATAGAAGAGTGAGTATGAGTTTTTAGTGGAATATATGAGAGTAATCAATAGGATGCTAAAGATTCATAGAATAATTTAATTGTAAAGGAATAAATTTAATATTGAAATAGAGTCATAGTATGATACAGAATAATAATCTAGAGTATTTAAGGGATAAAAAATAAAAATATAATCATACATAAGGTCTTCTAACTTTTCTTAGAAGTGATATTATTGAGACCACATAATGTTTTGAGAGGAAGACTATGCCATGAGATGGAACCTTGTACTATAATGGTACTTTACCATGAAAATGTGGAAAAGAATCCACAATTGTGGGATGGATTCAAAGGATAATAAAATAAAAATTTTAAGGACATTTATAGAAATAATTGTGAGAAAAAATCTAATATATTATTCTAGATTTTAAAATATAATGATTTTAAAATCATAAATAAAGATCAAAGATGGATTAATTACTGAGATATATTTTCAATATGTTTAAATGAGAAAATATGAGTATTTTTGGAAATTTAGTTGATGATAGTGGGGAGAAAAACCACTTGGTCAGTTGAGAATTAAATTTATTTGAGAATTAAAATCAGTTGAGTATCATGAAAACTAACTCATGTGATCGGTTAAAGGGAGAGGTTCATGAATATAAAACTTAATAAATTAAATTGAAGAGAATATTTTTTTAATACTTTGAGTGCCTATTTTTTTAGAATATTCATACTTTTAAATTATGGAATAAATCATATAATAATATGAATATTAAATGTATTAGAGATCAGTTAAATATTCTATAGGTGAGAGAGAAAAATGAAAAGAGAGAAATATTTTAAGAGAATTATCAAAGTGAGAGGAGATTGAAACTGGAAGTTCAATACTGGAGATTTTTATACTTTCTATATATTATGGATCTTGATCTTGAAGAGGAGGAATCTAATATTCTTTTTGAATATTCTGAAGGTTTTAAGGATACCTTTTATTAATGTTGAAGCATCTTGGATCTTGTCAGTGATCTTCTTGTTTCTGGTTCGGATTGTTTGTTATAAACTGATGGAAGCCGATATAAATAATAGTCAAGACATTAAGTTATCTAGAGATAGATTCTATAATAATTTTTGATATTAGTGATAATTTTTTTATCTCTAAATCAAATTGAATTCATAAAGGACATAATCACCCACCTTAGGGGTGAACTATGTAAAAATCTAGTGTGCTCTATTTTTTATTCTTTACTTTATACACAAGGGTGAGTGAAATTTTATTTATAATTTTGTTTCACACAAGTTGGCACACCATAAATAATGATGTAGTATTATTATTATGAGCATGAGTTTTCTCTAAGTTCATGAATGTATTTAATTCCTGTTATGCAATTAAATATTGTAACTGAAGTTCCATGCATATAAATAGACAAGTATGTCTATTGTTCCATGGTGAACACACCGCACGCTTGGTGAATTGATAATTGTTGAGCTAAAAAATTTCTCTCTCGACTCCTCTTCCCGTTCCTCTTAAGAACGAGAGATGTTCTTAAAGGATGAAGAACAAGCGATCAAGAACGACCAAAATAAGACACTCGCTTCACCGTGCTAGCACTTAGAGAATGAGTGGTGTCGATCAGAGGCCATCAGAGCACATGTGGATCACCGTTAGAGGGACTCTAGTTTAGATCCTTGCTAGCATAACAAGATAATCTGGAAGGGTCATTCCAAATGATCAACATCATCAACGAAGAAAATACCGAAGATCCAAGTATTATTTTCTTTATGAAATTAATTAAATTAATTATAAACATGATGTTAAAGATCCTATATAAAGGTTTTAGGCCTCTTCATTCTTTTTTTAAATATTTGATTCTATTCTGTGGAGATTGGTGTTCATTTTCGTATTGATCCTGGAATAATCCTTGATCATGGTGTCGACCCAACCGTGCTTCCGCTGCGCCCAGAACCATCAAGTGGTATCAGAGTGGTTACATCATAGTTTATAATTATTTAAATATTTTGTTGATAGTTTATGCATTTAATAATTTAGTTGTTTCAATTCAAGTTAATCAATCTGCAAATCTAAATCTCTAGATCTGTTCCTCCTCTTTCATTCCTCATTCACCGTATAAAAACTATATTTTCTTTTAATTTTGATTAAAATAAAATAGAGGATCTCATATGAAGGTTCAAAAGGTTCCTAACTATACAACACAAGAACATACGATGTGTATTCACCAATACACATCATGTATCCAAGGTTCAATGCACCAGGAATAGGAGGCACGTGGTTTCTGGATTACATGCCGTGTGACCAACTAGACACGACGTGTAGTCCCTTTGGGTTAGGGTTGGACTGTGTACCCCATACATGGCTTGCCCGGTTGGAGATTATGAAACGAAGAACTATATGAAATGTGGCTTACTGGACACACTGTGTACTCCGAGGATTTCCAAAGCACACTCACACGTTGTTTCCCCAGGCGTGTACTTTGAATGGACGGTGAAAAATAGTACACACTATGTAGTTGGAACTACACACCTTGTACTCATCCAAATTATACAGATTTATTAAAATTTATTATTATATTATACAAACCCTTGAGACATGTACCATCGTGCAGGTGTAAAGTTGAGGCACAACACATGATAGGTGTTTTATATATGTGTGTTTAATTTAACATCTGTGTAATGTTCATTTCTACTCATTGGGTAGTTTGAATAGAAATTCATCGGGTTGCCTCCAAGGTACAAGTTACTTAAAAAGATAAGTTTAAATGAGTTTATTTGTTTAAAATTATGATGGATGAGAATCTCAAGGAAATTCAGAAAAGGGTTTAAGATAAAAGGATTGATTAATTAAAGATGATAATTAATTGATTCGAGCGTGATTTATCTTAAACAAGAATGATTAAAGAATTGAATGCTAGTTTTATTTATGTGTAAATATTGTTGCATGTATGGATGATCATGAGCTATAACAAGACCTTTTTATGTGGATGGTTTCTTTTAATTTATTTATTTAAATTAAATTTGTTGGCATGAAAGCCTTATCGTCATTAATATGTAGCGCCTACGTGCCCAAGGTTTCTTTTATGTAGAACCCTTTTTTACCCCTCACCTGCATGTGAGTTAAAAAAAGGAATATGTAATGTATGGAACTCCCAAGCTAGTGGAGGTGGTTCAAGCTGAAGTCGAGACGAAACCAATCCCAGGAGATATAGAGGTGGACATGTGGAAAGCTGTAAACATGAACCCAAAAGGTTCAAGATGTTTCTCCCTTAGGTCATGGTTAGTTTATCAACTACTAGATAAAATAACAATTAGAAAATCTCATGATCATTCTCTTTATTTTTATTTCTATCAGTTGTATAGTTTATCATTATGGATATGTTGTCACGATCACATAATTAATGAATTAAACAAGCATACAAGATAGAACTAAAATAAACCAAACTTATGAATAAATATTATAAAGACATGGTTAATCACTTAAGTAAGTTCCACTTAATATTAACAAGCATGTGATAATGATAATAATAAATTCACCTATAAGAGATAAAAATCCCTCAAATAAAATATTATGTTAGACCAATCCTTTAGTTACTTGATTAAGGGAAAAACTCAATAAAACTATGTGTTTGACTAACCCTTGTTGGGACACTTACTTTTATACATGAATCCCTTATGAAAGGTTTTAGGTTGACTTAACCATATTACATCAAGAGGAGTATCCCTTGCTAGACTTGGTGTAATATTGGAGGTAAGAGTTGAGGAAATCCAAAGTCATGATTTTAGGATTGGGGAGTCCACTCAATAGATCAAGGAGCTGCAAGCCCATATTTGGCAAAGACCTACCTACCTACCTAAATACCTTCTAATATCTTTACCAACCCTTTTTGGGGTAATGCGAAGGGGAATATGGATCTTTACCACTAGAATGTCATGGAAACTGGACATTCCGATTTAAATGGTGAGGGCCATTGAGACTTGATAAAATTGTGAGAGACTTAATAAAAATTTATTATTTCTCATAAAATGTAATCAATAAATTAAAAATGATATGCTATTTTAATTGTAGAATAAAAATTACAAACTCATCAACCACACTATCCCTATGACCAATTCTGGATAAAGACAATATCTTCATCAGTAGTAACTTCTAGGAATGGTTTAGATGCCTTCGGATTATCCTACGCCATGAATGAAATTCTTACATGCTAGAGTCAAAATTACCCAATCTACCTTCCAAAGAGGTGAGTGATGATGATTTTCTAGTCTATGAGAAACATATTAACGACACGGTCAACATTCAATGTTTGATGATATCATCGATGTCTAGTGAGCTCATGAAGTCTCATGAAAACATGGATGCTTATAGCATGCTCGAGCACCTCCGTGGTCTTTACTAAGAGAGAGAAAGATATGAAAGGTTTGAGATCTATATGGAACTCTTTCAGAGTAAGCTTAGAGAAGGTACTCCAGTTGGGCCTCATGTAGTCCTTCTCATTGGATACATTGAGTGCCTAGAGGTTATAGGGTTTAAACTCCCTGAAGAACTGGCCATCAATCTCATTCTCGCATCAATACCTTAGAGCTTCTCTAACTTTGTTTTCAATTTCAATATGAACAACATTGATAAGTCTCTATCTGATATTCTTATCCTCATTCTCCAAGTGGACAAAGATATGAAGCACGAAAAGCCTTCTATCCTTATAGTGAATAAGAGGAAAGGGAATAAGAAGAGATTTAATCCCAAAGCTTCTTCACAACCTTCCAAGAAAAGGAAAATCAAAGGAGAGGCAAGGGAAAATGAGGCTATTCGTTTTGCATGTGGAAAGAAGGGCCACTGGAAGAAGATTTTCACCCAGCCTAAGAAGCAAGGGGAAGCTTCAGGTGTGTTTGTTATCGAATGAAATCTATCTGTTTCTACAAATTGGGTATTAGATACAGCTTGTGGTGCTCACATATGTATCCAAATACAAGAACCAATTATATTTAGGAAGATTGACCAAGGGGAGGTAGATCTAAGAGCATCCAATAGATCTAGACTTGTTGTTGTAGCTGTCAGGGATTACCACCTCACGTTGCCAATTGGGATGATCTTAGTGTTAAAGAGTTGTTATTATGTGTCTTTTGTTACTAAAAACCTTATTTATGTATCCATATTATATACACATGGATTTTTTTTCAAGTTTGTAAATGAATATTGCTTCTTTTACAAAGATATCATTTTTTTGGTAGGGTACATTTATACAACGGTCTTTACATGTTAGATTACACAAATTAATTAATGGCAATCGATAACAAAGATACTTCACATGACTCATACCACACCCAACTTTGGAATCACCGTCTAGGTCATGTAAATGATAAATTCTTGACAATGTTACATAAAGATGGATATTTAGATTATTTCGAACTAAAACCACTTGGCGTATGTCATGCATGTTTACAAAAAAAATGACCAAATCCCTATTTAGTGGGAAAGGTGAAAGGGCTAAAGAACTTCTTGAATTGGTTCATACCGATGTGTGTGGACCATTTCCATTTTAAGAAAGGGGAGGGTACTCATACTTCATAACTTTTACTGATGATTTTAGTAGATATGGATATATCTACTTAATGAGGTATAAGTAGGATTCTTTTGATTTGTTCAAAGAATACAAGAATGAAGTTGAGAAACATCTTGGTAAGAAGATTAAGAAACTATTCTCAGACATAGGGAGAGAATATCTTAATCAAGACTTCATTGATTACTTATGAGAGTTTGGGATCCTAGCCCAACTCACTCCTCCATACACGCCCCAGTGGAATGGTGTGAGTGAAAGGAGGAACCGCACCCTGTTGGACATGGTGAGATCAATGATGAGTCATGTGAGTCTTCCATTATCCTTTTGGGGATATGCATTACAAACAACAACACACATACTAAACCAAGTATCAACTAAATCAATAAATGGTATTCTATACAAGTTCTAGAGTGGAAGAAAAGCCATGTTATCGAATTTACGTGTGTGGGGTAGCGAAGTGTTTGTTAAGGCCTCTTTAGGTAATAAACTCACACCCCGAGGAACAAAGTGTACCATTATGGGATACCCCAAGGAAACAAGGGGATATTACCTATACAACCCCTTAGACAAAAAGGTTATAATGGAAAGACATGTCATATTCCTTGAGAGGGAGCACATCTCTAAAAGAGATAGTGGGAGTGAGATAGACTTCAATGAAGTCGAGGCTCAAGGTACACAAGAGTTAGTACAAGAATAGATTCCAAAAAGCCCCATGGAAGAAGAATCTGTTCCAGAGACACAAGTAATGTGTAGGAGCATAAGAGATATTAGAGAACCAGAATGGTATAGTTTTCTAGTTACCGAGAATGGTGACTCATTATTAGTTGATAATAATGATACTCTAACCTACAAGGAAGCAGTAAGTGGAACAGATGTTGCCAAGTGGAAAGAAGCCATGAATTCTGAAATGGATTCCATGTATCAAAACCAAGTCTGGATTTTGGTAGATCCTCTAGTTGATGTAAATCCTGTTGGTTGAGAATAGGTATTCAATAAGAAACTGGACATGGAAGGACAAGTCAGAACTTATAAGGCATGATTGGTTACAAAAGGGTTTAAACAACGTCAAGTAATTGACTATGATGAAACCTTTTCACCAGTTGCAATGCTGAAATCCATCATAATTATACATGCCATTGCGGCTTACCATGAATATGAGATTTGGAAAATGGATGTCAAAATAGCCTTCTTTAACGGGAACATTCAGAAAAATTTCTACATGACACAACCCGGAGGGTTTATGACTCTAAAGGATGCCAATAAGGTATGAAAGTCGTAGAAATCCATTTATGGATTAAATCAAGCATCCAAGTCATGGAACATTTGTTTTGATGAATCCATAACAAAATTTGGTTTAATCAAGAATGAATGTGAGCCTTGTGTCTACAAAAGGTTTAGAGGGAGTGCAGTCATATTTATAATAGTATATGTTGATGACATATTACTTATTGCAAATGAGATACCAATCTTACAGTCTATTCATGCATGGTTGAATCAATACATCTCCTTGAAGGACTTGGTAAAGGCAATATATATTCTTGGGATCAAGATTCATCATGATAGATCCAAGATATTTTTGGGCCTAAGTCAAAGTACATAAATTGATAAGATACTAAAGAGATTCATTATGAAAAAATACAAGAGGAGATTGTTTTCAACATCACATGGTGTTCATCTTTCCAAGAAAATGTGTCCTCAGACACATGAGGAAATAATGATAATGGCAAGGAATCCATACGAAGAAGTGATTGGGATAGTCATATATGTCATGTTATGTACTAGGATGGATGTCACCTATGCATTAAGTGTGGTAGGTAGATATCAATCTGACCTAGGTGACGGCCATTGTATGGCAGTCAAGACTATCCTAAATTATTTTAGGTATACTAAGAATATGTTCTTGGTTTATGGAGGATATGAGGAACTATTTATCAGAGGATATGCAGATACTAGTTTCCAGACTGATCAAGATGACATGAAGTTGCAAACGGGATACATCTTCACTTTAAATGGAGGTGCAATGAGCTGGAAGAGATCAAAGAAGAGAGTGGTCACAGATTCTACAGCAAAGTCCAATTATATCACAACTTCTGAGGTAGCTAAAGAAGAAGTTTGGATATGAAGCTTTATCTATGAGCTAGATGTGATACCTAGTAGTAAAGATCCCATCACATTGTACTGTGATAATACTGTAGGGGTGGATCTCGTAAAATAGCTAAGGTCACATCAGTGGAGGAAGCACATACTTCAAAAGTATCATCTTTTGAGTGATTTTTCTCAGAGAGGTGAAGTTTCAGTGAGCAATATTTCCATGGAAGACAACATGGTGGACCCCTTGATTAAAGCCGTGACTAAGTAGAAAAATGATCACCATGTGAGGTCTAGCGGACTGAAAGTCATAGGCAGTTGGCTCTAGTCCAAGTGGGAGTTTGTAAGAGTTGGTGTCCTAAAACCGACTGGTTTTATTTATATTACATGGATATTTAATTTATTTAAATATTAAACATCTTATTACATATTGTTCATTTTTCTACATGACTATGATGTAATACTGTCCTAGAGTATATATTTCATTGATAAAGTCATGGCAGTTCCCCTCTATGATGAGAACCTTGAAATGCTATAACAATATTCTTAATTATAGTTCTATAGTTGGATGATATACTATGAAGGGAAACATAGCATGCAGACTGTCAGGTGTGAGTACTCGTAAACAGATGAGACTTCCTCTCATGAAGTTCTCACTTGGTAATCTCCAAGATAGGAGATTATGATAACAGACCCGCCAGTAGGAATTCCGCATGTTTTGGTGTCATCAGATATTTCTATCTACGAGCATTTGTAATGATCCTTAGACTTTAATATTATCATTAATACATGTCATGAATCGCATACTTTGATTTACTGATGAAAACCATCATGCAGACAGTTGGTGGGAAGGAGGGTACGTTGGGTGCATCATGAGTGGCATGTTATTAATGGATAAGTCGAGGAAGGATTTGTCCCTTCCATTTATAGAAGTTGATATCTTGGCCATTTGATTGAAATAGAACCGTCACACAAAATTACATGGACATGGTGTAATGATGAGTTTATTTCAGGTATTCAAAGAATGAAGTATCAAGTATAAATTTTGATGACACTATCATGAAACCTGCTTGATGAGATATTGATACAAAGTGATTATATTACACAGTGAGAATTCGTATGTGGATGTCGTTGTTGCGACTTTACATTCTTTCTATTGGGTGACTTGACCCATTGCTAGACAGTACTTTTGGACTTTAGGAAAGACCGCCTAATGCCAATGAGAAAGAATCCTAGAGGGTTACACAGTAAGTGTTTTTGGTGGTCTCGGTTAAATTATATTTGAATTTAATTAATGAAATAAATATTATTCTCAAGACTGTGGAATAATTTTATTCAAGTTAAGATGATCGCATAAATAAATAAAATATATTTATTTATTTTATTTAACATTTAATAATTATTTATTTACTAGTTTGTAAATAAAATATTTATTTAATAGAATAAAATATTTATTTATTTATTCAGGTGTTCAATAAATGGAAGTGGAGTTCGAGGAGACCAAGTCCGGTTCGGTAGTAAAATAATTATTTGCAAGATGGTAAATAATTATTAGTTGGCACAAGTTAAAATAATAATGATGTTGCTATTATTTTGTGATGCAGAATTTTATTCATAATTATGTTTTTCGCAAGTTGGTGCACTATAAATAATGACGCGGTATTATTATTATGAGCATGGGTTTTCTCTAAGTTCATGAATTTATTTAATTTCTATAATTCAATAAAATATTGTAACTAAAGTTATATGCATATAAATAGACAAGTATGTCTATTGTGCCATGGTGAACACACCTCATGCTTGGTGAATTGAGAATTGTTGAGCTAAACAATTTCTCTCTCGAATCCACTTCCCGCCCCTCTCAAGAATGAGAGACGTTATTCAAGGCCAAAGAACAAGCAATCAAGAATAACCGACACAAGACAATCGTTTCACCATGCTAGAACCCGGATAACGAGTCGTGTTGATCGGAGTCCATCGGAGCACGTGTGGATCACCACTAGTGGGACTCTAGTTTGGATCCTTGTAAACACAAAGAGATAATCCAGAAGGGTTATTCTGAATGATCAACATTATCGACGAAGAAAATACCAAAGATACAAGTATTGTTTTCTTTATGAAATTAATTAAATTAATTATAAACATGATATGCAAGATCCTCTCTAAAGGATTCAGGCCTCTTCCTTATTTATCTAAATCTTTGATTCTATTCCATGGAGATTTTCATTCATCATCATATTGCTCCTGGAATAATCATTGATCATGGTAAAAATTAAAGTTGGGTGCCAGCCCAACCACACTTCCACTGTTCCTGGAACCTTAAATTATTATTTTCTTATCTTATAAAGTTTATAAAAATGTTATGAGGCTCAAAATAACCAAAAAGATATGGGATAATATTGGAAATATTTTTAATGGAATTTTAAAGTGAAATAAGCTAAGACAAATATTAAGAAATCAAAGTTTGAAGATATTATAATGTATGATGATGAGACTATTGATGAATATTTCATAAGGATGAATGAAATTTTTAGTAGCATCAGAGGTTTTAGAGAAAATTTATAATATCCAACCATTATCAAAAAGCTAGTGAGAAATTTCCATGATAGATTTGATGTAAAGGTTTTTTATCTGAAAGTTATAGATTATTTTTCTCTCAATGAACTTCAAAATATTCTTATTTCTTATGAAATGGGAAGGGATTCTGTTTTTAATAAAAAATCTAAAGAGGGGAAAGAAATCAGTTTCAAATCCATGGAATATCTAAATATCAAAGGGATGAAGAATGAACCCTTCTCAGAATCTGAAGATAATGATTAAAGAGATGAAGAGTATGAGAAAATCATGTCTATTATTTTAAATAACTTTAGAAGAGGAAGAATTAAATAAAAATGTAAGTTTCATTTTAATTGATTTAAATGTATTGAAATAATATATTTTAAAGTTGACTGGAAAATGAAGAATAATAGTGAGGCTAATAATAATGACCAATAAGAAGTTTCCCCCAAAAAGAAATGGGGAAAATCAAAAAGTTTGATATTAGAAAGAAATAGTTATCAGGGATGATGAGGAGGAATTAAATTACAAAAGAATAACGAGATGATGACTCATCACAAAGTAGTGAATTATGTGGTTTAAGTCATCAAGGAAGAACATAAAAACATCATGAATCATGTTAAATAACATGAAGTCACTTCAAATAATGATAAAAAGAATGAAGGGAGCTGTAATGAACATATATTGAAAGATGAGCTCAAAGATTGTCTTGAGAAAAAAATGAATAATAGGAATTGATAAATAGACTGAGAAGGAAAAATAAGTTAAAGATGAATTACTCAAAAAGAATACTAAATAACTGAAAAAATTAAAAATCTCAAGGAGAGAATTCTTGAACAAGACAAAATATTTAATGGTCTTGACATAAAATCTATTGAAAAGGTATAAGAGCTGAGTAAGGAACAATCTAGATATATTAAAAATAATAATACCTTGAAGAATAAGATAGACGGTTAAAACAAAGTTATGGATTCTCAGGTTGAATCATACTTTTCTAAGAATGATAGCCTATAGAAGAAGCTAAAAAATTATCTTATTTATTCAAACGATACTGAATCTATTTTAATTTATAGTGTAAGTCCTAAAACCAATACTAGGCTTGTATGGGTTGAGAAAAATCATAAAAAATCAACTCATATATCAAGGGAAGTTAGGGTCTATTTGAGAAGAAAATTTTCTCCATGAAAAAAAATAATGTTTTAAATGCACTTGGATAACACTCATATTTTCATAAGAAAACTTATAATTCTCATTAAATATCAAGTTTTAATGGAGATTTTTGGTTATGCAGATTCCATGAGCATAAAAAATTTGTTTTTTAGTATAAAATGTCATTTATATATAGATATATAAGTAAATAATTGAGGGGTATCTATCTAAGGATTATTATAAATAATTATAAGAAGAAGAAAGAAATTAATAAAAGTCCATTAAGTCTCTCTACTTAAAATAGATTTCATTTTCTATAAGAAATTGTGGAATATGTGATCAATAAGGTTATTGATATGGATAATATATTAAAAACACTATAATCAACTAAAGTTGTGAAATGATAGAAGTGATAGAAGTGATATAAGTCACTTATTATTGAGGTGTCTCTTAAAGTAAAAACAGTATGTAAACCATGGATACTTGATAGTGATTATTTATCTCACATGATAGGGGACACCAAAATCTTAAAGAATATAGAAGGTCACAATATAGGTTCAGTTACATTTAGAAATGACAACTATTTGAAAATTAAAGGAGTTGGTAATACTGAGATTAAGGCACATAAATTGAAATCTAAGTAAGTTCAATTTGTGGATGGGATTAAATAAAATTTATTGAGTGTTAGAAAACATTATTATGATGGTAATAAATTCATTTTTAGAAGGAATTTTTATATCATTAAGTTCTTAAATATTATAAGAGTCATCACCAAGGGAGAAATAACTAGTGGTAATCTATTCTAAATTGGGAATTTAGGCGATTCTTATTTTTTGAGTTCTAAATATGAAAACAAGATTTAGTGTTGGAACCAAGATGATCTAAGATGTTGTTTGAGGTATTTTTTGTTTGTTATCAATCATTTTCTAGTTTGAACAATGTGTTTAAATTTTAAGGGACATGATTTGAAGGAAATGGAATCCCATATGAGGAATTTAAATGGTGTCATTTTCTAGTGTTTCCTAATTTCTTGGGTCTAAAATTTGTAGAGAAAGATTTGATGTTTTTTAGAGTAATCTAAAATATATTTTTGAAACAAAGGATAAATTTTCTCCCTAGTGGATCCTAGGTGTCAAACTCTAGTCATGCATACTAGTGGATAATGGTGTCATGTGCTGGTCTGGTGGCCATGCATGAGTTTTCCACGCACTTTTTTGGGCATCGTACACTAGTCTGGGTGCTACGTGCAAGTCTACCACACATTAAACTGAGTTTTGTGGAAAGAAAGGGGGCACCACAAAAGCATATTTGGGTGAATGGCATACCATGTTTTTTGGAACTAAGGGTTGCATTAATATCAGTGGTTTTTCCTACAAATACTCAGATAATCCCCATATTTAGTGTTAAAAATATTAATTGAAGGATTAGAGGACTTCCTGTAATGTAAGGCACACCTGTGAAAAATGGACCTGAGTGAAGAATCATAGCGAAGGTAGTTGACGAAGCCATACTTGGGTAAAGTAGTTGACCTCGGTGGGATATACGTGGGTGAATGCAATGAATTGGGTGCAACCATACCTAGGTGAATCATTTGACCTGTCAAGCTATACTTGGGTAAATCCAATGACTTGAGCGAAGCTGACCTGATTGAAGCCTGGGACATGGGTGAACTACTATAGTAGAAATTATGGAATTCATTGGAGAATCAAACTTGGACCTTAATGATGAAATTATCAATCAAAATTCATTTAGATTTAGAGGTGAACCTAATGTCATTAAAATGGGGAAGACTTTATCCTGAATAGTGACTAATGAGGAGTTGATAGAAGTGATCCGCGGGAGGTAGTGTAGTTTCCCTGAATTCTATTATATAGATAGTGAGCCTGGAATGTAGTGATTATGGATGTATAATTGTAATCTAAAAAATCTAGTGAATCTTAGTGTATTCTGGTGTGACTAACACATCATCGACATATTCTTCTTAGACTATCCCTTTGTGGCAAACAAAGTAAAATTTTTGTGTTATGTTTCATTTATGCATTTGTGTGTTTAGTGAATGCACATTTAAATTAGGAAGGTTTAACGAGTTCCTACAAACATGCGGAAAATATCCTTTTTGATTGAAAAAAAGTTGACACTTTGATTCACCCCTACCCTCTCAGGGCACCCTGGGATATAACAAGTTGTATTAGAGAGAGGCTAGAGGTGTTGAATTTTCCTTTTAAAGCTCAGTATGGATAACACTATAAATTATAAAGGGATTTAACTATTTAATGGAAGTGCCTATTAGGCCTAGAATAATGGGATGAGATCTCACACATGATCTCTTAGCCTATAATTTTTATCTACCACTATACACGGTATATAGGTTAGTGATGTTACAAAACTGTCCCTGATTGAAGAGGACATGAAACTGCTCGATGCTTATGAAATGTCTTGGAATGCCTTATCTGAAGCTTTTATAGATCAATTCTATTTTAAATTCATGAATTTTTATAGTTACAAGGCCATGTGGGATAAATTTTCCAACATTAATGAAGGCGGTAGTAAGGTGAAGGAATTTTTTTAAAGTGTTCTATAATAAGTTTGATGATTTGAAGAAGCACCATGATGAAAATGATGAAAATTTGTTCAATTGAATCACAAAATTAGTTGGAGCTATCTGAGGAATAGGTAAAGAAACTAAGGATATTGATATTTTAAATAATATTTTATAGTGGCTACCATTTTCTTATAATCTAAAGGTTTCAACTCTTTAAGAAAGGGATCTGGATAATTAATCTCTTTATGATCTGCTAAGTTTCTTGGTGGCCTATGAAATAAGAGTTGGCCCTAAATAATGTCACAATAAAGAGATTTCTTTTAAAACTATAGAGAAACTTGAAATATCTAATGGAATTAATGGTGAAGAGGATGTGAATGATGAATTTCTCTCTCTTATGGCCACAAAATTTAAGTGAGGAAAGGGTATATTTGAAGGCAATATGCCCTTGGCATGTTTCCGATGTGTTAAAGTTGGGCATAATACAGTAGGGTGACCAAGGTGGTTTAATGAGGAATAAAGTGAATCATATGTTATACAGAATCCACGAAGAAGCTTCCCTCTTATAAGAGACTCTAAAATGAGGAGTTCATTTGGAAAGAAATCTTAGAGGACGATTTTTTTGAGAAAAGAAAAAATGACAATGAAGACTTTTGAAGGAAGTTGAAACAAAATTCAAATCAGATATAGAAGATGTTTTAATGATTGATGTGGCCTTTGTTCATGTGTCTTTCCACATATATTTTGATGTAAAATCTTTATATTTAATGATTAATTGTGTATATGTTTGGTTAATTATAGTGTTGTGTTCATTAATTATTTTATTATTTCATTTTTCTTTTTTTATTTCATTATGTAATTTATTTTTAAATATTAATATTTAATGTTTTAACTAATTCTTGGTTCTTTTTAAATTTATTCTTTTGATATTAATGTTTCTGAAAAAAAATTAATTAATGATATTTTAATTAAATCTTTGATTCTTTCATTCAAATGTTTTATTTTTTTTGAAATTTTAATTTATTATGCTAAAATTATTTTTTTTGTTTTATTTTAATTTATTTATTTTTAAGGACTTGGTTGTTAATTTTTAATTATTTAAAATGAAGTTGAATGAAGCCGACCCTTATCCATCCCTAGGTCTTCTCTCATAAAAATTATCATCTCAGGTTGGATGTTCCAACCTAAGGGTCAGGTCCGTCGCAGAATTGATTCCGTGTGTCCAAAAAATAACGTGGAAAAAGATCAAAATTTTAAATAAAATTGATTTTTGAAAAACAAATTTATTTATTTAAATTCATTGGACTTAAATACCTTCAATCTTGCTAGGATCCAATTACAAAACAAAACTAAAACTCAAAAACATAAAATCAAAACAAAATATATAATAATAATTCATTAATAATAAATACAATTGAAAATATAAAACAATAATAAATATATAATAATAGTAAATAAAATTAAAATTATAATAATAATTAATAATTTTTTTATGTTTATAAATATACAATAACTAATCATAATTAATAATTTTTTTTATATTTATAACTATATAATAATAATTAATAATTTGTTTTATGTTTATAACAATAACATATAAGAATATTTAATAATTTGTTTTTTTGTTTATAAATATATAACAATAATTAATAATATGTTTTATGTTTATAAATATATAATTAATCATTATTATTTTTAACTATATACATTTTTTATATTTATTCACTCTAAATTTGTCAGTGGCAATTTGCATTGAAGTTTTACATTGTTATATATATATAAATATATTATGTATGCATACAAAAAATTTGTATTAAAAATTCCGACTCAAAAAAATTGTATATTTATAATAGGAAATATATTATATATGGAAACAAACTCTGAAAAATTCCAGTGAAAGTTTTCATAGGAAATTTCCAGTGGAAATTTCCACTAGAATTTTGCATTGTTTATTTATGTATTGATATACTCTCACTTATAATTTAAGAGAAAATCCAAACAAAAAATTTAAGATGACAATTTTCTTTTCAAATTTCCACTGTAATTTTCCAGTGCAAATTTCCATTTTTTATTTATGTATTAATATATTTTAACTTTTAATTTAAGTGGACATTCAAATTGAAAATTTATGATGAAAATTTTCATCCTATGATCCTAATAAGTGATGTCAAACTCAAATAAATGTAAATTCTATCATCAATATAATCAGCATGCTAGGAATAACTTACACCAAAACTGATCATACCTAGAATGCAGCTGCCGTAACAAACATAGATTCCACTAATTACTTTCAACTTTTAATGTCTATCTCCAACTGAGAATTTTCAATGGGATTGTCTGACTTTCCTGTGTAAATTTGTACTTAAAATTATATTTTATATTTATATTTGTATATATACATATATATGTATGTATATATACATGCATTCAAATTTTTTACTATAAATTTGCTCTAAAATTTTTTAGTATAGATTTATATTAGTGGGGATTTATAGTGTAAATGTAAAAAAAAATTCCTATGCAAATTTACATTGATTTTTGTATATATATAATGAAAATTTCCACTGTAAAATTTACCATGAAGTTTATATTTAAATATTACCATGTTTATTTGTATTTGTATATTTGTTGTTGTATTTTTTTGTTTTTGTTGAAAATTTCCATTATACATTGAAATTATATTGGAAATTTTCAGTGAAAATTTGCACTACTAATTTTAAAATAAATTATACTGAAAAATATAGATTGAAATTTTCCACTGAAAATTTGAATGGAAGTCGACAATAAATGTTTCTAGTGGAATTTTTTTTGAAATTTTCACTAAAAGTTTTTAGTGTAAATTTCCAATGAAAATTTATGATTAAAATTTATATTTTTTATTTATGTATAAGTATATCTTCATTGTAATTTAATGTATAAATTTGGACTGCTAGTTGAAGTTTTCACTGAAAATTTCTAGTGGAAGTTTGCATGGGAAATTTTCAGGAAATGTTCGCAATGAATATTTTCCTAGAAAATTTCTAGTTCAAAGTTTCTATTCATGATTTATAAAGTGTTTATAGACTCTTAAAAATATTTAAATTTTACACAAGAATTTTTTAATGAAAATTTGGAATGCAAATATTTACTAAAAAATTGCATTTTTTACTTATGTATTAATATATTTTCATTGTAATTTTAAGTGAAAATTTGAAATGTAAATTTCATGTGGAAAGTTTCATATGAAATTTATGGTGGAAGTTTACATTAGAAATTTCCAGTGGAAATTTACTCAGGAATTTCCAGTAGAAATTTTGATGGGAATTTCCTGCCGCAGTAGTGTAAAAAACCCCAAAAATTCATAATGGGCGCATTTTCGTCTAAAACGCCAATCTGAGGGTCAGGTTTAGGTGCCCAACCTGAGAATATTTAAATCCCTTCTCTCAGTGATCCTTCTAAAACCATAGTAGGTCCGATTTTAATCAAACCTTAAAGTAAGAGCGGCTGACATCGACTATCAAACCAGTTCTGAATTTGGTCTCTATTGCCGATGAAGCCCGATTGATTTTTATTGAGGATGAACCAAGAAGAAGAAATTTATACTGAATGAACCTGATGTGAGCCTGAGGATCTTCGATGAAGATAAATAACTCAAATAAAATCATAACTGAGGATGATTAGGGGGATAAAGTCGAGATGTCGCCTCCGATGATGGTTCAGGGGGTCTGTGATGAAGATTTTTGATGATCGAAATCAAGGTAAATACTATTGGAGATAGAAGATTAGAAGCCAAAACCTGGGATGCCGAAGCTGTTGAAGTTGGAAAATTTGGATGATAAATCAATTATTTGGGTTCAGTGAGGAAGGTTGATGTTCTGGTTTGGTTTGGGGGGTCGATGACATATTTTTTGTTGTATTTTGTTCCCTGTGTTAGCCGAAATTGAAGAATATGGGACTTTAGATGACCCCACTTCTATGCCTATGCAAGTGTGTAATAATGCACACTAAGTTCTCGAAATAATGCTTTAATAAAGGAATTCCATATATGTTTTTTTAACTGGGTACTTGTCAGATACTTGTTAGAGTTTGGGGTGAGATTGACACATACATGGGGGAAATGAATTTTTTGGGAAGATTTTTTATTGTATCACATGAAGAAGGAGGTGTTGGGTGAAGAATTCCATATAGGATCATTTTGTTTGAATTTCTTTTTTTAGTTGTTTTATTTATTTTATGATTTTTAAATAAGGTGGAAAATTCTGGAGATGGTGGATTGAGGGATTCTATTTTGGACTCTCTTTTCTCTATACTTTTTCTCTCTCTACTGTAATTCTCAGTTTTGTAAATAATAATTGTTTGTTGTTACATTCTCTCTCTATGTGTGTGATCTCCTACACCCATGCATGAATGATTTATTTGTAGGGCTAGTTTCAGGAGGCGAAGCTTGAAACTGTCTAGAGATTGAACATCTTTATGACCATTACTTTCTTCATCACTCTTAGCATATTGTGACCGCGAGATGGGGAGATGCGATGACACAGTCATTCATAGGAATAGTTTTCTACTCTCAAACCCTATTTTTTCTCTTCTTCTCTTGCTTACTCAATATAGTAATTCAGGAGAGGTTGAGTAATTTGTTGACCTATTGATGATCACATTTTCATGGAAGATATTCCATGAAAAATTGATTTGATCTAGAGATTTTTTTCATGGTTAGGAGATTGATCATGTATATAAGATGGTTTTGTGTGTGTTTTTTCATTTTTTAGAGAATAAGGGGTGAATGTGTTGAGATATTGAGTATATGTTACATGAGGTTGAGATTTGGCGGTATAATATTTTTAGATCAATGATAGACAATAGAGAGTTGAACAATATAGAGTTGGTTTCCTTCTTTTTGACTTTATTTTCTTCTTCCCTTCTTGTTTTTTTATTCTCCTTTTCTATTTCAACAGTTCTCATTTTCATTTCATCATTTCCATCAGTTTTTATTGTTTTTATTCTATTGTTTTCAATATATAAAAATACAAAAAGATTTTATAAGAGTCACTTAGATGAATACACTGCCTCCTTGAGACCAACCCCTAGGTTATCCAATAAGCTATATCTTGGGAAATATAAATATATCTTTGAAAATTTAAATGACTTGCTAGAAATGATTATTGTTAAGAAGGAAGAACCTAAACCAAAAAATTTTGATGACCTTAAATGATCAATTGATCTCAAGGTGAAACTTGAGGGAGCTCTCAATGAGATCAATATATAACGGAATACAAATAAAATTATTAATGGACTGATAAAAGAATCCTCTAAATATGTGGATTAGTTCGAAGCAGAGGTTGACCGACTATAAAAATAATTAGTTGATCAGCTATCTAGTTATGTGAATTTAGAATAAGTTTTGAGTTTCAATATAAATATTTAAGAATAGACTATGGTGATCGAAGACCTTAATGCAATCCAAGGGGGAAAATATAAGAAGGTTGAGTCCCTTGAAGAAGTGGTTGTTTCATTGAGAGCAATTCTTGAATCAACAGTGAAATCAAGTGATTCCAAGAAGAAGCTACACTTCAGGAGGTTAAAAATGGAGAATTGATATAAAGGTTTAAACAAGTCTCTGAATGTATCAATAACATTCTAAATTAACATAGTCCCAATTTTTAGGTAAAATTATGATTGAATATGATCTTGGGACATCAAAATTAGTAATAATGATGGATTTGAACAAGGGAAACTGACTTGGTTATTCTGGCATCAAACCTTAGTCACCAGATGTTTGAATAATGATCACTCTAGACAAAGGAAATCAAAGGGCCAAAAATAATTCACAATCCCTAAATACATTTCTACAACTAAAGTGATTTATAAAGGTTTGGGATATATAGATGAATGAAGGATAAAATATTCTTCCTCTTATGAAGTGACAATTCTATGGCTACCTTGGCCATACTATATTGTATTATTAAGAGGCAAAAAAATATTTGAATAAGGAAGCTCTCAGAAGTTAATAATGTAGAGTGAGGTCATATCCTTCATCAAATAGAAGAAATAATTTCTATGTGTATCATTTTCAATTTTCTAACTTTGGGCATAAATCCATTGACTATTGGAAAAGAGGAATTGGAAATAGTAACTACAGAGCTTATAGACAAATGAATATAGGTCAACCAAGAACAAACCATTTGAATAATAAATACTATTTTTTTTGAAGAAAAGATGAACATGATTTAACCATGCATGTTGAGGAGAAAGTGGAGAGGCCATCTAATGAATCTACTCGAAAAAGTACCTCATTAAAGGAAAAAATAATATTAAGAAGGCCAATATAGTATAAATTGCTCTCAAAGTAATAAAGAATAGTAGTACCTAGATTCTTGATAGTGAGTTATCATACCACATGACTGAAAACATGATCCTACTGAAGAATGTGAAGGAAATAGTTGACTAAACAATATGTTTTTGACAATTAAGTTTCCTTGGAAATCAATGTTAGTGGAAATACATAGCTGGATAGATAAGAACTAAAGAAAAAAAGAGGTCCACTATGTGGATGAATTATGACATAACCTCTTGAGAGTGAGTCAAATCTATGACTCTAATCTTATGGTTACATTTAATCTAAAGGAACATGTAATCAAAGGTAAAGTATGAAACTATCTCACGAGAGGATAAAGGATGAATGGAAATATTTATTAGGTTAATATTAATGAAAATACCTATCTCATAACTATTAAAGAGGATAATGGCTTGTGGCATCAGTGAATTGGCCACATTCACAAAATGATCATGAAGAACTTTCCCAAACTAAAGCTGTGATGGATATACCCATTATTAAGAGAGATCATGATAATACATATGATGCATGCATGTGAGGAAAGAAAGTATGAAATCCATACCATTGGAAGGAGAAAAGGGAATCCAATCTCATTGGCCTGGTGCATACTTATGCATGTGGCTTAACGAATATATTGAGCACCTATGGGGAAAGTTATTTCATTCATTTCATTGATTATTATAATAGAATGACTTGCGTTATGTACATGTAGATCAATAGGGAAGTGATCGACTACATGAAGAGCTACACACAAACATTGGAGAATAAAACTGGCTATACAATCAAGATATTATAATTTTACAATGGAACAAAATACATGTCTATTGAATTTGAAAGATACCTTAAGAAACATGGAATTAATCATGATGTATCCTCTATAAGAACTCTATAACATAATAGAGTTGTATAGTGATTAAATCATCAAGTGAAAAAATATGGAAAACATAGTGTTTATTGAAAATGGTGTCTCTCACTATTACTAGAAGGAAGCCATTCAAGTTGCAGAATACACCCAAAACTAAGCAGTGTTGAGTCCTAGGGAAGAATTAACACCTTATAAAATTTATAATAAAAGGAAAATCTCACTATTTTTTTTAGTTTTTTAGAAGAATATATTATATTTTTAATAAATAAGGAAATCAGGGAAAATATAGCACTTTTGCAGATGAAAGAGTATTTTTAGGCCACTCAATAAAGAGAAAGGAATAACAAATTTTCAAAAAGAGGTTGGATAGAATTGTGTAAATTAATGAAATCAAATCCATTGAAGAAAAAGGTAAAAATATTTCCCAAAGTGTGATCTATGATGAATTGTATGAGGAAGATGATGAAGTTGAAGCCACTCCTATGGTTTCTCAAATCTCGCTAAATAATGAAGATTATCAGGCTGAATTAGAAGATTTGGTTATTCCTGAAGAAAGAAAGCATGTTCCCCAGATAGATCCACAACAACAAAAACAAGTATAATGATACATTTCAATCATATATCTCTTTTATTAAAAATGGATACATCATCATTTAAATAAGTGATAAAGGATGAATCATGAATTAAAGAAATGAATGAATAAATAGATCATACTGCAAAACAAAAAGACTTTGGAGCTTGTTTAAATGATATAACATCATAATTTGATTAGAACCAACTATATCTTCATGAATTTTTTTGATGATAATGGAAATGTGATCCAGAAAAAGTCATACCTGGTGTATAAGTGTTATACAAAATTAAAGGTATTAACGTTGAAGAAACAATTTTCCCAATAGCTCAATTGGAGTTAGTCAGACTCTTTTTTACTATAGTAAATCAAATATGATACAAAATTTAATATAAGGATGTCAAAATGAAATTCTTAAATGATGTTCTTGAAGAAGAAGTTTTCATTAAACATTTGGTGGGATTTCTAATTGGAAATTATGAAACAAAATTTTATAGATTGAAGAAGGATCTATATGATCTAAAGTAGGAACCAAAATCATGGTATGATCATCTAGATCCATATTTTAAGAAACTAAAATTCAAAAGGGGTGGTGTCAACCATAATCTCCATGTAAATATATCCAAGGAAGACTAGTTTAGGGTGCTTGTTTATGTGGATGATATCATATTTGGTGAAAATAATAAGAAATCCATGGAAGAGTTTTCTATCCACATGGAATCATAATTTGAAATGTCTATTATTGGTGAAATAAAATACTCTCTAGGTCTATAGGCGACACAAAAAGAGTAAAATTTCATCTCTTAGGAAAATTATACTAGAGAGCTACTGAATAATTACAACATGCATGATTCCAAAACAATATTGATTCTGATTTTGGCTGGAAAAATCATTGGGAATCATGAGGATGAAAAATATGTGGATCCCACATTATACAAGAGAATAATTGGAGGCTTTATATACTTAAATGAAAAATTATCTGATATTATCATTACAACATCTCTAGCAATTTGTTTCTAGAGTAATCTAAATGAAGAGAATATCACGATGGTTAAATGAATCACAAGTTATATTCAAGGAACTCTCAATTTTTCATTTCACTTTTGGTGCAGGAAATGATCATGATTTATTAGCATTTTCCAATGATGATTATAAGGACCCTACTTTAAACATTACATAATCTTGAGTTAAGTCAAGAATTTTACTTTCTTTCACAATGATGATCTTTTCAGGTTTAGAGTTTTAGAGAATTAATCTAGAAATAATACCTAAAAAACATTAAATATAAAGTGGGAACTTCCGAAAAGTATCCATTTTCAATATAATGTAATTTTTTTTAATATAAAGAATGATCGATTTTATGAAAACATTTCACGACTATCAACATGAATTCTCCCAATACCTTAATAATCCTTAAGTCCTGTGAAAAAAATGTGGGATGAGTATAAAAATCTTAGTAAGGGATATAAAAAGAAGTAGACCATTAGTCCATTGATAAACATTAAAACCGATGTAAACTTTATTATAAAGTAATACTTTTCACCATTAAGAATTAGTAAATACTTTACCTTGAAAATAAGCTCATTTATTACCCTTTTTAAAATAAAAATATTACCATAAAATCCTTGTAAATAATAGATAAAACGTATTGGTATCTTGGGAGATCATTATACTTGTCACTATTATAAATGTAATAACCATATAGTCAACTTCGATACATTTCACTCTTACAAATGGAATATCCATACAACCGACTTCCATACCCAATGAATTAGAGGGATATTATGGACCCAATAATCATTAGTTTATCATGAAACCAACCATCATTAGGTTTATTTCGGAACCACATATCAAATTTATAAGTACCATTATATAATCATAACATATAAAATATTTCAATTTTCAACATTTCACTCATAAAATTTCATTTACAATCAGAAGAAAACATTTCAAGATATTAAAATAATCAATCTATTTTTGAAACCCATTTCCAATAACAAAATACCCAAAATTAATATAAGGATTTTTGTTTAATAAAACATGTAATCTTTTAAATGAATTTAGAAATAAAATAATAGTGATAGTAGGGGAAAATTCATTGTCACCATTTACGTTAAGAATAAAACATTCCTTTTTTTCGTTTAACAAAATGTTCTGTATAAAACACATAAAAATATTACTTTTTAAAAACTTTGAATGAAATTCAAAATAGGCATAAATATAATTTCTAATCCTTTTATATCCATATAAATAAATATTTTAAATAATATCATCAATATTGACATGGATAAAATATTTTTAAATTAAATTTTTAAACATTCAAAGCGTTCCATACGGGTTTGAACATTTAAATCATAATCCCCATGAAATTATAACATTTGAAAAAGCATTAAATAAAATGAGAATAGATACAATACAAATATATAATGTAAAAGGTCTCTATATACACTTTATAAAATAATAAAGGTTCATATTACAAGAAATGTATGAATGAAAGGATATTGAGATGAAATCCCTTACCTTGAGTCCAATTTATCAGGTGTGACTTTATCTTCATGAATAATGAACTAATGTTAATTATTTACTTTCTTCAGAATTTTTTTCAATTTTATAATTACTTTTATTTCACTTATTATAATTTTTTAAACAACTACTTAAACAACTATGTTTACATCGAGTGTTTTGACCATATTCGGTTTATGTGTTAAAAACAACTTTGGTAGGTCAACTATGGTCAAAAGGTTCATTATATAAACATATAAAGAATAATAATCATGAAATAATAATCATATTTATACATAAATTATACTTTTAAAACCAATCATAAAATATGGTTATAAAAAATGGACCAATGTTACAATCATGGAGACGGTAGGCTGTACGTACGCATGAGTAACATTCTCATTTTCAATGATCGTTATGAAAATAAGGTATGTAACATTATATATTTACATAATTATAATTATATCATAAATAAAATTTTATTTAATCATATATACTTATATATATAATTCTTATTATGTAAAAGGAATCACATTGGGTCGAGGAGGCGGTAGTCCACACATCCACGACCAACATTATCACTTATTAGTGTGTGAAAAGGGTAATAAAGAAAATGATATATAATAATTAGAGAAATGTAATTATTTCATGAATATGTATATATATATATGTAATTTATGTCACATATTTTGAATTAAAACTATCCTTTATACATTCTATGTATCATGTGAATGAATCACATCGCTTTTAGGAGGTGACAATCCACACTTCCACAAACGATGTTATCATATTCCCACAAAATGGAAAACATAAAGTTATGTTATATATAAAAATTATAGAAGTATAAAGACATTATAAATATCATATATATAATATATAAACCACATGTACATCATAATTACCAACTATGAAATCCGGTAAAGGAAAAATGAATGACATCGTTTTGTGAGGCGGTAGTTCGTTGTACACATAAATGGTAATTTTGTTACCCATTAGATGGAAGTGTGTGTAAGTATAGGTAGAAAACTTAGAATAAAAAATATAAATATATTTTTTATACATAATTTATTATATAATAATTAAATAAGAAGATTTTAGGGGGGTGGATAATGAAAATAAAACAAAAGAGCTTGAGGAAGGATGTTACCTCTTCTTTGGGTAACTCATTTTGGTTTTCACCAAAGGGATTCCTTGGATGAATTTATTCCCAAAGGATGGATTATATGATTAAGGTATGGATTTTTTGAGATTATTGTAGTAGATTTTGGATGAGAAAAATGGATTGAGAGGTGTAAATAAGGGGGATGGGTGATTTCCATTTTAGAGTGGAAGAGGGGCGACATTCTTGTAAATTTTTGAAAAGGGAATTCCACCCATGTTTTTCCTATGAAAAGTGGATCATATAATGGTAAACATACAATAAAAGGGAGTATATAGTATAAATATGAACATAAAATGTATTTTGAAAAAGTTTCTATGTCATTTTGGGCCTTAAGTTTAAGGTTTAGTCCTTTATTAAGTTAATTTTTCTCTTAATTGATAAAATTAATTTTAATCACTTTCACTAATATTTTTGGTAAAAAAATAAGTTGAAATTATTATAAATTATAAATTATGATTATTCAAAATATGAAATCCATTTTTCCAAATTTAAATCACAAAAATGGAAAAAATTAATTTAAATTTAATCCTGCAGACAGGATGACAAAGTATGTTTTTAAAAGTATAAATGTTCAAAAGTTTACTAAGTTTTTATATCTAAATTCAATGTGATTTTTTTTGAAAATTACCTAAATTGGTTTAAATGATATAAAATTCATCTAATTATACTTTAAAACAAAATAAAAACATTATTTAACTATATAAATAAATTAGATGAGAAAGCAGTTTTGAACTAAAATTAAGTATCACTCACTATTCATCCAAATGTGAAAGTTCTCAGAAAAATACCGAAAATACACCCAAAGTAAATTTTGATATCCTGATTTAAAAAATAAATTTTATGTTTTCATATAAAAATTATAAAAGGGTCAAAAATTATATTTAAAATGGGTTCTCTATTAAAAGATGGTAAAACTACCTTTAAAAAATATAGAGTTTTTATGCTTAAAATTGGATTTTTTATTATTTTAAGCCTATAAAACTTATTGGATCAATGTAAAAACATATAATAAACATGTTTAAACATAATATATTTATTATTATTCATTCTTGTTGATACAATTACTAGGAGATAACCACCCCTTAAAATAATAATATTAATAGTATATTATTTTTTGGTAGAAATCAGTCTTGCGTGCAACACAACATTTCAGAGAAACTCATTATTGAATCTCATGTACACTATTGGAATTAGAATTACTTTTAACATAAAATTAATATCTAATTCATATATATTAATAAATATGATAAATACTTATTCTATCATTACCTGGGATGTTACATCCTTCCCCCTTTTGGAAATTGCATCCTTGCAATTTTGTTCACTTATAAAATAAGTGAGGACATTTTTCCCACATATAATTTTTATATTCCCATGTTTCCTATTAAACCATATGGTTTTTCCATAAAACTTTAACTTGATGAATTACTATATTCCTCTAAAATTTCTTTCTATGGTTAAGAACTCAAACCAGTTGTTCCTTATAAAAAATATTCTCTTCCAGGTAAACTACTTTAGGCCTCAAAACATGATATGAATCTGATATTTGCTTCTTTAATATTTAAACATGTAATACATTTTGTAACTAGGAAAATCTTGGAGGTAAATCCACTCAATAGGAAACCGATCCAACTTTATCTAAGATTTCATATGGTTTAATGAACTGTGGACTCAAGTTCCCCTTCTAACCAAAATGCATCACACTTTTACATGGAGAAAATTTTAAAAAGATATGATTACCTACCTCAAAAGAATGATATTTTATCCAATTATTCTCATAACTCTTATAACTATTCTATGCTTCCCTCACATGTTACTGAATCAAATAAACTTTCTATACTGTTTCCTCTACCAACTCTGGCCCCATCAACTTCCTTTCTCCCACATTGTCCTAAAACACTGGTGTTCGACACCACTTTACATATAATGCCTCAAATGGTGTGATCTATATACTATAATTAAAACTGTTATTATAAGAAAACTCAACCAAATAAATATATCGATCCCAACTTCCCTGGTATTCCATTGAGAAAGAAAGAAGCATATCTTCCAAGTTCCAAATCATCTATTGAGGTTGTCCATTAGATTGAGGATTAAAAGATATAATAAAATTTTATTTAGTACCCAATGACATATAGTCCTTTAAAAAAATTGGATATGAAACTGGGATCATGGTATGATATAAGGGAGAGAGGCACTCCATATAACCTAAAAATATCCTTTAAATATATTCTATAAAGCTATTCTAGAGATATTATATCTCGAATGGGGAAGAAATGTGAATATCTAGTTAATTGATCAATAATAACCCAAATTACATTACTACCTTGAGAATTATTTTTAAATTCTACCCCAAAATCTATTGATATATTTTCCTACTTCCACTCCAGCATTGGAAAAAATTGAATCATCCCCTTCGGTAACCGTCTCTCTGCTTTAATCTACTGAAAAGTCAAACACTTCACTATAAAGTCAGCAATATCTATTTTTATTCCATCCCCCCAGTAATACTCTCAATGGTCTCTGTACATCTTAGTGTTGTCTGTATGAATAGAAAATAGATAACTATGAGCTTCAGTCAACAACTCTTTCCTCAACTGTGAATCATAAGGCACACAAAATATTTTTTCAAATAATAAAACACATTTTTCATAAATATTAAAATCAGGAAACCTACTATTTCGAACAGATTTTACCTTTTCTTGCAAATATTTCTCCACCTTTTGAGCTATCTTAATTCTTCCCAACAAAGTAAACTACACTAAAACCTAAAATAAAATAGAGGATGTACCTACATCCATAACTTCTAGGAAAAAATACATCAAATCATTAACCAAAGGGACATGTTCTAAACATAACATGGTTAATATAGCATTACTTTTTCGACTCAAAGCATTATCCACCTTGTTCACTTTTACCGGATGATAATGAATCGAGAAATTATAACCCTTTATTAGTTCTAACCATATTCTTTATCTCATGTTAAATTATTTCTGAGTGAATATATAGTTAAAACTTCTGTGATCAGCATATATTTCACTCTTCCTTACATAAAAAATATGCCACTAAATTTTTAAAGAAAAAACAACAGCAGCTAAATCCAAATCATGTGTAGGGTCATTTAACTCATGAGTTTTCTACCAAATTAAAGCATAAGAAATTACCTTGTCATTTTACATAAAGAAACAACCAAGTAATTTTAACAAATCATTGATGTAGATGAATAATTCGCCATTTCTAGAATGAAGGTCCAAAATTGGTTCATTCACCAATATTATTTTAAATTCATGAAAACAAACATTACATTCTTCAATTTAGATAAAACTAACCCCATTTTTCATTAAATTACTTAGTGGGATAGATAACCGAGAAAAGTTTTCAATAAATAGTTTATAATAACTATCTAATCCAAGAAAACTAGGAATCTTTGTGACACTAGTAGGTATTGGAAACTCTTTAACAACTTTGGTTTTAGTAGGGTCAATAGTTATGCCATCTTTAGAAACAATATGTCAAAGGAATGAAATTTTTTGCAACCAAAATTCACTCCTACTAAACTTTCCATATAGTTTCTTTTATTTTAAGGTTTTCAAAAAAATATTTAAGTATCTTTCATATTCCTCATGACTTTTAGAATATACCAAAATATCATCTATAAAATCAACCACAAGATAAACCAAAAACTGATAGAAGACTCTATTCATAAGATTCAAAAATACAATAGGTGCATTTGATAACCCAAAGGGAATAAATAAAAACTCATAATGTACATATCTAGTTCAAAACATAGTATTATAAATTCCACCCTCCTTCACCTTTAGCTGAAGGTACCCAGACCATAGATCAATCTTTGAAAAACACCAAACTCCTTGGATATGATCAAACAAATCATCGATATGAGGAAAATGATACTTGTTATTAATAGTGATTTTATTCAAGTCTCTATGATCAATGAAATTTCTCATGGAACCATATTTATTTTTTCACAAATAAAATAGGATAACCCCATAGTGAAGTTCAAGGTCGAACGAAACCTTTATTTAATCACTTTTGCAACTATTTTTTTAAATCCACATGTTCTACATGATAAATTTTTAAGGGGGTTTAGAAATAGGCTTATAATTAATAACTAAATCAACTATAAATTCAACTTCCTGGTTAGGAACAACACCGGGTAAATCATCTGGAAAAAATATCCATAAATTAATTTACTATTGGGATGTCACTAATCAGAACTTTTTCTTTCTTTTCAAAAACATGAGTTAGATAACTTTCCCTTCCATCTTTCATCAATTTGTTAGCTTCTTGGTATATTATCAAAGGTATTAAATCATTGACCAAAACTTTCTTGGATTTGAAATCTATTTTATCATGATAGACTGAAAGATAATCCATACCCAAAACTATATCAAACTCAACTATGGGAATTTAAACAAGATTTTGAAGAAATACCATCCCAGTAATGTCAATAGGAAGATTACAATAAATCTTAGTTTCTATAATTTTCCCACCCATAGTTTTTACCAAAAGTTCTATCTTACTTTTATGAGGTGATATTCCCTTTTTTTTGAAAATTTCCCAAAAATGAAATAATGTGAAGATCCAGAGTCAAATAGAGTACTTGAATATTTTGAATAAACTAGTAACATATTTATCACCACTTCATTTGGTGGAACAACATCAAATGAAGTAGTAGAAAAATATTTCACTACACCCTTTTTTATCTTGATGGTTTCCACCTTGGGTAATCAACTTGGTACACACATTGGCATAATAACCTAACTCATTGCAACTAAAACATCTTTCCACTGGATTTTAATTTCTTGATCGATCATCTTCCTTGCAGTTATGAGCCATATGAACAAACTTACCACATCATAATCACTTCCAAAAATTTTATATTCATTCTTTAGGATTCTTTTTACTACACTTATCATAAGATGGAAATTTGTTTTTCTTACCTCAAAACTTATTTGATGAATGATTTCCCACTGTTTTCCAACATAAAATCTTCTTTTTATTATTTTCATGGGACCAATTATCATTGGATTACTCCATTTATACCTTATCATCACATTGAGAAAGTTTCTCATAGCTCTTGAACTCACAAGAATCCAAATCCATTCTATATATTGGCTTCAATCCTGAGTAAAACCGATTGATCTTACTATAAATATATCAGATAAAATTTGGGATGTACCTCACAAATCAAGTGAATTTTTCATCATATGAAGACACTGAATATTCATTCTTTTGTCTTAATTCCAATAATTGTTTTTATATCCTAATACGAACATCCTTTGGAAAATATTTCTCAAGGAAATATTATTAAATTCATCCCATTCCAAGGCATCAATCTATTTACTTTCGTTAATATTCCTAACTATTGACCACCACTGGTTAGATTCACCTATATAATTATAAATTGAAAGAGTTACCTTTTGGTGATCTGAAAAACCCATGGCATAAAAATATTTTCTAGGTATTTAGTCCATCCTTCATCTATTATGGGGTCAGATTATCCTCTAAATGATGGGGGATGTTGTCACATAAAATGTTTTACTATCATCTCATTACTATAGGATTTATATGGTTGCTCTCTTTCATGGACACCACCACCATTTATAGCATGTGTCAATTGATCCATCACTACAACAAACTACTCATTTCCAATTCTAACCATCTTAGGATGCTGATTTGGAAGGATATTTTCCCCTAAATGCCTTCCCAAACTTAAACATTATATAATCTTGAGTTAAGTCAAGAATTTTAATTTCTTTCACATTTAGGATCTTTTAAAGTTTATAGTTTTAGATAATTAGGCTATAAATCATACATACGAAAAATTAAATACAAAGTAGACACTTCCTAATAGTATCCATTTTCCCTGTAACTAAAACTTTTAAAATAAATCATGATCTCTTTTATGAAAACTCTTCACGACTATCATCATGAATTATCCCAATACATTAATCTTACTTAAGTCCTTTGAAAAACATAAAAAAATGTGGGATGAGAATAAAAATATCAATAAGGTATATAAAAATAAGGAAACCACTTTTCCATTTATAAACATTAAAACTCTTGAAAACTTTATCATAAAGTAATACTTTTCACCCTTAAGAAGTGGTAAATACATTAATTTGAAAATAAGATCATTTATTACCCTTTGTGAAAAAAATATTACCATAAATCCATGGAAATAATAGATAAGAAATATTGGTATCTTGGGAGATCATTATACTTGTCACTATTATAAATGGAATAACTATATGATTAACTTCCATACATTTCAATCTTATAAATAGAATGTCCATATGACTGACTTCCATACCCAATGCACTGGAGGGATATCAATGACCCACCTATCGATAGTTTATTATGAAACAACCCTTCATTAGTTAATTTTTTAACCACATGTAAAATTTCCATGTACCATTATATAATCACAACACATAAAATATTGAAATTTTCAACATTTCACTCATTAAATTTCATTTGCAATCAGAAGAAAACATTTCAAGATATTGAAATAATATGTCTATTTTTAAAACCCATTTTTAATAAAAAAATACCCAAAAGTAAAATAAGGATTTTCATTTAATAAAACATGTAAGATTTTAAATAAATCTAGAAATCAAATAATAGTCACGATGGTGGAAAAGTCATTGTCACCATGTACATTAAGAATAAAACATTCCTTTTTTCATTTAACAAAACCTTCCATATAAAACATGTAAAAAGATTTAATTTTAACAACTTTGAATGAAATTGAAAATATACATAAATTTAATTTATAATCATTTTATATCAATAAAAATAAATATGTTAAATAATATCAAGAATATTGATAAGGATAATTTTTTTAAACTTAAATATTTAAACATCCAAAGCGTCTCATACCACTTTAAATATTTAAATCATAACCCACATGAATAAATAAAATTTAAAAAATAATTAAATAACATGAGAATAGATAATATATGGATATATAATTTCAAATGGCTTTATATAGACTTTATAAAATAATAAAGGTGCATATCATTAAGAAATGTCTCAATGAAAAGAGATTGAGATGAAATCCCTTACCTTGAGTCTGACTTATCATGTGTGACTTTATATTCCTAAATAATGAACCAATGTTAATTATTTACTTACTTTAGAAAATTTTTCAAGTTTATCATTACTTTTATTTCACTTATCACAATTTTTTAAAAAAATACTTAAAATACTATGTTTACATTGAGTGTTTTGACCAAATTCGGTTTATGTGCCAAAAAAGAATTCGGTAGGTCATCTATGGTCAAAGGGGTAATTATATAAACATATAAAGAATAATAATCATGAAATAATTATCATATTTACACATAAATTTTACTTTTAGAACCAATCATAAAATATGGTTATGAAAAATGGACCAACGTTACAATCATGAAGACAGTAGGCCATACATATGCATGAGTAACGTTCCCATTTTTCAATGATCATTATGAAAAGAAGGTAAGTAACATTATATCTTTCCATAATGATAATTATATTATAAATAAAATATTATTTAATTATATATACTTATATATATAATTCTTGTGATGTAAAATGAATCACATCATGTCGAGGAGGCAGTAATCCACATGTCCATGACCAACGTTATCACTTTTTAGTGTGTGAAAAGGGTAATAAAGAAAATGATATATTATAATTCTATAAAGATAATTATGTCATGAATATCATATATATTTCATTTATGTCACATATTTTTAATTAAAACCATCCTTTGTACATTCCATGTATCGCGTGAATGAATCACATCGCTTTTAGGGGGCGGTAGTCCAAACATTCCCAAATGATGTTGTCATATTCCCACAAAATGGAAAGAATAAATTTAAGTTATATATAAAAATTATATAATCATAAATAAATTATAAATATCATATATATAATATATAAATATTGTGTCCACCATAATTACTAACTATGAAATGTGGTAAAAGAAAAAAGAACGACATCGTTTTGTGAGGTGGTAGTTCGACGTACACTTAAACATCAAGTTCGTTACCCATTAGATGAAAGTGTGTGTAATTATAGGTATAAAACTTATAATAAAAACATATAAGTATATTTAGGATACTTATTTTTTTATATAATAATGTATTAAGAATATTTTAGGGGATGGTGAATGAAAATAAAACCAAAGAGCTTGAGGAAGGATGTTACCTCTTATTTGGGAAACTCCTTTTGGTTTGCACCAAAGGGATTCATTGGATGGATTTATTCCCAAAGTGAGGATTTTATTATGAAGTTAGAGATGTCAAGATATTATTTTACCCAAGTTTGGGTGATCTAAAGTGCTTTAGAGGTGTGAATAAGTGGGAGGGGTGAGTGCCTTTTTATAGTGGAGGAGTGACATTCTTGTAAATTTTTGAAAAGGGTATTCCACCCATGTTTTTACTATGAAAATTGGATCCAATAATTGTAAAAATATTATAAACCGGAGTATAAGGTATAAATATGAACATACAATTACTTTTGGGCAATTTTCTAGGCCTTTTTAGGCCTTAAGTTTAAGGTTTAATCCTTTGCTAAGCTAATTTTTCTCTTAATAATTGTAATTAATTTTAATAAACTTCACTAATATTTTTGGTAGAAAACTAACTTTATCTTATTATAAATTATAAATTATTATTATAAATATGTAAAATATTTTTCTAAATTAAAATCACATAAGTGGAAAAAATTAATTTAATTTTAATCCTGTAGATGGGATGACAAAGCAGGGTTTTAAAGTAAAAATGTTGAAAAGTTTACTAAGATTTTATATCTAAATTCAATGTGAAATTATTTAAAATGACCTAAATTAGTTTAAATGATATAAAATTGATTTAATTATAATTTAAAACCAAATAAAAACATAATTTAACTGTATAAATAAATTATAAAAAAAAACAGTTTTGAACTAAAATTCAGTATTATTCACTATTCGCCCACGGGGCACGGGTGAGTTGGTTCAAGGCGGTGGTGTCCTGACCCCGAGGTTCTGGGTTCGAGTCCTCGCAAGGCAATGTGAACTATATGCCATCGATCCTCTCATGGTCCCCTCTACCCCGTTGGGAACTAGCCTAAGCCCAAGGGTTGGCTACCTTGGGCCTCGCTGGGGACGTGTGGCGCGTAGGTGGGGAGGCCGCCCCAATACCTCGTTACCCAAAAACATGTTAGATGGAATCATAAGTTTGGTGTTTTTTGAAGATGGCTCCGCACTCCACTGACCCTATCCTCTCCCACTCTCTCTCTCTCTCGTCTCTTTCTATGCTCTAGGTTTTCTAGCCGAAACCTTCTCCGCTCCTGGGTTCATTTCATCTTCTTCAGCTCTCTCTGACCCTTCCATGCTTCTCCTAGGGTTCATCCCACTATTTTCTTGCATGGCTGGTCCGCTCCCAGGTGTCGTCCCTCGCTTCGGCTTCGGTGAAGGCGGTCCAGTTTTACCCTAGGGCGCTGGTACCACGCTCTAACCTGGCATTCCATTGCTTTTCTCTAGGTCGAATCTAGAGCGATGGAATCACATAGGTTTTGGGATTCAGGTTCGGCGGTTGTGGTTTTGATTGGCGTATTACCCATTTCCCCCTTCTTTATTCGGTTTTGTCTTGGTTTGGGCTTCATCCCTGTTTTCTTTTGGGTTCTTCCCCATTTTCCTCTTGCTCATGTTTCCTCTGGGTTTCTTCCCCGATTTTCATGATTTTTCGTTGTGCTTGTTCGGAACCCTCAGAATTCAAATCCTTGCCCTGGCCTCAAAGTCCTTCCACTTCTCTCCAGGTCAGAGTCAAGTGTTGGTCCCTCAGAGGCTTTGGGAGGTGGGATTCGGTTGCCGAAGGTTCTCCTCACGCGGTCTGTTTTGATTTTCATTGTTGGTTTGTTTTCTCCTCTCGCTTTTGCGGTCGATCTTCTCAAGGATTTCTCAGTGAATTTAAGATGGTGATGACTGTGGAATTGTTGTATGTATCGGTGATGATTATTTATGGTTTTTGTGTTTCTCTGTGTTTCTGGTTTCTATGATGGATGGTTGACGATGGCATTGTGATGATGCTTGCGTGGTTAGTGATGGATCTTGATTAAGTGGATGGAGTTGAAGTTTCTGGTTACCTTCTATGGTGGTGGACAGAGATGATGATGGTACTGAAAATGGAGGATGACAGCGACGTGACCAGTATCTTAGTTTGAGGCCTCCTCATGATGGCTGATTTTTTGGATTGCGGTGGTTTTGTTTGTGGCTCGAGGTGGATTATGGCGGTTTTCAGATCTATGGTTTTTTATTTGAAATTTGAATGTTGAAATTTTAGGTTGAATAGGGTGTGTACTGGTTTATGTGGTTGTTTGTATGTTGGAACAGCTGGCACATTTGTATGGTTCCCACTTATATAAAAAGTGGCTATTTGAAAATTAAAAAAAATGGTTTTGGTGGCATTATTATTCACAATTCATCAAAATGTGAAAGTTCTCAAAAAAATACAAAAAATACACCCAAAGTAAATTTTGATATCCGTATTTCAAAAATTAAGTTAATTTTCTCATATAAAAATTATAAAAGGGTCAAAAATTATATTTAAAATGGGTTCTCCATTAAAAGGCATTGAAACTACCTTTTAAAAATATAGAGCTTTTTTTGCTTAAAATTGGAATTATTGTTATTTTAAGGCCATAAAAATTAATGGATGAATGTAAATTTTTTTAATAAACATGTGTAAAAATAATATATTTATTCCTATTAATTCCCTCTGATAAAATGGGTAGGCAATAACTACCACTTAAAATAATAATATTAACAATATATTATTTTTCGATATAACTCAGTCTTGTGTGCAACACAAGATTTTAGAGAAACTCATTGTTATATACCGTGTAAAATATTGAAATTAAAGTCCTTTTAATGTAAAATTACTATCAAATTCATAAATATTAATAAATATAGTCAAAAATTATTCTACCATTACGTAATATGTTACACTGATTGGGTTAGTGATGTGGTGTATTGAATATACATGATTGGTGGTGAATTATTTATTGTAAATTAATGCGTTGGATGGTTGAGTCAGAAATAGGAAATAAATTCACTAAGTATAGATGAACTATAATATATCTTAGTGACTAAGTCATGAACTCAAATTTTATGGATGAAGCAATAACTAAAAAATATCGGTGAAGAGGTGAATTAATTGATGTTGATTTTATATAATAATAAGAGTGTGACTGATATCATGAAAAGTCCATTACAACACTCCCATACCAAGAATATTGAGATCTGGAATCACTTAATTAAGGAAAAGGTGGAGCCAGGAATGGTCATAGTGGAACATTTTGTAATTAATGACCATGTGGGGGACATCATGACCAAGCTATTGGCCACTCGAATTTTGAAGAAGCATTAGTTTACCCTCAGTGTTTAACCACTTACCTCAGTTTTATAAGGTTTGTATAATTACCCTCTCCCCGTTGGTATCCAATGTTATATATAGTGTGTTTTTTGGTTTCCAGTTCTCTTTGGGTTTATTTTAAAAGGGGGTGAAATAATAGTAAAATTCAATATAGAATACCAATAAAGAAGACCTAAGGTTCAAGTGATCAAAAAGTGGAATCAAGGGAATACTCTCACATTTAAGGGGAGTATATGGTATTAAAGTTAGGGGAGATATAATCTATGGGTAATAGAGGAATGGTTTTTAGTTGAGTTGAGTAATTTTACTTCCATTTGGGAGATGTAATAAGTTTTTGCTGAATCAAATTTCACACTTGATTGACAATAAACCCAAAGTGGGAGAATATTGGAACCAAGGTGATCCAAGATAGTGTTTGAGGTTTTTGTGTGTTTGATTTTAATCAATTTATAGGTTAAACAAGGTGTTTTAATTTTAAGGGATATTATTGGATGGAAATGAAAGACCAAAAGAGGAATTTATATAGTATAATTTTCCAGTGTTTTTTTTATTTTTTTGGGTCTAAAATTTTCAGAGGAAGATATGATGTTTTTTGGAGGAAGCTCAAAAATATTTCCAAAATAATGGGGGAATTTTCTCCATAGTATATCCTATGTGATACATGATATCCATGAAAACTAGTATAGAGGGGATCCACACGCGAATATATCATACATTAGACCGGGTGACACACATGAGTCTTATATGTGCTCTTTTGGGTACCGTTTCCTAGTCTAGGTGTTGTGTTCAAGTCTGCCACATGCTAGTCTAGGAACCATGTGAAGTAAGTTGTCCCATGAAAGTATAACTGAGTGAATGGTGAACCATGTTTTGCAAAACTAAGAGATTCATAAAGGTTGGTGGTTTTTCCTATAAATACTTTGCTAATCACCTCATTTGGTGTTAATGAAAATTTAGAGATAGATTATAGGTCCTCCCATCATGTATGACACACCAACACTAACTAGAACTGGGATAAGCATCAATGTAATGGATGTTGGGAGAAGCTATACCCAGGAAAAATCATTTACCTGGGAAATTTATACTCAGGAGAAGCGAGTGACTGGGGTGAATCCATACATGGGTGAAGAAGTTGACTTGAGAAAGCTATACTTGGGAAAATCTAGTGACTTGGGTGAAGCCTTGAACTTGGGAAAATGATTTTCAATCTTGGTCAAAGGGTTTTGAAAAATATTTTAGGAGGATATTTGGAAAGATACTTTCCCCAGCTAAAGAGTGAATGAGAAGATATATGTGAAACATGTTAAAAAGGAAAAATAGCACAAGAAAGTTATAAAAGAGTGGAAATTCAGTCCACTAGGTCACTTAGATTAATTAATTCAGACTTATCTGAGATATTGAGATATAAATCCTATAGAGTTGATATTTATTTTCTTACATTCATTGATGATTTTATAATAATGACTAATGTGATGTTTATGAATCACACATCTGAATATGTGAAGATGTTCAATATTTTTAGAAATGATGATTAAAAAGAGTTGGGGGTTTATATTTAGAATATGAGAACTGATAATTCAAGGGAGTTCAATATAATTTAATTTCATTCCCGTAATGATATGTATGGGATCAAACATCAATATAATTCCCTATATACAGACCAAAAAAATTTCATTTCATAGAGGAAAAATAATACCTTAGTTGACATGGGAATAACTATGCCAATGGAACTCAATCTCTCAAAATTATTTTAGAGAGAGGTTTTAAGTACTTATATAAAAATTCAAAATGGATTATTATTTATTCATTAATGAAACATGAATTTTTATGAAATTTGGTATAAGAATAATTCCACTGTGAATTATTGGAAAGTGATTAGAACCACATACTTTATGTAGATAAAAAATTCAGATATGGTAAAGTTTAATGAAAATAATGAGGAAGGTTTTTTCATGGGTTACTTATATAATAGTAGAGGATAAAAATACTAAAAAAAGACACAAAAGTTATTAGATTATTTTTATGTGCATGTTATTGAAAAAAATATATGTTTGTTAAGGAAAATGGAGTAGATTTGGTAAATAAAAATGTTGGTAACATAAAAATTTCTAGAACAATTAGTGAAGAAGAAAATGGAAAAGGACTTGATAATGTTGATATTGATTAAAATAAAACCATTTATGATTAAATGGATATTGGGAATGATAAATTAAAACAGTAAATGTTAAAAAATCAAGATAAAACTAAAAATATAATAAAAAAATCAGAATGCACTAGTTTAGACTAGGAGAAGACTAAGGTGTAACAATAAAACAACTTTTGTTTCTCGATTTGATCCACAAACATTTACTAAGGTTTTTGATCACAAATACTAGATAAATTCAATGAATGAGGTTTTAGATCATATTAGAAGGAATTACACTTGGGATATTGTTCCATACTTGAAATAAATAATTTCATCAGAATGAAATGGGTCTTTTGAAACAAGATCAATGAAAAGGGTGATGTTTCAAGAAACAAAGCTGAATTAGTTTTCAAAGTATAATCACAAGTTTAAGGGGTTTATTTTGAAGATAAACTTACTCATGTTTCAATACTATAATCTATACGAATGTTCCCAGTTTTTGTAGCTCACATAAATTTCAAAATATATCAAATGAATGTGAAGTTAGATTTCTTAAATAGAGAACTTGAAAAAGAAGTATATTTTTAGAAAACTAAAGGTTTTTTCATGAAATTTATGGATACATGGTGCATAGGTTAAATAAATATCTTTATGGGTTGAAATAGTCCCCTAGATCCTAGTATTCTAAGATGGATGAATTCCCAGAAGAGATGGAGTGCACTAAAGAAAAGTTTAAAAGAAATATTTATTTGAAGGAGATGAGTATAGGTACTCTTATTTCCATTGTTTTTATCTATGAAATTATCTTTACAAGTGATAAGAAGTATTCTTTTGAAGAGTTTTCAAAGAAAATAAAAATGAATTTAAAAATTTCAATTCTTGGAGACATGAGTTTCTTCATGGGATTGTAGGTTATGAAAAATAATATTTTCTTTTTATATCCCAAGAAAAACATGACAAGTAATTTTTAAATAATTTTGGCATGGAAGATTCTAGAGTGGTGTCCAAACTGATGATAGTTGGTGTGAATCTGATCTTTGGCGATACAAGGAAAAATGTGAATTAAAAAGAATTCACGAAGTTGATTAGAAGTTTTCTTTATCTCATAGTATATAGACTTGATATTATTTATGATGCAAAAATATGTGCTAGGTATCAAAGTGACCCAAAATAGTCACACTTGATCGCTACCAAGATAGTTCTAAAATACATTAAAGTTATTTTGAGTTATGGATTGATATAAAAAATATGTTATAAATAGAACATTATTTGGCACATTGATGTTTATTGGGTCAAATATTTTGATGAAAAAAATCAACAATAGGTGGTGTATTCTTTTTGGGAGAAATTTGAGTGAGATGGCACTACAAGAATAAATATTTAGTGACTTTGAGCCCAATTGAGTATGAGTTTTTAGATTGTACACATTTATGTTCAAAAATTATTTGGATGAAAGTGAAATTTAATGATTTGAAGGAGAGAATTGAGAATCCATAAAGAATTTAATGTGATTATCAAAGTGTAATTGATCTATGCAAGAATCTAGTATAGAACTCTATATTTAAACACATTTAAATTAGAAATCATTTTATCAAAAAGGGTTGAAAATGAAGACGTAAGACAAGAATATATTCTAAAAAGGGATTAAATTTCTTATGTTTTCACAAATTTTATGCTGAGGGACATATTCGAAGACTTGAGGTTGAATATTCATGTTCATCCTTTCCTTCTTACTTGGTGATTTTTCGGAATTCCCCACAATTATCTGGATTTTTTTGTTAATTAGGGAGAGAGATACATGATAATTATGAATTAATTGAATCCAATTTTTTTTATTGAAAAAATAGGGGATGTATAGGTGAGTTGATCAATAGTGGAAATCATTAAATTTATAAGCAAAAAATTTATTTTCTCTAAGGGATGAAATTCTCTAATAAAAATTGATTAATCTAGTAGTGTGGAGACCAAAAATTTATCTTAATAAAAGGATATGATTTAATGAAATTTAGTGTAATTTATTATAATTTAAAACAAATGAAAAAGGGGATACTGAAGCATCCATGGAATTGTTAAATAAGTATTTCATTTGTTTCCAATAGATTTTGAGAAGTAGTGAAAAGTATTGAGAATAATTTTGAGTTTATTTGAGATGGATTAAGATGTTTTAAGATGATTCAAGTTAGATATAAATTAGTTTTATAAATTTTAGATTGTAGATGCAGAAGACTTTGGCTAAGTTCTAGATATTTTAGAGTAATACCCTCATATGTAAAAGTAAATCTGATGTTCCTAGTGGATATGTAAGAGTAAATTTCTCATATATAAGAATAAATCCAGGCTTCAATGTGATATATAAGAGTAATTTGGATTTTATGGAAGATTGAGTATGATTTTATAGTATATATTGAAAATTAAGTATAATTTTCTAGTTTTATAGTTAAGAGTAATCCAGAGGCTACTAAATATTTATAGAATAACCAGATGATTGGGAAGGAAGGAATTTATAAAAGTACCAGAGGGATACTGTGATATAGAAGAGTAAAATGGATTAATCAAGGAATACATAGGAGTAATCTACTCATATTCATGTTATGATACTTTTTCTCAGAAGCGATACTGTTTAGATCAAATAATTTTTTGAGTGGAAAATGTTTCATGGGTTAGAATCTTGCACCGTGATGATATTTTACCACGCATACATAGAAAAGAACTGTAATGGAAATATGGAATTGAAGGGGAATAAAATCCAAAATTTTAGAATATTTAAATAAATAATTATGATAAGAACTCTAATTTATTATTATAGGTATTTGAATATAAAGATTTCAAAATTATAATTGGATATCAAATCTAGAGTAATTACTAAAAGATATTCCTGACCCGTTTAAATGAGAAAATATGGGTATTTATGGAAATTTAGTTTAGGAACATAGGGATAAAATACACATGGACAGTTTAGAATTAAAGTTAGTTGAATATTAAAATCAGTTAAGGATAATAGAAACTAACCCATATGTTCTGTTAGAGGTAGATGTTTATGGAGAAAAAACTTAAGAAAATCAGTTGAAGAGAATATTCTGGAATACTTTTTTTGGAGTTGATGCCCTAGAACCAACTTCTGTGTATTTATGATTACCTATATTCATTGTTTTTATTATAAATAAAATTATTATCACATCATGATTATTCTTATACATAACATAGTATATGATAATGTCTTAAGAGTAGCTATTACACTGAAAGATCATAGTAGTTCCCCATTATGATGAAGACCCAAAAGTGTCATGGTAGTATTCTTAAATATATGTTCTATACCTAGATGAAATTATTTAAGGTAAAAATGATATAGTCTATTAGGGTGTATAACCATAGGGATATGAGGAACCTTCTCATGGTGTACGACCTTGGTAATTTACAGTATAGGAAATTTTGAGAATGAGACCCACCCGTAAAAAATAGACATTTATATGTGTTATTGGATGTTCCTTTCTTCAAATTTGTGAATTGTTTATCAGAAATTAATATTATTATTAATGTATTTTAAGGGTTACATAATTTTATGTATTGATGAAAACTATAATGACATATGTTTTTAGTAAAATATGATACATTGGGTGTATCACGAGTAATATTTATTTAATGAATAATTCAAGGAATGATTTGCTTCTTCTACTCTTATGAAAGTTGATATCTCAGGTCCTTAGATGGAAATGATATAGCCTAAATAAATCCATGGCCATGGTGTTCTATATAAAAGTTCAATTTATGGAAAGTGAAAGAAAGAGACACCAAGCACATAGGTTTATGGCACCAACATTCAACTTTCTTGATTTGAGATATCAAGATAAATGTATTATATTATACAGTAAGTGTCCATATGTAGTTTTATGTCATTGATACATTAAATTCTTTCCCTATGGGTGTCTTGGAATGTTTCTAGACACTAACCTTATAATTTGGGCTACTTCACCTAATTCTACTAAAAAAAGAGGCATACACGGTCACACACTAAGTGTATCTAGAATCGCAGTTAAATGATATTACTATTTATTATTCAAAATTTGAATAAATATTATTCATGCATGTGGTTTAATAATTTTTCATATTTACATAATCATATATATTATGTCACTAGTTATTCAAGAGAATATTTTGTGACAAGAATATTTATTAAATAGTTATTTTCTATTTAGTGAATATAATATTTATTTATTTATTCATGAATAATGTAGTGATATTTATTTATTAAATAAATATCCATTGTTCAAGGCACTATAAATATTGTGGAGTAATGAAGGATAAATATTAACAGTCTAATGAGAAATAAGATATATTGAATATTATTTGGATAAATAATATTTAATTTAATTCACGAGTTTAACACATGTCAATAAATAATAATAATAATAATAATAATAATAATAATATTATTATTATTATTATTAACATGGGTTCCAAAATAATTAAGAAAAATAATAAGGGTACATGCACAATTATTATTTTCTAACCTTGTTGATATATAAACCCAATTATATTACTTTATTTACTGGTTTCCAATTTCTTTTTGTTGCACACAATGAAATCTAGAGAGAATTCTCTTCAATCCACATAGAGATCCCTCTACAATAACACTCTCAATAATAGAGAGTGAACATCCTCCACCACCACTCTTGAGTTTAGATAGGTCAAAGAGAATCCTTCTTCAAGCGATTCTCAGGGTGATCAAAGGTGAACGATGCAAGCATTAGGATCTAAGGTGATAGAACCCATAGATTCATATGGTGATGTTCATAGGTTTATGGAACATGTGTGGATCACCCCTAGAGGAAATCTACTCTTGATTCCTATAATGAAACGATGGTATGACATAGAGATGATATCTTATCCATAAATGAAGAAAGAATTCATCGCAAGGTAGTTATTTAATTATTTAAATTAATTATAAATAATATGCGGTGATCCTACATATTGGTTCTATAATTCGATCATTAATTATTCTTTTATTAATTTTTGTTGATCACAACATTTATCATCATGTAAATCTAGAATTAATCATCAACTATTATAAAACGCTAATTTGGGCATGCCCCATCCAGTGCTTCCACTATGACCCAAACCTACAAGTGGTATCAGAGAGGTCACATAATTATTTATAATTATTTAAATATCATTGATTGATTTATGAATCTATTATTAATTTTCAACTTTGATTTAATCGTTCTCTAATACTAATCATGAGATCTTCTCTTATTCTATTTTTTCTTGCAAATATAACCAAATTTATTAATTTTATAAATGAAATACATTAAAAGAACTCATCATAAGGTTCCAAGGATTTAGGATAGATAACACAAAACTACATTCCATGTAGCCTATTGGTACGCACTATGTACCCGTGTTCAGTGCACCAAGAATTAATTCATAATTAATTTAAGTTGTGTGCACTTATTACACATAGTGTGTATTTAAATACACCATATGTTGACTAGGACATTCTAGAACAATATCAGCCTAACTACACACCATGTAACATAGATTCATGATGTGTAGTCCATTAGTTAAATACATGATGTGTATTTCCAAACATGACCTACATGGCTGGTGATCATGTAACTCGGAGACCACATGTTGTGTATCCCATGTACACATACTGTATCCCATGTACATGCCATATATCCCATGTACATGTGGTGTACTCCATTATTTTTCATGGAATGATTACACTCCAGTTACCTAGGCACGTTCTATGGATAGAAAGTGAGAAATATACACGCCTGGTAGCTGGATAGTACACATTGTGTATATTACCAAATTACACAAAATTAAAATTAATTTATTATACTACTTAAACCATATCAACACATGTTCCCTGTGGTAATTAAGTTGATAGAACACTACATGTAATGGGTTATATATATATATATATTAAATATATAATTAATTTATGCATAATGTTCGAAACTGTATATCGTGTATTAGGCATAATATAGTCATTACTATACATACATTGAAACATAACACACTATGAAAATACCATGTGTTTTGTGTGGTCATTAAGTTGATAGTATAAGCCATGAAGTTACATGTTAATATGTGTATCCCACATATCCTATGAGTAAAATATATACAAATATAATACATGTTTGGTAGTTCAGATGGGTACTCATTGTGTTACCTCTAAAATAAATTTCTGTACATAGTTATTTTTTAATAATTATTTTTTAAATTTTTTTAAAACTATAATAGATGGGAATCTCAAGAAAAATTTATATAATAATTAAGATAAAATAATCGATTAATTAAATAAAATAATTAATTTATTCGAGTATGATTTATCTTAAACAAGAACTATTAAAATTGAATGTTATTTTTATTAAATGGGTAATTCATTTCATGTATGTGGATGATCATGAGAATTGACTAGAATTTTGTATTTATTGGATTCCTTTTTAATTTTTATTAAATTAAATTGATGGCCTTCATATTATCCCTCCTCTCATTATGTAAGGTCATGCGATACAATGGTTTCTTTTATGTAAACCCCTTAACTAATCATTTGGTTCCCCTCACTTGTGTGTGAGTAATATGTTATGTAATGGATGGAGCTCCCAATCTAGTGGAAGCGGTTCAAGTTTGGAGTTGTGGTGAAATCAATCCTAGAGGTACAGGGATGGATAGGTGGAAAGTTGTAACAAAAACCATAAAATGGATCAAGGTGTTTTCCCCTTGGTCTATGGTTAGTTTATCTTCCACTAGATAAATTAACTATCAGTAAAATCTCTTGATCATAACACTTTATTATTTTATTTCTATCAAGTTGAATGGTTATTTCATTATGTATGTTTTTTTGTGATCTCATGAATTAATGAATTAATGATCATGCAAGATAGAGCTAAAATAAATTGGATTATGCATAAATTTTATCTAAGGCATGGTTAATCACTTAAGTAAATACACTTAATATTAATAGGCATGAAATAAATATAAAATGGGAAATTAACCCATAAAGATAAAATCCCTCAACAATATATATTATGTCGGTATAGCCTTCCACTACTTTAGTTAAAATTGAACTATAGTTCAAAGTTATTGACTGACCAAAGTCAGGGTGATTTCAATTATTTGGGAATTCTAACATAAAGTTTTGGGTTGTATTAAATTAGTTAACATTAAGGGTTTACTTAAAAAGTAGTACTTGGTGTAACTAAGAGTTAAAAGTTGAGGAAATCTAATTTAAGGATTTTAGGATTGGGAATTCCAATCAACATATCAAAGAACTATGAGTTAATGTAGTTGGAATTTGGAATGCCTTGCTAAATCCCTTAAAATTTCTTGAGTGACCAAAGTCAGGTGATGAAAGGGTAATATGGATCCTTACCACTAGAATTTCCAAACAATAGGATATTTCAAAGTCAATGGTGAGGGATATTGGGTTTTGATAAAATAATGGGAGATTAATAAATATAATATTTATTTATTTGTCTAATTTTATCATATAAAGCACTAAAATTATGTCTTTATTATTTTTATAAATAATAATAAATATGAATTAAAATATATCACTATGATCCATACTTGAGAAAGATAACCTTATTACCGAAATAAATTTCCATGAGTGGAAAATCGCTTATGTGTTATCCTATTCCATGAAAAGAAATTGTATGTATTGAAAGAACCTATTCTTGAAGCACCTAGTAAAGAGGTTAGTGAGGAAGAGTTATCTATCTGTGAGAAACATTTGAACAATGCCACAAATATTAAGTGTTTTATGTTATCATCCATAACAAATTATCTTATGAAGAAACATAAGGACATGGATGTGTATAAAATGATATCTCACCTTTGATATCTCTATCAAGAGAAGGTGAGATAAGAGAGATATGAGATCTCCAATGCTATGTTTACAACCAATCTTGGAGAGGTGGTGCTAACTGGGCTTCATGCAGTCAAGATTATTATCTACACTGAACACTTAGAAATGTTAGGGATTAAATTCCTCGGTGATTTTCACATATATCTCATAAATTACTTATTAACTAAGACATTCTTTAGTTTTATTATTAATTATAACACGAGTAATAATGAGAAGAGTCTTTTATAACTTCTTACTCTGATTCTCTATGCGGACAAGGAAATGGGGAGTGACAAACCCTCAATCCTTATGGTGAATAATAAAATGAAGAATAAGGAAAAGGTCCCAAGACTCATAAAAAGTATAAATCTCCTAAGAACCATCTATCCACAAACAGGAAAATTCAGAGGTAGGGAAAGTAAAAAGAAGTAGTATGTTTTTCATATAGAAATCAAGGCCACTAGAAGAGAAATTACACCCATAAGAAAGGGAATGAAAAAGGTTCATTTTTATCAAGTGTAATTTTAAATATCTACACATTCAGTATTAGATATAACCTATGGTACTCACATTTGTATCCAAATAGAGGAACCAAGTAGATTCCAATAGATTTCTAAAGGAGAGGTGAATTGTGAGATAAAAATAGTGTGAGGATGGATTCTCTAGACATCATAGATTATCACCTTTCATTGAAAATAAGAATGATACTAGTTTTAAGAGATTGTTATAATGTACCAATTATTACCAAGAACATAATTTATGAATCCTTTATAGATACAAATTTTTTTTATTTTAAAATTTGTAAATAAAAGCTGTTTCTTTTATAAAGACAAGATATATTATGGTATGACACATTTAAATAATGGTATTTATTTATTAAATTATGAAAACTAAGTATTGGAAATTGAAAAAAAATCACGTTTTCATGAATCATATTATAAAGCCCCAGCCTTAAACCTTAATTAATATTGAGTTATTACAAGATTACACATTGAGTATCTTTTCAGGTTTAGAGTTTTAGAGAATTAGATCATGAAACTTGCATTACATTCCACATTTAAACAAAGTGGTTACATAAAAGACAGTATTCATTCTTCCCATCAACGGAAACATATTTAAAATAAAACATGGATTCTTTCTTGACACATCCTTGACACTATCATCACATCATTTACCTTTCCCTTGACCTGTGAAAAACATTTCAAAAACTTGGGATGAGCATAAAAAGCTCAGTAAGGGTTATAAAAATATGGAAAGGAAAAATGTGTTCATATATACATAAGAATGAAATCATAATTTACCCATAAAACATAGGCACTTTAACATACCTCATCAAATAATGAATAAATCATAGAAATCATAATACATAAAGGTAACTTGAGGCATTCATAACATTCTTACGTAGGGAGTAACCCTCTTGGTTAAGTTTGGAATACCCATCACAGTATATTCCCTAAATCTCTTCGGAGAAACCTTAACGTTACACTCCTTCGCGTTACCCAATGCATTGGAGAGCTATATCGGGCTCACCCGCCCTTAGTTTATCACAGAACCACCCGTCTTCATAATAATCCCAAGAACCTCAACATAATCGTATCACATAAAACATGCATAAAGGAAACATAACATTTCCACCTTTCAATCACAAGATATCAATACAACACATTGATATAAAAACATTATGAAAACCATTTTCAATACCAAAATAAAAGAAAAGTAAAACATGGTATTTATTTTTCTTTTAAAAAAGAAGGTATGGCTTGTAGAGGAAGTCGAAACTCAAATAATGTTCACGACGGCGGAGAAGTCGTTGTCGCCGCATACGTACGACAAAAACATTCCCTTTTGTCGTTTAATAAAAACTTCATATAAAAAATATTCCTTTTGAATAAACTTAAAAGTCAAAGGGGTTTATACACTATATAAAATAAGGTTGTGTATAAAACAGAATATGCCTCAATGAAAGGAGATTGAGACGAAGTCCCTTACAAAGACGGTATCCTTGGTTTAAGGATAAATCAATTACATAATTATGTGTGACAAATGAATACACCAAATATAAGTGGATATTAAGTGTAAAATAATCAAAGGTCATTCACACATATTCAAAGGATGACATATTCAATAACTACATGTTGAACCCAAAGAAATCGAAATTGGGTTAAGAAGTTCCCTTGACAGCCTAACGACGTCACATCAAAATGAGTTGGTGAGAGATAAAAAAAGGGTATCTCATCACTTGGACATAAAATTTACATCAATAAGGATATATGAGAACATATCCCAACATAACAATATGTAAATTAAAATACCCAACAAAAGAAGTCTTTTAAAAAGAGGAGGGTGAAAGGTTCCCTTACCGACATGGCTATCTTTTGAAACATACACCTCGTGAAAGAAGGACAATACAACATTGATGTAAATACTCATAAAAGAAATTATATTACACAATGAGTAAAATAATGGGCAGTACATACACCAATCAAAGGAAATTATGGAAAATGTAGCATAAATCTCACGGGAATAAAAGTGAGATGAAAAATCCCTTACGAAAACTCGGTAGCCTAACGACGCCACATAAAACTTACAAAAATGGATTGATGAGATCAAATAGGGTATCTCATCATATTAACTTAAAGTTTATAGAAAGATGAATATAAAATAACACCCCCAACATAAAAAAGAGGATCTTAAAATAAGTGACATAAAGGAGAGTACTTAAAAAGAAAGAGAGAGGTTAGATCTCTTACGAAAATTTGGCAGCCTAACGGCGCCACTCAAAACTTCCAAAATGGCTTGATGAGAGAGAATAGGGTCTCTCATCACATGAACATAAAAATTATAGTAAGATTAATATAAAAGAACATCCCAATAACAAGAAAGACGAGCTTTAAAAGGAATGACATAAAAGAGTGTACTTAAAAAGAAAGAGTGGAGTAGGATCCCTTACCTCAAGTCCAACTTGTCTTGTTCGTTTCTTTATATTCCTGAATAATAAACTTTGGTCAATTAATAATTTCCTAAGTACCTCCTTTAGAGATTATTATTCAGTTCATATTACATATTATAATGTTATAATAATTGTTTAATAATGTTAGTTCATATCATACGTTTTTGCCGATGTTTGGTACATGAGTCCAAAATGAACTTGTTTGAAAAAAGACTGCCCATGTAGTTTTAAGTAAATAATTTCCAGAATAGTATTAATGATTAAAATATCATATATATCCAGTAAATATTCATTTTATACTATTCCATATCATTTGTAAATAAAAAATGAAAAGCATCATTCATGGAGACGGTAGGTCGTACGTACGCATGAACGCTACTTTCATTTTTTGTCATATTAATGGAATTAAAACAAAATGAGAGAGATATATATATGTTATAATTCCAGATTGATATACATAATTTAGATGTAATATATTACATATATATCCATTATATATATGTACTTATAATATTACATAACATTTTGAGATAAGAAATGAAATGTACCGTTCATGGAGACGGTAGGCCGTACGTACGCATGAACGCTACTTCCATTTCTATTTCATATTTAATGGAATTAAAACATAATGATACATAATAGTATTTTAATTAAAGTATGGTATCATATATAATATCATTAAATATATCCTTTATACGTACCACATATGGTATTAACGAATCAAATCACTTTGAGGGGGCGGTAGTCCGCACTTCCTTAAATGAAGATATCGCGTTTATCCATAATGGAAACCATAAAGGTATGCCATAAATGAAAAATACAGAAGCTTAAGTAAAACATAAACATATTAGATATAATATATAAATATAGTGTCATCTTAATGGCCACCTTTGAAGGTGTTAGAAGAATGTTGAACAATCATCGTTTCGGGAGGCAGAAATTCGCCATCCACGGAAACAGTATGTTCTTTAACCATTAGATGTAGGTGTGTGTAAGTGTAGATATAATACTTATTATAACAACATCCTAGTATATTTAAGATACTGGATTTGTTAAAAAAATAAATGAATAAAAAGAGTTTAGTGGGTTGGAGAAGCAAAATAAAACAAAAGGACACAAGTGAAGACATTACCTTAAAATCGGGTAACTCCCTTTGGTTTGAGCTCAAAGGCTTCCTTGGGAAGACTTCTTCCCAAAGTGAGGCTTCAAGGAGTAATAGAGGGAAGTGGAGAGACAAAATGGGCAGGGGTTGGCCGAGCAAAAGGCTTTGGGAGTGTGGGTAAGGAGGTAGAGGTGGGGGCCTTTTATAAGAGGAGAGGAGGGGCACTCTTGTAAAGTTACAAAATGTTACTTTATTTTCAAAAGAGTTTCGGATTTTAAAGGTACCACATTAATGTATTTTTAGTATAAGATGATAAGGTTTTGAAATCCACTCATCCAATAGGTTTTTTACATGTTTAGGTCTTAGATATTACATTATATTTCCATTTTATTTAAATCGTTAAATAATGAGGTCATCGCTGCATCATCATGATGTCATAAATAATTTAATTAATTTAATGTCTAGAAATTATAAAAAACTACTATGATGTATGAAATCTTTTTATATTTCCAATGACTATTTATAGTCAAAAATATAACTTGTATAACCCTATGTAAAAATTGTTTTAGTAAAACATCTTATGTTTGTGTCATTTTTACTTTAACATTAAATAAAAAGATATTTATGTCATTTCCCAACCAAAGTGGTTCCATGGGGTCCCCAAGTTGACCCATGGATTGTCTTGGTCGGCCATGACACATCCAATGAAGTTAGGACATGTTTCTAGGTCATTTCATTTTATTAAAACATTATTCTTACCATAAACTACACTAATTACCTCTAATCGCGATTAAAAACTTAATAAGTTACTATTCACCAAAATATTATTTTTATCTCATTGAACCACATTTTACTTCTTAATGACAACCATGTATGTCGGATTTTTGAAATTCAAAACACAAAGATGGCAAAATTTCATTTAAACGGAGAAATCAATTTTTATAAGTACCACTTAGTGGTTTCACTATTCATCAAAAAATTGAAGTTTTTCAGAAAAATCCCAAAAATTCACCTTAATATATATTTGATATTCCGAATTCAAAAATGAAGTCTATTTTAAAAAATTCAAAACATATAAGTCAAATTAATTAATTTAATAATTAATTCCCGATGTCAGAGCAAATAGCGTGTTTTTATGAAACAATAAGTATCAAAAGATTGACACTAGTTTAATTCTGATTTCAAAGTGAAATTAATTCCAACGACCACTATTGGATTTAATGGTAAAAATATATTCTAATTTCACTTTAAAACCAATTCAAAAGATAATATAATCATATAAATAAATTAGATTAAAAAGAGGTTTTGAATTGAAATACAACATTTTACACTATTCATTAAAAAAATGAACTTTATCGGAAAGATACCAAAAATTTACACAAAGTAAATTTTGATGTCCCGATTCTTAATAAGAGTTTTATTTGGTCCAATAGAATGTATAAAAGTGAAAAAAACTATATTTAATGACGGTTCTCCATCAAAAGGTGATAAGTGAACCTTTAGTGAAAACTAGGGCATATACGCCTAAAATTGAATTCTTTCCATATTTTAAGCCTTTATCTTTTATTGGATATATGTAAAAACATTTAAAAACATATATAATCATATTTTATTTATTTCTATCCATTACCGCCAATTAAATGGCTACATGTTAACTACCATTTAAAATAATATTATTTTATTATTAGAGTACAACGTAAGATTCCCAACACTAGTACAAAAACATTTTTTTACGTCACCATTATTCACGTCGGTTTTTTAGAACCGACGTGAAAATATCTAAAAATAGATTTTTCACGTCGGTTATTATATAACCGACGTAAAAATACATTTTCTCCGATTTTTCACGTCGGTTATATAAGAACCGGTGTCAAAAATCCATTTTATTTGATTTTTCAGGTCGGTTATTATATAACCGACGTTACAAATAAATGTACATCACTTTTCCACGTCGGTTATTAAATAACCGACGTGAAAAATCCTTTTCCAGGATAATATATTCAAATTTTCACTTATTTTTCACGTCGGTTATTAAATAACCGACGTGAAAAATCAATTTTCGTGACTTTTTCACGTCGGTTATTTAATAACCGACGTTAAAAATGTTTAAAAAAATGTAGTTCATTTTTCAGGCTTTAATTTGACAGGTCACGGAGCTCAAACGGAGTTACGGATTAAAAGTTATGGCCTTCAGAAGTTGATCATCTCTAAACGATGTCTTAAGGATGTCAAACTTCGGAAGGCCATAACTTTTAACCCGTAACTCCGTTTGAGCTCTGTGACCTGTCAAATTAAAGCTTGAGAAATGAACTACATTTGTGAAAACATTTTTCACGTCGGTTATGAAATAACCGACGTGAAAAATACCTTTTAACGTCGGTTCTTAAATAACCGACGTGAAAAAGTCATGAAAATTGATTTTTCACGTCGGTTATTTAATAACCGACATGAAAGAGTGATGAAGATTGATTTTTTACGTCGGTTTTATAATAACCGACGTGAAAAATAAGTGAAAATTTTAATATCTTTTCACGTCGGTTATCATAAAACCGACGTGAATGAAAATTTTAATATCCCGCGAACGCGAAATTTCAATTTTTTTATAGCGCGGCATCGAAATTTTGAATTGCCGCCTAAAATTTTTAATACCGCGTTTTCTCATAGAATATCAATTATATGTTTCCATTATACACCCATCTTAATTTTACGATCATTTATTTCAACCATTATCGTTCCCCCAAATCGACTCTTTTTCTCTCAAACGTGAATCAATTCTTTCTTCTTTCTGCGATCTCGTCAAGGTATATTTAATCATACATCCATGGTTTATGGTTTTTATGATTTGTTTTCTTAAATGACATACCATTTTACGATTATTTCATTCAACCATCATCGTTCCACCGAATCAACTTGTTTTATCTTCAACGTGAATCAACAATTTCTTATTTCCGCGACCTCATCAAGGTATTTGTAATTATTTTACCATGATTTATATTTTCTATGAGTAGTTTTCTTAATTGATATACCATTTAACGATTGTTAATTTATTATAATGATGGATGATTCTTTATATCATGATAAAACTACAAATCCTCCTACGGATTCAAAAATTCTTTCTAATATGAAGCTACGGTTGGCTCATTCAATCTTTCCTCGAAAAAAATATCAAACTTCTGATGGTCATAACTTTTGATCTGTAAATCCGTTTGAGCTCTATGACCTGTCAAATGAAAGCTTAGCAAATTTTCTACAATACTGTAAACATTTTTTACGTCGGTTATTAAATAACCGACGTAAAAAATGACTTATAACGTCGGTTTTTTCAAAAACCGACGTAAAAAATGGCTTCTTATCGCCATTTCCAGAATGTATTTCACGTCGGTTTTTTTAAAAACCGACGTTAAAAACTATATTAGCCCATTTTTTACGTCGGTTATTAAATAACTGACGTAAAAAATCATATTTTTAACGTCGCTCGCAATAACGTCGCCTAAAAACCGACGTTAAAAAGAAAAAAAAACCGACGTAAAAAATGGTTTTTGTACTAGTGCAAGAAACTTGTTGTTGCGTGTTGGGTACGCCATCGAGCATAGCGTCCCCTTTAAAGTCATATTAATATTTTATTCAAAAATATGGATAAATATGAAAATGTCATATTATTTATTTACCTGGGGTGTTACATCCTTCCCCCCTTTTGGGAATTGCGTCCTCGCAATTTTTAAAATTGAGCTTGGAAACATCCTTGAAAGTCCCACATCGGAACAAGAATCGGTAAAACAATCACTTTAAAATAAAGGAAGATAAGTACAGAGGTCACCCGAGTTAACCCATACTAGGATTCCGTGTAGAAAAACATGGAAATGGAAGAAAAGGCAAAGGGTCATGTTCTTGAGGGAGAGTGATAGTAAACATGTCTAGGAGAAAGTTACCCATAAGAAAATCACAAACTTGTGATGGGTTAAACGGTATTCGATTCCCCAGTAGGAAAAGTTAATAGACAACATTTTTGTTTTAAGTTACTTTTTATTGATGAATTTATTCATAAGGAAACATAATCACTTATCATGTTGACTTTCAACTTTTACTAGATTCCTTAATCAGACTCATATTTTTTTTCCAAAAGACGAGTATTTAGGGAGACTTGTTTGCTTTAAGAGTACTATAATAAACTTCTAGAGAATCACCTAATCCACCAAAGAGAACTATATACTTCACATGTCTTTAGGCTTTAACCAAAACCAAAACCAAAAAGGTTAGTACAAGGTCAGATAATCCAGAAAAGGATAACCCTTTAAAAAGAAAATCTATGCTTAATCTCCAAAATTTGTCCAACAAAACCCAAGTTCAACGAGGACCATCCGATAAACAATTTGTCCATAAAATTATTCAAAGTAAACCAATATAAGATTGAAACCCAAATAATTGAAGGATTTAGTCACATAGTCTTCCAAGTTAAATCGTAACATTTATCACCAAACAACATCAGTTGCTCCTAAAGTCTCGTATTGAAAAGTAATTAACCTAATCACATATCCTCCATGATAGGTTAATAAATTTCCATAGATAACCCAAAATCAGCTTAATCTTAATTCATAAAATCATCTAACTAAAAAAGAATCAATCAAACTAACCAGGTACTTCACGTAGTCTAGTGGTAGGCGATAAATACCAGTCGCACTTTGGTTGTGGGTTCGATTCTCGCAGCTCTGTCCGACGCGACTGGTAGTCACACAGTCTGCGTGTTGTCCTTTCTCCAAAACTATATAATTCTCAAATAATTCCCCAAAAAGAGATAAAATCATCAAAAATAACCATAACATAATTTAAACTCAATTTTATCTCATGCCTTTCACTTCCATCATAACATATAGTAACCCATAATTACCTCAAAAGTAAGGATCATATAAACTCTAATGGTTACCTTTATAATTATTACCTGAACTTACACATCGATTGGTCATCTCGTACATGATGCATTAAAGATCATACTAAGGTTCAAGTGGTTGATCATGACTCCTTGATAGTTGGTTTAGAACAACCACGAGTTTCCTCATTGAATCCCCCATTTTATCTAGTATCTTAATCATAGAACCACCACAGTTTCCTTCAAACCTGTTGTCTCTTTGGTGCCTGCTAGATCCATCCATTCACTAAAAACAGAAATGTCAGTGTGAGTATATCAACAAAACCATCATGTACTAATGAGGAAGGTAAACATTAAGATACACTTACTCATTCACTTTATCTAAAACTAGGACTCTTTCTGAAATCCTAACCATTATGGTAATGCCACTTATGCTTAAAGAATACCCTAACCTCTAAAGTTATCTAAACCGACCTCTGATACCAACTATAAAGCCCCAACCTTAAACCTTAATTAATATTGATTTATTACAAGATTACACATTGAAGATCTTTTCAGGTTTAGAGTTTTAGAGAATTTGATCATGAAACTTGCATTACATTCCACATTTAAACAAAGTGGTTACATAAAAGACAGTATTCATTATTCCCATCAACGGAAACATATTTAAAATAAAACATGGATTCTTTCTTGACACATCCTTGACACTATCATCACATCATGTACCTTTCCCTTGACCTGTGAAAAACATTTCAAAAACTTGGGATGAGCATAAAAAGCTCAGTAAGGGTTATAAAAATATGGAAAGGAAACATGAGTTCATATATACATAAGAATGAAATCATACTTTACCCATAAAACATAGGAACTTTAACATACCTCATCAAATCATGAATAAATCATATAAATCATAAGACATAAAGGTAACTTGAGGCATTCATAACATTCTTACGTAGGGAGTAACCCTCTTGGTTACGTTTGGAATACCCATCACAGTATATTCCCTAAATCTCTTCGGAGAAACCTTAACGTTACACTCCTTCGCGTTACCCAATGCATTGGAGAGCTATATCGGGCTCACCCTCCCTTAGTTTATCACAGAACCACCCGTCTTCATAATAATGCCCAAGAACCTCAACATAATCGTATCACATAAAACATGCATAAAGGAAACATAACATTTACACCTTTCAATCACAAGATATCAATACAACACATTGATATAAAAACATTATGAAAACCATTTTCAATACCAAAATAAAAGAAAAGTAAAACATGGTATTTATTTTTCTTTTAAAAAAGAAGGTATGGCTTGAAGAGGAAGCTGAAACTCAAATAATGGTCACGACGGCGGAGAAGTCGTTGTCGCCACATACGTACGACAAAAACATTCCCTTTTATCATTTAATAAACACTTCGTATAAAAAAGATTCCTTTTGAATAAATGTAAAAGTCAAAGGGGTTTATACACCGTATAAAAGAAGGTTGTGTATAAAACAGAATATTCCTCAATGAAAGGAGATTGAGACAAAGTCCCTTACAAAGACGGTATCCTTGGTTTAAGGATAAATCAATTACATAATTATGTGTGACAAACGAATACACCAAATATAAGTGGATATTAAGTTTAAAATAATCAAAGGTCATTCACACATATTCAAAGGATGACATATTTAATAACTACATGTTGAACCCAAAGAAATCGAAATTGGGTTAAGAAGTTCTCTTGACAGCCTAACGGCGTCACATCAAAATGAGTTGATGAGAGATAAAAAAGGGTATCTCATCACTTGGACATAAAATTTACATCAATAAGGATATATGAGAACATATCCCAACATAAAAATATGTAAATTAAAATACCCAACAAAAGAAGTCGTTCAAAAAGAGAAGGTTGAAAGGTTCCCTTACCGACATGGGTATCTTTCGAAACATACACCTCGTGAAAGAAGGACAATACAAAATTGATGTAAATACTCATAAAAGAAATTATATTACACAATGAGTAAAATAATGGGTAGTACATATACCAATCAAAGGAAATTATGGAAAATGTAGCATAAATCTCACGAGAATAAAAGTTAGATGAAAAATCCCTTACGAAAACTCGGCAGCCTAACGACGCCACAAAAAACTTACAAAAATGGATTGATGAGATCAAATAGGGTATCTCATCATATTAACTTAAAATTTATAGAAAGAGGAATATAAAAGAACATCCCCCAACAAAAAAAAGAGGATCTTAAAAGAAGTGACATAAAGGAGAGTACTTAAAAAGAAAGAGAGAGGTTAGATCTCTTACAAAAATTTGGCAGCCTAATGGCGCCACTCAAAACTTCCAAAATGGCTTGATGAGAGAGAATAGGGTCTCTCATCACATGAACATAAAAATTACAGTAATATTAATATAAAAGAACATCCCAATAACAAGAAAGACGAGCTTTAAAAGGAATGACATAAAAGAGTGTACTTAAAAAGAAAGAGTGGAGTAGGATCCCTTACCTCAAGTCCAACTTGTCTTGTTCGTTTATTTATATTCCTGAATAATGAACTTTGGTCAATTAATAATTTCCTAAGTACCTACATTAGATATTATTATTCAGTTCATATCACATATTATAATTTTATAATAATTGTTTAATAATGTTAGTTCATATCAGACGTTTTTGCCGATGTTTGGTACATGAGTCAAAAATGAACTTGTTTGAAAAAAGATTTCCCATGTAGTTATAAGTAAATAATTTCCAGAATAATATTAATGATTAAAATATCATATATATCCAGTAAATATTCATTTTATACTATTCCATATCATTTTTAGATAAAAAACGAAAAGCATCATTCATGGAGATTGTAGGCCGTACGTACGCATGAACACTACTTTCATTTTTTGTCATATTAATGGAATTAAAACAAAATGACAGATATATATATATATATATGTTATAATTCCAGATTGATATCCATAATTTAGATGTAATATATTACATATATATCCATTATATATATGTACTTATAATATTACATAACATTTTGAGATAAGAAATGAAATGTACCGTTCATGGAGACGGTAAGCCATACGTACACATGAACGCTACTTCCATTTCTATTTCATATTTAATGGAATTAAAACATAATGATACATAATAGTATTTTAATTAAAGTATGGTATCATATATAATATCATTAAATATATCCTTTATACGTACCACATATGGTATTAACGAATCAAATCACTTTGAGGGGGCGGTAGTCCGCACTTCCTTAAATGTAGATATCGCGTTTACCCATAATGGAAACCATAAAGGTACGCCATAAATGAAAAATACAGAAGCTTAAGTAAAACATAAACATATTAGATATCATATATAAATATATTGTCATATTAATGGCCACCTTTGAAGGTGTTAGAAGAATGTTGAACAATCATCGTTTCGGGAGGCAGAAATTCACCATCCACGGAAACAGTATGTTCTTTAACTATAAGATGTCGGTGTGTGTAAGTTTAGCTCTAATCCTTATTATAAAAACATCCTAGAATATTTAAGATACTGTATTTGTTACAAAATAAATGAATAAAAAGAGTTTAGGGGGTTGGAGAAGCAAAATAAAACAAAAGGACACAAGTGAAGACATTACCTTAAAATCGGGTAACTCCCTTTGGTTTGAGCTCAAAGGCTTCCTTGGAAAGACTTCTGCCCAAAGTGAGGCCTCAATGAGTAATAGAGGGAAGTGTAGAGACAAAATGGGTAGGGCTTGGCTGAGAAAAAGGCTTTTGGAGTGTGGGTAAGGAGGTAGAGGTGGGGGCCTTTTATAAGAGGAGAGGAGGGGCACTCTTGTAAAGTTACAAAATGTTACTTTATTTTCAAAAGAGTTTCGGATTTTAAAGGTCACAAATTGATGTATTTAAAGATAAGGTGATAAGGGTTATAAATACACTCATCCAATAGGTTTTGGACATGTGTAGGTCTTAGATATTACATTATCTTTCCATTTTATTTAAATCGTTAAATAATGAGGACATCGCTGCATCATCATGATGTCAAAAATAATTTAATTTATTTAATGTCTAGAAATTATAAAAAAAATACTATGATGTAGGAAATCTTTTTATATTTCCAATGACTATTTATAGTCAAAAATATTACTTGTATAACCCCATGTAAAAATTGTTTTAGTAAAACATCTCATGTTTGTGTCATTTTTACTTTAACATTAAATAAAAAGATATTTATGTCATTTCCCAACCAAAGTGGTTTCATGGGGTCACCAAGTTGACCCATGGATTTTCTTGGTCTGCAATGACACATCCAATGAGGGTAGGACATGTTTATAGGTCATTTCATTTTATTAAAACATTATTCTTACCATAAACTACACTAATTACCTCTAATCACGATTAAAAACTTAATAAGTTACTATTCACCAAAAAATTATTTTTATCTCATTGAACCACATTTTACTTCTTAATGACAACCATGTATGTCGGATTTTTGAAATTCAAAACACAAAGATGGAAAAATTTCATTTAAACGGAAAAATCAGTTTTTATAAGTACCACTTAGTGGTTTCACTATTCATCAAAAAATTGAAGTTTTTCAGAAAAATCCCAAAAATTCACCCTAAGCTATATTTGATATTTCGAATTCAAAAATGAAGTCTATTTTAAAAAATTCAAAACATATAAGTCACATTAATTAATTTAATAATTAATTCCCGATGTCAGAGCAAATAGCGTGTTTTTATGAAACAATAAGTATCAAAAGATTGACACTAGTTTAAGTCTGATTTCAAAGTGAAATTAATTCAAACGATCACTATTGGATTTAATGGTAAAAATATATTCCAATTTTACTTTAAAACCAATTCAAACGATAATCTAATCATATAAATAAATTATATTAAAAAGTGGTTTTGAATTAAAATACAACATTTTACACTATTCATTAAAAAAATGAACTTTATCGGAAATATACCAAAAATTTACACAAAGTAAATTTTGATGTCCCAATTCTTAATAAGAGTTTTATTTGGTCCAATAGAATGTATAATAGTGAACAAAACTATATTTAATGACGGTTCGCCATCAAAAGGTGATAAGTGAACCTTTAGTGAAAACTAGGGCATATACACCTAAAATTAAATTCTTTCTGTATTTTAAGCCTTTATATTTTATTGGATAAATGTAAAAACATTTAAAAACATATATAATCATATTTTAGTTATTTCTATACATTCCCACCAATTCAACGGCTACATGTTAACTACCATTTAAAATAATATTATTTTATTATTAGAGTGCAACGTAAGATTCTCAAGAAACTCGTTGTTGCGTGTTGGGTAGGCCATCGAGCATAGAATCCACTTTAAAGTCATATTAATATTTTATTCACAAATATGGATAAATATAAAAATGTCATATTCTTTATTTACCTGGGGTGTTACACATATAATACCTGACTATGGAATCACTATCTTGGTCATGTAAATGTGAAGTATTTGAAAAATATCTATCAAGATGGTTATGTAGACTATTTTGATCTAAAACCACTTGAAATATTTCATGATTGTTTAAAAGGAAAAATGAACAAACCACCATTTAGTGGATAGGGTGAATATGACATAGATATTCTAGGATTGGAATACACTGATGCGTGTGGATCATTTCTAGTAGAAGCTAGAGGTGGGTATTATCACCTTATAACTTTTACTGATGACTTGAGAGTAGATTTGAATATTTATACATGATGAGGTATAAGTACAATTTCTTTGAGAAATTAAAAAAATTCAAGAATAAAGTAGAGAATAAACTTGGAAATAAGATAAAGAAGTTTCAACTAGACCAAGATGGTGAATATATTAACCAAGAGTTTATCGACTTTCTATGGGAGTTTTTGATTCTATGTTTACTCACTCCACCTTACAAACCATAGTGGAATGGTATTAGTGAAATGAGAAACTATACCTTTCTAGACATGGTAAGGTTGATGAAGAGTCATGTAAATCTTCCATTATCCTTTTGGTGGGTTTTCATTACAAACTATGACATACATAATAAACCGAGTACTAACTAAAGAGATAAATGAAATTCCCTTCAAGTTAGGGTGTGGAATGAAACCCGTTCTATCACATACACATGTATGAGGTTATGAAAAAATTTTAAGGACTTTAAAGGTAAAAAAGTATCACCCTAGGGCCCAAAGTGTATCTTTAGAGTGAATCCCAAGGAGAAAAAGGGATACTACCCATACAACCCCTCATAAAATAAAGTGACTATCTCCAAAAAAGTTGTCTTTATTGATAGAGAGTATATCCTCAAGAAGGATATTAGGATAAAGATTTATTTTGATGAATTTGATGCACAAGATACATAGGATATGGTACATGAACATATTCCATAAGTCTCTATGGAAGAAGTTATTCTTGAAACACAAGTACTACATAGAAGCACCATAAAGGTAAGAGAACTAGAGAGATATGTTATTGTAGTCATAAAAGATGGTGACTCATTATTGGATGAAAATAATGACCCTCTCTCCTACAAAGAGGTAGTGGAGAGCTCAGAATTTGCGATATGTTAAGATTACATAAATTATGAAATAGATTCCATGTATTAGAACCAAGTTTGGGTTTTGGTTGATCCACCATTTGATGAAAAGTCTTTTGGTTTTAAATGAGTATTCAATATAAAACTAAACATGGAAGGTAGATTAAATACCTATAATGAAAGGATAGTGGATAAAGGGTTTAAATAATGTCATGACATTAACTATAATGAATAATTTTCACTAATTTCCATGTTTACATCCATCAGAATTCTACTTGTTATAACAACTTACCACGACTATGAAATTTGGTAGATATATTTAAAAACAACATTCCTCGATGGGAACCTTTAGGAAGATGTCCACATGACACAACTAAATGTGTCTGTGACTCCAAGTGATTACAAAAAGGTATGTAAATTATAGATATCCATTTATGGATTGAAGTAGGAATCTTGGTTATGGAACATTCAATTCGATGAATATATAAAAGATTATGGTTCATTAAGAATGCATGTGATCCATGTGCTTACAATAATTTTAGTGTGAATGTGGTCATTATCCAATTAGTATAGATTGATGACATATTACTTTTTAAAAATTAAATAGTAGTTTTATAGTATGTTAAATACTGGTTAAACAAGTGTTTCTCCATGAAGGAATTAGGTGAAGTAGCCTAAATTCTAGGGATCATGATCATTCAGGATATATATAAGAGGTGGATTGAACTAATTCAAGGTATATACATTAACTATTAACTAAAGAGATTTAATATGAAAAAATTAAAGAAGGTATTGGTTCCAGTGTCACATGGTATACATATTTCTAAGAAAATGTGTTCTCATACACAATAGGAGAAAGAGTGAATGAGTAAAAATCCCATATAATTTTTGTGATACGATCAATAATTTATGCCATATTATATACTAGACTTGATGTTTCCTATGAATTGATCATGTTAGGAAGATATCAAGCTTATCCAAGAGAAAAAATTGGTTTTTTATTAAGACTATCCTTAAATATTTGATAAGAACTAAAGATATTATCCTAATGTATGGAGTATATGAGGAGATATTCATCATTAGTTATATTGATTCTAGTTTTCAAATAAACTAAAATGATCTAATGTCACAGTCAGAATATGTTTTAATCTCATTGGAGGAGCTGTGATCTGGAAGAGTTTAAAACAGCTTTTTGTCACTAATTTTACAATTGAGTTGAAATATATAACATCTTATAATACACAAAAACAATCCATTTGGGTATGAAACTTTTTCTAAGAACTTTATATGGTACCTATTAGTAAATAACCCATCACATTTTATTATGATAACACTACAATGATAGCTCTTGCAAAAGTGCCAAGGTCACACCAACATACAAAGTATATATAAGAAAGTATCACCTCTCAGGGGGTTTTTATTAGAGGGGTGAAGTTGCAGTAAATAGATTTTCCATGGAAGAAAACATGTAATACCCCTTTACTAAAGGCTTATATCAGTATAATAATGAGTATCAAGTGAGAGCTAGTAGACTAAATGTTGTTAGTAGTTTGATCTAGTGAAAGTGGGCGTCTTTTGGATTCGGTGACCTAGAACCTAATTCTATGTACTTTATAATAAACTGAATTCATTTTTTTGAATATTAATATACTCTTTATCTCATCATTATTGTTATTATGTGTTTCATAGTATGTGATAATTTCCTAAGAGTAGATGTCACATTGAAATGTCATAGTAGTTCCCTGTTATTATGAGAACCCTGAAGTGACATGATAGTATTCCTAAATATATGTTCTATAGACAGATGAAATCATTTGAGGTAGAAAAATGATATAGGTTATTAGGGTTTAGAATCAATGTACTTTGAGTAACCTTATCATGGTGTACTCACTAAGTAATTTCTAGTGTAGAAAGTTATGAGAATGAAACCCACCACTAAGAAATCCATATTTATATGTGTCATTGGATGTTCCTATCTATAGACATGTGTATTGGTCCTTAGAATATAATATTTTTATTAATCGATGTTATGAGTCATGCACTTTTATGTATTGACAAAAATCATAATGATATATGTTTACAAAAAAGTAGGATATCTTGGAAGTGTCATGAGTATTATTTCATTAATTAATAATGTGAGAAAGTATTTGTATATTATGTTATTTAATGAAAGTTTATATCTCAATCCATTTGATGGAAATTATATAACCTAAATAAGTCCATGGACATGGTGTTCTTTAGGTAAGTTAAATTCTTAGAAAGTCAAAGAAAGTGTCATCGAGAACATAGGTTGATAAAATGTGCATGAAACATTCTTGATTAAATATTTTTAGATAAAGGAATTATATAACACAATAAACATCAGTATGTGGTTTTATATATTTGAAACATTAACTTCTTTCTCTATGGGTGTCTTGGCATGTTACTAGATGATAACCCTAGACTTTGGACTACTTTGTGTAATTCCATTGATAAAGAGGGATAGAGGGTCACACACTAAGTGTGTCTAGAATTATAGTTAAATAATAATTTTATTTATTATTTAACAATTTGAATAAATATTATTCCTTCACGTGGTTGAATAATTGTTCATGTTTTATTGACCATATAAATTCCTCCACTAGTTATTTGAAAGAATATTTTTTGAGCATAATATTTAATAAATAGTTATTTTATATTTAGTGAATATAATATTTACTTATTTATTGGAGAATAATGTAGTGATATTTATTTATTAAATAAATAGTCATTGTTTAAGGTTAGACAAATATCATGGAGGAATTCTTGATCGACATTACAGAATGTTAATTGAATAAGTAATATTTTTTTAATTCATGAGTTTAGCGTATGTAAAAAAATAATAATAAAAATATTATTATTTACATGGGGTTCCATAGGAATTATGAAAAATTACAATGGTTCATACACAATTATTATTTTCTAATCCTTGAAACATATAAAACCAATTATATTATTTTCTTTAGTGGTTTTTGGTTTATTTTTTTTGTGTGAAAAACAACATCCATAGAGAATTCTCTAGAATCCCCAGAGAGATCCCTCTCTAAGAAAAACTATCAAGTATGGAGAGTGATACTCCTACACTACCACTCTCAAGACTAGAGAGATCAAATAGAATCCTTCTTCAAGTAATTCTTGTGGTGATCAAAGGCGAACGGCACAAGCATCATGTTCTATCATGCTAGAACCTAAAGATTCATACAACGACATTCAGTGGTTTGTGGAACAAATGTAGATCACCACTGGAGGTAATATACTCTTGTTTCCTACAAATCAATGATGTAGATACATTTTCAGATCCAAAAATAAAGAAAGAATTTATCACAATACAATTCTTTAATTATTTAAATTAATTATAAATAATATAAATGATCCCACATATTGGTTATAGTTTTCAATCATAAATTATTATTTGATTAATTTCTATTTATCATGACATTTATTATCATGTAAATCTCAAATTAATCATCAATTATGAAAAGAATCTGAGTTGGTCATTCCCCATTTAGTGCATTCACTACACCTAGAACCTATAACTTTGAGTGAATATTGTTTAAAAATTTCCATAATTATGAATTATGGAATAAATCATATTATAATTTGAAGATTAAATATAGAATATATAATTTGAATATTCTAGTGTTGAGAGAGAAAAATAAACATAGAGAAATGTTCTAAGACAATTATCAAAGTAAGGAGATATTGAAACTAAGAGTTCAAGACTAATAATTTTCTATAATTGCTATATTTTCTAGATATATATCTTGTGGAAGATGAAATATATATTATTTTTGAATATTTTAAAGGATTAAAGGAGATATTATATTGATGTTGAAGAATAATAGATCATTTTGGAGATCTTATTGTTTTTGGTTTATATTTTTTGTTGTAAACTCATGGGATATAGTATAAATAACAGTAGGGAGAATGAGCTATTAAGAGATATATTCTATAATAAATTTTTATATTTGTGATAAAATTTATATCTTAGAATCTACCTGAACACAAAAAGTATGTAATCACCCACCTTGGGGATGAACTTTGTAAAAATACCATGTGATATATATTTTTATTCTTTACATTCTATATACAGTTGGGTGAGATTTGGTTTGAATGAATCCTAATATTAACCAATCAAAATTTTTTATTTTTAATAGGATATAAATTATAAAAATAAATTACCATTGATTCACCCCCCTTCTCAGTGATATACAATTGATTCCTTGGGAATTTTAAGTGGAATCATAGAAAACCTAGGTTCCCTCTGAGTGATTCTAGTTTATTTGAAGTTGAAGATGGTGGATCTAAATGATATAAAAATTAATGGAATTCCTACATTATATGTAAATAAATATTATTTATAGATGAATTGGGTGATTTATTATCTTCTTTATTTTATTCTATAAGTAATTGATAATGTTACAATAGGATTTTCTCCAGTTTAGAGAGATTCTCTCATGATATTTGATGATAAAATAAATTTAGAGTTTAATGTCAAAGAATAGAATGTAATTTTGATTTCCTTATTTGATAAATATTATAAAAATGTGATGGGAGTTAAAACAACCAAAGAGGTATGGGATAAGTTTGAAAATATTTTTAAAGGGAATGTTAAAGTGAAATAATCTATGTTGTATTTTTGGAGATAAATGTTTTAATATATTATAATTATTTATGATGAGATTATTGATGAATAATTTAAAAGAGTGAATGAAATTTTCAACAACATTAGAGGTTTTGGAGACAATTTTAAAATTTTAATCATGCCAAAAATCTAATTAGAATTTTCTTTGATATATTTGATGCAAATGTGTCTACTTTGGAAGATAGTGATGATTTTTCTCATGATGAGGTACAAAATATTCATGTTGCTTATGAAATAAGAAGGGAATTTATTTTCAATAATGATATTAATGTGGAGAAATAAAATTCTTTTAAATCCATGAAATATTTAAAGAAAAAAGGATAGAATAATGATTCCTTCTTAGAATATAAATATAACGAGGAAAGAGATGAAGAGAATAAGAGAATTACGTCTCTTTTTTCAAATTGATTTAGAAGTAGAAGAGGTAAATATAAAGGTAATATTTCTTTAAATTGCTTTAACAATGGTGTAATAGAACATTTTGTTGTTGATTTCACAAATAAGAAGAATGGTGTGACTAATAATGGTGATCAATAAGAAGTTTTTCCCAAAAAGAAATGTGTACAAACCAATAAGGATGATATTGGAAATAAGAAGTTCCCAAGAAAGATGAGAATTAATTTTATGAGAAAATAAGAAAAATATGAAGCATCATCTTGAAGCAGTGGATCAGAAGATGAAGTTACCACTAAACAAACATAAAACCTTCAAAGAACTTGTTAAAGAATATGAATTCAATTCAAGCAGCGATGAGTGAAATGAAGAAAGCTACACCAAACCTATGTTGTAATCTGAGATTAAAGCTTATATTGAAAAAAATTCCAAGATCAAGAAGAGGATTAGAATTATTGAGATGAATGTTGAGAAGAAAAAATAAGGTGAATGTGAATGACTAAAAAATGATACTGACTACATTGAATAAATTAAGAAACTCAAGGTGAGAATTGCAGAACAAGACAAAATATTGAAATATATTGATATAAAATATCCCACATTTGAAGAATAGTTGAGTAAGGAATAATATTTATATCTTGAAGCTAAAAATATATTGAAGAATATAAGAGAATATTACAAAAAATCCATGGATATATAGGTTGAATAATGTCAGGTTTTTGAGAATGTTAACCCAAATAATAAGGCACAAACTGCCTCTATTTATTCTAAGGCTACTAAATCTATTTAAATTAATAGTGTAGGTACTAAATCAAAAAATAGGATTGTAGGGATGATAAAATGGTGAAAATTTTCTCCCTATACCAATGTAAGTTAGGTAAAATTTGAGATGCGATTTTTCTTTAAGAAAAAAGAAAAATTAAGTTTGGAATGCACTTGTACGACAAGGATATTTTCATAAGAAAACTTACAATTCTTTTGTAAGATCATTTTTAAAGGAATTTTTTGGTTCTATGAAGTCTATGGGAATAAATATTATGTATTTTGACAAAAAAAATCTTTTACACATAGTCAAAGAATATACAATTTTGGGGAGATCTATCCAAGTATGATGAGAAATAAATTTGAGAAGAAGAAACCTATGAAAAAAAGTTCATCAAGTTTTTCTACTCAATACAGATTTGTTTTTATTGAATAAATTTATGTAATTTATTATCAATAATTTAATTGTTCTAAATAATTAATGAAAACCCTTCCAAGAGAAATGCTACAATCCATTGGAGTTGAGAAATTTTATAAGAGAGAAAAAAGAGATAAGTCACTTCTTATTGAGGTGGCTCTTAAAGTATGAAAAATAGGTAAGTTGTGTATACTTGATTGTGTATGTTCATATCACATGAAAAGAGACACAAAAATATTGAATAATATAGAAGGGATTGATATAGTTTCAGTTAAATTTTTCACTAAAAGTGCTTTAAAATTAGAGGAGTTGGTACAATTGGGATTGAGGCCCAAAAATTAAAATCAAAGGAAGTTTGATTTTTTGATGGGATCAAACATAATTTTTTAAGTGTTATAAAAATTTATGATGATGGGAATAAATTAATTTTTAAGGAATTATTATATAACCAAGATCATAAATAATGGGAGATTCATCACCAAGGGAGAAATAACTAACACAAATCTATTCCAAAATGGTAATTTAAGCAATTCTTGTTATTTCAATTAAAAAAATGAAAACAATATTTGGTATAGAATGATTAGACATATTGGTCAAATAATATTGAGCAACATTTCAAGTATATATATGGTAAGTTATTTTCCCCAATTAAAGATCGAATGAGAAGATATTTTTGAAACATGTAAAAACGAAAAAATGGTGATGAGGAAGTCACAAAAGAGTTTAAATTCCATCCACTAGGCCACTTAAATTAAATAATTTATACTTATGTCATTAAATGATACATTAATCATTAAGAGAAGATCTTAATTTTATCACATTAATTAATTATTTTATAATAATGAATAATGTGAATTATGAAGCACAAATATAAATCTGTGAATGTATTCAAGATTTTAAAAAGAGATAATGAGAAATATTTAAGGGTTTTTATAAAGAAGATAAGAACTGATATAGAAAATAATTAATCTGACACATATTATTATATGATTTTTAAAATAAATATCCACAAAACACAACCTAAATATCTAGAATCCTAGTATCATTTGGAGAATAGGTTTATATTAAATCAATATTAAACTAAAATAAAACACATTTATTTTAATATCCATAATGTGATCATATATATATTTGAGATTTTTAAACTGCACAAGATAACCTGGGGAATACATAAATAAAAGGGGTGATCTTTAAAGCCTAGTAAGAGAATAAGCATGATAATGAAGGATAACATAGAAGTTAAAAGGAATAAAATGATATCATAAAATAAAAGGCTCATAAATAATCATATGGGAGAATGATATAAAGAAGATAACATTATAATATCATGAAAACATAGTAATTTAGAAACAATATAAAACTTGACATAAGAATAATTCAAGGATCACTTCTAAGACAACATACTATGATGGAAAGAGTGCCATCATGGATTAGGTTTACTCCATAATCCCATACATATCATCTCATGAGATATAAATATTACCCAATACATTGGTGCACTATATGGGTGCACCCGTCATAAAATGTACATTCATATGTGTGCCACATAAAGGAATCAAATATAATGCATAATCATAATAAATACCCATAGAAAGTATTGGGTTATATAATCTTACCTCAAATCATATTCAAAGGATATTCCATGAATATTACAAAGAGAAGAAGGAATTAAATATTTTTGGCGTTCATATTTGAATCAATAAGTATAGGTATTAAATATGGAGTTTTGTTGAAGAAAATTTCATGGTACAAGGTAGATAATTTGATATTGAAATGAACCTTTAAAAAATGTTTTAAGGAATGGGTAAAATATTTTTAAAGAAGGTAGAGATAATTTTATTTGAAAACTATAGGTAAACTAGAATGATTTTTCATAAAATAGTTCTCATTTTATAAAAATATTAAATTCGAAAAAGACTTTAAAAGAGTGTGTTACATGAAAGGATTAAGGGGTAGAAAAGTTCTACTTAATTGGGTTTGATTTCAAATATGATATTGAGAAAAGAACATAAGGAATGTATAACCCCCAAAAATAAAGGGAGAATAAGATAGGTTTATATGTAAGGAGAATATATAAATAATTTATAATATTTATAAAATGTAAAAAATATATAGAAAGTAAGATATAGAGAAAAAGGCATTCCCCTTAGAAAAGAGGATGGTTCAAAGGGTTCCCTTACCTCAGGTCCGAATTCGCTCAAAAATTTCAATTAACACCCTGCACAATAAAATTATATTTATTGAATAAATTATTTATAACCATATTTAAATAAATTTTATTTACCATCAAGATTTTATTTTATTTTAGAGTCATTTAATTGAGATATCATTTCTGTTTCTACTGTTTTAAGGTTATTTGTTTCATGGTTCCAAGGTCAATTTAGTTTGTAGATAATTATTGAAGTTTTTTCAAGTGGTACTAAAAATAAAAAATTGAAATAAAATGATACTAATTTACTTACATAATTTTAAATGGTCCCAAATATCCATATGTGTTCTAACATTGGTATGATTCATCTAGTATAAATTCCACCCTTATATAGTTAGTTTATTTAGGCAGTTTTACCGACCATTATGAACTAGATTCGTTACATTTAATTAAATTATTTTTAATATAATAAAGATCATGAAATAAGTTATAATATATTTATTATCATCATAATTAATGATAATATCATTTTTTATAACCATCCATGAAGGTAGTGGAGAAAAACAAAGTATGTTGTCCATGGAGGCTGTGAACACATCATAATATGAACAATCATTTTCATTTTATAATGAAATGAGAAGAGGTTAGATAATGGATATTAATAGAACAATAACATTACACTATATTTATTATAATAGATTAATTATGTCATATTTTATGGGGTGAGTAAGGAGGAGGTAGAAGAGTAAAGGAATTTAAAAGAGATAGATTGAGAATATTACCTCTTTGAATCTCATGTGTTGAAATAAACTTTAATTAACCTTGGTTTTTCCTTTTTATGATACCAAAAATATAAATAAATGGGGAGGAGGGTTTCTGAGAGAAATGAGTAGATTTTGGTCCATCTATAAGGTTTATAAGGTTTGAGGTGAAGGGGTGGTGAGGAGTGATATTTATAAGGGGAGGAGAGGGGTATTCTTGAATATAATATTGATTAGTTTATTATTTTGGATCAATACTACCAATAATGTTGACTCTTATGAATATATAGAGTAATTAGTGCATGTGATTTTGAACTAATTTTTTCTTACATCAATCATTACTCATTAATTCATGTATTTAGATTATAATTTTAAATATCGTATTTTGTTATATTTCACCATTCACCAAAAATTCAATTATTTTATAAAAATACTAAAAATTTACCCAAAATTTCTTTAGTTGTATGGATTCAAAAAATTAAATCCATTTTATAAAAATAATTTTATAAATATAAGAAAATTGTATTTTAAATAAAATCCATATTTATTTGAAAAATAACAAATTTTAATATTATGATTATTTTTTCGACAAATTGAAAAATCATTTATGCTATCATAAAATTATATTACCATTATAATGGAACATAATATTATTTTATGAACCCATTTTATGAAAATAAACTTAATTTTAATTTTTATATTTATCATAAAAATTTAAATAAAACATATGTGTTTTATAAAAACCCAAACACTAATTTTATCATTTTAAACATTTATTTATTTTTATTGTTATATAAATTTTCTATATTTCAATTTTATAATATAAATAAATATTATTTTATAGTTATATATGTGAGGTTAATTTTCTAACTATTAATATACTATTCCTGACAATCAAATTATTATTCTAACAACCAAATTACTATTTTAACAGTTAATTTTGTAACAGTCATATGTGTCCCCCTCCTTGTATAAATACCTTATATTTAATTCATTCTTCATTCAATTTTATTTTCTCTCAAGGTAATATATATTTTAATATTCAAAATGAATATTTAATTATTATTATTCTATTTCATTTCTAGAGTTTTGTTCATGAGTGCGATCATTCTAAGGGATTAAGCATATCTAAATTTTCATATTATAGTTATATTATTTTTTATTTCTATCCTATTGTAGCACTTTCAATTATTATTTCTATACTTATTATCTAAATGTAATGATCAAGTCAAAATACTATATGTTTTTGTTATATCATGTGGTGAATGTGCTTTATATACTACAATATTAATAAATATGACACAATTATAGAAAGGAAATTCAATTGATAAAATTCTGGATCATTACATCCCCCCTTAATAAATTTCACCCTCAAAATTTAATTTTACCCACTAAGATGAAAATATATGAGGTTACATAAGTTTTATTGATTCCTTTAGTTCCCATGTCACCTAGTCTTAATTATAGTTCCACCATAGTACTTTGACTAGGCGGGTAGTCTTGTTGCATAAAACTTTATCTCTATAGTCTAAGATCTTAACCAAATGCTCCTCATAAGAGAGATCATGATCCAACTGTACCCAATCCATATTCATTACACATGAGGGATATGGTGTATAATTCTTCAAGAAGAATACATGGAACATTTCATCTGCCTAAGACATGGTTGGTGGTAGTGACATTCAATAGGATACAACTCTGATGTGATTAAGAATCTCAAAGGGGAAGATGTATATGGGACTTAACATTCCATTCTTCCAAAATATCACAACTCTCTTCCATGAAGATATGTGAGGTAACAATTTATATCCAACTTCAAACTTTAGGTCTTTATGAGGGTTATAATCATAACCATTTTTTTGACTCTAAGTTGTCTTTATGTACTACTAAATAATCTTGAAATTTTCTACCATTTCTTCAACCATTTCAGGCCCCAATAACTTGAATTCACCAACTTCATTAAGAATTATAGGCATCTTTCATATCTTCCCATTAAGGGATTTATATGTAGATATTTTTATACTTGAGTAGAATCTTTTATTGTATGATAAATCTACCATACTAAGATATTGATATCATCTTACTTTGAAGTCCATTGACAATACTCTCAACAATTCCTCAAGTGTCTAGATAGTTCTCTAAAATTGGATATTAATTAGGGGGTGATAATACATACTGAAGTTCAATTTATTGTTTAGAGCATATTGGAGACCTTTTTAGAACTTGGAGGTAAACCTTGGATCTTGATCAGATATAATCGATAGTAGTGTTCCATTTAACCCCACTACTTTATGTTTATCCTTACAAGTTGATCTAGAGATAAGTCCTATTGAATTGAAATTAAGTGACCAGTATTTTTAAGATGATCCACTATAACCCAAATGGAATTATTTCCTCTAGGTGTATTAAAAAGTTATATGAAAAATTATATGGTGATTTTTTCCTATTTCTATGTAGGTATGGGTAATGGTTGTATCATCCCCTTGACATTTCCATTTTATGCTTTCACTTACTGAAATACCAGGAAATTTGATGTATATTACATGATCACCTAATTCATATTGTTCCATCAATAGTGCTCTTGAGATCTAAACACATCTTCATGCTCCTAGAGTGGATAAATAATGTTGAGCTATGTGGATCATTTAATAGATCCTTATTTATCTCATGATTTCATGGTAAAAATAGTTAGGTCCCAAGTATTAAAACTCCATCATCAATTTTTAAATTTTAGGATTTAACTTTTCTTATAGATTCCACCTTATTCTTTATTTCCACATCATACCTTTGAACATCATTTATCTTCTCTAGAATGGATGGTTGAGCAATCATTTGAACTAGGTTGGATATTGTTCCTTCCTTTATGACTTTCATGTCCATCCTTTGAAAGTCTAATATGACTGTATCCTTCTAAATTTTCATTATTGATAAGGTTGTAGTATCATTTATACTTAGAGAATCTTAAAATTTATTTATATACTTGTTCTTTATCATGATTTTATTTATTTCTCGATGATAAACATATAAGTTCCTTGACCCATACTTCTTCTTGTCTAAGAGTATCAACACACCCTACGATGAAGCACTCAGGTATATAAAACCCTCATCCAGATTCTGTTTTAATTTCTTCTTTAGTTCTTCCAACTCAATGGTAGATATTTTATATAGATTCTTTGATATGGGAAGATATCTAAGTATAAGTTCAATTGAGAACTCAATCTCTTTGTTAGGAGGAAGACTAGGAAAATATTTAGGGAATATAACAGTATATTCCCTCATAATGGGATTGTATTCAAGCATGATTCTCTCCTTTTCCTCAAAATTTTAAGTTAGATATGGTTGATCATAAGGAAATAATATCCATTCTTGAGAATAATATTACAAAGGAGATTCATCCTCCTTAAACTTGTATAGAATTAGAGGACGACTTGGGATATAGAGAGAGTTTTCCTTATCCTGACATTTAATGTTGGATTTATATAAGGATAACCAATCCATGCCTAGTATGTCATAAAATTCCACTAAATAAAGTATGACAAGATTTTCTAGGATGTCCATCCACAAACATTGATTGAGGATGAGTAACATACTTGAGATGTAATAATTACCCCATTTTTTATTCTAACGTACAACTTAATCTCCATGTTTTTAGGTGGTGTTTGAATAGTTATACCAAACTTCATGATATGAAAGAATATATAGAACCAAAATCAAATAATATGTTAAACATTCTTGAATTAATATCCAGTATACCCATCACCAAGTCATTATTAGGTTCCACATCAACAGTAGTGATAACATACACCCTTCATTATTTACTATAACCTTCTTTTCTTCCATTACATTACTGGGATTATTCATCTCTCTTCAGTATTTATTATCCCGATTCCCCTATTTTCCACACTTAAAGCATCTCCCCATTCCCTTAATATAGTTTCTAGGATTCTTCCTCCCAAACTATTGACACATGAGTAGTTGGGTTTTATTTCTTCCATGGGGTTTATCCATTGATCCTCCCAGATTAAACTTCATTTTTATCTTTTTATCTCCAGTCTCTCAAGACCATTGAGAATAACTAATATCTATCTCAACCTTAAAGGTATAATGAAAAATCTATTCATATCTAACAAAGTCTCAAATCACCAAATATTTTCATAGAATTTTCTTTATTCCACTAAATAAGCAGTACACCTTACTTTTAGTGTCAATAACAAAGTCGAAGGTGTGATATGAAAGCCTTGGAAAGTTTTCCTCATAATCCCTGATAGAATCATCTTCCTTTAGATTCATTCTAAATAAATCCGTATTTATTTTAGGATAGATAGTTCATTGAAAATATTTATTGAAAAATATTTTCTGTAATCCTTCCCATTCCATGGATTTAATTTCCTCCTTGGGATTCATGTTATTGATCAATGTCCACCACTGATCAGCTTCTCCCTCTAATTGATAAATGACCTGAATGAATTCGTTTTATTTAGAGAATTGGAGGACATAGAATATATTATCAATGGAGTTAAGAAATTTTTCTATGGGGAGAGGATCAAAAGATCCACTAAATGTAGGAGGCCTTTGTTTTATAAAGGACTCAACCATAACTTGATTTTCCTCAGTTGAACAAGGGAATTCCATATGATTCATGTTATTATCTATAACTTGAGTTAGTTGAGCTAGTAATAATATGAATTTTTTAACTCCCAATACCATTATGTTAGGAATATAATTTTTGTAATCATCACATTGCCTATCACATCATTTGTTGGCATGATTCCTCTTATTTCCTGCCATTAACCAAAATAAAAGAAAATTTATGGATGAGAACTTAAACTAATAAGAATATAAATAGGGAAACTATAGAACTATAAGTAATAACCAGAAGCCCTAAACCTTATACATTACACACTATTGAGTTTTAATCAAGAATTTTATTTCTTTAACATTGAGGATCTTTTTAGGTTTATAGTTTTTGAGAATTAGGCCATAACTATTACATAACATCTCAAATATTACAAACTAGACACTTATACTCACTATATATATCTTTCACAAAATAAAACTCCTTAAAATAAAACATGATTTATTTTTATTGATAAAAAAATTCATAAAATTCATCTTGATTTCTTCCTTCCTCTTACCGATCCTTATACCCTATGGATTTTTTTTAAAAACTTAGGAGGAGCATAAAAATATCAGTAAATGATATAAAATACGGAACTAAATGGTTAGTCCATGAATATTTTTAACCCATGAAAACATTTTCACAAAATCATAACTTTCACCCATAAAACCTAAAACCTTTAGAATAACTTATAAAATCATAAGATTCCTAAAATAAAACTTCTTAGAAATCATAAATCATAAAGGTAAATTATTTCATCCATATCATTCTTATATTATAGATTTTATAGCTACATAGGGAGTAACCTTCATTGTTATATTTAGAATACCCATAACAGTATATTCCCTAAATACCTTAGGATAAATCCTATTGTATAACTTCATCTCATTACCCAATGAATTGGAGAGAAATCATGAGCTCACTCACCCTCAGTTTATCATGGAACCACCTATATACATAAACAATTCCCATGAACCATAACATAATCATAACACATAAAACAGGCATAAACGAAAAATAACATTTCCACATTGCAATAAAAAGATATCATTTCAAGATATTGACATAATAAATCTCTTATAAAAACCAATTTCAATACCAAAATACATGAAAAGGGAATATGGTATTTATTTTTATTTTAAAAACATTACATCTTGTAGAGGAATCCAAATATCAAATAATGGCCACGATGGCGGAAATGTTGTTGTCATCACGTACATTAAAAAACATCCATTTTATTATTTAGTAAAATAATTTGTAAAAAAATATTCCTTTTGAAAACCTTTGAATGAAATTAAAATTCAAATAGTTTTATTATACACCATATAAAATAAGTTGGTGTATATTATCAAAATAATCCCCAATGAAAGAAGATTGAGATAAAGTCCCTTACCTTGAGTCTGAATCATCACGTGAAATCATTATATTCCTGAATAATAAAATTAGGTTAATTTATACTTTATTTATAACCTTTTTCATGTTAATTATTCATCTTTTATCACTTATTACCATGTTATAAAACTTACATAATTATTTAAGTTCATATTAGATGTTTTGTTGATATTTAGAACTTGAGTCAAAAATGAACCTGTTGTGATGTAAATTGTCCATGTAGTAATAGGTACATCATCTCCAGAATAGTATTCATGATATAATCATAACTTTTATACATTAATAATACTTTTTAAATCAAACCATTAATTATGGTTATGAAAAATGAACAATTTAATTATCATGGAGACGGTAGGCCGTATGTACGCATGAGTAACATTTTCCATTTTTCATTGAACATTATGAAAATAAGGTAATTATTATTTTATATTTAAATAATAATCATAATATTATTAATATCATAATAATAATTTAAATATACTTTTATATATCATACAAGATATGTGGTGAATAAAAACGATTCACATCGCTTCGTGGAGGTGATAGTTCACACGTACGCAAGAATGACGTTATCATTTTTATGTACATGGAAGGTAATAACATAATTGAAATATTATTATTTTAAAATTATAAATATTCCATGAATATCATATATAAATATTTATTCCATCATTATTTCCAGTATTGATAGACGGTAATGAAAAATGAACTATATCGGTTCACGAGGCGGTAGTCCTCCATACACATGAACAAAATGCTCATTTCCCATTTGATGAAATTGGAGATGGATTTAGATGATGATATTAAAACAATAAAATATCAGTATATTAAGGATACTAGAGTTATTATTTCATATTAGAAGAAGAATATTTAATGGAAGTGGAAGATGAAATAAAACAAAAACACTTAAAAAAATGATACATCTTCTTTAGCTAATCACCTTTGAAGAACACCTTAACACCTCTAAAAAGGGTGTTATGCCTAAACTAAGGCCACAAGAAATTGGTTAGGGATTATATTAAGGGGTTTGGTCAGATATTGGGTGTATAAAATTGTTATTTAAGTATGATTGTTATAGAAGAGTGGGTACCTTTTTATAGGAGAGGGGAGGGGCACCCATGGAAACTCTCAAAATATTAAATTAATATAAATTAATTTTTTAATAAAAATGACTCAAACTTGAGATATGTAGATTATAATATGAGTATAGTTCTAAATACTCTCATATAATAATATTTATAAATTTATTTATTTTATTTTAAACCTTAGCTTTTCAGTTTACCCATAATTATTCTCTTTTAATTTTAATTGCGGTAACAATATTTTAAACATTAAGATGTTATAAATCTTACTTATATGGGGTCAATTTTCAATAATTGGACACTTAATTAACTTTTATACCTTATCAAAGTCACTTTTTACTTTTAAAATATTTTTAGTATTTTTAAATAATTTAATAAATTATTATTTTTATAAAATATCAATTACGTTAATTTTTATACTATTCATTTCATTGAATTTAACTAAAATCCAAATAGAGAGACAAATTATAACAAAACCATTTAATAGAATCATAAAATGTCATAAGAAACTATAAAATTCATTTATGGCATAAATTATGTCAGATAATATTTATTTTAATATTTACAATATCATTTACTTGATTCTTTAATTAATAAATCTATTATTGCATCATCATTGTATCATAATTAAATTAAATTATTTATTTCCTAATTTTTTTAAATAAATTACCATGATATAGGTAATATTTTTTATTTATAATTACTATTTATAGTCGAAAAGATCAATTATATAACCCCATATTAAAATTGTTTTAGTAAGAAGAGGCATGATTATGACATTTTTGCCTTTATATTGAATTTTATAAATGTCATAATCACACCCAAGTGGCTTCCAAAGACCACCATTTCAAACCAATAATTGTATTGGTCATCCATAACTCATCCATTAATATTAGAACAAGTTTTTGGATAGTTTTATATTATTATAATATTATTTTTACCATTAAATTACTCGATTTACCTTTAACCGTGGTAAATAAAATACTAAAGTTACTATTCACAAAAAATTATTTTGATCCTATTAGATCAAAATTTTCATAATTATTACAACCATGTATATCCATTTTGAAAAATTCAATTCAGAAAATTTACTAAAAATAATTTAAAGTTAATCCTATTGACGGATTGAGGAAACATGTTTTTAAAATGTAAAAACCATCAAAAGATTGGCATGTGTTTATATCCAATTTAAATGTGAAATTACTTCCAATGTACAACATTGGATTAAATGATAAAAATTTCATCTAATTATACCTTAACACCAGGTAAAAGGATAATCTAATAATCTAATTAAATTGAATGAAAAGGCAGTTTTGAATTAAAATGCATTATTTTTTTCACTATTCATTAAAAAATTAATTTTATCAAAAAAAAAACAAAAATTCAACCAAAGTTAATTTTGATGTCCCTATTATAAGTAATAATTTTATTATGTGAAATAAAACATATAAAAGTGAAAAAAACTAGATTTAAAAAGGGTTCAACATCAAAAGGTGGTAAAACTATCTTTTAAAAATATTAGTGTTTTATGCTTAAAATTAGATTTATTCTTATTTTAAGCCTCTAAAATTTATTAGAACAAAGTAAAAATATTTAATAAACACGTGTAAACATAATATAGGTATTCTTTTCATTCCTGTAGAGAAAACAGTTGGGCGTTAACTATAATTTAAAATAATAATATTAATAATTTATTATTTTTAAATATATCTCAGTATTATGTGCAACATAAGATTTTCAGAGAAACCCATTGTTGTGTGTCAGGTATACTATCAAACATAGCATCCCTTTTAAAGTAAAATTAATATCTAGTTCATAAATATTAATATATGTGAAAAATTTTTATTCTATAAATACCTGGGATGTTACAATAACTTTTAAATTACATATATATCCTTAAACTTATGAGTCTTAAGGTTTCAATATAGGTTATCCATGGTAATTTTACAATTAGGTTTTTCTAATCTAATAATCTATTCAAGTCCTTCATAATGGTTTGTAAATAGCTTGTGAATTTAACAAAGCATATCCTCTGAGAGTTCCAAACTAGGTGTATAATATGAAATCTTTTTCATGCACTAGGTACTAGTCAAGTTAATACCTAATGAGACCTTTTAAGGTTATTACCCCTAGGTAATTGGATCCAGATTCATATCCACTTGTAGTATCTAGATAGAGATTTCATTGCTTAAAAACTACTCACTTTATACTTAACCAAAATTTCATGATGTTTTCATATAATTAGACTTATCCCTTGAGTTTTTACTAATGTGTTCTTGTCATAATCCACAATAATAACTAAAACCCAATCAGATAACAACTATAGAAACCCAATCTTCTTACACATATTATTACATGTTTTTAACATAAATATCCACAAAAAACAACCCAAGGATCTAGAGGCCTAGTGTCTTTGGGAGACTAGGTTCATATTACATCAACATTGAACTAAAATAAAACATATTTATTTTAATCCACATAATGTGATCCTAAATACATTTGATATTCTAAGAATACATACTGAAAAGGTTCGAGCTATAAATCCTAGTAATGGAATATGTATGATAATGAAGCATGACATAATTGTCAAAAGGAATAACAATATATCACAAAATAAAAGTCTAATGAATAATCATATGGGATAATTACATAAAGAATATAGAATCACAATATCGTGACAACATAGAAATGTGTAAACAATATAAAACATGACATAAGTATAAGTCAAGACTCACTACTGAGCCAATGTAACTTTGTGTACAGAGTCCCATTGTGGATTAGGTTTACTCCCTAACCCCATACATAAAATCTCATGAGATATAAAAATTACCCAATACATTAGAATTATATATATGATAACCCATTTTAACATGTACCTATATATATGTTCCACATAATGGAATATAACATAAGGCATAATCATAAGAAATGACCATGGAATGTAATGGGTTACATAATATTTCCTCAAATAATATTCAAAGTATATTATATAAATATTATAAATAGAAGAAGGAATTAAATATTTTGGGAATTAATATTTGAATCAATAAGGATAGGTCACAAATATGGAGTTTGTTTTAAGAAAAATTCATGATAAAGGGTAGAGAATTTCGTATAGAAATAAACCTTTAAAACTATGTTTTAAATAATTGGTAAAAAAATTGAAGAAAGAACATACATGTAATTTTCTTTTAAAATAAATGTAAAATTAAATTATTTCCACTAAATTTTTTTTATCTTATGAAAAAATGAAATGGTAAAAATACTTTAAAAGAGTATGTTACATGAATTTATTAAGGGATATAAAAGTTCCCTTTAATCAGGTTTGATTTCAAGGATGGTATTGAGAAATAAACATTAGGTATGTATAACCCTAATAAAGAAAGGGATAATGAGAAAGGTATATATGTAAGATATATATATATATATATATTTATTTATCTATTTATAATGTTAAATATATATATAAATTAATATAGACAAGAAAGAATAACCCACAAAAAAGAGGGTGGTTCAGAGAGCCCTTACCTCTGGTCTGGATTCACTCTGAACTTTCACTTAACATCCTAAATAGTTAAATTAGATTTGTTAAATACATGACTAAGAACCTTATTCAAATATATTTTATTTATTATCAGGATTTTATATTAGTTTAGATTCTTTTAATTGATATATCAGTTCTGTTTCTACTATCCCATGGTTGTTTATCTCATGGTTCCGAGGATGCTTTAGTTTGTGAATAATTATTGAAGTTATTGTAAAATGAGACTAAAAATATATAAGTAAAATGAAATGGTATTCATGTATTTATTGAAGTAAATGGTACCAAATATCCATATTTGTTTCTGAAAAATGGAGGATTCATTTAGTATAAATGTTCTCATTATACTGTTAGTTTGTTTAAGCGGGTTTATCGACCATCATGAACTATCTTTATTTTATTTAATTAATTTTTTTTTAATACACTATAAAACATTAAATAATTTATTATATATTTATTTTCATCATAATTAACCATAATATCATTTATATAACCATCTATGAAGGTGGTTGAGAAAAATGAAGTATGATGTCCATTAAGGTGGTGAACACACCATAATATGAACAACCATTTTCATTTTAGAATAAAACCATAAAAGGTTTTATAATGGATATTCCATTTTAAAAATAAAATTACAGTATATTTATTATACTAGATTCATTATTTCATGTTGGATTAGGGAAATAAAGAGGTGGTATTAGAAGAATGGAATTTAAAAGAGATAGATTGAGAATATTACCTCTTTGAATTTCGTCTCTTAAAATGCACCTTAAGGCAATATGGTTTTTTATTTTGGTAAGAAAAAACTATGAGGATGTGGGGAGTAGGGTTGGGGAGATTAATAGGTGGATTTTGGGCTATATATAAGTCTAACAAGGTGTGAGGAGAAGGGGTGATATTTAAAAGGGGGCAGAGGGTTGTTTTTTGAATATAATATTAATTAGTTTGTTATTTTGGATCAAGGCCACCAATAGTGTTGATACTTATGACTATATAAAGTAATTAATGAATTTTAGTTTGAAATAATGGGTTCTTACATCATCCATGACTCATTAATTAATGTATTTATATTTTAATGTTAAATACTATATTTTTCTGTATTTTAATACTCACAAAAAATTAAACTATTTTAAAAAAATATCAAAAATTAACCCTAACAAATTTTTAACATGTATATTAAAAAAAGTAAATTAATTTTATAAAAATAATTTTGTAATTATGAGAAAATTAATTTTTTAAATAAAATCCTTATTTATTTGAAAAATAAAAATTTTAATATCATGATCAATTTTATGACCCTTTGAAAAATTACTTATGGACTCATAAAATTATATTATAATTATAATGAAACTTAATATTATTTTATAAAAATAAAATTTATTTTATTTCTGCATATTTATTATAAAAAATTAAATAAAACATATGTATTTTACAAAAATCCAAACACTTATTTTATCTTTTTAAAATCATTTATTTTATTTATATCATGATATAAACTAGCTATATTTTCATTTTATAAGATAAATAAATATTATTTTAAAATTATTGGTGATTTTACTATTCTAACAATTTTTTACTATTCTTGATGGTTAGATTAGTATTCAAATGGTCAGATTACTATTCCAATAATCAAATTTATTAATAGTCAAATGGGTTCCCTACCTTCTATAAATACCTCATATTTCATTCATTATTCATTCACTTACATTTTCTCTCAAGGTTTTATGTATTTTGATTTTCAAAATGAATATTTCATTACTAATATTATGTTTCATTTCTACAGTGTTGTTCAAAAGTGAGGTCATTATAGGGGGTCAAGTAGATCCAAATTTTCATATTATAGTTATCTTATTTTCTATATTTTTTCCCATTGTAACACTTTCAATTATTATGGCTATATTTATTTTCTAAATGTAATATTCAAGTAAAAGTAATAATAATTTTTTTGGTTCTATCATGTGGTGTATTATCTTTATAAAATACTATATTAATTGATATGACACATTTATAAAAGGAAAATTCCATTGATAAAATTATGGGTTGTTACTATTGATAACAGAGGTGAGTTCACTAGTAATTCATTTGAATTATACATTTCTAATAATGGGAAAAACCATCAATATAGTGATCCATATACACTGGTAAAATAGTGTTTTAGAGAGGAAAAATATAATATTTCTTATTATGGGAAGAACCATGCAAGTAGAATTGAAGATCTCAAAATTATTTTAAATACTGGATGTAAGTATTACTATACACATTTAAAAAAGATTCTTATTGATTCCTAAATAAAACATGACTACCTATGAATTTTTGTATAAGAATAATCCCACCATGAAGTATTTTAAAGTGTTTGGGATCCCATGCTTTATGAAGATAATAAATTCAAATTTGGGAAATTTTAATGAAAAGGATAATGAAGGTGTGTTCATGGGTCACTTACCCAATGAAATAGGCTAAAATGGTGAAATCAAAGCCTAAAAAGTTATTAAAATTTTATGATGTGAAGATTATAGAAAATAAATCCAAATTTTTTAAGGAAAATGAAAACTATTTTTAAAATAAAGATATAGAAAACATGAAAATTTCCCAAAAAATGAGTGAATGAGCAATAAAAGAACCCAATAATATTGATATTTATTAAAATCATACTAGTGATGATTAAGGAATTTATGGGAATAAAAAACTGAAACCTTATAGGCTAAAATGACACATGAAACATAGAAATATAATTAGAAATCAAAATACACCATTTCAGACCAGGATAATAATGAGGTGTAATAATAAAATAATTTTTATTTCTCAAGTTGATCCATAAATAGACAGTAAAGTTGTTGAGAACAAAGAGTGGATAAATGGAATGAATAAGGTGATGGATCAAATTGAAAGAAATTCCACTTGGGAACTTATTCTAATACCAGAAGGAAAGAATGTCATTAGAACCAAGTGGGTCTTATAAACCATGCTCATTGAAAAAGGTGAAGTTTCAAGTAAAAAAGTCATATTAGTTTAAAAAGGCTACTCATAGGATTAAGGGGTTGATTTTGAAGATACATTTTTTCCTTTTACAATATTGGAATTTATAATTTTCATGGTTTTTATAGCTCACAAGCATTAAAAAATCTATCCAATGGATGTAAAACCTACTTTCATAAATGGAGAACTTGAAGGAGAAGTATATATTGAGAAAACAAAAAAATTTACTCTTGATAGTTATGGAACCATGGTGTGTAATTTGAAGAAAGTTATTCATGGTTAAAAACAACCCCCCAAAGCCTAGTATTCTAAGATATATGATTATTGTGTATATTAGGCATCAGAAGACCACAAACTCAATGATATCACTAATTTGATAATTTATCCTACAATTTTCATATAAAGCCTATGAATCACATACTATATCTTGGTAATTTATAACCTAAAAATTATAACCACTTAATATTATAAAACTGAAAATTGTTTTTGGACCTTAACATACAGAATAAGGCACCCTGATAGATTCAATGTTCCACAACATACCCTATAAATCTAGTGTATGAAACTAGGATGAAAATAAACCCTATTAATAATTTTTATCTAATATTTACTCTAATTATGGATACAAAATTATCTTTAATAATATCACCCATAAACAATGATAAATTAAGAACAAACACATGACATAAATTGAAGAAGAACAATACATAAGATTAAATTGGTTTAGATGGTCTTACTCCATAGGAGAATACACTATATATTTAATTAAAGAGAGAAACTTATTTATAAGGTATCTATCCTCTAAAAAATACTACCTATCCTGAGTTATAGGGAACCAAGTCTAGACCCTACTTGAAAAATCAGAAAACCTCCCAGAAACACTCTCCATGATGAACACCACCCATAAGTGTTCTATGGGGAAGTTCCCTAAAAGGAATATTCACCTATTAACCCTATTCCTTACCATATCACAATTAATAAATGGTTTTAACCACACAAAAAAATTATCCATCACCCAATATTTATAGACGTGCGTCATAGTTTCCAGTAGGTTCCACTAGTTGAATCACCTTTTGAAATTCATGGCTATCCCACCACATGTTTAAGACAACTGACAGAGAATCACCACCTTAATATATCCTTAATTAAAATATCCATTATCCATGCTCTACCACTTTTTATACATTCATGTGCTTACTTAGAAATCATTTCCTATGGATTATAAATTCCCATTCTAGATATCAGATCATTCTTCACATGCAGATTAATATCTTGAATCTATTTTGATTAATCTGATGAAACCTTTTAAAAACAAAGGACACTCTTATGCAATAAAAATTTAATTTCACATAGACTAATCTCCAAAATTAGTTGAATAATTACTTATAAAATTCCTATGGAACTTTTTTATCATATTCAAAATAGTTTGTTATGTCACTTCCTATGAAAAATGGATGTTGATTCTACCACTGCTAGCTTGGATTTAAAATTTCCCTAGTGAAGGTGAACTGCACTTCATCTTGGTTCTGCATGAATTCATCTAGAAATAAAAGTTCCAAAATTTACAATAACTTAACCCAAAAATAGTCCACACACCAAAACACAATAATATCCCACTTGAAAATTATTTTCACATGTTAAAAATAATTATCTCCCACTTAAAGACCATTCTCAAGGCTTTCAACCAAAATCCATTAGCTAACATCTTAATGATATATATTTTTTCTTCTTTAACTTGTAGTGTTCTCATGGTCCTCCACTATGACTGTAATCTTCCAAGACCCACTAAGACAAGACACCCCATAATTCCTAAACTCTGAACACCTATTTCATAAAACCACATAACCTTTTTCATGCCTTCATGTATTTTATCTAAAACAAAAAATGATTGAGAATAATATGAATTTATTAAAGACCCATAAACAAGACTTTCCTATGTATTGTGTCTATGGCCTCACTCATGGAATCCTATATTATTGAAACTCTTCTATCGATATTCTACAATCCAAGAGAGTCTGGTACATCTAACTCCAATGATACCATAAAAAACCTCCCCCCTAAAATTAGTTCTTGAAAGTTTGGTATCATCAAAATTATATAAACCCAATGAAGAAACCTATAAAAAAATCTTTGTTTCTCAGTGAAACCAAGGCATGAAATAATCCTTTTCTCCCACTATATCTCATCTTGGTTCGGAACCATCTAAGTCTCACAATCATTAGAGGTCATTCTAAAAATTTTATGACCTTTCATAAGTTTTTATCCTAGATATAGAAACACCAAAGTCTCCATCAAACCTTTTTTTAAAAAGAAACACGTTTGGGATTTAGGGTTGTCCCGCTCCTAACATTGACATGGTCATAGTCAACTTATAATGACTTTATAGGTGATAAAAAAACCATCCATTTCAAAATTGGAGTGTCTCTGAAAGATCCTACCCCAAATGGAAGTATAACAACCTTGATACAAAAGATAAATCACATGTTTAACCAGACCAAAAACATATTGTAACACCATTTCCATAACATGACACCTAAAAACCCAAAGTTATATTTTTTATTTCAGAAATTATAATATAGATACTATATATTCTTCTATACTTCTTATTAAAAGTATAAACTTCCACTTTTCCACACCAATTTTTAGTGTTCCAAGTCTAGTCACTTGGAACTACTAGATAATCCACCAATAGGTCTTCCACAAATACCACTCCTTCCAAACTCTTCACCCCATAGATCTAAGAATAAATAACATCTACTATATTTTAGTATCTACCACACCATGTTTATTCTTCTATGAAGGTTTCAAAACACCATATACTTTTTTATGAAAAAACACCCACACTCACATGCCACATCATTGATAACGGTACAAAGTATAGTGGCCCTATGATAATGAGCATAACAAGACAAGTTTTCAATTCACCAGTTACGATCATTCTAAATAAAGAAAAACTAAAACCTTTTCACATTTGTGTGAATGAGATACCCATAAAATATTGGAAATTAACTATTTAACATCAGTTATTTCTCATTTTTAACACTGGTTAAAAAGTGACATGAATATTGGAAACATTAAAATAATGGTTTTAATGTCAATTATTTAAAACTAACTTTAAAATAAATTTAAACATCACTTATAATTAATAACTATGTTTAAATTCAAACTATATATATATAATCTCAATGTTGGTTTTCAATAAAAACCAATGTTGAAAATGAGTTTCAAAATTGTTTTTTATAAAAAATAGACATTGAAGGTATATCTATAAATATTGATATATATGGGATTTAAATGTCTATTATGGTTAAAACTAAGGTTCATTGACACACTTTCAATGTTGTTTTTCATCATAACCAACATTGAAAACTTAAATTAATATCTATATAAATGGAATTTCAATGTTATTTTTTATGAAAACCGACATTGAAAGTGATTTCAATGTCAAATTTCAGAATAAATGATGTTAAATCTTAATTAAATTTTCAAAATTTATTATAATAAAATAAACTAAGACCTATATCATGAATTATATTCAAAAAATAGTATAAAATAGTATAAAATAACATAAAATAGGTAGAAAAAAACTTGATGAAAACTTTAATACAACATTGTTTTCCAAAAAAATACACACAGATGAAACTTTTAAATATATATAAAAATTAATAATAGTTATAAAATAGGTTGAAAATAAACATATAAGAGGGTTTAGTTCATTTTTTATATATTTAAACATCTTAAAAACCCTAAAAAATAATAAATGTTATAAATTTAACAACATAACATATTGGTTTAAAATGTTAGAGTTGTAATGAAACTAAACTTTTGAAAATTTATATTCATTTCGGTCATGATAATCTAAAAAATGAATCATAAAATATGATAACCACATCCAAAAATTCATTTTCTATTATGACACTATATTTATGAAAAAAAAATTTTAAAATAAGAAACACTATATATGTAATACAAAACAAGTATTAAATAATATAAAATTTATCTACCTATACTTTCATATAATTAATTTTATTTGGATTCTATATCAATAAGTGAACTATGTTAAACTCTTTCCATGAATTGTTTTATTTTAATATATTAATTAACACAACATATGTAATAAGAGAAATTCAAGATTAAATAACTAATAAAATATAATAAAACTTACCAAATTTAAAAATCTTTAAAATCTTTATGAAATCAACTTAGTAAAAAAATTAACCAATATTCCATGCATTCTTGTGGGTAAAATACACATAACATTCAATTCCTATTCAAATATAATTTTTTTAACATCAATTACATTATAATAATTTTTAGTTCATAATTATATAGGTCTTATTACCTATTAAGGAATGGAAGAGAAAAATACATAATATCTGTATTTGTTAACCTTTCAGATATATATCAAACTCTTTAATCCTTATTCTAATATTGAAAAACTATTGAAATGAATTCTAGATCCATAAAACCATAAAAAAGTGATCTTTTTGTATGAAAAGAGTATAGAGATACCTAATTAGGTAAGTGAAAAATTAAATCACTATAAGTTATATTTATTTAAAGAAATTAAAATTTAATTTTTCTTATATGGAAAACAATTGAAACATTGGTACATAGATCTCATTCCCAATAACAAGAACCATGGTATCCTTTTTGAATATTTTTTAATATATAGTCTCTCCCACATATGTTGGTATCCATTGAAAAATCAAAAAACTGTGCTAATATAAAATAATTTAGGTCTAATTTTGTTAGCCCTTCGAAAACCTAAGAAGTATCTAAAGGTGATGGTTCCTAAAACTTTTATTTCTTTTGTAATGATTCCATAGAAACATTATAGTTAATTTAAAATTAAAAGTAAATAAAAATTTAAAAAACAACACATACATCATATGTCAACTGATGAATAAAGATAACTGGATAGAGTATAAAATGACCCATATTATCTCTAACTTTGGCCATCTCCTCTATAGGCAGCAACACTTGAGCTGTTGCATCAATAATATATTGTATTAATACTCTTATATAATTCGACTATTTAAGATGAAGATGTATATAATTATCTAGATTATATAAAAGTTTGTATGATATAATATGTACATGGGGGTCTATTTCATGCAACTTATATTACATAGTCAGTTCTGAATAAGGAGGTGAAGGATTTGGGTAGGCAGGATACACAAGTTATGTTTATCTAACCACATTTGTAAACATAGAGTATATAGATGTTTTAATTTAATCATCCATTGATTAACTCATACTTCCAAGATCAACCATTAAGGAATAAATTTCACCTATATTATGCATCCCCCAATACTATACTAGGATGACCAAAATTATTTATAATACCAACACCCACCTTATATCCTCTTACATGACTCGAGTGTTTTTACTTTACTAAAGTAGTTGATAGAATTCCCACCATAACCTCAAGTATAAAATTACCCTATATTACTTACTCCTAAAGGGTCTCTTAAAATGATATATTTAAATGTTATATTAGTTTAATGAATTTACAAAATAATAATATTCAAGAAAAATAATAATTTATTTCATTCAATCTTATTAACTATTTGTTTTGATGGATCCATAAGAAATTAAACATTTTTTCATCCTTATACTTTTCCATTTTTTATGTTGAGTAGGGGGATATGGAGGTCTATAATGAACCTCTTTAGAGCTACTACTGGACTTATCTCTTAATTCTTTAAACTTTTTGGAAATCATTTTCTTCTTTGGTAAAGGATACCCTCTATGTGACAAAGTATGATGGTATAGATTCTATAACCGTAGTTATTGGTGAGATATCATGAAGACCTATTACATAGGAATAAATGAATGTGTCATAAAGTAATTAAAAAATAATTTTGATAATTTATTTTATACAAAATAATTATTATACTAGAAATTATTCCTCTTAATGACTGATGAAAAAATTCTCCCATGTCTCTATATCTAAAAACCCATATTTGAAGCATGGGTTTTCATTCTATTATTTCCTAAAAATATAAAATAAGGTAAATTTTGTTTTAGAATATTCCCATTTAATTTCCATAAAATATAGCCACCTCTTATTAATTTATTTCATATCATGAAAGTCAAATGTCACCTGTAATTAAATAGATTAAATATTATATGAAATAAATTATATTTTAAGAATAAAAAAATATAAATCACTTGACATATTTTAACATTATGAACTCCCAAAAATGATATTTCCTAGTCTGTTTGATTCTCTTCTAATGATAATATAAAATTCTAATCAAATAATATATCTGTATAACCATATAACTCTTAAATTTCTCTGCATTTAAAAAAATTGGGTTATTATTATTGTCAAATTCAATTTGCAATCTCCGACCCTCACAAGCAAGTGAAAGTTTAGGTAAATGTGTAATCCAAAACTATTAAATTCGGGTATCATATTCTCTAGAGAATAATATTCTGATATAGTAGACTCACTAGTGGTGTTATAAATAACTTTGAAAAAAAATAATTCCATTAAATAATTTAATTATAACAGATATATTAATATGAAAAACATACACATACCTCAATAAATGTTCCTATACCTATTTCTCCATCATTTAAATATAAAAATTTAATAAAATTTTGTGTAACTATATTTAATTAAATTTAAATGGTAGTTATAAGTAAAAACTTTTGATTTTTAATAATCAAAATAAATTATATTTATTATGTTAACCAATACTACTAAAAAATATATATTTTAAAATGATGAATATAAAGAAATAGCTATAGAAAAATAATGATGTCAAGATTCTTCAACCATAAAATATGTAAATGAAATTGATGAACATAAAAATTAATATAAAATTCATATAAATGATTTATATTTATAACTTTAAATATCCAAGTAAAAAAATAATGTCATTATATGTGTAGGTTTCACAAAAAAATAATGATGTCAGGATTCTTTAACCAAAAAATGTGTAACTAAAACTGACAAATATAAAAATTACTTCAAAAATGGTAGTAATGATCAATATATATATATATATACAAGTTAAAAATATTCTTTTACATGTGTAAGTTTTACAAAAAAATATTATTTCAAGATTCTTAAACCAATTTTTTTACTGAAACTTATGAATATAAAATTTAATACAAAATGACAGAAATGATCCAAATCTATATATTTAAAAATCTATGTAAAAAAATATTTCTTTTACATGTGTAAGTTTTACAAATAAATAAAAAATAGATATTTTCCTTAGTAGTTAGGAGAGTAATGGAGTATCTTCCTATATTCCTTATACGTGATCATTTTGTTTATCGTGGACTATGTCTACATCATTATCACTGTTCCCCTTAGGTAATTGTATAACAGAAAAAGAAACCTTACATAAGTATAAAATATCATCAACATCATCATTATCCAAATGTATTTTCCCTTGTTAAATTATGGAACACTAATCATTCAATGGGTTAATAACATAAAATTTCTACTTCATATGCATCACCATGATAAATAATTCCTCTTTGCAACAAAATCTTTTAAAATAAAAAAGTGTAAATCCATAATCTTCACATTTCACAATACTATTACTATCAACCCAGTTACGCTTAAATATTGGTACTCAATATTTTGTATAATAAATTTATGATATATCCTCAATGAATCAAAAATATGTTGTTGATACAGAAATCTAGTTTTTATCTTTTGAACTAAAAAAAATCATCACTTCAGCATTGAACATTACTATAATATTTTGAAAAGTGATCTTATTTTCACAATTTTTTGTGTAAAATATGTGACCATTAATGTAAAAACTAGACTATGTGATTACATTAACACATGATCGCATAACCAACCATTTCAAGGATTATGATATATATTAACTAGTGTTAGATTTCTCCTTAAACTGTGAAACAAATGAATTTTTATGCTCATTCATCAACCACATTTCATTTCTTTTCTAGAAATCATACCTTTAATCCTATAATATGATATATATATATATATATATATATATAGTTAAACCTCACCTGTCTTGTTAAAAAATTATAAAAGTTATTTTATCACCATATCACATGAAATTAACTTTAATTTTAAGTTGAAAATTTCCTTACCTTTACCATTTACTATTGGATACTGAGATATAGGGAGACCAATATGCACCACTTGATACAAGTAGTCAATAAAAAACTTAAACACCACCTCTGATATACATTTTTGAATAATTGAGGCCTTTAGTAGATGTATAGTTTAACATATCCCATAAAAATTTTCATATATAATTCAAAAGGATATATTCAATGTAAATATATAGGCCCACATATCCTTATCTCTCACAACAAAAAAAATCATCAGATGATCCATTGTATAATAAACTGGTGGAAAATATATTTCTTGTTAACAAAGTCTGAGGACAGTTTCTTTCTCCAAATAATTTAAAAAATTCAGATCTATGAGTTTACTATAAATTCAATTGAAAAATAAACACAACTTGATGATAAAATTTCTAGCAGGCATCAATAATATACTATATAGTGGAACTGGTAGGAGTTTCGGCATCAATGCATGAAGGTAATGAGATTTCATTCCTATTAACTTCAAATCATTTATTGACACCAAACTTTTCAGATTTTAAGAATAACCAATACGTACTTTAATACCTTATAGATAACAACAAAAATTCATCTTTTCAATCTTTCTTAACATGTTACAATATGGAGATAAATATTTGCATTTTCCTTTTATAGAGGGTCTTAAATCCAAACATATTTTCATAGATATTAAGTCCAATATTGAATTAAATCCATATTTTATATTTTCTTTTATTTCTAAAAAGTTCTGATCAAACTCACATAAATTTTTCTCAACATTCATAACATCAATGTTATTTTTTACCTCTAAAAATATCTAATAAATTATATTGAATAAGATGGACCATTTTTTCATGTTTTTTTGACAGCTTTAACCTTCTATCTTCCATCCTGTGACATCATTTTTTTCACCTTATTGTAATATTCTTAGATTGATAAAGTTGGTAAGGGAAAATCATACTTCTATAGACTATTAAATGAATATTTCAATCTTTGATAATGGTGATCCATTGGAAAAAATCTCTGATGACCCATTGACATTGTGTATCTCCCATTTTGAAGTTGGCAACATGAAGTCCCTTATTCAAAAATTGGACTAGATTTATGTCCCTTAACACTATATCCAGATAATTTTTCATACATAATAAATTCATTTATAGTGAATATTTCCATAACACATAGGAGAAAATACTCTTTAGTATATACATAAAATACTTTAACACCTATCTCCCATAGAAATTGAAAATCATCAATCAAGGGTGACATATATATTAGGTTCTTGGGGGTATAATTATATTTAGACACACACAAACACCACACACACAGGTTAGAAAGGCAGACCATAGCCCTCCCAAGGGGATAGCCCACATATCAATCCATATTTATTTCCATAATATTTTGGTCTATAAATCATTAAGACCATGATAACATATTTTTTATTCATTCATATCATTGGATATATGATATAAAATTCAAAATAACATTCCACGAACAATTCTGGCTACCAAATATTTTATATGGATTCATTTAATATATACAAAGTCTTAATATTTTATTTCTAACTTCATTTCCAGAATCAAAAAATTATTGATCAAATCTCTTCCATTGTGGTAAATCAGCACAACAACATAGCTTTCCCTAAAACATTTTCTCATCTGCATGCCATATCAGTTTCTTTTCATCATTTTAAATTGAAAATAAATTCTTGAAATAAGAAATTATTAGAAGATACCAGATTTCCTTAGCAGGAGGTTTGGTACATGTACATGAAAATGAATCTCATTGGATCTTCCATCCATTTTATATCATCATGTACCACATTTATGACATTTTGATAAACCATAATATTCTTTTTATATAGCACATATTCATTGTGGAATACATTCATTTTCTTATATCACATCCCCATTATATATTATATATTTTTTACATCATAATTAAAATTTGGAAGGTCATTGTCTCCTGAAAGTAACTCTTTCAAAAGGTCTATAAATTCAGTGATTTTGTTCATTTTTTCATTTAAGTTAACCAATCATAGTACCAATAATAAAAATGTAAATTTAGTACAACCTGGGAATAATGGTTTTTCAGAAAATCCATACAATCTTTCAATAATTTTTCTTTTTTTAATGGTTTGAACACATATATCATGAATTAATTCATCAAGATAATCCTTTATCTCACACTGAATATATTCATCAACATTAGATCATTATTGTTTTGTATTTCACCATGCCATATCCAGTATGTATAACTATGATCAAAACCATATAAAATTAGATAGTCTTTGATTTCTATGGGTCTAAACTTTCTCATTTTCAAACACTTCATGCATGAACACAAAAACTTGTCTTTGTTTTCAAGATTTTATTTACAAAATTCCAAGAAATATTCAACCCCTTTATCATATTCATCATTAGTTATTTTATACAATTATGATCCATTAATTATCTAAAATAAAAATAAAATTTAAAATATATTAAAACATATAAATATTTACACATATAAATAAAATGATAAATTTATAATACATAAACATATACAACATTAAAACATATATATTAAAATTATTTATACACATATAAAAAATAAAAAATATAAACATATACAATTATATATATAAATCTTATAAACAGTTAAACAAATAAAAATTTAACTCACACAAAATTTATAACCAACAAAGATGTTAGTAAAAACAAATAATAACAAAAAAAATTGGATAAAATTTATAACCAAAAATAAATTATAACTAAGAATTTATAACTAACAAACAATTTATAATCATAAAAAAATTTAACAATAAAAAACTATAACCATAAACAATTCATAAACACAAATAATTATAAATACAAATAATTATAACCAAAAACAAATTATAAGAAAAATTTATAATGGAAAATAATTTATAATCACAAAAAATTATAAGAAAAAACAAATTATAACCATGAAAATTTATAACTGATACAGATACACATGTAATAAAAAATTAATATGATTTAAAACTAATAAATAATTGATAAATATTCTAAGCATAAAAATAAGAATTTAACTTAAAAAATATATAGATTTAGTAGAATATATGACAAAAAAGATATCTAAAATAACAATAGACAGAATTAGAATTTCATGTAATGAAGGAGGAGGGAAGATGAAAATAGAAATAGAAGGCTGATGATGGTAGAACTTGAATGAGAGAAAAATAATGCAACTTTGATGGGTGGAACATAGTCAAGGGAGGTGGAATGAGAGAGAAGCATGGTTACAATGATAAAGAGAGGAGAAATGATGAAAAAGTATGAGAAATAAAGTCAAGAGAAGAATATGGAATGCGACTATGATCCAGGGATGTTAGGGTTTTAGAAAATCTAGTGTTGAAAGAATGAGGGGAAAATAAAGACTCATGTATTTTAATTTTTTAAAAAAGGTTGTAATGTTGGTTATTAAATAACTAATATTAAAAATCATATCAATAGATTTTTAAAATCAGTTATCCAATAATAGAAGATAAAACTCAGGTTTTAACATTGGTTATCAAATAACTGATGTTAAAACCCTAACACTAAATCTATTTTTCTACTAGCACTGTAACACCCTAAGATTTTAATATGTGTTTTCCTTTAAATAAATACTGTTTTGGATTGATTATATAGTGCACAACACTAGAATAAAATGAGCTGTGATATATTTTATAGTGAAAGATGAACATTAATACATCATGAGAATAAAATGTAAAATATCATTAAACAAATTACAAGAAAAGTAAAACATCTAGTAAATAAAAAGATAGTTAAAATGAATCATTTTAATTTATTACGTATAATAATAATTATTATTATTTTAAAAAATAATTTTATGTGAAATAATACAAATTCATTGAAAAAATTTAATGGTTATAAGATAAATAATTAAATTCAATGAGATGTGATTAAAATCATTAAGTATTAAAAAAGGCCTATTTTTTGAAGAATTGTGTTTATATATATATTATATATTTTTAAATTAATAAATTAAATTAAAAACTTTCAAAGGAGTACTCTAACTAAATGTTTCAATGTAAAAACTAATATATTATCTCTAATTTAATTATTAATTGATATGAAATAATATTAAAATCACTTAAAGTTTAAAAATTCATCTTATTTAATAAAAACAATTTTTAGTTATATTACCTATTTTCATTCAAAAGTTAAATTATAAAATTTTAGAATTTTAATTTAATTAAAAGGACTTAATTTTAAGATTCATAATGTCTAAATTATATTTGGTTGAATTTTTGAGTTTTTTCGAAGGAATTTGATTTTTTTGGTGAATAGTAAAAATACAATTTTTTACAAATACCGCAACTTTTTATGAAATCATCATGATTTGAGAATGAATTAAAGATTTATAAAACGTTTTAATCATCAAAATATTTATTTAATGAGTAAAATTATTTGTTTAAAATAATATTTTTAATTTATAAATCTATGTTTGATGTTTTGTAACCTAAGTTATATTTCATTTAAAAAAATTATTACTGTTTCATTACCTTTAAATAATTATTTACAATATTTAATACCATTTTTCTTAGTTTTAAATTAAAATAACCCTCCTTTATTTAATTATAAAGTAATAAATTTTGTGGGAAGCAATATTTTTAAAATTATTTGGTCTAAATGATAAAATAATAAATATTTTAACCCAAAATACCCCTCTTCTCAAATATAAATACCCATATATTTTTCCATGGAAAATAATGTCCCATTATAATGAACCTACACTAGTGACCACTATATCTAGTGATTTGAGCCGAGTCATCACATGAGCTCAAGCACACCTCCCCGTACACCAGAGGCTACCGACTAGTAGCGTAGGTCTATGGAGAAACATTGTGGATACTATACCTGATTTTTAGAGTAATGCCACAAAAATAATAATATAAAAAAATATAATCAGTAACAGGAAAAAATAAATGGACTTCATATGAAAAATACTTACAAGTAACCAAATATAACATGCTATAAAAATATAATGAATACACTACATGTCAGGCAGACATAAAATAAAATCCAAAACCCAAAACTACCAAAAAATCCCAAGCATGGACCCAAGTCCTAACCTAGTCTTGTCATCCCATGATCCAACCAAATAAAAAACGCATGAACCAAACACGAGGTCCCTATCCTGAACCTGTACCTAAAAATAAGTAACATCTCTCACATACCCAAGTGCCATGGCAGCCCGAGAAGGGTGTGAGTACAACTTAGTAGGCCAACACCAATGGCGTCTAAAGCTATAACCAGTATATACAACAATGTATATAGATAACCATAGTGAAATAAATAAACAAGGAAATAAAAGAAATGTAGATATATATATATTTCATAGTTGACCAATTATCAAATAACCATTTCAACCATTTAGTTATCTTAGGGAAACCAACCAATTAAACTAGCTCTGATCACACCAGAAGCCTAATTCATAACATAAGGGGTTATACAATTTCAATCAAAATTTAATTAACTAATCATAATTTATCAACATACACTGGAACCTCAGTTCAATAATCAATCCATGTCCATGTGTTTGGGAAGCATAGATCCTCAGTCCCACATCCCAAACCACACTATACCCATATGTTGGGAAGTATAGAGACTTAGTCCAATATACCAACCATATATCAAAAAACACTTACCTAGGAGCCTCATTCTAGGTGGTATCATCAAAATGAACCATTAGGGACATAGATACTCAGTCTGACTCCCTAAGTCGTGCATTATAGGGGTGTGGTTTAGAGCCTCAGTCCAACCTGACCTATGGGTGTAAAACCTCAATTCAATACCTCACATACCACCAAGCCATGTGAACATGATTCTTTAACCCTAACATATTTACAAAACATAAACCATAACCATTAATAACTTTTATCATTTACAAACATAACTCTATATCCCATATACAATTAATCCCAACTCCTCCCTTAAGCTATATCATCAACTAAACACATTCATCCTTTAGTTCATTTCATAACCATGTTAACATACTAAAATAATCATTATGGGTTCTATACCACTAACACCCATGTCATTTTAATTACTATGACCCCAAAGGACCTTTAAAATTAAATCATGAAAAAAAATCAAAATATTCATTTGAAATCATCTTGAATCCACCCTTTAAAACATGGGTGTTCCTCTTTGAAAAACCAAAATATTCCCTAATGATTTCATTTCCATTTCCAACATTATAAATAACTATTTAACTATTTTAACAAAAAGGGGACAACACCATCATTTTAATCATCATTTGAAATCTATTAAAAAAACCCCATTTAAACCACCTTAAGGTCAACTCATCCTTTCAAAACATTATTCACTTTCAAGAATCATTTTCTTAAATAAAATAACAGCTGGGTTGAAGCTCCAAAATGCACCATTTAAACCATTTCAAAAATTCCTAGTAATTCCATAAAGAAAATTTATAATCATTTTGATTAACCCATTAACCATTCCCACATATCCAATTACACTTTTACAATCTATTCACTCTTGTAATTTCCCCTATATAAATATTTACCAATTTATTAACCATTTACAAGGGCTTGGTGTACCCCATGGGTAGCCCTAGGTTCGGTATCACTTCACCAACGAACCCAATGGGGTCTATGAAGGGTTTCAAACCTCAATCTAAGGCACAAATCACTTTCCATAATCAAAAAAATGTTGCAATAAAATACATTGGAAAACTATGTACACATATAAAACATGAGGAATATGAGAAAGGGATTTAAGAACACCTACCTCATTCTCATAGACAACCGCTCACTTAAAACTTTCCCTTGATTTGAACTAAAACAACCATAAAAGTCACATCCAAAAATCTACTAGAAAAAAGAGGGTTTTAGGGTTTAGAATGAGAGGAAACCACACACTTAGAATCTTCTAAAAAATTGAAGGAAATAGAGTTAAAGGCTGACACAAAGATTTGATTCACACTAAATGGAACTAAAAATACCCAAGAGTTGAAGGAGAATCACCCATGAAAGAGGAGGAGGATACTGATTTGTTAAGATTATTGTAGGGGGATGAATGGTGTGAAAAATATGGAAATAAACAAATAGGTACGGGAGGAAAAAATGGTAAAAAATCACATTTAAGCGGCACACGGGTTGGTCGTAAAATTTTCCAACTCATGCTCCAATCATGTGGTTCCCTCTATCGAAGAGGAAACCAAGCCACATGTAAAAACCCGTAAATTTCAAGGGAAATATTTTCTTAATTTTCTTTGGGATTTCACGAGTACGCAGTTTCTGATGGCACCTGATTCCAAGACCCGGTGTGCCCGGAATCATTTTCTGAAGTTTTGCTTGGGTACGTTCAGTGAACGAACGAGCAGGTTTTTCTAACTTTTGAACCGGTGCTCGGAATCAAAATCCGAAGGCACCGATGAAACCGAAGCGTCAGTAATTACTTAGGAACACCTTTTCTGGAGTTTCATTTACTCGGGTGAGGTTATTAAATAAATGGGTTAACTAAAAAATGAAATAAAAATTTGTGCTACAATTTTTATTTTCTATTCTAAGTAGTTTTAACCTATGCATGGATGTTAGAGTCGGCCCCACTACATCCTAACTCCATTTGGTAGGATAATAGTGAGGTGGATCCCACATGATCCCCACCCCTTCAAATTCCTTAAAACCTCCCTTGTGCATTTAATTGTGTAACACACCCGCACCCCCCTTTTTAATTGACAAGTCAACTCTCCCAATTTAATGGACTGTTAAAGGCTCTTCAATTAATTTAATTAATTGAATGGGATATTTTTAAATTTCAAATTTAATAATGGCATGCATGTGTGTGAATAAAATAAGACAATGTCTTATTTTATTGGGGGGTGATTCGTTGTGCGGAAGCAAGGAGAGAACCCTTGCGCTCTGAAGAACATCTTCTTCCTCGTCGAAGAACGCGAAGAACACTGAGTTTACGACGAAGAACTCTGACACCGCAAGGGAATTGTCATATTGTCTCCTCTCCTCTCCGCAGCTGGTGAGAGACGCCTTCTTTAAAGAACGACGACGCACCGCATCCTTCATCAGGCGTGCACCGACGACGCTTACGGAGCCTCGATCCGCGACACCGTCTTCCGCGATGTCGTCTTCCGCGACGCAGTCTTCCGTGACGTCCTTTTCCCGTGACGATCCTCGTTCAACGACTTCATCGAGGTAGGGGTTTGAGTTCAAATTTAATGGATTAAATTTTCGATTACTTTGACGAAGATATTTCATTTTTGGGCCGCCTGTTATCGTTATAACGAGAGGAGGTCAGACCGCACGAACACGACCGACCCTCCTCCCCCTTTGCTGTTGAATTCATTACGGCTCGAACGAAGGTGGCGCGGCGCAACGGCATCGCGCGAAATCAAGGATTAACACGGCAAAGAAGCGCGACATCGTCGCACCACTGAGGGAGAACGAAGCCGCGACTGTAGTCGGGCTGCAGCAAAGGGGCGCAACGCTGCCACACCGCGCCGGAGAACCACGAAGAGGCCGCAATCGGAGCGGGCCCGCGGAGGAGGGGCTCGGCACCGTCACACCGTGCCGGTCGGACAAGGCCGCGGCTAAAAGATGTGGTGGTGCAAGGAGGGGCAGTCGGAACCACCGGCCGCCGACACTTCGAAGGGACGAGACCGCAGGGTCCCGTGGCGGCAGCACCGGCCGGCCAGCCGGGCCGGCCTTTTCGGAAGAACCGGGGGTTGTAACCCCCAGATGGCCAAGAGGCAGGCCCCCCTCGTTGGGGTCATTTCTTCAATCAAGGGGGGTATCCCCCCCCCCCTTTGCGCATCCGCTAGGCCAGTGCTGGGCCGCCCCGCTCGGCCAGCGCCGAGCCGCCTAGGCTGGACCGGCCACACCGGGCCGGGCCGCGCCCATAGGGTCGGTCCGCGCCCTAATGGGCCGGACCCGGACCCGGGTTGGGTCAACCCGGTTCGGGCCGACCCAGGGGGTCTTGGGCCGGGTCGGTCCGGGCCCAAAACCCCCTAAAACCGGACAGGTTCGTTTAAATGCTCGTAACATGGGCTACAGACCTCTGATCGATGCACCGTCAGTTGCGATGCGATCCTTGGATCGAGATGGTAGTTTCGGTATATTACACTAAAGGTTTCGGAGAACTTTGGGTATGGTCAGGTTGGTTCGAACATGAAACCAACCGGGCCCTCGGAGCAGAAACGCTTATAACTTGAGCTCCAGACATCCGATTGACGTGTCGTCAACTTTGTTGGATTCCTATTAGTGAGATGGACCTTTTGGATTACTCCGCTCAAGGTTTGGACTCAGTTGGAGTGCGATCGGGTTGGTTTTGACTAAAAAAACAACCGGGTCCCTGGAACGAAAAAACCAATAACTCTCAGACCGGGCGTCCGATTGACGCGCCGTCTGTCACGTTGAGTTCCTTTTGTCGAGACGGAACTTTGGGATACATCAACTCTAGACTACGTGTTAGTTGATGTATCGACCCCCCTTGGCTCGTGGAATGGACCCTCCCGGAATCGAGCATGCTGTGTGCAGGAACCCTAGAGCTAGCTGTGACTGCGACGATGATGACGACTTCACTGAAATCCTTCGTGGGTTCGGCAGCGATGATGACTGCACTGAAATCCTCCATGGGTTCGGCAGCGATGACGACCATACTGAAATCCTCCAAGGGTTCGACGATGATGACTACTGTTCTTGTATCCTATGTGGGTCTGGCAGTACTACTGTTCTTGTATCCTATGTGGGTCCGACAGTATTTGACTATGTACTTGTATCCTACGTGGGTCTGGCAGAGTAGTTGGTCTTGTATCCTAGGTGGGTCCGACAGCTTAGCTGGTCTAGTATCCTATGTGGGTCACAGCTTAGATGAATCAGTGGATACATCTGATCATCTCTATCACCTTACGAAGAAGTATACTTGTGTGAGCTGAGTCTTGACTTTCAATCATTATCTTCCATATGATTGACGTGCTTTCCTATGTGGATTGGGTTGTGATTTCCTGTGTGGATTGGGTTGTACTAACCTGTGTGGACGTGATCGAGCTTGGGCTCGGATGTAGGAGCCGAATTGGAATTGATGACTTAGGTATATGTATGGAAATATACCTAAGTAGTGTTGGATGTTACTTCGTGATTGTATCTTTCCTTTGTGGATTATCCTTTGTGGATTCTGGGAGACCTTCGAGGGTCTCGAGGTCCCTACTGAGTAGCGTATACTCACCCCTGCACGGTCTATGCCCGCACTACGTTGTGTTGGATGCAGATGAGGGACATCGCTGATCGTGGTTAAGGTTTGTGGAGCAAGTCGGTACCTGGAGGTGGACCACTGTGCGGGATGTACACAGAGCGGACGGCAGGACCCGAGGAGCTGAGGAGGCTATCTGTACCCACCCTTCAGGTATGACTTCTAGTGGACGGCTCAACGTTGCCGATTACTTTCAGTTGCAGTAATTTATTTCCAGTTTTACTTTACTTTCAGTTTGGGTTTGTATTCTGGCCCATTTACTTTCTGCCCTTACTATTGTACCCAGTTTACTTAGTGTTTACTTATGTTGGCTTACTCTATGGTGTTTTTTTACTTTATAAGGAAATGCCTTCTCCTTTTTTTGGGATTTTCTCCTTTGGTGCTAGTCGCCAGCCCCTGGACTATGGAAGATGGGCTTAGGGTAGTCACGACACGGGTCCCAAGGACGGATCGTGACAAATTGGTATTAGAGGAGTTCGGTTCTATCGCAGAACTCGGGAGTCTGATCTTTCTTCTATATGAAGAAATAATGTTAAGGGTATTGAGTGTGGTTATCAGTTCAGGGAGTCCAGTGTTGGTGCGGCGGCCAACGTATCCATACACCAGGACCCTGACTTCTGATTTCTGACTCAATGCACGGAAACATTGATTGCATGTGTGTTTTAAAAGTTTTCTTTGTGACTACTTTGTGTCAGCTCACCGGGTATATTGTTTTGACCGTGGCGCACCTGTTTCTTTTCAGGATGGCCCCACGATGGCAGCTAGCTAGGGTTCAGAGATTTGTGCGAGACTACAGCCCACCGAGCGAGGAGGCCTCAGTGCAGGACCCTTTTTCAGCCGAGGCACCGGCGGTACCACTACCCACTAAGCCACCGATGCCGCCAGCCCCAGCCGTTGAGAGTGCACGTCGCCTTAGTGCACTGCACGAGTTTCAACGTAAGAGACTTCCCAGGTTCCATGGGGAGACAGACCCTCAGGTAGCCGAGGATTGGATGGAGGCTGTAGTTCAAGTTTTCAGGTTAATGGGGATACCAGATGACCTCATGGTGATCCTGGTAGTGAGCCTCCTGCACGCGGCAGTAGAAAGATGGTGGAGCTTGATGCTCCAGGTGCACGACGAGGCATCTCTCCTCGGGACAGACTTTGAGAGTCTCTTCCACTCGGAGTTCGTCCCAGCCACCCTCTGTGCAGTGTGCATCCAGAAGCTACTAAAGCTGCGGCAGGGCAGCATGAAGGTCGCCCAGTACTCAGCAAGATTTACCGATCTCTCGCGCTATTCGACGGACATGGTACGAGACCCATTATTCTTGGCCCGGACCTTCGAGCAGGGACTGAGGCATAAGATCAGGACATAGATGATCTCCCTCAGTATTCTGACACAGGCAGGATTACTGGAGTGAGCCCTTCTCATAGATAGCTTTCTTGCTGAGCCTACACCAGCAGCGAGACCTACCGCAGGGCGGCACGTGGAAGAGTCGTCTACAGCTGGCAGTCGATGGACGACATAGGGGTCCAAGTGGACCAGACCATCAGGCGGATGACCTTAGGACACTGGCTCAGAGGTGCGGGGCAAACAGCGCAGATCCAGTCTTCCGAGGAGCAGACAGTGCTACGCATGCGGCGGGAAGGGCCACATGGCTCGTGACTGCCTGACCCGCCATGTAGAGGAGCAGCAGACGGTTGAGGGGCCACCTAGGCAGAGGCAGAGGGTCGACCGTGGAAGTCTGCAGAGAGAAGGCGGATGAGGCAGGGGAGCTAGCCGAGCAACAGGTGGTGGGAGACGCTTTGAGGCTTTACCACCACCACCACCAGGAGGTCCACCCTGACCACAGGGAGCTGGCGGGCATAGGTGGGCTCAGCTTCAGGAAACAGAGGCCTACGACCACGGTGTGCTAGAGATGATTTGAAGTACTATCTGTGTCTACTCCACCCTTGTTGCAGTTCTTATAGACACAGGAGAGAGTCATTCATTTATTGTCGTTTCCCTTATTCGGAGCTTGGAGATTCCGACAGAGTCGTTGGCTCGATCCTTACGGCTAGAGACTCCTACAGGAGAAGACTCGACGATTACGCACTGGTGCCGGTAGTGTGTGCTTACTCTAGGAGGCAAGAGATTCGACTGGGATCTTCTTTTAGCGGCGTCGATGCCTTACGACGTCATCTTGGGCATGGATTGGTTATCTACAATCCATGCTCAGATTGACTATATTAGGCACAAGGTGCGGTGTGTCCGCACCAGCGGGAGCAGGTTCACCTTCACCGGAGAGAAGGGAGCCTTTGCAGCGTAGGATGGACTCACGCAGAGGAGAGGACAACCCATCACTCATCAGTTGGCTAGCCTCATCCTAGGAGCAGTTGACGTGCGGAGTCCGAGTTTTCCTGTAGTGGTGGATCAGTATGCGGACGTTTTTCCTGAAGACGTTCTAGGACTACCTCCTCACAGAGAGGTAGAATTTTATAATGACCTGTTCCCTGGTACAACCTCGATATCCACTCCAGCATATAGGATGGCTCCCGCTGAGCTTCTAGAGCTACGGGTACAGCTGGAGGACTTGCAGGGAAAGGGATTCATCCGACCCAGTGTTTCACCCTGGGCTTCCCCGATTTTGTTCGCCAAGAAGGCGGATGGGAGCTTGTGACTGTGTGTTGACTATCATCGCCTGAACCAGGTGACCATGAGGAACAAGTATCTGCTACCTAGTATTGACGACCTCTTCTATCAACTCAAGGGAGCATGGTGTTTCTCAAAGATATACCTCAGCTCAGGCTATCATCAGCTCAGAGTTCGGGATGAGGACGTGCAGAAGACGGCCTTCAGATATCGGTATGGCCACTATGAGTTCTTGGTTATTCCATTCGGTGTAACCAATGCTCCAACGGTGTTCATGAGTCTCATGAACAAGATCTTTCATCCATACCTCGATCAATTTGTTATGGTCATCATAGACGACATATTGATATACTCGACCACTGAGGAGGAGAATGCCTACCACTTCCGTGTTGTACTGGACACACTCTGAGAGCACCAGCTTTATAGTAAGCTCTCTAAGTGTCAGTTATGGTTATGTGAGGTCCACTTCTTGGGACACTTCATCTCTGAGGTGGGAGTTGTGGTGGACCCTGCGAAGATTGAGGCAGTGCTAGCTTGGGAGCCACCCAGGAGCGTGATGGAGGTGCAGAGTTTCTTGGGTCTAGCTGGGTACTACTGGAGATTTGTTCCAGAATTTTCCATAGTTTCGGCACCAATTTCAGCTTTGACGAAGAAGGGGAAACCCTTCATGTGGTCAGATAGATGTCAGTAGAGCTTCCAGGAGCTGAGACAGAGATTGACCAGCGCACCTATCTTGAGGGTACCGGATGAGGGAGTGGGGTACGTAGTCTACTGTGATGCATCAGGGACCAGACTCGGATGTGTCCTGATGCAGGAGCAGGCAGTGATCACCTATGGATCACGTCAGTTGAGGCAGAATGAGCAGAACTACGCTACCAATGACCTGGAGTTAGCAGCAGTGGTCTTCGCTCTGTAGATGTGGCGACACTATCTGATGGGCGAGCGCTTTACAGTCTACTCTGACCATCAAAGTCTCAGGTACATCTTCTCGTAGAAAGACCTGAATCTGAGATAGCGGTGATGGCTCGAGTTCCTCTAGGACTATGACTTTGAGATATTCTATACTCCTGAAAATGGGAACGTAGTAGCCGATGCTCTTAGCAAGAGGACGTGCATTCAACTACTTGGGGAGGAGACAGAGTAGCTAGACGCTTTGCAGATATCCTTCGTGGATAGAGATGGAGCAGCCTTTCTTCAGTCACTCACTCCTCCAATTATTCAGCAGGTTAGAGGGGCACAGCGTGGGGACATTGACTGTGAGACGCAGCATGTACAGATATCCTCAGGACAGGCACCTGATGGATTCTCGATGGGAGGAGAGCACGTTGTCCTTTTCAGAGGATGTACCATGGTACCAGCTGCTTTATAAGAGGAGGTTCTGAGAGAGTTTCACACTTACCCTTTAGCGGTACATCTAGGAGTGGCGAAGATGTACCAGGATCTCAGACGATAGCACTGGTGGCCGGGTATGAAGAAGGTTGTGGCAGAGTTCGTTTCTTGATGCCTCACCTGCCAGCAGGTGAAGGCGGAGAACCAGGTAACAACAGGCTTGGTACAGCCCTTCACTACTGGAAATCGGGTCTTTCCCAACACTTATATACACCCTTTCCCAACGGTTCTCCCAAACCGTTGGGAAAGACCCCCCCCCCCCCTTTCCCAACGGTTTGGGAGAACCGTTGGGAAAGGGTTGTTTTGAGGCCCCTTTTCCAACGGTTCTCCCAAACCGTTGGGAAAGACCCCCCCTTTCCCAACGGTTTGGGAGAACCGTTGGGAAAGGTCACCCACATTTTCAACCTTCGGCCTACTAAACAAACAACCCACCAGAACCTACCCCAACGGTTTTGAAAACCGTTGGGAAAGGGCTATCCCAACGGTTTTGAAAACCGTTGGGGTAGGTTCTTTAATTTTTTCCAGATCTACTAACCGAGAACATTATATAAATAAAATTTTTAAATAATTATGATAATACTTATATATATTTATAAAATTATGTTTACAAAAGTGATGTTAGCTTAGTGGTTAAGTCGTTCGATTATAAACGAGGGGTCCTGGGATCAAATCCCAGCGGATGTTTTATTTTTGGAATTTATATACCAACGGTTCCATTACCGTTGGTATAGATTTCTTATTACCTATACCAACGGTTTTGGAAATCGTTGGTATAGGTCTATACCAACGGTTTTTGGAAAACCGTTGGTATAGACCTATCCCAACGGCTTACTTGGCTACGGTTCTTAAAACCGTTGGTATAGGCTATACCAACGGTTTGGAGGCCTATACCAACGGTTCCAAACCGTTGGTAAAGGTTAGTTTTCCAGTAGTGCTTGGAGGTCCCGGAGTGGAAGTGGGATGGGATATCTATGGATTTCGTGACTGGACTTCCACACACTTCCAGAGGTCACGACTCAATATGGGTGATTGACGACCGAATTACCAAGTCGGCCCACTTCTTACCCATCAGAGAGCAGGGCTCAGTGGAGATCTTGGGACGCCTCTATGTTCAGGAGATTGTACGGCTTCATGGTGTGCCATCATCAACCATCTCCGATCGAGATTCTCGCTTTACTTCCCGACTTTGGAAGGGGTTGCAGGAGACATTCGGGACACAACTACGTCTGAGCACCGCCTTTCACCCATAGACGGATTGTCAGATGGAGAGGACCATTCAGACTCTCGAGGACATGCTCTGTGCATGTGTCCTCAACTTTGGTCGCAGCTGGGAGGATCACCTACCCTTAGTGGAGTTTGCGTACAACAACAACTACCACTCCACCATCAGGATGGCACCATACGAGGCATTGTACGACTGACCTTGAAGATCACCTATGTGCTGGACAGACCATGGGGAGTCATCACTTGTGGGACCAGAGATGGTCCAGGTCATCCAGGAGCGGATGAGGACATCTCAAAGCCGACAGAAGTCTTATGCTGACAGGAGGCGGAGACCACTATAGTTCGAGGATAGCGACCACATATTTTTGCGGGTCTCACCGCGACATGGATTGCGGAGATTTGGAGGGGGCGGAAAGTTATCTCCGTGCTTCATAGAACCATTCCAGGTTCTCAGCAGGATAGGCGAGGTGGCTTATCTCCAAACTCTACCACCTCAGTTGCACCGGGTTCACGACGTCTTCCATGTATCTTAGCTGAGGAGATACGTGCACGACCAGACGCATATCATCAACCATGGGGAGTTGGACATTGATGATGGGGTGACTTTTGTGGAGGTCCTAGGGGAGATCGAGGATCGACAGGAGTAGGTCCTATGTGGGCGGTCGATTCCTCTAGTGGGCATCAGATGGCAGCACGGGAACCTCCAGGAGAGCACTTGGGAGCGGGAGGCTCAGATGTGTGCTTAGTACCCTCATTTGTTCCCCTAGTTTGTGATGTATCTTTATGGGGATGTAAAGCCCTAAGGTGGGAGTAATTTAAAGACCCGTAAATTTCAAGGGAAATTTTTTCTTAATTTTCTTTGGGATTTTACAAGTACGCAGTTTCTGACGGCACCTGATTCTGAGTCCCGGTGTGCCCGGAATCATTTTCCGAAGTTTTGCTCGGGTACGTTCAATGAACGAACGAGCGGGTTTTTCTAACTTTTGAACCGGTGATCGGAATCGAAATCTGAAGGCACTGATGAAACCTCAACGTCGATAATTTCTTAGGAAAACCTTTTCTGGAGTTGTTTTTACTCGGGTGAGGTTATTAAATAAATGGGTTAACTAAAGAATGAAATAAAAATTTGTGCTACAATTTTTATTTTCTATTCTAAGTAGTTTTAACCTATACATGGATGTTGGAGTGGGGCCCACTAAATCCTAACTCCATTTGGTAGGATAATAGTGAGGTGGGTACCACATGATCCCCACCCCTTCAAATTTCTTAAAACCTCCCTCGTGCATTTAATTGTGTAACACACCCGCACCCCCCTTTTTGATTGACAAGTCAACTCTCCCAATTTAATGGACTATTAAAGGCTCTTCAATTAATTTAATTAATTGAATGGGATCTTTTTAAATTTCAAATTTAATAACGGCATGCGTGTGTGTGAATAAAATAATACAATGTCTTATTTTATTGGGGGTTGATTCATTGTGCAGAAGCAAGGAGAGAATCCTTGCGCTCTGAAGAACAAATTCTTCCTCGTCGAAGAACGTGAAGAACACCGAGTTTACGATGAAGAACTCTGACACCGCAAAGGAATCGTTGTGTCGTCTCCTCTCCTCTCTGCAGCCGGTGAGAGACTCCTTCTTTGAAGAATGAAGATGCACCACATCCTTCATCGTGCGTGCACCGACAACGCTTACGGAGCCTCGATCCACGATGTCATCTTTCGCGACGTCCTTTTCCCGCGACGATCCTCATTCGACGTCTTCATCGAGGTAGGGGTTTGAGTTCAAATTTAATGGATTAAATTTGCGCTTGCTTTGACGAAGATATTTTTTTTGGGCCGCCTGTTATCGTTATAATGGGAGGAGGTCGGACCGCACGAACACGGCCGACCCTCCTCCCCCTTTGTTGTTGAATTCGTTGCGGCTCGAACGAAGGCAACGCGGTGCGACAGCACCGCGCGGAATCAAGGAGGAACATGGTGAAGAAGCGTGGCGCCGTCGCACCGTGCCGTTGAGGCTGAACAAAGACACGGCTGGAGTCGGGCTGCAGCGAAGGGGCGCGGCGCCGTCGCGCCGCACCGGAGAACCACGAAGAGGCCGCTGCAAGAGCGGGGCCGCGGCGCCGTCGCGCCGTACCGGTCAGACAAGGCTGCGGCTCAAAGCTACGGCGGTGCAAGGAGGGGCGGCCGGAACTGCCAGCCGCCGGCACTTCGGAGGGACGGGACTGCAGGGTCCCGCGGTGGCAGCACCGGCCGACCGTTTCAGAAGAACCGGGGGTCATAACCCCCGGCTGGACAAGAGGCGGGCCCCCCTCATGGGGATGTTTCTTCAATCAAGGGGGCATCGCTCCCCCCCCCCCTTGCGCGTCCGCTCGGCCAGCACCGGGCCGCCCCGCTCACCCAGCGCCGAGCCGCCCAGGCCAGATCGGCCGCACCGGGCCGAGCCGCGCCGGCTGATCCGGGACGCACCCTAATGGGCTGGACCCAGACCCGGTTCGGGTTGACCCATTTCGGGCTGACCCAGGGGGTCTTGGGCTGGGTCGGCCCAGGCCCAAAACCCCCTAAAACCAGATAGGTTTGTTTAAATGCCTGTAACTTGGGATACAGACCTCTAATCGGTGCACCGTCAGTTGCGATGCAATCCTTGGATCGAGACGGTCGTTTAGGTATATTACAATCAAGATTTAGGATAACTTTGTGTATGACCTGGTTGGTTCGAACACGAAACCAACCGGACCCTCAGAGTGGAAACACTTATAACTTGAGCTCCGGACGTCCGATTGACATGCCGTTGACTTTTTTGGATTCCTCTTAGTGAGAAAGACATTTTGGATTACTCTTCTTGAGGTTTGGATGCAGTTGGAGTGCGGTCGGGTTGGTTTTGACTTAAAAACCAACTGAGCCCCTGGAATAAAAAAGCCAATAACTCTCAGATCGGACATCTGATTGACGCGCCGTCTGTCACATTGAGTTCCTTTTGTCGAGATGGAACTTTGGGATACATCAAATCCGGACTACATGTAAGTTGATGTATCGACCCCTATTGGCTCATGGAACGGACCCTCTCGGAATCGAGCATGCTGTGTGCAGAAACACTAGAGCTGGCTGCGACTGCGACGACGATGACGACTACACTGAAATCCTCCATGGGTTCGGTAGCGACGACGACTGCACTAAAATCCTCCATGGGTTCTGCAGCGATGACGACCGTACTGAAATCCTCTTTGGGTTCGACGATGATTACTACTGTTCTTGTATCCTATGTGGGTCTGGAAGTACTACTGTTCTTGTATCCTACATGGGTCCGGCAGTATTTGACTCTATACTTGTATCTTATGTGGGTCCGGCAGAGTAGCTAGTATTGTATCCTACGTGGGTCTGAAAGCTTAGCTGGTCTAGTATCCTACGTGGGTCCCATCTTAGATGAATTAGTGGCTACATCTAATTATCTCTATCACCTTACGAAGAAGTATACCTGTGTGAGCTGAGTCTTGACTTTCAATCATTATCTTCGATATGATTGACTTCCTAACCTATGTGGATTGGGTTGTGCTTTCCTGTGTGGATTGGGTTGTACTATCATGTGTGGACGTGATCAAGCTTGGGCTCAGATGTTGGATCCGAATTAGAATTGATGACTTAGGTATATGTATGGGCATATACCTAAGTAGTGTTGGATGTTACTTTGTGATTGTATCTTTCCTTTTTGGATTATCCTTTGTGGATTCTGGGAGACCTTTGGGGGTCTCGGGATCCCTAATGAGTAGCGTATACTCACCCCTACACGGGCTATGCCTGCACTACGTTGTGTTGGATGCAAACGACGGACATCGCTGATCGTGGTTGAGGCTTGTGGAGTAAGTCGGTACCTGGAGGTGGACCACTGGGCGGAATGTACACGGAGCGGACGGCTGGACCCGAGGAACTGAGGAGGCTATCTGTACCCACCCTTCAGGTGGGACTTCCAGTGGATGGCTCGACGTTGCTGCTTACTTTTATTTGCAATACTTTCTTTCCAGTTGTACTTTACTTTCAGTTTGGGTTTGTATTCTAGCCCATTTACTTTCCGAACTTACTATTGTACCCAGTTTACTTAGTGTTTACTTTTGATGTCTTACTTTGTGGTGTTTGTTTACTTTATAAGACAATGCCTTCCCCTTTTTTCGGGATTTACGCCTTTAGTGCTAGTCACCATCCCCTGGCCTATGGAAGGCAGGCTTGGGGTAGTCACAGCACGGGTCCCGAGGATGGGTCGTGACACCACACGTGTCGGATTTCCTCCCACATGGTTTGAAAACCCATTCAGTGGTCGTGTGCTCACCACTATCCAAAGGGTCCCCAAGCCACATTGTTTCCTGGGCCACCCCACACGGTTCCCTCAGCTTTGCACACCCTCTTAATAGGCCACACGGTTATGGTGAACATTTTACACTAACCATGTGCCAACAATGATATCAACATATATTGGCCCATTTTTTCCACTTTTTCATGCCCTGAACCCCCAAAATACCACTGATACCTATTCTACCAACTGAAGAAATTCCTTAAACCAAAATTTAAACTGGGGCATACCTTGTCTTAGGGTCAACATCTTATAATATCCCCAATATATAATGGCTCATCCTCAAGCCACATTCCCAAGCATAACCAAGTATCCAATATAAAATGTCAGTCCATGGGGCCCACCTATCAACTTCCATCTCCTAGTTTCCTCCTAAACAGATCCATGCAATTATTACCCTCACACCAAAGGAATAGTTCCACCCTAAAGGATTTTCCACACTATGGTCCACCATCATGAACCAGATGCTCCTAAAAGGATGCATCAATCTCAAATCCAATGCCAATCATTAGAACTGCATTGGAATTCCAAGGAAACACTACCTGATTCACAACACAAGAGAACATCGTACACAGTATCATACCACCATGGAAGATCCAATCAACACTCTACTATCTCGATCCTATCTATAACTTATGGTTTAAATTTCTTGGTTCTATCCTCACCTATTTTCAAAACTCTGATGGTGACCAAAGTTTAGTGTCACTAGAATAAACACACAGTTTTCCAACCACATTCCCCGAACTATGTAGATTCATAACTCAAGTCCTAATGGCCCTATTCCACATCTGAGCACCAAAACATAACTGAATCATAACTTCCACCTCAAGGCATTCAATCGATTAAAGCCTGATCCAACACTCGTTATCAAGGAGAATCACTAGAATGGTACTTACTCAACCATTCAACCTGAATCACCGATCATTCCATCAAAAAACCACTTGTTTGTTATGGTGCTACCCACTATACACTTTATCTCACCACCACAATCTTCTAGTGGTTGGAACCTCCACTATAAAAAAAGACCACCATAATTTCAACTCTTCTTTCACAACAAACTTAACACTTTTACCAACTCACTGTTCCCAAACATCCATAAGGACTTCACCCATTATTGGAATCCCTCCTTGTCATCAAAACCACCAGGGAGGACATACCTACACCATCTATTTATAGTATAATAACAACTTGACCTCTCTCAAGTTTTCCTTCATCTTTGTAATGTACTTTCCACTAAGAACATCATATTAAAGGTGGTTACTAACTTTTAAAATCCGTTCCATTTATCATATCATTCTAGAACACCCATAACTTTCTTCTCCCAAAGCACCATCTTCCATTATTTACATGCTACAATTTTCATCTATCTAGGGCGCTTTTCACTTAAGGCATAATACCCTCATCTGGACACACCCACTGGAGCCTATTCCTATATTCTGGTGAACTTCACCTTTGTAATAACCTGATATTTTATGATAAGTATCCTTTTTAATTTATTTTATGTCATGTGTTTTATGCTAAAAAATATTATCTTGTTCTATACGCAACACTGTATTGGCTTGCAGTATACGCAACACTATTCTTAGATTGTGTTACACACAATTTCAAGTTCGTTTGATAATAGTAATTCTACGCAACATTGAGTGTATATATATATATATATATTCAATGTATAAATAAAATATGTTTGGATTCTGTTATATGAAACAACAAAGGAGTCTTGCACAACATGCAACCCTAACTTGGTTTTCATTACACGCAATCACGACCATCCTCGATAGCGTGTGTAGTACGCAATACTGGGTTTCACAAAACAACGATATATTGTTATAATATTATTACGGACTAGCCTTTATGAATAGTATTAACTACATTTTGAATTTTATAACTTTATTATTCATCTTACATATTTTCTAGAACATGGTATGAGATTAAAATAAATTTTTCGGGTAAAATAAGTATTTTTCAAAAAATGCAGTTTTGCCGCCTTTTGATGCCATACCCACTTTAAATCTAGTTTTTGACATGATTATAAGTTAAATTTGACAAAATAAAATTCTTATTTGGATTCAAGATATAAAAATTTAATTTGGATAAAGTTTTGATATTTTTCTGATAACTTTCATATTTTAATGCATAGTAAAAACACGCTATATTTTAATTAAAAACAACTTTTTCATCGTAATAATTTATATGAATAAATTATAATATTAAATGGTTTTAAATTATAAATAGAATATATTTTTACCATTTAATATAATTTATGTCATTAGTATTTATTTTACCTTGAATTCGTAGGTTAAATCAATTCAATCTTTTGCAATGTTTTAAACAAAAACCCGTTTTCTTTCGACAATGAGATTAATTTTAATTTAATTTCTGTAACTTTTGTGTATTGAATTTGGAAAAATGGATTCCATATTTGGAATCAGTGGGTCAAAATTATTTTAATAAGCTTCTTTTTATTTTTGGGCATTATGAATAGTAACTATGGTTAATTTTATTTACCATAGTTAAAGGTAAATCGGGTAATTAAGGGTAAATATATGATTATAAAATTACCCTAACACCTTCCAAAATTCTATTGGATGGATAAAAGTCGACAAATATCACCTAAGGCTCGGATTAGATTCATTTTATGGACTTTTGAAAATAAAAATAATTTAATTATTATTAAAACCAAAGAAAGTGACAACATGTCACTCTCTTAAATCTTATAAGTATAATAATTTTAGTTTAGTGATAAACTTCATGAAACTTCAGATATAAATAGTCTCCAGAAAGATAATAAAATTATATAAATCATATGAATTTATTTAGAATTTTTAGGGATTAAATAATTATCATTAAAGGTGACATAATAGTGATGTTGAAATTATTTAATTAAGAGAAATATCAAATAAATGGTTTTAAAAATATTAAAATAAATATTATATAAACTATTTAATGTGATCCACTAATTTTATAGATAAATATGACATGTTATGAATCTATTAAATCTATTAGTTCGAACATATCTTCTGTATATTGTTTATTTAAATTAAAATAAATGAATAGTGTCAAAATTGAAACTATTGTTATTTTATAAAAATAACATATTATAAAATTGTTTAAAAATCACAAAAATATTTAAAAATTATAAATTTAAATTTATATGGTAGAAAGTTTCATAAAGTTTCAAATTATGGAAAACTCACAACACATATGTAATTATTTATAATAATTTAAAATTTAGAATATTTTTACCACAAATAAAATTAAATTTATAAATAAGGATAAATCAAGTTGATAATGTTTAAAATAAATTCCTAACATTTCTAAATTTTATTTTTTGATGATATTACAACCCTATATCATCTAATATTCGGATATGATTCATTTTGGAAGTTTTTAAGTGGGGTTGGGATTTAATATAAACTAATATTTCTTATATTTCCAAAGGTGCCCCTCTCCTCCCTTATAAAAGGGCACCTCCTCCCTCTACTCCTCACACCAATTTGAGCCTTCAATCATGGCCAAAACCTGACCATTTAACTTCAACACTTCCCTAGAAACATCCTATAGGTCCTGGTATTCTTCAAAGACCAATTTTAGTGCCCTAAGAGGAGGTCTCAAAGAGGCGCTTCAAAGAAGAGGTAATGTCCGTTACCGATTCTTTCAACTTTATTTCTTATTCTACTTCTTCTTATTTAGTTGTTTAATTATGAAGTAATAACATCAGTATCACTCATATACTTATATGTTATTATAAGTATGAAATAACCTTATTTCATCATCTATCCATCCTATGGAAAACGAAATCACCGCGCGTGCGTACGTACGGAATACCGTCTCCACGCCGTGGTGTAATCTATTTTCCAACACCACCTTACTTGGATGGGTATAATGGTGTAAATAATGACTATATATGATTATTTTAAAGTTATATTTATTCTGAAATAGTATACATACACTCCAATACAATTCCACATTCATGGGAACGATATCATCGCTCGTGCTTACGTACGGAATACCGTCTCCACGACGCGATGAGATTCATTCTCCATATTAACAGTACATTAATGATAATAAAGTTTATATAAGGAATAATAATGAAATATATGAAATAATAATTCTACTGGATTTATGTATATATATATATGTATGTCATCTATTTAGTTTCATTCAATTCAATAAGGAAACGAAAACAGCGTTCATGCGTACGTACGACCTACCGTCTCCATGAATGGTGTATTTCATTCCTTTTATCGATCTATAATATATATGTATATGATGAATATATATTATATATATATATATCATGTTTTACATTCTGGATTTATGTAAATCAGGATATAAGTAATAATATCAAGAAAAACAAGTCGAAACACATACGGTAAATGAAATGATTTTACCCAAAACGCTGCTTTAACATGGAATTTACAAAATAAAGGGTAATATGAAGTCATAAGTGAAACATATATGATATCATAACAATGAATATGATTATGTAATAAGTCAATGACATTATTTAAATCATTATACAGGAGGTTCGGATCCATACGAAGCATATCGGACCTAAGGTAAGGGATAATGTTGCAATCTCAATTGTTTTCTATCCGAGATTGCTTATACGTAAGTATTTACTGGGGTTATATTTATCATCCATGTCCAAGTTTTATAAAAATGTTTTCATGTATGTTTAAAGTCCTTTTTACCCATTTTTGACTTTTACTACATGGTATTTATGGAATCTTTCTTTTACTAGGTACTTTTTGACTTTTCCGGAAAAAATACGAGGAGAATGTTATTTTTAATTTATACGGCACGAACGGATTTTTACGGTTTTATAAAGCCTTGTTTTTATGAAGCTTCCTCCAAAAGATTTCATGACTATTTTCAACAAAATCGCTTTATTTTAAAATTTCATGACGTTTTGTGAAAACAAATTAATTTTGAAGAAGAAAGGATATTTTCCTCAAGAATTCATTTCAAGTGTTTTATCAAAACCATTTTTACATCTAAGATGACATTATTTCATATGTGTATGTTTCAAGTATAATGTATCTATGATTTACATGGTTTCACTTTTCTTATTATGAAATGATATCCATTTTTTTATATGGATTACGTTATGATAGGATGATGTTTATGAAACCCATTTTATTCTTTTGGTTATGATGAATGATGTATGATTATTTTGTGGCACATATAAGAATGGTTTCATTATGAGATGGGTGGGACCAATATCTCCCTCCAATGAATTGGGTAAAGATTTATATCTCATGATATAGACATGGCTGGAACGACAAGTTAAACTGGTTCAGTAATACAGGATTGGAACGAGGAGTGAACTCGATTCAGAAAGGGACTTTTTCCACTAAGATGGTCTTGGCAGTAATGCCTTGGATAATATGGAAATCATAACATGTGCTTAATGGTTTCCATAATTACATGTTTTATTCCCTTGCTATTTTATCATGTTTAATGTTTCTTTATGATCTATTCCTTACATACTTCCATGTTTTATGTCATTGCTCAAGCTTTTGATGTTTAAACATTATGCTCATGTTTTTAAGTTCAAATGTATATGATTTGTTTTATTTTATCCATGATTACCCTTAATGAGCATTTGAGCTCACCCTTTATATGTTTTCTTTTCCCCAGGATATAAAGAAAGGTTTTAGGTAAGAAAACAAAAAGGGGAAGATCTTCATGGGAGATGTTGAAGATATTTCACCACGATTAGAAGATTATTTTTTTTCCGAGTTTCCAAAGACACTAAACTATTACGGTCCTTGTGTGTCTGTTTTTGTTATGTATTAAGTATTTCGCAAAAGTAATGTAATGTCCATGTACGTCAAGCTACGGGTCTCTACATTTGGTATCAGAGGAAAGGTTTAGTTAACCTTTGGAAACTAGGATGGAAAAATGTTAGTGAGATCCCTAGAGATATTTCTAAGGTATGTCTAGGGATGTCCCTATGGATAAGTATACGTATCGGATATAGTCCTATAACTATGGTAACGATCTTAGAATTTAACCTAAGATGTTAGATATTGAGGGTACTACCCCTTTACTATGTTGTTTTCCCTAGCATGATTTTTTCCTCTCACACTATTCTTTTTGGGTTTTAGATATGGCTGGAAACAAGAAGATTCACGATAATGGAGGATATGATGGACAATGGAATGATATTCTTCATGAGAAACCAAATGAAACGGGATTTGGAAGTCCAAACATCGTTATTATTCCTAATCAGCAATCTCATAATATGATCAATAATCTCAACTTTGGTAAGTTTCCTGACTCAGCTAATAAGAGAAAGATGGAGTTTCATGATGATCATAGAGGAAAGAAAGTTCAATTTCCCTCATGTAAGTCATGTGGGAATAGGCATCAAGGGGAATGTTTCAAAGGAACTGGAAGATTCTTTGGGTGTGGGAAAGAAGGACACAAAGCCATTAATTGCAAAGGAAAAGGTTTAGTTGACACCATGGACAAGGATAATGGTATTTCTAAGACATCAACAATGGTTAAATGTTTTAAATGTGGAATGTACAGGCATTATGCAAACCAATTACCTAAGGGAAAGTCTCATGAAAATAATCATCATGGCTGTATGGGTAGTATTTATATTGATGATGATGAAGAGACTACAAATGATATGTGAGATAAAAGAATTGTTGAAGCTCGTTCAATGGTTTAAGAAGTAGTGTAATGATTACATGTTTATCAAGAGTAATGTTGTATAAGTAATCTCATGGTACTATGGAATAAAGATACATCTAAGGATTGTTACACTGTTGTATTTCCTTAAGTTTTGAAAGTGTATGATGAATGGTACCGGTAACCATGAAATGTTATTCAAATATTTTTGGAAAGAACCTAATATGCGCATAAAGAAGTGCTAAGGAGATAATGAAATGTTTGATAGTATTAATGAGCTCATGAATTATATAAGAACAAAGTAATATCATGGTTTGAGTATATAGAATTTTTGGGATTTTAGTATGTGGAAAGAGTTAACTTTTGACAGCATTCATGTTTTCACTGTGGTTCAATGGGTATTCATTTTTCAAGAGAATACATTATTAAGGTATTCACATGATTGGAATGTGACCAACAAGATATATGAGGGATAAATGATGGTATTCACATTCTTATTATATGACCTTTTTAGTAATCGTTTTCTTTATGCTATGAGCTTGGACTGAAGTATTTTAGATACGCCTAAAGATTGGAACGGATTATGTTGTACATAAGTTAGTATTGTTTAAGGATATAACTTTTTTCGATATTATTGATGGGATGATATAGTAATGTAGTTTTAGAAAAAGGACAACCTGCATGACCGGTGACAGCCCATCGCGTCGGACAAGGCTATGGGAATCGAACCCACAACCGAAGTGCGACTGGCCTTTATCGCCTACCACTGGCCTACAAGAAGTCCCTGGTTAGTATAAACTAGTTTTATTTTATTAAGTGGTATGATATATCAAGTATAAGTTCATTTTTTGAACCATATACGATTAATCTAACCATAAGATGGACATATAACTTTTTCTAACCTTTTGTTTGAAATAGATGGAATGACCCATCATTCTATCACATGATCTGCTAACACACCACGAATAACAAATTCAACTTCATTTCTTTAAGGGATGAAGTGGAAATTGTTCAATTCACAAACAACAGTGATATTGTACCAAAATCATGTAAGTATTTCTTTTAATTCATCAACTTTAGGGAAATGATCTTGAAAACCAAAAATGTTGTCCTAGTGCCCTTATATCTGATGAATCAGATGATACCTTAGATCATAAAAAATCTATGGCTTTGTGATTTTTGGATTTTTCATAGCCATGTTCTCTACCACTCTCCATCAGAACATGATGGTTAGATTTCTCTTCCATATCCATATTTTCACCTATGTTCTCCTATGTGGAAACCCAGTGATTAGTTAATTTGGGTAACCATTACGTTTCATACTTTAGTTTTCAAAGTTAAGTTTTGGTATTTCATTTTACGATGTGGGTTTAAATTAAAGAAACTTTCAAGTATAAAACAATGTATAACCCCGACGAATTTTGAGGGAGAAATTAATTTTAAGGGGGTGAAATGTTACAACCTGATATTTTATGATAATTATTCTTTTTAATTTATTTGATGTCATGTGTTTTATGCTACAACAATATTATCTTGTGCTATACGCAACACCGTATTACCTTGCAATATACGCAACACTATTCTTAGATTGTGTTACACACAATTTCAAGTTCGTTTGATAATAGTCATTCTACGCAACATTGAGTGTATATATATATATATATATTAAATTTATAAATGAAATTTGGTTGGATTTTGTTATATGAAACATCAAAGGAGTCTTGCAAAACACGCAACCCTAACTTGGTTTTCATTACATGCAATCACGACCTTCCTCGATAGCGTGTGTAGTATGCAATACCGGGTTTCACAAAACAACGATATATTGTTATAATATTATTATGGACTAGCTGTTATGAATAGTATTAACTACATTTTGAATTTTATAACATTATTATTCATCTTACATATTTTCTAGAACATGGTATGAGAACAAAATAAATTTTTCGGGTAAAATAAGTATTTTTCAAAAAATGCAGTTTTGCCGCCTTTTGATGGCACGCCGACTTTAAATCTAGTTTTTGACATGTTTATAAGTTAAATTTGACAAAATAAAATTCTTCCTTGGATTCAAGATATAAAAATTTAATTTGGATAAAGTTTTGGTATTTTTCTGATAACTTTCATGTTTTAATGAATAGTAAAAACACGGTATATTTTAATTTAAAAAAACTTTTTTCATCGTAATAATTTATATGGTTAAATTATAATATTGAATGGTTTTAAAGTATAAATAGAATATATTTTTACCATTTAATATAATTTATTTTATTATCATTGATTTTACCTTGAATTCGTAGGTTAAATTAATTCAATCTTTTGCAATGTTTTAAACAAAAACCCGTTTTCTTTCGACAATAGGATTATTTTTAATTTAATTTATACAACTTTTGTGTATTGAATTTGGAAAAATGGATTCCATATTTGGAATCATTGGGTCCAAATTATGTTAATAAGCTACTTTTTATGTTTGGGCATTATGAATAGTAACTACGGTAAATTTTATTTACCATAGTTAAAGGTAAATCGGGTAATTAAGGGTAAATATAAGATTATAAAATTACCCTAACACCTGCCAAAATTCTATTGGATGGATAAAAGTCGACCTATATCACCTAAGGGTCGGATTAAATTCATTTTATGGACTTTTTACAATAAAAATAATTTAATTATTATTAAAACCAAAGAAAGTGACAACATGTCACTCTCTTAAATATTATAAGTATAATAATTTTAGTTTAGTGATAAACTTCATGAAACTTCGGATATAAATAGTCTCTAGAAAGGTAATAAAATTATCTATATCATATGAATTTATTTAGAATTTTTAGGGATTAAATAATTATCATTAAAGGTGACATAATAGTGATGTTGAAATTATTTTATTAAGAGAAATATCAAATAAATGGTTTTAAAAATATTAAAATAAATATTATTATGAACTATTTAATGTGATCCACTAATTTTCTAGATAAATATGACATGTTATGAATCTATTAAATCTTTTAGTTCGAACATATCTTCTGTATATTGTTTATTTAAATTCAAATAAATGAATAGTGTCAAAATTGACACTATTGTTATTTTATAAAAATAACATATTATAAAATTGTTTAAAAATCACAAAAATATTTAAAAATTATAAATTTAAATTTATATGGTCGAAAATTTCATAAAGTGTCAAATTATGGAAAATTCACAACACATATGTAATTATTTATAATAATTTAAAATTTAGAATATTATTACCACAAATAAAATTAAATTGATAAATAAGGATTACCACACCCAAATTACCAAACAACATATCAAAACCCAAGGGACAAAACCATACTGAGGTTACAATAAAAAACAACCCTATATTCCCACATTGAGGCCCAAAAAATCCTTACAACGCGCAAATAAGGTTTCAAACTAGGGAACTCTTACTTCCCAAACCACCTATACACAAGGTTCGATCACAACACTTGGGGAACCCATTTCTAGGGTCCTGATAGGTTCCATCATTTCATATTTCCATTCTTATTTAAACTTTACCATTTAAAACCAAAGACTTCAAATTTAAAAGCTTTCAATTTTTTAAAAATCCCAAGGATTTATACTTTCAAAAACTCTTTTTATTAACCTAACATTTCAAAAATCCAAGCTTCATTCAAATTAATTTTTTTTTTCAAAATGTCTTTCATTAACAACCGTCTTTAAGGAAAGATAAACATGCATAAACTATAGGCTTAACAGTATACTACCAGCATATTAATCCCAAGGAAATACCAATCATGAGAAATATATAGATGAACTATCAATCCTATGTGCCTAAAATGATGCATGAACTCACACACCCTCTCTTTTAATACTGAGCCAAGAGAAAAAACCTCATAAATCAATAATATCACATCCAATTGCACCACTCAAGGTGGAAATAACAATAAAATATAAAATAAAAATATATAAATTCAATCCATATCCTTGGAAACTTGGATTTTTGTTCGTATGTGGAGCTGCATGCACCCAGACATGAGCTTATTATCAAGACCCAACAAGATCCAAATCCCCTGTCTACCATACCCCAAATAAAAAGAAAAAATACATGCTCTGATACCAATTTGTAACATTCCTAACCCAATAGAAACTATATTTGTTGCCCTGAGCCGGTTCATCACATGACCTCAGACACACCTCCCCATACACTAGAGGCCGCTAACTAGCATCGCGAGTCTATATAGCACTGTTGGGGAGACTATACCAACTTTTCAGAGTAATTCCATAACAAAAATAATATCAATAGATATAATAATTAGTAGGAACAAATAAATTTACAACATACAACAAATACTGACAAGTAACCAAATATCATATTCTATAACAATATGATGAATACACTACATTTCAAGAAAACATAGAAATAAAATACCAAAACCAAAACTACCAAAAGATCCAAAGCACGAACCCAAGTCCCAACCCAATCCTAATATCTCATGCTCCAACAAAATAGTCCATGAATTAACCAAACACTGGATCCCTATCCTGAACCTGCACCTAAAAATAAGTAACATTGGCTTGGGCACCCAAGTGCCATGGAGGCCCAAGCAAGGTGTGAGTAAAACTCAGTTGACCACCACCAACGAAATCTAAAGCTATAAATAGTCTATAAAATAGTGTATTAAGATAACCCCAGTTTAATAAATTAATTAGGAAATAAAAGAAATATATATATCTATATATGTCACACTTGAGAAATTATAAAATAGCCATTCTAATAAGTTAGTTATCTAGGGGAAACCAAAAAACTAAAATAGCTCCAATCACACCAGAAGATTAATCCACAACATAAGGGGTTATATACTTTCAATCACAAGGGAATTCACTGATCATAATTTATCAACATACCCTAAAACCTCAGTTCAATAATCAATACATTTCCATGTTTTTTGGAAGCATAGAGCCTTACTCTAACATCCCAAACCACACCATGTCCATATGTTGGGAAACATAGAGCCTCAGTCTGACATCCCAACCATACATCACAAAACATTTACCTAGGAGCTTCAGTCCAGGTAGTCACATAAAATTCAACTATTAAGAGAATAGATCCTCAGTCCGAGTCCCTAACCCATGTATTATAGGGGTGGAGTTTAGAGCCCCAGTCCAACCCAACCTATGGGCATAGAACCTCAAGTCAATACCCCACATACAACTAAACCATGTGCACACACTTATTTAACCCTAACATATTTACCAAACATGAACCATGAAGATTAAGCACTTTTATCATTTACAAAAATAACTCATTATCCCATATACCATTAAGCCTAACATCCCCTTAAGCTATATCATCAACTAAACACATTAATCATTTATTTCATTTCATAACCATGTTAACATGCTAACATAATCATTATGGGTTCTATCCCATGAACCCCCACATCATTTTAATTACTATGATACCAAGGGAAATTTAAAACTAAATAATAAAAAAACACAATTCAAAATACTCATTTGGAATCATCTTTAATCCACCCTTTAAAACATGGGTATTATTATTTGAAAAACCAAAACATTCCCCAAGGCTTTCATTTCCATTTCCAACAGTTGAAATAACCATTTAACCTTTATCAAAAAAGGGGATCACGCCCTCATTTCAATCATCATTTGAAATCTATTAAGAAAACCCCATCTAAATCACTTTAATGTCAACACATCCATTCAAAAACAATACTCACTTTCAAACATCATTTTCTTAAATAAAATAATAGATGGTTCAAATCGCTAAAATGGACCATTAAAATCATTTCAAAACCTACTAGAAATTCCACAAATACAACTTATAATCATTTCAATTAACCCATTATCCATGCACACATATCCAATTACACTTTTACAACCCATTTTCTATCATAATTTTCCCTATCTAAATGTTTTAAAATTTATTCACCATTTATAAGGGCTTGGCATACCCCATAGGTAGCCCTAGGTTCGGTCTCACTTCACCAATAGACCCAACGGGGTATGAGTAGGGTTTCACACTTGAATCTAAGTCCCAAAAAACTTTACCTAATCAAAAATAATAATAATAAATACATTGGAATAACTACATACACATATAAAACATCAAGAATATGGGAAAGAGCATTGAGACCACCTACCTCAAGCTCATAGACAACCGCTCACTTAAGACTAGCACTTGATTTGAACTCAAAAAACCATGAAATTCCCATATAAGATTCTTCTAGAAAAATAGGGTTTTATGTATTCATAATAATAGGAAACCACACACCAAGACTCTTCTAGAAAATAGAATGAAACAAATTTGATGACTGACCCAAAGCTTTGATTCACACTAAACAACACTCCAAATGCCCAAGAATCAAAGGAGAATCACCCATGGAGGAATAGGAGGATGTAGGTTTATAATCATTGAAATAGGGGGTTGAATGGGGTGAAAAATCGAGCAATAATGAAGTTGGTTCACGAGGAAAAAATGGTAAAACCCCATTTTTATGTGGTGTACGGTTTTCCAAACCATGCACTAACTGTGAGGATCCCTTTATCTAAGAGGAAACCATGACACACAATTTGGATTTTTACCTACATAGTTTGAAAAAATGTGTGGTGGTCATAAACTCACCCATATCTGAAGGGTCCCCAAGTTGCAAGGTTTCTTGGGACACCCCATATAGTTCCCTTAACCGTGAACACCCCCACAATAGGCCACACAATTATGGTGAATATTTTCTACTAACCATGAACCAACCAACCTCTCAACACATATTGGCCCATTTTTCATATTTTCTATGCTTCAAACCCTCAAAATACTCCCAATACTTGTCCTACTCACTGGACACATTCCTTAAACCAAAATCTAAACTAAGACGTACCATGTCTCAAGGTTAGGATCTTACACCCATTCGCTCATCAAATCTTTATATCCACCCATTTCACCTATCCTAACATTACTAGTATCCTTAGGTATGTTTTTAGTTACTCAACCCCAATACTTTAAGGATTTAAAAAAGGAGTAAATCTTCCTTGAATAGGTAACCTTGATTTTATTTCATTATTTTCCTTATCTTATTATTTATAATTTACCAATAAATTTACTTTTTTTACCTTCCTAAAATATTTTATATATAATTATATAAAATATTAATATTGTTATGAGACTTTTATAACCATTTTAATCTATTTATAGTATATAATCCCTCTCCCTCTCTTTTGACACATCCTGATAATGGCCAGTTTCATCCACCTATGAGGACGTTACCAATGCTTTACTTATCATTATCTATATGTATGGTTAGTTTATATTATTTAATATAAATATAGTTTAATCACCTATAATATTATTTAAAATAATTTTAAAAATGATAAATTAAAAATAATTAAAATCATGAAATCAAAACAATTGTAGATAATTTAAAAGAAAACATGTTATAAAGACATTCTATCTTCAAAATAAATAGTAATAAATAAATTCCAATGATTATAAATGATAAATAATGAAAAATAGAATATAATTATCTTATATATTCTTGATTTAATAAACATAAGTTTATTATACAGGATGTGCACACATGAAGAAATAAAACAATTCATAATGAAATGGTTATTTGTATTAATTTCAATTTCCTGAGACAAATTTCAAATTATATACCTATTATTCTTTGGAATTATGTAATTAATATCTAATAACTTCTTTTATCATACATAAAAATTTTATTCATTTTATTTAAAATTTCATTTCATTGTATCTTTCTATGTGATTATAATTCATTACCAAACCTATAAGGGGATTCTTAACTCAATTTACTTTCATTGAGGTACATCCTTCCTTCATTGATTATATTATTATATGATTATAAGAATTATAACCTATGATTATTTTATATTTTACTTCCAATTATTTTATTCTGATATACATTTATTCTTAATAATCTTTTCATTGATATATTCTTACATTAGATGTTACATTCTTGGTAAGGGTTTCCTTTTCCAAGTCTTCAATAATTCCAAGTTTTTTCATTTAATTTCTCATTTTCTCTTATATGACTAAAATTAAAGTTCATGAATGTTTATATAACTATTTTAATTTTATTTTTAATTAATTCATGGTCTCCTTTTCTTCCTTATGTATATATAGTTCATACCTTACTTTGTTTCCAATGGTTTTCTTTCTAATCTTACATTGAAATCAAGATTATTTATGACTAAATTTCCATGTAGGGAAATGTATAACCATTATCTCTTAAAAATAAAATATTTTATTCTCCTCTATTTATTATTGGGTTTTACATGTCTTTTCACCTTCTCACTATCCTTTGATTTATAATTCAACTAAAAGGTCACTTTTAAGTGAATCTGACCTTATCACTTCTTTACGGTCAAGAATATTTCTATTCCATGACCATATTCTTTATATTGTTCCAAGAATATTATTCTCTATACTTAAAATGTTTGTTTAAGATCATTTTTATTACCTTTTACTTTACTTTCAAAGGTTTAAATGGAATATTTTTAAATTTTTTCATGATTCATTTTTGACTTTTTTACAAAAAGTATGACAACAATCTCAATTTTAACATTTTTTTCATGAACACCTTTTACCACTTTTATAACAGTTTTTCTAAATGAAGATTACTATTAAGGTTTTCATGGTTTTATTAAGTAATTTATATTCTGAATCTTTGTTATATTTTTTAAAAAATAATGGTTATTTTTTATAATAATAAATAAAGATATTTTATTCCACTTATGTATATTTTTATATTTAAAACCACATTTGTCATATTTAACTTTATTTATTTTCAAGGTTTTGATATTTTCATTCATTTTAAAATTAATGTTTCAATTTCCTCCTTTCATGCCTTTGAAATGGTTTTTTAGGTAATATATAATTTTTTTCAACCATGTTACAATAGCTTTCTAGAAATTCTTTTTATAATTTCGCTTTCATATTCCTCTTAAACTCTAAAAGTTAAATATATTTTGGATTTATGTTTTATTTATTACCCTCTAAATTATCTCATTAATATATATAGTTCATACCTCTATTTTTTGTAAGGGTTATGTTCTCTATCACTCTCTATCTCTCCTTTGATAAGAATTTTCTCCTTCATGTACATATTATTTAATTTTATGGATATATTCTATATGAATTATACTATTTATATATTGTGTTTTTTATAATTGAATTAATCATGTAAACATTACTATATATGATGTCATTTTCAATTGTTCTTTCCAAGAAAGTTATTATACATATTGACTGGGGAAATAATGACATTCTGTATACTTGTTATTTCAATACATGTGTTTATTGATTACTAAGGAATTTCGGTTATGTATTATATTTTTTATTCATTACTTCATATGATTAATTCATTTGAATTAATTAGTGACAAGTGGGGATCTAAATTATATATCCCCTTGATACAACGATGGGTATCATGAGACAAATTACCATAGGTATTTAGTGTAATTCATACCTATTTATGTATGATTTCTTGGAATGAAGCCTTGATGGTATGTTTATGATAACCAACATTATGAATTTAATCACTATGAAATTAGTTATTATTGTCTATGTGATTATTTAAATTGTTACATTAACCATTGGTATATTACATACTCATTAGATCTATTATATAGAATTATTTGATTACTATTAATTCATTCCATATTATTCATGCCTTGTTTATTCCAATGCTGATTTTATTTTATGTTACCCCTTACTTAGTATTTTATCTCACCCATTTTATTTTCCCTTTTCCCTAGGTTTTTAAGAAGAGTATTAATAATTATGTGTCTATAAGTGTATAATATGTGAATAATTTTTTTGGGAGATATTGAAGACTTAATGAAATATAAGGAATTCACTTTTTCATGGAAAAAATGTCCATTTGGTGAAAAAATATATGCTTTTTTATTTAAAGGTTTTTCATAACTATCCAAAATTCTAAACCTAAACTGTATTAGGTATATAAGTGACTCAATATTTTTTTATTGAAATTATAATTATGTATGTCTAAGTTTGGGTCTCTTTAGTAGGTATCTAAACCACTTTGTAAAGAATATGTTTTATCATCAAATCCAAGCTTGTGATTCTGGGGCATCTCAGTTGGAATTAAAGCATGATTTAGATACATTTAGAGGTTATAATGTTATTAAATGAGGTTAATTTAATATTTGTGGATACAATCATGGTTTAATAAGTTTAAGGCCGATCATAAGTATAAAGGAATAAATACCCCTTTTTACGACTTACATGACTATATTTTAAGGTAGTTGATGGTATTTTAGAAATTTTTATTGGGTTTTTAGGAATAATAAATGATTTTGGTATAGATAACACTTTGGGTTGATATTTGATTTGATATTGAGGTAATTATGGTTAACGAGGATATCGGGTTAATTGATTTTGGGAATATAATTTGATCAGTATAGACAACCTTGTAGGATGTAAATTAATTTAGTGGTAATTAAATTTAAGTTGTTTTGAAAAAATATAAACATATTTTGGGGAGTATATATGATCAAGGTATATATTTATTGACATGTGATTTTATTCTATTTGGTGATTAAATGGTATGTTGATTTCTAGGAGCATAGGTTTATATGAATTTCAGATTTGGAATGTAGTAAGAAATATCTTAATAAATTTAGGTTTAATTATTATTGGGAATTAGGATTAGGATACATTAGTGTAAACCCTATGGATAAATCTAAATATAGGAAAACGTCATGTTAATCCCCACAAGGGAGTTAAGTGAGAATACCTTGATAGTGGGGGGTGAATCAGGGTATGGTAATACTTTTCAAATTGAAAACTCTCCTATAAAAACCTCCCACTACTCTATTAATATTGACCTCACTGTTATTAGGGTCACCTATTATGCTCTTCTTTTCAATGTTGATTTGATTATGATTTTACTTGTCTAGAAATTATTTTTTTTATATTTATTTAACATTTTTATTGGTTAATGTAAATATGTAAAATAGATTTTATATGGTGGTTTTTACTTGGTTCACCCCCACATAGATACTCCAAGGAGAATGTAATGGAAATGTGTCATATATCAAAATACACTAATAAAACTGATAAATGATAAGATTTGGGCTAGGTCACTCCTTCCCTATCTCATATCCCTTATAAGGTTTAGGGATGAGGTTACTCCTCTCCCAAATTTCACTACCTCTCATCCTCCTTCATGCATTACTCTAGGGTAGGTTACCATTGTAACACCCCGAGCTTCCACAATACGCTTCTCTTTCAATAATGCAATAGCTTTCATTGTACGTAAGTTCGAGATTCTAACACACCGCGACCAATCAAAATAGCCATTATGAATAGTAATACCCACTTTTTGAAATTATATATATTTTATATTTCAAAATGGACTTCATTTTTGGATTCGGAATATCGAAATTAGCCTATGTTGAATTTTTGGTATTTTTCTGAGAACTTCAAATTTTTATGAATAGTGAAAAATACATAAAACAACTTTTTTAATCAAAATAATTTATAGTGATAAATTATACTATTGAGTGGTTTTAAATTATAATTAGAATATATTTTTACCATTTTATCCAATGGTGGTCATTATAATTAATTTCACTTTGAAATTAGACATAAACAATTGTCAATCTTTTGATATATATTGTTTCTTAAAAACATGCTATTTGTTGTGACAGCGGGAATTAATTATGAAATTAATTAATTCAACTTATATTTTTGTAATTTTTTAAAATAGACATCATTTTTGAATTCGTAATATCAATTATAGATTAGGGTGAAATTTTGGCATTGTTTAGAAAAACTTCAATTTTTGATGAATAGTGAAACCACTAAGTGGTAGTTAAAAAACTGATTTTTCGTTTAAATGAAACATTACCACTTCTGTGATTTGATTTTAAAAAATCTTACATACATGGTTTTCATTAGGAAGTAAAATTTGGTTCAATGGGATTAAAATAATTTTTTGGTGAATAGTAACTTTTAAGTTTAATTAATCGCGATTAAAGGTAATTAGTGAAATTTAAGGTAAAAATAGTATTATAAAAATATGGAATGACCTTTACACTTGTCCTACCACTATTTTATGTGTCATGGACGACCAAGAAAATCCATGGGTCAACTTGGGGACCCCATGGAGCCACTTTGGTAGGAAAATGACATAAATAACTTTTTATTTAATGTTAAAATAAAAATGTCACAAACAAGAGTTGTTTTACTAAAACAATTTTTAAATGGGGTTATACAAGTCAGATTTTTTACTATAAATATTCATTATAAATCTAAAAATATTTCCTACATCATGATATTTTTTTTATAATTTTTAGACATTAAATAAAATTTAATTATTTATGACACCATGATGATGCAGCGATTACCTCATTAATTAACAATTTAAATAAAATGAAAATATAATGTAAAATATAAGACTTAAACTTGTCAAAAACCTATTGGATGAGTATATTTCTAACCCTTATCACCTTATACTCTAAATATATAGGTGTGGGACCTTTATAATCCGAAAAAACATTTCATAATAATGTAACATTTCAATCTTTCCAAGAGTGCCCCGTCTCTCCTCTTATAAAAGGCCCCCACCACTACCACCTTACTCACACCTTCAAAGCCTTTTGGCTCGGCCAAACTCTGCCCAAATACTCTCTCAACTTTCCTCCCTTACTCTTAGAAGCCTCACTTTGGGTAGAAGTCTTCCCAAGGAAGCCTTTGGCTCAAATCAAAAATAGTTACCCGATTTTAAGGTATTGTCTTCTCTAATGTTGTTTATTTTATTTTTCTTCTCCAACCCCTTAAACTCTTTTTATACCTTTATTTTGTAACAAAACCAGTATCTAAAATATACTAGGATGTTTTTATGATAATTATTTGGTTTACACTTACACACACCTTCGTCTAATGGTTAAATAACATATTGTTTCTGTGGGTGGCGAAATACTGCCTCACGAAACGATGATTGTTCAATATTCTTTTAACACCTCTAATGGTGGCCATTTTGATGACACTATTTTCATATATGATATATATATATTATTTTTATGTTTTCCTTATGCTTCTTTATTTCTCATTTATGTCATACTTTATGATTTCCATTATGGGTAAACGTGATAATTTCATTTTAGGAAGTGCGGACTACCGCCCCCTCAAAGTGATTTGAATCGTTAATGCCATATGTGGGATGTATAAAGGATTGAGTAAATGGTATTATACATTATATTATATTGGAATTATAGTATAACTTTATATAATTATAATTTCATTCCATTAAATATGAAATAGAAATGAAAGTAGTGTTCGTGCGTACGTACGGCTTACCATCTCCATGAACAGTGCATTTCATTTCTTACCTCTAAATGTTATGTAATAATATAAATGAATTTATATACTGGATATATAGAATATATATGATATCCACATCATGAATATAATTCTGGAGATAATGGATATTCTACCACATAAACAACTTGTAATTATAAGAAGTTTATTTTTGACTCAAATACCAAAGATCGACAAAATGACCGTTATTAACATAAGTAATTACATAATGTTCATAACATGGTAATAAGTGATATAAAAGGAATAATAAACTTGAAAAGGGTTTTTAAGAAACTATAAATTAACTCTAGTTTATTATTCAGGAGCTTAAAGAATGGTCGAGTCAAGTCGGACACGAGGTAAGGGAACTTCTTAACCCAATTTCCATTCTTTGGGTTAATCTCCTACTTTCAAATTATGTCATGATATTATTATGTCCTATCTTGTATTTGTACTTTATTTATGTGTACTTATAGTGAATACACATAATATATCTACTTTATTTTAAAAAAATGATCTTTGTAAGGGTCTTCGTCTCAATCTCCTTTCATTGAGGCATATTTTGTTTTATACACAACTTTCTTTTATACGGTGTATAAACCCCGTTGAAATTTACGTTTATTCAAAAGGAATATTTTTTATACGAAGCGTTTTACTAAATGACAAAAAGGGAATGTTTTTCTTTCCGTACATATGCAGCGACAACGACTTCTCCGCCGCCGTGACCATCATTTGAGTTTCGACTTCCTCTACAAGCCATAACTTTTTTTAAATGAAAAATAAATACCAAGTTTTAATTTTCTTTTATTTTGGTATTGAAAATGGTTTTGATAAGGTTTTTATTATATCAATGTGTTGTATTGATATCTTGTGATTGAAATGTGGAAATGTTATGTTTCCTTTATGAACGTTTTATGTGATATTATTATGTTATGGTTTATGATATGTTTAAACCTGTTCATATAAGGAATGCATTGGACTTAATAAGTGATGGGTGGAGCCCGCTACAACTCCTCGATGCATCGGTAGGTCTCATGAGACAAACTAGTGTCTTGGAACGAGCCCTTGACAAAATCTTATTTGTGGTCTTGGCACGAGGCCTTGGCTACGTGGTTATGATAGTCTGGCATTATGCATTCCATCATTATGAAAGTGGTTATTGGTATTACATGTGATTATTCGACTAGTAGAATATCCATGTGAGTAAGTAAATGGAATTATTTAGTTTTATTTTTTCCATATTATGTTGAAGTTAAAGTTTAAAAAGTATTTTGTTTTAGTTATACATTGCCTTAAATTTTAATGTTTATTTTCGAAAGCTTCCGCAATATTGTTATCCTTACTGAGCATCTGAGATCACCCCTTTCAATGTTTTAATTTTTCCAGGATGTGAAGAAGTATTTTAGGAATGACCTGAAGGGATAGTCTGAAGGGGATATGAGTGTGGAAAATGGATACTATGCTATTGTAGTTTTTCACTTTATGATTTAATGTAACATTTATGAATGTATCTAGTGTTTCCAAGGCTACTAAACTAATAGGTCTTTCAAGACTTGATCTTTTGTGATCATGCCAATGTTATGAAGTAATGCACCGACTCTGGGAAACTGGGGTCGGGGCGTTACAGTTGGTATGAGAGGCAGTTTAGTACTAACCTTGGAAGCTAGATTTAGATAAACTCTGATTAGAGCACATAGCCCAAAGATAGACTTTGAGGATTAGTATAGAAGAACTTCTTAGAATTTTGTTGTTGTAGAGATTTTATGAGTTTTTCAAGCAATACATCCCTGTCTGGATACGAGCAGGTAGAGGCGGCTCTGGCACAGATGTACCTAGGGGTAAAACCCGAAAACACCTCTTTGAGATAGACTCGAATGGGAACTAGTGCACGACAATGGGCCTTACTGCACTCTTGGTTACGACACTCCCGGTAGATATGCTTAGGATAATTCTCATTTTCTTTACAAACCACTATGAAGGGTTATGAGTATATACTTCCTCAAAGAAAACATTTTTATGGATTATATCCATAAATAGTTCAATTTATGTTAATTATTTTACAATTATGGAATTATGTATTTTGATTCATAAACTAACCTAGTTTATGCCATTGTTTAGAAATGACGCCTAGTGGAAGGAATGGAAACCGTATCAATGTACGCACTCCGTGTAGGGATTTCCCTCCTGCTCAAGATAATTATTGTGGATCTGGAGATACAACTGGTGCTGATCAACTTATTAACATACTGGGACAACTCACTCAGGTTATGAATAATAACCTTACTCGTATGGAGCACCCTGATCCGCAACATGGAGGATCAATGTTAGACCGCTTCATGAGGAAACAAACACCAACATTTAATGGAGGTACAAATCCATTAGTAGCTGAGCAACGGATAAACTCCTTAGAAAAAATATTCCATGCCTTGGGGAGTAGAGAAAGGGGGAAGGTTGTCATGGCAGTATACCGCCTCACTAGAGATGCCGATCAATGGTGGTCGCTGATTCAAAACACAAAGGAAGATGAATCAATATCAAATATGGAATGGAGAGAGTTCAAAGATCTTTTCTTAGAAAAATACTTTCCTTGTGACTATCGAGCAGATATGGAAAGGCAATTTCCGAGTCTGAGGCAGAAGGAGGATGAGAATATCGCAAAGTATGAGGCTAACTTTACAAGGTTAGCGAGGCATGCTGCAGATTATATACATAACCCAAGAAGTAAGATTGATTGTTTATTTGATGGGTTAAAACCATTTATCCGTCGAGCTTTAGTATCACAATCCTTCTCATCGTATGAAGATATTGTCTCGTGTGCTATCAAGACAGAAAAGGAATTCTCTAAGTCTTATGACAATAAAGTAAATTAAGAGAAGAAGAGAACGGTGGAACAAGAGATGGATAAATGAAAAAAGGGAAAGAAGGATTTTCCATTATGTGATAATTGTGGGAAGAATCACCCTGATGCTTGCCTAAAAGGAATGGGAGTTTGTTATAAATGTGGAGAAAAAGGTCACCAGGCTCGTGATTGCAAGGGAAAGAAAGAGGCTATCAATGTTGAATGCTAGAATTGTAGGCAAATGGGGCATTATGCAAATGAATGTCCTAAGCATCAGGGAAAATTACCTCAGAAAAGGCCAAGGGATCAAGGACAATCTTATGTTGTTACTACAATTGAAGTAGAATAATTAATGTATTGGATCTTTTGGACTTAAGGACTAGATTATGGTTATAATAATAATGTGATATATATAAGGATTGTACTGTCGTACTTGTTGTTTTCATTGAGGTTTTAATATGATTAAGGTAATCATATTTTTAGTATGTGACAATAAGAGAAACTTTACTTTGTTTGGGGAATATGATAAATTGATTTTGGAATTAAGAGACCTTTTAGAGAAAGTCTGGACAGAGGTATTTTGGATAACTATAAAGGTTAGGATGGATTAAGTTGAACTTTGAATAGTACTGTTTAAGGTTAAAACATTTCTGAAGATTATTTTTGGAATATTATAATACTATATTTTTAGGAAAAGGACAACCTGCAGGGTGGGGCATAACCCGTCGCGTCGGACAAAGCTGCAGGAATCGAACCCACAACCATAGTGCGACAGGCCTTTATTACCTACCACTAGCCTACAGGAAGTCCCTGGTTATTACAAAAAGTTTTCCTAATCTAAATGGTATGTGTTAATATTTGGAACCTTATACAATTATGATAAATAGAATATTTTCGAGTTCTATTACCTTTTAGAGTGAAAGATGGGTTTGTGGTAAACATTTATTAAAGAATGAAAGTCTACATGACCAGTATGTATATTCCCTTATGTTCTTAGTAAATCTCCTAAATAAATTCCTCAACTTTATAAAAGGTAACTTAAAACAAAAACGTTACCGGTTAACTTTTCCAATTGGGGATTCAATGACCGTTTAACCAATCACAAGTTTGTGATTTTCTTATGGTTAACTTTCTCCTAATCCAGTTTTCTACAACTCTCCATCAGACCTTGATGGTTTGTTTTTCTTCCATATCCATATTTTCATAGAATCCTAGTATGGGCTATCTCGGGTGACCTTTGTACCTCTCTTTCTTTCTTTTAATGTTATATTTTTTTTAACCCTATTTCCGATGTGGGTTTTCCACAAAGGTATTTTCTATTTTCATCCTTTTATTTTCATATAAAAATTCAAATTGCGAGGACGCAATTTATTTAAGGAGGGTAGAATGTAACACCCCAATCTTCCATGATACGCTTCTCTTTCAATAATGCAATAGCTTGCATTATACATAAGTTTGAGATTTTAACACACCGTGACCAATCAAAATAGCCATTATGAATAGTAATACCCACTTTTTGAAATTATATATATTTTATATTTCAAAATGGACTTCATTTTTTGGATTCGGAATATCAAAATTAGCCTATGTAGAATTTTTGGTATTTTTCTGAGAACTTCAAATTTTTATGAATAGTGAAAAATACATAAAACAATTTTTTTAATCAAAATAATTTATAGTGATAAATTATACTATTGAGTGGTTTTAAATTATAATTAGAATACATTTTTACCACTTTATCCAATGGTGGTCATTATAATTAATTTCACTTTGAAATTGGACATAAACAATTGTCAATCTTTTGATATATATTGTTTCTTAAAAACACACTATTTGTTGTGACAGCGGGAATTAATTATGAAATTAATTAATGCAACTTATATGTTTGGAATTTTTTAAAATAGACATCATTTTTGAATTTGGAATATCAATTATAGCTTAGGGTGAAATTTTGGCATTGTTCTGAAAAACTTCAATTTTTGATGAATAGTGAAACCACTAAGTGGTAGTTAAAAAATTGATTTTTCGTTTAAATGAAACATTACCACTTCTGTGATTTTATTTTCAAAAATCTAACATACATGGTTGTCATTAGGAAGTAAAATGTGGTTCAATGGGATTAAAATAATTTTTTTTGTGAATAGTAAATTTTAAGTTTAATTAATCACGATTAACGGTAATTAGTGGAATTTAAGGTAAAAATAGTATTATAAAAATATGGAATGACTTTTACATTTGTCCTACCACTATTGGATGTGTCATGGTCGACCAAGACAATCCATGGGTCAACTTGGGGACCCCATGGATCCACTTTGGTAGGAAAATGACATAAATAACTTTTTATTTAATGTTAAAATAAAAATGTCACAAACAAGAGTTGTTTTACTAAAAAAATTTAAATGGGGTTATACAAGTCATATTTTTAACTATAAATATTCATTATAAATCTAAAAAGATTTCCTACATCATGATATTTTTTTATAATTTTTAGACATTAAATAAATTAAATTATTTATGACACCATGATGATGCAGCGATTACCTCATTAATTAACGATTTAAATAAAATGAAAAGATAATGTAAACTCTAAGACTTAAACTTGTCAAAAACCTATTGGATGAGTATATTTCGAACCCTTATCACCTTATCCTCGAAATATATAAGTTTGGGACGGTTAGAATCTGAAAAATCATTTCATAATAATGTAACATTTCAATCTTTCCAAGAGTGCCCCTTCTCTCCTATTATAAAAGGCCCCCACCACTACCACCTTACTCACACCATCAAATCCTTTTGGCTCGGCCAAACTCTTCCCAAATACTCTATCAACTTTCCTCTCTTACTCTTAGAAGCCTCACTTTGGGCAGAAGTCTTCCCAAGGAAGCTTTTGGCTCAAATCAAAAAGAGTTACCTGATTTTAAGGTAATGTCTTCTCTAATGTTGTTTTATTTTATTTTGCTTCTCCAACACCTTAAACTCTTTTTATTCCTTTATTTTGTAACAACACCAGTATCTAAAATATACTAGGATGTTTTTATGATAATTATTTGTCTTACACTTACACACACCTTCGTCTAATGGTTAAAGAACATACTGTTTCTGTGGGTTGCGAAATACTACCTCACGAAACGATGATTGTTCAATATTCTTTTAACACCTCTAATGGGTGGCCATTTTGATGACACTATTTTCATATATGATATATATATATATTATGTTTATTTTTTCCTTATGCTTATTTATTTCTCATTTATGGCATACTTTATGATTTCCATTATGGGTAAACGCGATAATTTCATTTTAGGAAGTACGGACTACCGCCCCCTCAAAATGATTTGAATCGTTAATGCCATATGTGGGATGTATAAAGGATGTAGTAAATGGTATTATAAATTATATTATACTATAATTATAGTATAACTTTATATAATAATAATTTCATTCCATTAAAAATGAAATAGAAATGAAAGTATTGTTCATGCGTACGTACGGCTTACCGTCTCCATGAACGGTGCATTTCATTTCTTACCTCTAAATGTTATGTAATAATATAAATGAATTTATATACTGGATATATAGAATATATATTATATCCACATCATGAATATAATTCTGGAGATAATGGATATTCTACCACATAAACAACTTGTAATTATAAGAAGTTCATTTTTGACTCAAATACCAAAGATCAACAAAACAACTGTTATTAACATAAGTAATTACATAATGTTCATAACATGGTAATAAGTGATATAAAAGGAATAATAAACTTGAAAAGGGTGTTTAAGAAACTATAAATTAACTCTATTTTATTATTCAGGAGCTTAAAGAACGGTCGAGTCAAGTCGGACATGAGGTAAGAGAACTTCTTAACCCAATTTCCATTCTTTGGGTTAATCTCCTACTTTCAAATTATGTCATGATATTATTATGTACTATCTTGTATTTGTACTTTATTTATGTGTACTTATAGTGAATACACATAATATATCTAATTTATTTTAAAAAAATGATCTTTGTAAGGGTCTTCGTCTCAATCTCCTTTCATTGAGGCATATTTTGTTTTATACAAAACTTTCTTTTATACGGTGTATAAACCCCTTTGACTTTTACGTTTATTCAAAAGGAATCTTTTTTATACGAAGTGTTTTACTAAACGACAAAAAGGGAATGTTTTTATTGCCGTACATATGCGGCGACAACGACTTCTCCGCCGTCGTGACCATTATTTGAGTTTCGGCTTCCTCTACAAGACATAAATTTTTTTAAATGAAAAATAAATACCAAGTTTTAATTTTATTTTATTTTGGTATTGAAAATGGTTTTGATAAGGTTTTTATTATATCAATGTGTTGTATTGATATCTTGTGATTGAAATTTGGAAATGTTATGTTTCCTTTATGCACGTTTTATGTGATACGATTATGTTATGGTTTATGATATGTTTAAACCTGTTCATATGAGGAATGCATTGGACTTAATAAGTGATGGGTGGAGCCTGCTATAGCTCCTCGATGAATCGGTAGGTCTCATGAGACAAACTAGTGTCTTGGCATGAGGCCTTGACAAAATATTATTTGTGGTCTTGGCACGAGGCCTTGGCTACGTGGTTATGATAGTCTGGCATTATGCATTCTATCATTATGAAAGTGGTTATTGATATTGCATGTGATTATTCGACTAGTAGAATATCCATGTGAGTAAGTAAATGGAATTATTTAATTTTATTTTTTCCATATTATGCTGAAGGTAAAGTTTAAAAAGGCTTTTGTTTTAGTTATAAATTGCCTTAAATGTTAATGTTTATTTTCGAAAGCTTCCGCAATATTGTTATCCTTACTGAGCATCTGAGCTCACCCCTTTCAATGTTTTAATTTTTCCAGGATGTAAAGAAGTATTTTAGGAATGACCCACAGGGATACTCTGAAGGGGATATGAGTGTGGAAAATGGATACTATGTTATTGTAGTTTTTCACTTTATAATGTAATGTAACATTTATGAATGTATCTAGTGTTTCTAAGGCTACTAAACTAATCGGTCTTTCGAGACTTGATCTTTTGTGATCATGCCAATGTTACGAAGTAATGCACCGACTCTGGGCAACTGGGGTCGAGGCATTACAATCATAGGCTTACTTCTTCTTCAAACTCATTTTTTCAATAATCTAAATTTGGAACTTCACAAATTTCATGGACTTGTATGACCCTTCAAATAAAAACACTCATGTTAGATTGCATCCTCATATGTGAATGGATGAACTGATGAATCTTATTACTTATCCTTCACATGATTTCTATGAACTCCCTCTTTGAAGCATATTCTTCTTTAAAAAATAAACATAGAACAACTTTTTAAACTTTCTACATAGTGGAAACTCCTTATCATTCTGATAATGAATATCTTCAGTAAGGAACCTAGTTATCCTCTTCTTCAATGCATAGAATAGTTTCAAGAATAGAATTTTCATGCTCCTCTCCCAGATATATGGATATGCAATTCTTCTATGATATTCCTCTCTTTCCTTAAGCCCCGCTTCTCTGGATACAAAATGTTTAGTATAAATCACATAGAGATCTCTTTTTTATGTCTCTATTTTTATACACAAAAATATCAATGAAAATTTATTTTCCATTTTATAAAAGTGGAATCCCAAGAAGACCTTTGATTAGTGTCATACTAGAAATACCCATTTTTCTTTCTAGATTCTAGCATGACATAAAAAGAATGTATTAAAAATACGCACAAGTCTCAACAAATGGAACTTGAACATCACTATATACCTTTATTTTTTGGTGTTTAGTGTGGAAAACCTCAACCTTCTATATTCCACAGTCTCCCATGATTCATGGTCATGTACTACTTTCTTGAATTTTGAAAATATCCACTTATAGTGGGAATAATTTTCAATTTAATTCAATCTATATCACCCACAAATTTAACTTCATTTTGTACTTGGATCATGGATCCCATTTGAGGTTCTATTTTGTTTTGAAAATTTTCAAACAACTCTTACATTGACTGATGTACTTTCATAACTAGATGATGCTTCCAAAAGTGTGATAAGAAAATCCCTCCATATTTAAGAAATTCCCTCATGTTTCCAGCATTATCCTACATGAAAACATGTACATAGAAAAATTGCTTTATATCACCTGATTCAAATACATGGTTCTCTAAATTCTCTTATGTAAAAAAATTTATAGACGCATACCCTTATGTAGAAAAAAATTCATTAAATCAACAGATTCACATACACGGTCTACTCCTTGATGATTTCCCTTATGTAAGATTCACATATATTAAATTTTCACATATATAAATTAATTAACATTTCGATATTTTATTATGTTAATCCTTGTCTATTTTTTTTAGATTTTTGTGACTCTTCCAGATTTGGTTTGAACTACCTCCATCATTTATTTACATGGCTTCAGGATTTCAGGTGCATCCCATGAATTTATCTAAGTGGTATTGTATAGATATCTTCATCAATATGATCATTATATATCCATTCTATACTACATTAACCACATTCTCATCTACATATCTTTTTCAACAAATCTAGCATATATATCTATCAATACCCACCTATCAAAAAAACCAAATATTTCCTTGACTACTTGTTAAAAACTCACTTAGGGATGAGTACACTTATCTTGGAAACAAATACAACACTCCTCAAAGGGTTTCCAACAATATTATCATTCTTATTTTATTTATAAGGCACTCCAAGACACCAAGATATCTTCACCTTTTTCATGGAAATATAAATGGATACCCTAAGAAAACATGTTTTTATTTCAAAATCTCCCTCTTTGAGTGTGCTTGGGTTTAATACCTATTCAACGGTGGTTCTCAATTTTTAGCTCATACCCATACTTTTAATGAGGTCATATTTTACCAACTTCAAAAAGAGAGATATTGATCTCTCACTTTGTTAATACTTTTTATTCCTCAATATTTTTCTCCCTTTAATGCATGGGAATAAATTCCAATAAACCACCACTCTCCCTTTGTCTAAGAGGGTCTTCCTCAGGGGATTATTTTTCTATAATTGAGGATATAGAAGTATTATTATACTCTTTTCATCTCCCCTTAGTCTAATAAATGATTATATTAGTCTACCATTTGTTAATCCTTTATTGTTACCAATTTTTGATTCACTTGTGGGGAAACCTTGTGCTCTTTGTATAAAAATGAACATTAAATTTATGATTATACTTCCCATTTCTAGAATTTACTTTTCTTACTTAGTTGAAGTTTAATAAGAAAATAATTTAGTGAATTTAACACTTATAACTTGGGATATAAACAAATTCTCTAATACTACTATGCCTAAGCTCGGTGTAATAAACAAGAGTTTATATAAATAATTACAATACTTTTCATGTCACTCGTGATTTCATTAAAATTATAGTAGCATCATTTTTAAATTTCTCAAAAAAAAACTTGTGATCTCTATCACACTTTCACGGAAAAAAACTAGTGTGTGAATTTTAAACCCATTTGGTGGGTGACATACCAATCCTTTATCTCTTCACATGACCCATCTTGCGCAAATGAGGCTTAAAAACCTTTAAAGATCATCACCAAATCCCATTGATTATTTATCTTTTGATATCAATTTTTTTATCAATATCAGGGATAACATTATTGGGGAAAACATAAATATTTTAACAAAATTAAGTATCCTATACACAATAGACAACCAATACCAAATGTTAAACAAAATACAAGTAATAATTAAATGAAAAAATTTTCGACTATAATATCCAAGTCTTTCATATTCATTTTTGTGGGAGTATACCATTAATTTTAGGACATGATACCAATAGAATTTACTCATGGTTTTATTGATGACATTTTTAATATCAAATATATATTTAACACATCTTTTATTTTTATTTGAGTATCTTTTACCAGCTAATTTTTTGTATTCTGACAAGTAATTTTTTGTTTCTTTGTTTTAACTTTTCATTTAACAGGAAACATCTATGTGAATTGGTTGATTAAAAACATGTTAATAGAAAATTATGCACGATTAAAGTTTATAATTTACTTATTAATTTAGTATTATTACCAAATGAGAGCTTGACATACTATTGAATTTCATTTGTTGAATGCACTTTTCAGTTCTGGGTAGATTTTTCTTCTCCATTTCATGTGCTTTTAGAGTACATTTACCCCATGGATTTTTATCACCCATATGTATACATCATAAATAGATATAAAAAATTAATTATTGAGGATTTTGGTACCTCATATCTCATAACATAGATAAGTATGGAAGGTTATGTTAGAACAACTATTTTCATTTTACCTTTCCTTCTCCCCTTTTCAATATTAGGGAGAGGAATTCCATCACCTCATTCACTTCCTTCGCATACTATCCATTCTCTACAATAATCATCTTATTATTTGTCTTATTATTTTTCTCTATTATGGTATATATCCCAATTATTAACGTTTCTTTACTTGTTTCATTTTGATGCCATCATCCATCAGTTTTCTTTCTCCGTTGGAGAATACTCCCACCAGGATTGTAATCTTACTATATAGTAATTTTTTTGTACCACTTAGGATTAATTTTTTGTATCACCTCCTTGATAGAACTTAGTTACATCAAAAATTTATTCATGGGTGGATTATTCTTATTTTATATATTTGGTACATCTATTTACACTTTTATCAAAGATTAAGTTTCTTATCATTTTTCCTTTAGTTATTCCTTCTTTCTTTATAAGAGGTTCTTGTTTCTATTTTGAATTTAGAACCTTTTATTGATATTATTTTATTATGGAAACATTCTTTAACCATACCCTAAAATATTTTCTTGAGTGGGATTCATATTTACTTCAGTGAAGTCTAATTTTCCATTTTTATTCTAGCTGAAATTATCCTAGAATTTCCACTCAAGACACTATTAACATGATTAAACTTATGAGAATGATAACTTTGCCTCTTTTTATTTTCATGATAGCTCAATTTCTCAATATTCCCACTTTATTCATAGAATGATATGCATTCATGTTCCTTATAAAAAACTAGAGATGTGTCCATGAATCCCACAAAAGTGCTAAATGTTTCCATCTCTTTTTGGAGTTCTAATCAGTTTGTCTTTACCTCTTGTAGGGACTTTCTTGAATATGTTTATAGTACATCCTAATTTTTTCCTCTATTTGGGAACTTATACACCTATATTATTTATAGGTGATAGGTCCAAAGTCATATTTATTTCCCATATTTCAAATAAAAAATAATTTTATTTTACCCATAACAATACTAACTACAAAGATGTAGTAAAGTGGAAGTACAGGGTTGAACCCATATAGAGCAGGGAACATAGCATACAATTCTTGACCAAAGGTCAGGTAACTCCAATTTCAGTATATTTTATTAAAATAGTTAAATGATAAAAATAAAAAGAATAAACAAAGAGAAGAAGTGATTAGGTTCAATTTTAGAGTATAAGAAAAAGATAATCCTAGGTTTGTCTTGGGATAGTCATATGCCTTAGACTTTGAAGTAATGAAAATTTCACCAATTGGTTTTGTTCAAACTAATTAGATCTACCTATGTTAAAACTATCCCATGGGAGAGGGTATAACTAATAAACTAGGAGCATTACACTTCGATTCTATGAAGAAATCATCACAAGCAAATGGCCATAGTCTTGCTTAACTCTAATTAGGTTAGGTTTGTTCAATTTTACTTCCCATGGTTAAGGTTTTGAAACATAATGTGTTGAACAATTATTTTAACCTAATTACTAGAGATAGGTTTACCAAGGATTAATCTATAGATTCATTAGGCTCAAAGACAAACCTACTCTCAACCCCTAACCATAAGAAAATCAGTTTCACATGATAGAATTAATTAAATAAAGAGAAACAGATGGAATACTTGACATAATGATTAATCGATACTAAATAAGTAAATATAAAATTAAAAAAATGAAAAATCGATTAAAAAATAACTTTAAAAAAGAAATAATGAAGAACCTAACAATGGAAGAATGAATAAGAAGATGAATGAATAAAAGAGGGAGGATGGAATTAAACTATAAAGAATTCAAAATTACATTAATGAAATAAAAATAAAACAAAAAAACTATAAAGAAAACCTATCTACAAAGAACAATAGGTCGGAACCCTACGATAGCATCTTGGTGGCCGCGCCTCAATCTTGGAATGGAATAAAACTTTCTCATAGATGAAACCCTTATTTATAATCTTGACATCTAGTTATAGGGATTAATGGTTCAAAATGGATTTTAATGGCCATTAGGGTCAAATAAAAAAAGTACCCATCAAAGATATGCTAGAAATAAACATTTTCTACTGTTTCTGACACATAAACATTATGTAAATATTATATTATGTGTAATGTGTGGGCCTAAAAAATTTCATAGAATGACGGTTTCTTATTATTTATGGCCTGTAAATGGTTCATGACATTTAACTCACATCATGTAATGACTTTACAAGAAATGTAAAGTGTGTTTCTAGCTTTAAAATCTCCATTTTCTCGAGTTCTTCAGTTTCATGCTTGAAAAAACACTCTTTTTCTCTTTGTATTCAATCATCTACTTATAATTCTTCATCATTTTCCATTTTCATGCCATGCTACTTCGTGGAATTATGAAAAATGTCATTTTATTCCTCAATTTCTATATTTTTGTTGGTATTCATCTAAATGTTGGTCCTATATACAAATATACAATACGATAATATTTTCCATGAAACTCAAATTTAATAAATTACCATTTAATTAACTCACATATAAAACCCAACAATATATATAATAAAACAAAGTAATCACCATGATTTGGAACTTCCTTGGAAATTAATTGATTCTTGGATGATTACACTTCATTTTCTAACTATCAAATTCTCTTTCTCTTCAATTCAAAATGAGCACTCAATTTTTCATAAGTGTCTTTCCACTTGAAATATATTCTTCCAATGACTGTGAGAGATTTTCTAACATGTCACTTTAATACTTCCTTTTTTATATCATTAGAGCAATGGATTTTTTAAGTTTCACATTTTCTTGTTTTCTTGTTCGATGTTCGTTGACCAATTATACCATATCTACAAAAAGTTCTTCCTTCTTGGCATTAAAATTATAAACTTCCTTTCAGTTATATTCCTTTTTATTATAATCAACCTTTATATTTTCTACCTTTGTGGACATATCCCTCAACTCATCATCTTTTTAATCATTCTTGTCCCTTAAATAACTAGAAACATCACTAACACACTTGTTTTGGATTTTAAAATTGTTAAACTCATTTTTTATATCCTTGAAATGTGCTTCTTATGAATTGTTCTTGCAATTTAGATTTAAATTTTATTTATTTAGTCACTTATATAATTACTCTTAAAGGTAAAAAACTTGTACCATTGACCACCTTGGGATATTCTCATCATTTGTAGTCCCAACTTCTCTTGGCACATAAGAATCTTCAGAAATTAATATAGTATCATTAAATAGGCAAGCGGGTTAACAATTTTAACTTTCCACACCTACACTTTTTTAGGCTGATAGATTATTCTATTTTAATTAATATTTTTCCAAAAAATATTCCACACTTTGGAATTTATCGCAAGGCCAATTCATAAATAAAATTACTTCCTTTTCCATAATTACAATAACTTATAAGGGAATAAAAAATAAACTCCATAAATCAAATAATATCTAGAAATACAAAAAAAATCTATTCCATGATACCAATTATTAGTCTCCTTAAAATAATTAAGTGAGAATACCATGACATGAGTTTTTCTTCTATATCTCTCATAATACAAGTAGTATCCTCCTTATCACTATGGAATGATAACACATCAATGCGAGAATATGGTAGAAGAAATAAATCCTTGAGTTTGAGGGAGTTTTTTCAAGGGTTCAAGTAGTTCTGCAGACATTCACAATCTCATGGTGAATCCCATTTATAAATCCCTTGAGTACGCTTCTCATGAACTCTCACATTTATTCTTATGTTATATCACATGAGTAAATTTCTCTACCACTTCATGAAATTCTTGGATAAATGCATCTCTTAATCATTACATTTTATGCAATGAATCTTTCATGATAGCCAATGTGAAAGACATCCTTGAATGATAACATTTATCATTTTTTCACCAAAAATTAATAAAGATAATGAACATATGATAAGTCTTAGTATTAAAATATGACATGCATTGATAATGCCGTATGATATCCACAAATCATACCTTATGATTTAAATTGATAGTGTCATGAGATATCATTTCATGAATTTATGATATAAATTAGTTATAAAATATGACATGGACTTTTTCATCACATATAAGAGGTATTTAGGGAATATATTCTCTAATATCCTATTTTTACTAAAGCATAAAATACTTAGTGCCATTTCACCTTATATTGTAACATAAAAAATAACTTATGAAATCATTTATAAAACTCTTTAGATATATTACAAAACACTTTTGGAAAGTTAATAGCCTGAGTGTGAATTGTATTATCTTTCAATAAGAAATACTATCATTTTAAGAAAACTATCAATATGTGTTAAATAATTTGTGAAGAAAAGATGAATTTTATTCATATTATTAATTGGAAAAGAATGTTTAAAATGATAGGATTTAGCTATATATGAAGAAACCTTTATATCTAATGATTGCATAGATGGTATCTGTGTGAAAGACACATGTTAATGATACTTTGAGATAAAAAATTATTTACAATAGTTTTAATGAGTTTATGGAGTTGATACCTATGGTAAAATTTTTGATATTTTTATTTACTAGAGTAAAATATATCTAAGAATATTGTTTAACATGAATATTGTTTTAATCAATGATGAGAAACACTTGAATAAATTTTTTGAGTATAAGAGAAATTGATAAGGCTAAACTATTTTTTTAGAAGTCTTTATTGGGGAAAATTAATACATAGTAGTACTTATTTAAAATAAATATTTCCAACCTAAGATAGATACCTGAGAAGACTATCACCAAGGGGTACTAGTCAATCTAAAAGGTATCCAACATTTGGTATACATGGTGTGAAGGAGGAATAGTTCTAATACATTATTATACATGAAGAAGTGATAAAATGGGATAGAGAATAGGCAGAGAACTACTGTGCGAGGTAGGATGACAGAACGAGAGAGCATGGTGGATTCACCAGATTTTCATACCCAAATAAGGAGTTCCATGGGTAATAAAGCGGTGTGCCTACAAATTTGGTTTCTAATTTTGGATGATTTTAAGTTTTACACTGTTAATTTTTTATAAAATACCCATAGTGTTTTAATTTAATTAGTTCCATTATAATATTCTTCTTCACAAGACACTTATGGATTCTATATGTGGGATATTATGCTCTCTATGTTCATGTAGAGACCAAAACACAGAAGTGATGTGTTCTTACATAAGATAGGATCTCCATGATGATATATTCTATATTATTAATATAGGATTAATAGGATGAAATTGTTCAAGCATGATGTAGTGTAGGTAGTGCTTTCATGTTCCAATAATTCAAGTATAGTGGATTATAATGGAAATGAATGCATGAAAGTTTTAATGTTTTCATTGTAGTTATTGTTGGATATGAAATTAATATATCATAAAGGAGAATATAGAGAGTTATTGAGTATGAATTAGGTGATATTTATGAAGTTGTGACACCATGAAGAAGAGAAGTGTGAGTGAGGTATCTTGAGGAAAAAACGATCAAGTTAGTGGAATGTTACTATAAATACCCATCACAATATCATTTTCAAATAATAATCAGAAGATCAAGAAGAAATATATTAATAGAAATAATCAAAATAGAAATACTTTTTATTTTATCATAATATTTCTTATAAAAGAAACACAAATCCTTTTTGTGATACTTGAAGAATAATGAATGATTGTACATATGCATAAGTTTTTTTTTCAACCTAGGAGCTATGCGAAGGCCATGAAATGTGTTGTCTTTTCGTGAAGCTTCAATACACTAAAATTATATTGAAGATTGTGTACTGAGTGACTATTAGTTACTAAATAAAAGTTGAATGGTGATCTATGAAATTTATTTTATCTATATATAGTTTTAAGGATATATAATATAAAATGTGTGTATAAAGGTGATTTTTTGGGTTTATATACTTGCTCAAAGACTATTTTTTAGAATTTAAAGAAGTAAAAATTAAGAAAAAAAATTAGAGAAGGCCGTGAAATACACTATGAATATAGGATGTGTTCCATGAACTAGTGGTTTCATAATGTAATGTGAAGTAGAATTTGAGAACCACTCATAGAGAAAACTATTTGTTATGTGAATAGGAATGAAACAAAATTGAGAATTTTATGAAAAATATGTTACATGAATACAGTATGAGTTACATGAAGTATTCATAGAAAATACTATCTACATATAGATAGTCCCGTGAACCAAATATTTTATATTAAGTATTGAAAAGTTTAGTTGTGGTTTCAAAATAAGTAGAGGGAGACAATTGTGAAAATCAGTTGTGCAGAGAAAAATATATAAGATCAATTTTAGACGATCAGTAAGGTAAGATAGCCCAACAATATGGATCCAGAAGTTAAATAATAGCGATTAATACCAAAAATACAATTTTTAAGGTAAGTTACTTTAAAATGTTGAGAACAATTGGAAGTAACATATTTTTATATTTTCATAAGAGTACATGACTAACTTTCATATAGTTAGAGTTTCTTATTCAATAGTAGGTGAAAGACAATTCAAGCGAGCAAGTTCATTTCTATTGATCCAAAAGGATTATGGAGGGATATATATATCAAGTGGTGAAGAAGTAACTTGGATCAGAAAGAAATATTTATTCTTTGGTTTAAATATTTTTGTAGTATATAGAGAGAAGTTTCACTTTTTAGTGGGAATTTGGAAGGAGTATAGTGTGAATCTTTACTGAATGCATCAAGATGATTCTGAGTGTAAACCATTTAATTTATAGTGGATAATATGTGATTGGTGGTGGTGGGGGGGGTAAATTAATCACAAAAATGAGTAGAATCTATCATCAAGGATGAACCGTGTACAAATTAATGTGTCATGTACCATTCACTTTCTGAAATATTTGGGTAAGGTTGAGAGACATACATTGATTGGATTGAGATATTAATTAAAAATAGAGGTATAATTTAAAAAATAAATAATTCACAAGTAGTTATCATTGGTTCAACCCCCTCTTAGTGATCTAACCATATATGATCACTTCAATTGGTATCTGATTTAACCAATTATCCTCTGAATAGATCCAAAATTTTATTAGTTATATGAAGTGTGTATTTTAGGAAGTTATCAAGATTCCTTAAATAGAGAAACTTTAGAAATATCGTTTGGTATAAATTTTTAAGTTTTACATAAGATTCAGAAAAATAGGAAAAATATAGAGGTAAATAATTAAAATAAGAATTCAAAGGTGAATATAGAAATTCCACTAGATAAATGTAATCGTAGTGGTAAAATTATTGATAAACCCATTGATTATAATTCTTTAGATGAAGCTAGTTCAAGTTTCATTGAAAATGACTTCAATGAATCACTTAGTTATATTTATTCTAAAATGAAGAACTATTTGCATAAAGTTATCAAAGAAGTGGTCACTACTATATTTGGATTTATCAAGGAACTGCTTGATAAAAATACATAGCTAAAAGAGGAGGATGAAGAGATGGATATTGATTTATCCAAGAATTTACAAAGATTCAAGACTCTCACACAACTTTTTGAATTCAAATAAGAATCTACATCACTTTTTAATAAACATATTTCTCTAATTAAAGAAAATTAAAAATAAGTCTTTGTGAGAAAGGTGTGACAAAAAAAGTCTTTGATAATAAATCCATGCATTATATATCCTATATAAAACCTTTATTAATTTAAAATATTCTTAGTTAGAGGATAAATAAAAAAATAGAGCTTGATAACTCCTTATAGGAAGCAATAAAAATTAATGAAGAATATATTGAGAAGCTAGAAAGACAATGAGAAGATTATTTAAGATTATTTGTGGTTAAGAAACATAATATCAACATGAAATGTTTTGTACTAAAATTCAAATTAAAAAATCTAGAATATACACAAGTTTTGAGTTCTCAAATTTCTGAGAAGAGATGCAGTGCCATAAAAACACTTAAAAATAGTCTTATCTCTAAAAAGAATCAAATTAATGGTAAGAAGATATTTATATCATCAATTTATTAATATACTATAAACTCATGGAAGAAGTTAACCCACTACACTGATAAATGTTTTTTAGAAATGAATTATCATCTGCTATTATAGGTTTTAAATCAAAATCTAGAAAAATATGGGTGGATAAAAATGCAAAGAAATCCACCATCTCATCAAAGGTGGATACAGTATTGTCAAAGAAAATAAACTACCCAATTATTTATCAAATGATGAAATGTCTTTTCCAAGAATGGAAGAAACCCAAATATGTCCATATTACATATATATGAAAAATAAATTGATTCAACGGAAATTTCTGGAGCTATTTAATGTTTGGAAATAAAGTTTATGAATGTTTTCATGATATGTAAATGTTTGAAAATCACAATAGTCCTATATTAAAGTGGAAATTAACTAAAATTAAAATAATACCTAATAGAGAGAAATAGTTTTCATAGTAAAAGAAGAATATATCAATCAATAATAGGTTTAAATCATTTTAAAATTTTTGTGATTATTGCAATAGGAGTGGTCATAATTATGAGAAGTTATGGAATATAATAATCAAGAACAATTCACCTGATATGAATAAAATAAGGCTATAATAAATTTAAAAGTAGGTGATAAAAGAAAACAAAACCACCTTAAGAGGTAATAATGTAAAGAAAAGTTTTTTAAAAAAGAGTAGAGATTAATAAGAAACTTCCAAGAAGTTTAAAAATAATATTTAAATTCATTTCAAACCCAAATGGAGATAATTTTATTGTGGGAAAAGGGCCACATAATGGATCATTGTAAATAGAACTTGGAGATCAAAATTAAAGGAAGCAAGATAAATATTAAAAGGGAATTAATATAGGAGAGAAAAAAGAAGTTTGGATTTATTGAATACATTATAGAAGAGGATATGAAAGTATTTTCTAAAAAGAGTAACTAAAATAATTCTAAGAGACCACATGAAGACTCCAAGAAAGCTGATTATATTAAGGAATGCTTGCTTGTTCATCAAAACCAGTTGAAATGGCTAGATTGATGGAGAAATCATAAGATAGTGAAATTGATAAAGAAAAAAATATTATTTAACATGAATAAGTTCTCAAATTTCATGAGATTTTGTCCAAGAAGGATGACTCATATGTTCTTAATAATATTTGTGGAAGGTGTAACTAGCCTAGCCACTCTTTAAATAATATCATGAACTATCTACACGGATAAAAAGAGATCATTAAAAAAATTAAAATAAACATTGGATAAATGTGCCTTATTAATCTATATAAAAGGATAAAACCACACTTTAAGGAATCAAAAGAATGTGAGAAACCCACACTACCAAAGTAGATTTAAAACTAGAAGAACAATGATAAGAAAAAATAATGAAGTGTTCTCAAGTTTTTAGATCTAAATTGAAGAGAGGTTATGGATTGAGATCTAAGTCTCATCCTTGCTACATATACTAAAAAACTCTTTTATAACTCACCCTATTCTGTTATGTCTATTTTTATATGCTTAAAGCAGGGTATTGAATGTGGTATATAGAAAATGAGAATTGTGTGAATTTTGAGACTATTGAAAGATATAGTAAGTAATCTATCATAGAGTTATTGATGATTTAATGAGAATCAAAAGATGCTTAAAATCTATCCTTGTATAACTATGATGAGGTGAATATAGAATACATCCCTTTAGGGGGATCTAATGTGAAGAGGATACTGTCAAAGATATGGTATTTAATGAAAATCTAGAATCTTGGTAGAAAAGAAAAAAATGAATGTCGATATTTTCTAATCACACTTTTTATCCTTATATTGGTAAATATGAATTTTTTTTATTAAGGTTAAGTGTTGGTTGGTAAATAAGTCATGTGAAATGAGAAGATCTATCTTTCACTTTATTGTTTATAATGTATTTTTTTAAGATAATTATAGGTTATATATTTCTCGAAAAGTGATTGTATGAAATGTAATATGTTTCATCTCTATATATTTACTCATTCCAAAAACTATGTTTTCATGAAGGTTAATTCACTCTTATAAGAGTGACTATGTTTTTCTACATAAAATTTGAATACTGATCCATGAAATAGATTTTATGTTCATGTAGTTTGAAGGGCATAAAATAAAAAACATGTATGTGAAGGTGGTTTTTTGGGTTTATACATACATGAAGAATATTTTCTATAATTTCTATAAGTATAATTTGAGAAGAAGTTTTAAGATGTAAATGAAATTAACTATGCATGCATGAAATGTTTAATGAATTATAGTATTTACAAAGTAGTGAGGAAATAAATTTGAGAAGAACATATAATGAAAATTGTTTGTTATGAGAATAAAAAATAAGTATACTTGATAAGTCCATGAAAAATAAATTTCATCAATATAATATTAATTACATGAAGTATTCATAATAAATACTGTTTAGAGAGATAGGGTCCCACAGACCAGATATTTTACTATATGTTTTAAAAAGATTAGTTGTGGTTCTAGAAGTAGTAGATTGAGGCAGTTGTAAAAATTAGTTATAGATAGAATAATATAGAATATTAAATAAATAGGTTTAAAAAGTTGAGATACCTAGAAAATAAGTCTCTAAAAGTTAGGTAATAGTGATTAAGAACAACTATCAAGTTTGGAAGTTAGGTTAAATGAAAAATATGAGAACCATTAAAAGTTACATATTTTAATATATTAAGAAGTGTACACGAATAACTTGCATGAATTTATATTTTCTTATTTATTGGTAGTCAAATACTAGTGTTAGAGAGCACATGAAATCCATTTAATCAAAAAGGCTCATGGAGGAAGATCTATATCATGTGGTGCAAAAGCAACCAAGAGAAAAAGACAATCTTTCTTGTTTTGGTTCTTCTAATAGGAAACAAGAAACTATAGTTTTAGTGGGACTCTGTAAGGATCATAGTAAGACTATATGCTGAAGAGATTATGAATATTCTTAGTGTAACCACTTTCATTTATAGTGAAGAATCTGTGATTGGTTATTTTAACCAATCATAACAAGGAGTATTTTTTCACATTGAGGATACAAATTTTTAAAAATTATCATGTCTTGTTCCAATAAATTTCTATAATTTCAATGTAAATATGAGATCCATACATTAAGTTAATAAATATATTAACCAATAATATAAGTTTAATTAAGAAAATTGAATTCATAAAAAGTGACCACTAATTCATCCCCCTCTCATTGAGCTAACTATATCTGGGTACTTCAATTGATATCCTCAACATCACTTTGTATCACATAATATGAAATACCTTTTGAATACCCATCCAAAAATATTTTTTATTAAATCTAAAATAATTTTATAAAATCTATATGATCCAAATTTAATCCCCATTCTGTTCACCATAAAATGAAACCCCACAGACCTTTATATCGTTAAAAAATATTAATCTCCAGATCTATAAATGAAATTAAAGGGAAACCTCTAGAAAAGAATCAATTCTAATCAAGATAAAAAGGGATCTAGTTCAATCTCCATAAATTACATGTATTTATATACTTGTGTCCACCAGTTTCATCCCATGTTATCATGAATTCTCTTACATTCCCTCTGTTTAAGGAATCGAGTGGACATGATACACCAAGTATGTTAATCCCATATATCTTACTCAAATGTTCTCAACTCTCTAAATATAGACTAACCACGTTTATTAATAATTAACATTTCATTCACCTTTATAGGTAATCAAATCACATGTTACTTATCCTAATAGATAGTCACATTATATGTACTGTCTAGGTATGATTGTACACTCCTTGGTCTGTCTCAATTGAGGTCCTATATGTTATACTTGTCATATGGGAGGAAAAATATCATCTTTATTGAGCTCCAATTGAAAATATTATAAAAAAATACTCAATAAATTATGATATTCTAAGCCTAAAGGATTTATAAATAAAGGTATCAAAGTATTAAGGTTCTCATTCTAGGTATATCTCCAATAACTAGTAGTGGAGACTTCATATATGATTCATTCACCCTTACTACACTAAAGACACGGTGAATACCACTTTATGTGGTATACTTAGTTATCCATCTAGCTCATGAAAAATATTTTTTATGCTCGATGGATCATTGCTTGTAGGTCACATTCTTTCAGGTTATACTCTTTGTTTTTAGCTCTATGGTGGTTTGGTTCCCGTTCTTCATCAACTATCAGGGCTCCCTTCTCCAAAAATCCCTTCTCTAGTTTCTGATGTGGTGTTGGTTGAGGTCGTCAATGAACAGTGCTGAGATGTGATGACAAGATGGGTGTCATGGGTGGTGTGCAGGGTGGTGATGATATGGTTGCACATTTCCCATTGCACGACCTTAGTTGTTTTTTTGGGTAGGTTCAGTTTTGGGATTGGCTCTCTATCCAACCTAATTTTTTCCCTTTTGTGGTTGTTCTGTTGGATCAGTTATCACTCAACCCTAAATTTATTTTTTATTTGAAAATAAAAAAAGGTTGGTGGATATATATTATACCATTATATCAACCTTTTTTTACTTTATATTAAAGATTTTTGTTAATTTATTACATCTACATGTAATTCCTGCCACATCTCTATGTGAACATATGCTAAAAACCTCCCACTAAAATCTTTAGTGAGTAACATATAAGATGAAATAAATTTTGAATAATTATAACATTTAGGAATAATAATGTTCAAATCCTTGAACATATTCAAACTCCTTAACTCCAAAACATCTAGTGGAATGATGTTAATAACTTATACTTTCTATTTATAAATATTTCTAAGTTAAGAATCATTATCCTTGGTAACCTATTTATTAAACTTTTTCCATGATATATTTTGTTAATTAATGTAACTATTTACAGTATTACCAGCTAACAAATCCTAAACTCATTTAGGATAAATTGATATTCACTTTATAGTAGTAATTAAATGTAACTATTTATATTCCACTTTATCACCATACCTTAAAAATATTTTAGGATATTGATTGAAATTCACTTTACATTTTGACTAGAATAATAATTTAGGAAATAATTATATTCACTTTCTCATGATAAAAAATGTATCATTTAAATTTTATTTACCAGTGCATATCCTAAACTCTTTAGGATATTAAATTGAAATATATATAATTTTTTATTAGTATAATATTTTATTTGTTAACTTTGAACTTCTTAGAGTTCAAATACACTCCCATTAGCCTCTTTGACACTATATTCTCTTCAAAATATCATGATAAGATACCCAAACTTATTTTTGATAAGTCATAACAATTTTTTCCTTTCAATAGGAATATTTAATAAATATAATATAGTATCTAAATCATATATGATATTATTTGTATTTGGATCATCATCTTGTAAAAAATACTTTATTATTTAAATATATCATTGATGGGTGGAAGGAATATCTTCTCTCATACTTAAAAAAAATAGATAAATATTTTATCCTAGGTAGAAATTTTTTATCTTTACCACCTTCTAAAAACATGTTATAAAATCTGATGAATCATAAATCATGTACATAATATCACATTGTTCATAAAAAATATTTTTTAAAACAAATAAATCCTCTTATTATATATGAAAAATAAAATAAATATACACATTTTTATTTAGATTGATCTGATCTTGATACATTCCTTTACATTCAAACCTTTGATGTAGCAACACTTTTCTTCGTCACCTGAATGAAAACAATAAGTTTTATCAATTCTTCCCTTGATTTTAAACTCTTGTATATTTAAAACATTTATAAAACATATTGTTGGTATTGAATACCCATTAAAACCAAATAATACATCTCTATAACATTGATACATAACATGAATATTACATGGAGTTTAAAAGACCATATTAGGCATCCTAAAAAATTCCATCATATGAAATCATTACTCCATCCTTCCTGATTTTTTTCCTTAGGGTTTTATAGCCTTAACTGGATGATCGAAGAAACATTTTTTAACTCTCTAACTAACTTTTCTTCTTTTGGTTTGAACTTTTACCCACTTATACCAATGACATATCATCAAAACCTAGAAATCATATACCCAGTTCATCTATTCTCAACATTGGAGAATATTTTCTAAACTTTTCCATATCTCATTCACATTATTGGAAAATTTCCATAAATGAAAATAGTATGAATTCCTAAACCAAAATAATCCTCAAGGAAACCTTTAATCTCACCAAGTCATTTATATATCCAATCATATTGAATATATGAGTCAAGACTAAAATTCGTTAGGTCATTTTTTGAATCTATCTCTATTAAAACCCTAATTGAATCATTATATGCTTCTTATAATCATTTAGATTAACCTATTAAACAACTTCAATAATTAATTTTTTAGGAAGAGGTATTACTCTAGCACATAAAATTTGTAATTATATAATAATTTTTATTAAGTTACCAATCATTAATGTTGCATACATTAAAATTTTCTTTCCAATAAGATTAATCTCAAAGATAAGTTTAATGATGATGATTCTATATATCTACAACATAACCATTTATTAGATGAGTATTATGTTTACTACCATTTAATAAAGAATTTTATTAAATGGGGTCCCACTAAAATGATGACCCATTTTAAATCCATCACATCCATTAGTTGGACAAGATCCATATTGCATTATAACTCACATTGGGTATCATGTAAATAAGCCATGACTAATTTGATAGACAACTATTATAAATCATATCATATATGATTCTTAGACAGCTGAGTGTATAAACTCTTTTCCCAAATCCATCAAGTGGATTCAATCAACTTGATTCCTCTAGTACCCTAATTATTAGGGCTTCTCGACTAAGTGTAACCCAAAGTAAATGTGAAGAACAAGTCACCTAATGGTTAGAGTGGCCTTATTACTTGATTTCATTGCACAAGATAATCTATGGGAACCTAATGATTTGGGTCACCCATAATGAATGATCATGGTCTTGACAAGTTCCAATTTGGAATGAATCTAACACTTAGTATTTTGAAGAGGATTTAATCTCAAAATCTTATCTCATGTTATTCCTTTTATGTTTACATGCTTATAGTGATTTAGTTCAGAATCATATTTCTTACACTAAACCAACACATTAAAATTATATTGATTTGTAACTTCTTACACAACTCACAGTTTGTGTTACTCACATAAACATAGAATCTAAACATTTTTACACACATCCAAATGTATCTCAGGTATAAGACACATGAACCATTCATGTAAATGTTTAAAATTAAATAAAATTATAGATCCCATCATAAGTAAGCCTGAAGCCACAAATATTCAACCCCCACCTTTGTAGAATAAGGAATAAGCCTTCAGGATAGCGCGAAGTCTGGCCCAAAGTCTCTATACCAAGGGATACATTACTCAATAGATATTCTAATTCATTATAAATATAACCTATAATATGTATAAACTACATTCAACTACAAAACTAAAAATAATAACATTAATTAGAAACTGAATTCAAGATATATAGAAACTAAACCCATTATCATAACTAGAATTTAACCCCTTATATACATGAACGGTAATCTCTAAAAGAAGTTTTACATTTAACCTAAATATTACACATACTCACAATATAAACAATTTATATCCATGGACAATAAATAAGAAAAAAAACATTTAAATTTACATAGTTAAACATGAGATGAACATATATGAACAATTCATAAATAAAAGATAATTACAAACTTTTTATAATTTGGTTATACATTATGAACATTCCATAATCTTGAATATACAAAAATTATATTCTTTTCATAATATTAACTCCATATTAATCATATATGCAATCTTCTTTAAATATATGTTTTTTATGAATTATAAAAATTTTATAATCCAATTTCTATTATGTAAACATTTTTCATAATATAAATATCACGTACTTAAAAATATTTAAACCTTGATCAAATAAATCATAAAACTCTATTTGATGTAGTTTAAATAATATCCCAAATAGTGTTATTACTTCAAACAATTCAAATTCATTATTATTAAAAATTTGTAATCCAAAAATATAAACTCTTTATAATTAACCTAATTTTTTAATTCATAAACACTTTATAAATCACCCTTATGATTTATAAATAAAAATTTTATTTTTAAGTCACAAGGAATGCCATATAACTTGGAAAAATGTATTTTTTATATTAAGATATAATATTGTGGAATATTTATTAATAAATATTTCATAAAAATTTATTTAACTAATTTAAACTCATTATAATTAATTAATTTATAAACACTTTATAAATTAGTAAATACCCCCAAAATACCATTTTTCATTTTTTATAAAAAAATTATAAATAATATGATTCAATTCATAGTTGAATTTAAATAAACATATTTTTTTTCATATAATCATATTCTATGATTTATGAGGATTCGTAAGATATGATTTATTATATGAAAATGCTAAAAAATATAGCGTTGTCGGCCATATTTTATGAATTATAGCTTTATCACCTCCTATAATATCTCTATCATATTTAATGATACACATTGATATCACAAAGGTGATACAATTATTTATTTTTAAAATCTAAACACAATGATATCATAGGATATTACATCATGAATTTTATTCCATAACCTATAAAAAATCAAGGGTTTTTACTTAGTTGGTGCTTATGATATTCTATATTTTATGCAGTGACTCAATCGTGTAGAAAAAAACCTGTATCATATTTTAAAAAAGGAAATATGATATTAAATATGATTTCAAAATCTTTATTTTGCAGCATGATTTCAAAAATTTAATGTCATGGTAAGCTCTGACACCACTTTTGGGTTTTGTATAGATATAACAACACTTTTTAAACTAGTGAAGTCAATATAGAAACCCAATGCAAAACCTAACCCTTATAGATAGATGAAATGATGCATTATAGAAATGAATAAATGTAAATATGTATACCTTACATCATTACTTTCACTGCATTATTCTTTATTTATTCTTGGTGAAGATCATAGAAGTGGAAGTGAAAGATATCCCACCTATGGAGGAATCCGTGATCTACTGAATTGATCATCGTATGAGAGAGATCCTCCTTATCACCACAAAATTTTATCACCTCATAGTGAAAAGGTGGAAGAAGACAGGGTGCCTCAAGTTGGAGGGAGTTTTTCAAATGGACCAAGAAATCTTACATACATTCACCATCTCATGGTGAATCCCCTTTATAAATCCCTTGAGGTTAATCCTTAGGAATTATTTCATTTACTCATGCATTATAATAAAAGATTAAATACCTCATACATTTCATGAAATGATATCATGAATACATATCTTAAGTGTTATATCATATGAAACAACTCTTCAATTACATAAAATATAGAAGAATTCATTGAATACTAACAGTTATTATTCAGTTTCACAAACTTATTGAAGACAACAATCATATGATATGGCTTAGTTATACAATAGTGTCACGACTTGTCCCCCAAGGCTCATGTCGTGACATACCCCAAGACTTCCTCCTGAAGGCCAGAGGTTGGCGACTAGCACTGAAGGCATCAACCAGCAAGTGGGAGGCATTTTCCTGAGTACCTGTATGCACACACATGCCCAACCATGTCCCAGAAACTGAAAGGGGAAAACAAGTAGACTGAAACAACTTTTGAGTACAAGTAAAATTGAAAATAAGTGGGCCGGAATAGAAACCCAACAAAAAACTAAAAACAATAAAGTACAAAGGGACTCGGGTATCCATCTGCAAAAAACCCCACATGATGGTAAGAGTAGTGTAGCTATTGGAAGCCGAGGTAGTATGTCATGCCTGCCTGATCTTACTGGTCCCCTCCTACTCCTAGGGAACCAAGTCCTCCATCAAAATGTCCATCGTCTGCACAAGACAAAATATGTGCGATCAAATCCTGTACATGGGTGAGTAACACAGTACTCCAGTGCCACGGCGCACTGCCGGGGTGCGCCTCCCTCCGACACTAGCACAACTGCCAGCATGCCGACAGGGTCTTCATCATACCACTGGACGTGCTCCAATGGTCCGTTCTCCGCGTCGCTTGTGCCTAGGGCCTCCAAGGGATTTTACCTTCCCAGTGATGGCCTCGATTCCGCCTTGTCATCCACTTGAGAATTCGGTCACAAAGAACACCCAAACAGAGGGGCTCAGGCTTTGTTCGTGTCGGATTGCTCCCTCCACGTTAGAAGTTTAAAGACATGGGGAGGATCAGTGATTGGTGTTCCATCAATCAAAAGTTTAATCCTAAATAGAAATCCCAAAAATAAATACCCTCCCGCAAGAATGCATGATCCGTGGATCAACCTATTTGTGAGTTGATCTGTGTTTTTCATTTAGAAAAAAAGAACACGGAAAATTTAAAATAAAACCCCTACCTCATTGAAATTCATTTTCATAGTGCTTTATCCTCGAGGGTCCAAGAGGTTGATGACATTCATCATTCTTCGAGGTACGTTGAAGTTGATGACGTCCCACTGGAATTCTTCATTCTTAGTTGGGGAGGAAATCCATCAGAGGTTTGTCAGAGAATCGTCACAGTTTAATCCTCATTTCACCAACGCATCAACCATTAAAAAGAAAACAAGTCGCAATGTTTCTATTACGTTGCGATGTCGCGTCATTACACTGTTTCATTTATGAAACATAATATCTATTACATTTCATTAAATCATTGTTACATTGCATGTTGATGATCCATTAATGAGCTCCATTAATGCGACTTGTCACTGCACCACAACATCTATGTGTCACTTCTTGTCGGTGAGAAAAGAAATAAAATAACTTTTTAAGTTATTTTATTATTTTTCTTGAAAAGTCCAAAAATTAACTTTTCGATTCGGCCCTTGCCACTCAAAGTTAAGTCCTTTCTAAGAAAATCCCAGTGTTTTTATTTCAACAGTGCCCTCATATTTTCGATCCAAGTACCGATTAAAAAGTTAGAAAAACCCACTTGCATATTTATTGAGCGTACCTTAAAAAAGTTCAAAATTCTGTTCTGGGCTCACCGGTCCTCGAAATCACGTGCTGTCAGAGCGTGTTGTCTCAAAATAATTCCATATAATTTAAAAAAAATTACACGAAAATTATGAGACATTATATTCTCCCCACCATAGGTATTTACATCCCTGAAATCTAAAACAAGAGATAATAAAAAAAATGGGGGTATTAAGAATGAATCTTAGCCTTTTTCTCCCATGTTCTCTCCTAGAGATTCATGTGTTGCCACCAAACGTGCACCAGAGGAATTTTATGCCCATGCATGACCTTCTCCTTTTGATCCTCTATCTCCATTGGGAACTCTGCAAATGTGTCCCCATTGTCAAAGTCCAGCTCTCCCTAGTCAATGGCATGCAATGGATCATGCATGTATATCCTCAGTTACGACACATGGAAAACATCATGCACCCATGGGAGAATATCTATGTGGTATGCCACCTCATCAACTCTTCTCAGGATCTGAAAAGGTCTGATGAACCTTGGAGATAGTTTTCCACCCCTGCCAAATCTCTACAATCCTCATCGGGGTGATACCCGAAGGAACGCATGGTCTCGCTCCACAAACTCCAAGGGTCTCTGTCTTCTATTAGAATAAGACTTCTGCCTACTCTGTGTAATTATCATCTACTCCTAGATGATCTGCACCTTCTTAGTGGTATCTTGTACTAACTTCAGACCCATGAGTGCCAACTCCCCTATGCCTGTCCAGCACAAAGGTGATCTGCAAGGCTACTCGTACAAGTCCTCGAACGGTTCCATTCCAATAGTGGAGTGATAGATGTTGTTGTATGAAACTCCCCCAGTGATAGGTGGTCCTCCCAACTACATCCAAAATCCAGGATGCAAGAACGAAGCATGTCCTCCAAGGTCTGTATGATCTGCTCTATTTGATCATCCATCTAGGGATGAAAAGATGTGCTCAAGCACAACTTTGTCCTGAATGCCTCATGTAATCCCTTCCACAATCGGGATGTAAAGTGTGCATTGCGGTCTAAGACGACCATTGAATGCTCCCCGTGAAGTCGTACTATCTTCTAGACGTAGAGTCATCCCAAGCCCTCTACCAGTCCCTGATCCCAAATGGGTAGTAAGTGATCTGACTTGGTGAGTCAATCAACAATCACCCAGATAGAATCATGGCCTCTAGATGTGGTAACCCCATCATAGATTTCATCAAGATACCATACCATTTCCACTCTGGTACCTCAAGTGGTTGATCCAAGCCTACTGGAACCTGATTCTCTACATTCACTTGTTGACAAGTGAGGAATTGTAAAACAAACTCTACCACCGCTTTCTTTATCCATGGCCACCAGTATCGATGTTGAAGGTCCTGGTACATCTTCGACACACCATGATGTACCACCAAAGGGGAAGTATGGAACTCTCTCAATACCTCATCCCGTAACATCACTGGTGCTATGGTGCATCCTCTAAAAAGGATGATGTTCTCCCCACCTATCAAATATCCATTAGGAGTCTTTCTTGAGGATATCTGAGCATGTCGAGCCTCGTAGTCAGAATCCACAAGTTGTGCCTCCCTAAATTTATGTAAGAGTGATGGAGTGACACTCATCGACCGAAGGTAAGCTACTCCATCATTACCAATAAAGGATATTTATATCGTGGCTAGCTTCTCTGTCACTTCACTTAGAATATGAAAAATGCTCCTCCTTCTTAGTGCGTCTGTCACCAAATTCCCTTTCCCAGGAGTGTAGACTATCTAAAAGTCATAGTCCTGGAGGAACTCCAGCCATCAAAACTTTCTCAAGTTCAGGTCCTTCTGTGAGAAGATATACCTGAGACTCTTGTGGTCAGAGTATATGGTAAACCATTCACCAATCAAGTAGTGCTTCCAAATCTTCAAGGAAAAGACCACTATTGCTAACTCCGGGTCAAGGGTCACATAGTTCTGCTCCTGATTCCTCAATTTTCGTGAGCCGTAGGTGATCACTAATTTCTCCTACATCAATACATAACCAATTTCATTCCTTAATGCATCATAGACAACTACATACCCATTACCCTCTTTTGGTAGTCTCAAGATGGGGGCACTCGTCAGTCTCTGTCTCAGCTTCTGGAAACTCTTCTGGCACCTATCTATCCACATGAAATGATGTCCCTTCTTTTTCAAAGATGAAAAGGGTGATTATAATCAATAAAAGTTAGGCATGAACCCCTGGTAGTATTTATCCAACCCCAAGAAACTTCGCACCTTAGTCATGTTCATGGGTGGCTCCCAATCAAGCACCGCCTCTATCTTTGTCGGATCCCCTGCAACTCCAGCCTTTGAGATGACGCGTCTTAGAAAGTGGACCTCCTGAATCCATAACTAGAACTTCGAGATCTTACCATAAATCTGGTGCTCTTGGAGTGTATCCAGGACTATCCGTAGGTGTGTAGTATGCTCCTCCTCTGACTCTAAGTACACCAAGATTTCATCAATGAAGACTACCATGAAAAAATCAAGGTAAGGCTAGAAGATCCTGTTCATGAGTCCCATGAACATTGTTGGGTCACTAGTCATGCTAAAATTCATCACCAAGAACTCATAATGGTCATACCAGCACCAAAAGGATGTCTTCAGTACATCCTCATCCCGTACCCGAAGTTAGTGATAGCCTGATATGACGTTGATCTTCGAGAACTTTATCACTCTCTTCAGCTGATCAAAGAGGTCATCAATCCTCGGTAGTGGATACTTGTTCTTCACGGTCACCTGCTTTAGGCATTGTAAGTCCACACACAACCTCAAACTCCCATCTTCCTTCTTGGAAAACAACATTGGGGTTGCCCATGGGGAAATGTTGGGCCTTACAAAACCCTTCTCATGTAAATCCTCTAGCTTTACCATCAACTCGTGCAGCTCCATGGGAGCCATTCAATATGCTGATGTGGATATTGGTTCCATACCAGGGTACAGGTTGATGTAAGAGTCTACCTCTCTGTGAGGAGGTAGTCCTGGAACATCCTCAGGAAAAACATCCCCATACTCGTCCACCACTATATGAAAGCTTGTACTCCTCTCTTCCACCGCACTAAGGGTGAGTCTAGACAATTGATGAGTGATCAGTTGAACCCTCCTCTAAAAAGTATGCCATGTACTACAAGGTTTCCCTTCTCTTAGGTGAAGGAAAACCTGGTCTCATCCCTACAGACACACCACACTTTGCACTTAAAATAGTCTATCTAAGCATGAAATGTAGATAACTAGTCCATACCCAAGATGATGTTGTAAGGCCTCGATGTTTGCTACTATGAGATCTCAGCCGAAGATATCACCTCCTGGAGTAAGATCACACTGCCGGAACCAGTGTGTAATTGTTTAATCCCCTCCCATAAGAGTCTCTAGCCATAAGGATTGAGCAAATGGCTCCACCAGAATCTCAGAGATCCGAACGAGAGATGTGGAAAGGAAAGAGTGACTATCACATGTTTCTATAAGAACTACATCTAGGGTGTAGAAGACATAGATCATACCTCTAATCAACTCTGAAGCACCATGGTCATAAGCCTTTGCTGCCTGAAGCTGAGCTCTCCCCTATCCGCCTACTCCCTAAGGTCGGGGTGGACCACCGAGAGGTGGTGGCGGTAGTACCTTGAACCATCACCCACTATTTGCTACTTGGCCCACTCCCTTTCCACATCCACTTCCCTACAACCCTCCTCACTCAAACTAGTTCCTCTCTCTTAGAGGTCCCTTGACCATATGTTGATCATCTGCACAGTGGGTCGAGAAGTCACGATCCATGTGTCCCTACCGGCTGCATGATTAGAACACTCTACTCCTCTGTTATCTCCTATTGTCTTGGTGGCCTCGCACCACCGATCTTGAGTCCTAGGGTCATCAAATAGATGATATGACCCATTTTGACTATTATTCCATCTGTTAGATGTCTTACACGGATGGATTGACTACCTGTCTCCTGGTGGTGGCACCCACTACGGTCGCCTGCTCTGTGAGGAAGCTTTCTACTGGTAGAGCTCGCTCCAACACTCCAGCCTGCATGGGGATGCTGAGAGACACCATCGATGCCCTGATCTCCCACTTGAGTCTCTGATCAAAGGCTCGATCCCTAAAGAAAGGGTCTCAAACCATGTCTTTATAGTAGCAGAAAAGTTCAGTGAACCTCGCTGAGTACACAACTATTGTCATGCTTCCCTGCTGATGGTAAAACAACTCTGGAATGCACACCAAGAACAAAGTCATGAGGAAGAACTCCTCTCGGAAAAAGCCGCTCGATATTCGTCCAGGTGAGGTTCGCCTCATCATGAGTCTGAATTGTAAGACTCCACCATCTCCCTGCCAAGCCCTGAAGAAGGCTCAGAGCTAAGATTGCCATATGGTCAAGCAGTTTCCTCACTAAGAGAAAGACCTATGTCACTGCCTCCATAAAGTCCTTAGTAAAATGAGGATCCATCTCTCCCCTAAACTTGGGAGGTATCTATCTCTGAAACTCGTGAAAGGCATAGAGTCTTTTAATGTCACCTAATGGTACCACTGGTAGTAGATGCTAACCAATGGGTGGTGGTAGCACTGGTGCACCACCCAGTGGGGCCATCTCGAGAACTGGTCCTTGAACGGACGCCTCTTCACTAGGCGGGCTATCCTCCCAACCATGTATTAGAATCCTAGCTGGATGGCTGCGTGGAGGAATCCTGAAATAGATCAAGATGTTCCATGGTCAATAGATTATACCTAGTGAGTTGACTATTATACAAAAGAACATAAGGAGACACTTTTGCAACCAGTATTTTTATGCATTGAGCCAAAAGGCAGAATTCAAGGTCCTGGTGTGTGGATACGTTGGCCACCTCACCAACACTGGACTCCCCAAATCTAAAATTTAGACTTTAAACATTTTACACTATTTCCCCAAAACAAAAACAACAGACTCTTAGTCCCTAAGGTAGAAATGACCACCTCAGATACCAATTTTTCACGACCCATCCCCCAGGACACGTGCCGTAACATACCCCAATCCTACCTCTCGAAGGCCGAAGGTTGAAGACTAGCACCAAAGGCGTCAACCTACAAGTGTGAGTCATTTTTCTAAGTACCTATAGGCACACACACACCCAACCACATCCCATAAATTGATAGGGGAAAACAAGTATACTGAAACAAGTGCTGAGTACAAGTACAAGTGAAAACAAGTGGGACAGAATACAAACCCAAAAAAAGAACTAAAAATAGGAAAGTACAAAGGGAATTTGGTAGCTATCCACAAAAACCCCACCTGATGGTAAGAGTAGTGTAGATATTGGAAGCTGAGATAGTACGTCCTATCTGCCTGATCCTATTGGGCCCTGCCTGCTCCTAGGCCACCAAGACCTCCGTCGAAACATCCATCGTTTGCACAAGACACAACATGTGTGGGTGAATCCCATGCTGGGGTGAGTAACATAGTACTCAGTAGGGGACCTCAATCCACTAAGGAGAAATACCACAAAACAACCACAAAACAAAGCCACAAAGTAAGTAAATCTCACACCAGGTATAATCTAGAGTAGTAAAATTTCATCGATTACAGTGAATAACATTTCACATTGTTGAGGGACTCATCCATGATGAGTCGCTGAAGTCACCCGAGCCACTAAGATCTACACAGTTTCTGCTCGTCTTCCAAGCCACTAATGTCCACATGGCTCTATTGTGCCACTAAGGTCCACCTGACTACTAGTCTGCCAGGCCACTGAGGTCAATGTGGCTACTCGACTCTCGGGCCACTGAGTTCCACACGGCTACTGCTCGTCTGCATGCTTGATCCTGGGAGATCCGCTCCCCCAAGCCATACATTGAAAAAAATAAACTTCCTTGGAAGTATTATCATAGCATACCAAAAGATCCTCCTCGTCAAGAGGGTCCCAAAGCCGTAAACGAATCGTCAATCGGACACTCGGTCAGCAAGTTATTAGCGTTTTTGTAATCAGGGACTGGTTTCATTTGGGCCCGGTCCAACCTGACCAACCCAGCCCAGGGGTCCAACATACCCCCAATTTAATTTGACTGGCTCGAGCTGGCTCAGTTTGGGTCTGTGTCAGTCTATTCCAGTCTAGCTAGTGGGCCAAACCCAAAGGGCCTAACTAGATTTGGACCGGTTTGGGCGAGGGTCCAGCCGGTCGGGTCGCCCAGTGACCCGGTATCATCTGGCCCGGCCCGCTGGGAGCGGGTCCATCCCACTGAGGTAGGTCCATCCCACTGGTCACGGGTCTGGCCTAGTGGGCACTGGCCTGGCCCGGTGGGAACAGGTCTAGCCCAGGGGGTGTGTGTCCGGCCTGTTGGGCGCAGGTCCAGCCCACTGGGCGTGGTTCCGACCCGCTGGTGTGCATTTGACCCATCTCATACCCGGTCCGGCTGGGATGCAGTTGAGAGATATGTCCTAAACTTCTTTTTTTGCAGTTCGTCCACAAGACCGTTCCCCAACCACGATCGATTGAACATGACTCCTCCGCGTAAGACATGTTGCAGCGTCGTGTTGGCTCGGAGGCCAGTGGCCCATCCTGCTGTGCCACAGCCAAAGTTTGCGGCCTCCTCCATGTGGGACAGCCACTGATGCAACTGTCTAGGTCACCGCGATGCATCGCTGTGGTCTTCGGTGGACCACCGGACGTGCTCTAGTGGCCCGTTCTCCATGCCTCATGTGCCTACGACCTTTAGGGAATGTCCCCTTCCCTCCAATGGCCTTGATTTTGCCTTGCCATCAACTTTAGAATTTGGTCACAAAGAACACCCAAACAGAGGGGCTCGGTCCTTGTTCATGTCAGTCCACACCCTCTGTGTTAGAAGTTTAAAGACATGGGGTGTCTTGGGGATTGGTGTTCCATTAAGAAAAAGTTAGATCCTGAATAGAAATCCCAAAAATAAAGACTGTTCTGCAAGGACACACAATTCGTGGATCAACCTATTCATGGGTTGATCCGTGTTCATTGTTTAGAAAAAATGGAGAAAATTTAAAATAAAACCCTTATCTCATTGACATTCATTATCATAGCGCTTCATCCTCAAGGGTCCAAGAGGTCGATGGTGTTCATCGTTCTTCGAGGTACGTCGAAGTCAATGACGTCCCACCAACATTCATCATTCCTTCATTAGGGAGGAAATCCATAGGAGGTTCATCAGAGAATCCTCATAGTTTAATCCTTGTTCCAATAATGCATCAACTATTAAAAAGAAAACTCGTCATAGTGTTTTTGTTATGATATTTAATTTATGAAACAATGTTGCTGTTATGCATCATTAAAGCACCATTACATTGTGTGTTGACGTGCCATTAATAAGCTCCATTATCACACCTCATTGTTGCCTCGTCACTGCACCATATCATCTCCACATTTCCTCTTATCGGCAAGAAAATAAATAAAATAATATTTTATGTTATTTTATTATTTTTCTCAAAAATTCCAAAAATTAAATTTTCCATTCGACACTTGTCGGCCAAAGTTAAGTCCTTTATAGGGGAATCCATGTGTTATGAGTTCAACATTGCCCTCATATTTTTGATCTGAGCACTGATTCAAAAGTTTGGAAAACCTACTCGCACGTTTACTAAAAGTACCTTAAAAAAGTTCAAAATTTCATTTCGAGCTCTCTGGGCCTTGGAATCACCTACCGTCAGAGCGTTTAGTCTGGAAAAAATTCTATATAATTTAAAAAAATTACCCAAAAATTTTGAGACATTACAAATAGGATACACATGGACAATTCCTTACTTTTTCTATCAATAAAACCATGTGATTTAAATAGAAATTGGAATTAAATCTCATTTCACTCCATTATAATATACCATAATTGTAAAATATAACATGGAATTTTACATAACATGTAATATATATTTAGGAAATATTTATTTTCATACATAAAGGCACATGGAAGTTTAGTAAGTGGATACATAATAGTTCATTAGTTAGATGTGTGAATATGAATTTCTAAATTCTTCAAAAGTTGACAGTCATGCTAAAAATTGTTATAGGAAATCAGAGGTTGTTGAGGTTAATGGTGGATCCCCTATAAATGTTAGAAGATTTTAGAAGTGGTTTAATGGTTGTACCCCATTATAATTAATGGGATTATTCCACATGTACATAGAATGTTTGAGCATCAAGGTTCCATATGCCCAGTTTCCAATGGTAGGTGGTTGTAGTTTGTATGATAGTATGGTAGACTATAAGGAGCTGAAGGAAAATATACAACTACTAGAGGGATGATATCCTAACACTCATGGATATTCATAGTGGTAATTCTAGTGGTAATTCTAGTGGTATGAGATTATCATTGAATGAAATGGAGTTATAATTTTATTAATCTAGGTAGGGTTCTAGAACATGGTTCCCTCGTAACTCGGATGAGTTTTATTCCTTTAATAAAGATGAATTTTCACTATTATGGTTATAAGACTCTAGTTTAAACCATGTGATCATTATGTGTGTTTTGATTTATTTATTGTTTTTTATATCGCATGAATGTTCATGCTCATTCAATTGGATTAAAATAAAGTCATTATTTTATTAAACTAGGGAAAACTGGAACAAGTAGATGTGGCAGATTAGTGTGGTGGATGAGGTGAATTTAATTCCTAATTTTAGATATTGAATCACGGGGTTAACATGGAAACCAAAACTTTTGGGTTCCTTGTTCCACATTTGTGGTTTGAGATAAATTTATGGTGTTTAAATGTTGGATGCTTCTGAATCATTGTTTTTAGAGATTTATCGTATAGATACTGGTGTGGCCCCAATAACTGGTATTAGATTTGGTGGTGTTCTAGTGCCTGATGTCTAGCAGGTGGTATCATAGATTGATTTAAGATCATCTGATGGGAATTTTATCATGACTCGAAAGCAGATATTTGTTATAATATTACTGGATTCCTAAAGTAAAAGTGGTTTTCTGAGTTTTCAGAAAGGTGTCACTAGAAATATATTATTGGTTATAGGGTTTCAAAGAATAAAAAAATTCCTCCATGAATTTTATTCCTGGTGACACATTCCATTTATCAAATTGTAATTTAGAACTTGATTGGAAGAATATTGAAGACTTTTTAAAGACAATATTAATACTTTACACTTTTTGGATTTTTTGTAAGATCATTATTTCCATAGGATAATGTTGAAATGGGTAATGAATGGTTTCATGTATAATGGTGGAAGATATAGACTTTAGAAGATACTAGTGTTTCTATTCCTAGAGTGTTCATAAATTCCATTTATGATGAGTTGGATGGAAGTGATATTTTAATAAAACTAGAATGATGTAAAAACAAACACATAGGATATTCTAGAAGGTGTATATAGGTAGATTGGTGCATGGAAAAAATGAGCATTCAATGATATATTTGAAGTATATCACTATGATATGATTCAAGGGATGAAATTTTCAAGTTGAGTTTTTTTTGTTGGGATTGGAAGGTTTGTTTCCATAAGATTAATTTTCAGAGGTTTCTTAAAACATATATCCATGAAAGGGGGTATATATTGTAATGATAGGTGTTTACCAACCAACTTTAATCAAGTTAATTATAGTTGGGTTTCTCATCTCTTAAAATCTTACAAAGGAAGAAATTTTTTATTCTGGAAGACTTGAGATTATTGAAAAAGTGGTAGCTCTTTCCAGTCAGAGAATAAAAGAAAGGAGTGAATAATGACCCTATATTAGTTGAAAAAGTAGGGGAAGATTTTTGGAATGGTTTGGGACTCACATGGAGGAGAATCATGGATGTGGATAATTGTGAAGTGTACAATATGTTTTCTATATGAATATGTTTAGAAAGAATATTACATGTTGGATAAGTAAAATTCCCAAAGATAGAGGTTGTGGCATGGGTGTCGTGACCACATAGATTTGATAATGAGGGTGAAAACCATGGTTCATGAAATAATTTCTAGAACTAGAATGAAAATTTTCATAACTTACTATGAGTAAAGAATTTATAATTAGTAGTATATTTTCTTGTTCCAAAATTATAGGAACTGGGGAATTGAAACATGGAATGTTATAGTTATTCTTATCATGGAGTAATTGTATAACATACCTTTAGTGATGAAGTATAAAATTAGTGAATGTTTTGGACACCTTTGATTCTAATTTTAAGGATTTGTAGAACCTTATTTATGAAGAAACATGGTGGAATTGAGTGGATTGAATAGTGGTATGATGCATTAGGATTCAAAATCAAACTTAATTTTAGAAAATATGCTGGTGGTGTTTTTCTACAATAACGAGGAGAATGAATCTGGAACACTGGAAGGTTCCACAAATAGGATTTTCACACTTTTAATAAGGAGGAAATGAGCATGTTGAGGATCCATGAAGAATGTATTTCATTTAAATTATACCTGATGGTGTTTTTGGGTGGAATGTTTTGGAAATCATAGTACAAGTTGTTTGGGTTTTCATTGACATGTGTCTTATCTTGTAGATCAAAGTTTTTTCCATATTCCTTAGGGAAACAATATTTCAAAGATACTCCAAGTATATAATTTAATATTAATTTTTATTCTCTCATATGTAGAGTCTTGGGAAGTTGACCATAACTATGTCAAATTCCAGAAGAGGGGCACCCTATGTCTTATGCGTGTTTTCTTTGAAAATGGGTGGTAATGAGACTTTAGTGGTTTTTGACTCCATGGAATTTTTTTGGATGGTATTTAATGTATCGCAAGGTCCTATTTGATATAGGGAGACCCCTGAAAGATAATATCTGAGGATAAAATACAATCGGATCACTGAAACACACATGAATTGGTTGTATTGGAAAATGTTTCCATTAGAGTACATTGGTCTAGTGATATTAGAATTTTCAAAAATTAATAGTTTTATATATAGATTTTTTATGATGTTATTTATGGAATTTTACATACAAAAAAACCTTAGAGTGAAGATTATTAGTGATAAGAGTTTCAGAAGTTTTTGTTTTTAGAAGGAGTGGGGATATAGACACAGTTCATGACACTGTGTGTTTATTGAGACTTCAGTAATTTTGGATAGAGATTAGTACTATTTTATTTGGAGGAAATTCCCCAGAGGTATTCAAAAAGGTTTTGTGGTTTACAAAATGGTAGATCATGTCTACAATTTTGAGGTGAAATTTTCTTCAGTGGGGCCTGGATGATCAAAAGCACAATGGATAACTATATAGACACTAAAAATCATGGACGAATATATGACAATGTTTTAGAAGGTGACTGATGGGAATTTAGTGAATGTATTGAGAATGGTATTTGAGTGGGAGATTATTTAATTTAACCTATGAGAATAATTATCAATTGAGAGTTTTTTGGGTTTTGGTATGATTAATATTTTTTGGCCAAGTGTTAGAATTTCTAAAACTTAAATATTTAAAATATAAATTTGGTGTAACTAGATGGAGAAAGATTAACCTTCACCATATTATTCTAGATTCAGGTCAACAAAAGCAAGTCATCAGAATAAATTTATTGGAAGTATATTGATAGAAGTTGTTCATTAGATGTAGCTAATTGCATGTTGTTTAATAGAGTTGGAAGCAACAATAGAATACTATAACCTAGTGTGGTAATGAAGAATGTGGAATCTATGGATGTATAAAATTGGGGAGAAATCCTATTTTAGAGGATAAAGTGATGCATCTGTAAGGGTTATTCTAGATGTAGCACATAAATTCCAAAGGAGTTGATAGATTAGAGGATGTTATGAATTACATAAGGGGAACTGAGGATGATATATAAAGGTACCTAGTGGTTCATCAAGGGGATATATAATAATTAATCTAGTAGCTTTGTGAATGTGAAATTACTCAATTAATTGAAAGATGAAGATTAAGTAAGAAATAACTATAGAAAATCATAATCTTTCATGGTCAATGGTGGGTCCCCTCATAAATTTTGAAGCATGATGAACAGATTGATCTAATGGACCCCAGTATAACTAGTGGGATGATTCCACATGTATGTGGAATTTTAAATCACTAGGGTGATGGAGAATATATTATAGTAGAATAGAAGGATAAGAGGTGAAAGATGAAACTATCAAAGGGATGACATCCAACCACTCATCAGTCTTCATAGTGGAATCACTAGTGGTAGAATATTATCATAAGATGAGTTATAGTTATAGGTTTATTAATCTGGGTAGGGTTAAAAAACATGGTTTCCTTATAATTGAGATGAGTTTTGTTCCTTGCAAAAATATTAAATTGTTCTTATGTGGATGTAGGTCTAAGTTCTAAACTACATTATCCTTATGTTTTTTGTTCTTTATTTATTATTTTCCTATTATGTTCATGGTCTTGTTTATTATCATATCTTGGAAGGAATCTCTTATTGAATGAATCTAGCACGGTTCAGAACAAGGAGGAGTGGTGAATCAGTGTAGTGGTTGGGGTAAAAAGTTTTCTTAGTTTAATATTTGGAACTATGGGGGTTCTATATTGATCAAGATTTTTAGGTTCTTTGTTCCACTTTTAGGTATGTTAAAAGATTCTAGTGTTTGGAGGATGGGTGATTCAAAATATATGTCTCTACAGCTTTAACATATATATGTTAGAACAACCCCAAAAAGTGGTATCATAGATGGTGGTGTTATAGTGTTCAATGCCTAACAAAGTGTTTGGAAGTTTTCCAACATAAGATCCCACTAAATACAAGATATCAAAGAATATTTTACATCCCTTGAACTATTAGATCATTCACATTTGGGAAGAACCTTAATTATTTAGGTACTATTGTCAATCTCATTTCACTAAGTGTTTTTTAGAAATTGGTATTGGATGAGCAAAATATGACATGAGTATTCCTCCAACTTATTTACCAATCAGCGAAATACCCAAGAAGAATTATTGAAGACATTCTCATCAAGGTAGTGAAATTTATTTTCCCCGCTAACTTCTTAATCCTCAAAATGGAAGAGTAGGGGGATGTTACCATAATTTTAGGGAGACCACTCTTTAAAACTAGGATGAATTTTATCAATGTTAACCAAGTTAGACTCTTTTTTAGATTTTTATACAAAAAATTTATCTTTTATCTAATAAAATCTATGAATCATAAAGATGAATCAGAATATTGACTTGATATTTTTTATAATGAAGAATAACCCTCCATTATGAGCCTATAAGAAGAATAATATTAGAAAATGATGCATCTTATTTATGAGATGGTGGAAGATAAATAACATAAAATCAATGTTTAAGATAAAACCAAATCTTAATTTTTTCAGTGGATAAATAAATTTTCAAGGGATTCTTATAAGGAGTCCATTCCTTCAATCATCAATCCATAATCTCTTTATTTGAATCTATTTACCAATATATTGAGATACTTATTTTTGGGATATAAATAAACCTTACTGGTGACCATTAACATTGAATTGAGAAAGGAATAAGAAGAGGAAATTTAATCTCTTGGGGTATTGATGACATCAAGGGCATTAGTCTAACTATTTTTATGCAAAAAGTGTTGTTGGAAGAAGAGAGTAAATTGATTTTTCAATCACAAAAAAGACTCAAACCACCAAAAAATTAGGTGTTAAAAAATTATGTTCTAATAATCATGGATGCGATAATAATATTATACATTTAATAAAGTGAATGAGTCCGTCCATTAGAAGTTATTCATAAGAAATTAGGTATCACTATGATAAACAATGAAGAGAATGAGATCATCCCAATAAGAACCATTATGTGATGGAGGGTTTTCATGGATTATAAGAAAATAAATGTATCCCCATAAAAATATCACTTTACACTACCATTCAAGGATTAAATACTATAAACATTAGTCAAAAATGAAATTTATTGCTTCATAGATGGATACTTAGATTATAATTGAACACTAGTGGATCTAACTAATCAACCGAAGATGACTTTTATATGCCCATATAGTAATTTATCCTATCATTACATGTAATTTGGAATGTTAAATGCATCAGTGAAATTTAAAAGGAGCATGACACATATGTTTCATGACATGGAAGAATACTTTCTATAGATATTCATAGTTTATTTTTTATTTTATTGGAGATAATTTGAGGTGTGCTTGAACAAAAAGTTCTTGGGGCTCAAGGGATGTGAAGAAAAATTCCTAAATAGGTCGTTGTACTCGAGTATAGAATATCCAAACAAGGAATTCAAGTAAATCCCACAAAGATAAGGGTGATACAAGAGCTACCTGATTCAACCAGAGTAAAAGGGATTTGGATTTTTGTTGGAAATGCTAGATTATATCAATTATTTTTTAAGGACTTGTATAATATATCCCAACCACTAAATCATCTATTGAATTAAGTTCTATTCAACTCTGATGAATCATGCAAAGAGGATTAAAATTATTTCAAAATAAATTTAGTGAATTCCTTGATTATGATTTCTCAAAATTTGGAGATTAAATTTGATCTAATGTGATATTTGAGAGAAATCAATGTAGGAGATGCACTAGTAGCATGATTTGATCAAATATTTTGACCAGTCTACTATGAAACCCATACACTCAAAAATGACCAAATAAACTACACTACTATGCAGAATGAACTCATTGTCTTGGTATTTTATTTTGATAAGATTAGATCATATCTTGTACTATCTAATGTTATTTTATACACTATCTATACCGCTCTAAAGTACATATTGAACAAAAAAGAAACAAATACAAGGCTAATTTAATGGATCTTATTTCTAGAAAAGTTTTAGATTTTGATCAAGAACCAAAAGGGTTTATATAATGTGTTGGATTCTTTGTTTTCAAGTCTACATATGTTATATGTGCAAAAATAGGAGATTGACTTTACTGATGAGTTTTTAGATTAAGATATTTTCTATGATAATATGAAACTCACCCATGATTTGTTTATATAGAAATTTATTTGGGGAATAAGAAAATGTATATACATTTTTTATATAAAAAATGAAAGAAATTTTTATCCAATGTAGACCATTATTTCTAAGATGACCCTATTTTGTTTAATAAATGTGAAGATGACCTAATTCGGTGATGTGCTCCCATGTTAGAGTTGAAGAAAATACTAGAAATCTATCATTAATCACCAATTATAGGAGGCCATGGTCCTGATAGAACATTTTCTAAGATTCCATAATGTGGATTATTTCAGCCCATTCTTCACAAGGATGCAAGATAATTCTTGAGAAACTGTGATTAATTCCCAAGAATTGGAAAGATTGTAATGCGAAATAAAATGACCCAAAATACTATTCTAGAAGTTGTGGAATTTTATGGGTGGGGAATCAAATTTTTGGATCCCTTCCTTAATTCCTTTGGAAACACATATATCTTGGTATGTGTGGATTATATTTTAAAATCGATGGAAAGTCAAGCCACTTCAAAAAACATATCCCATGTGGTTATCTTGTTTTTGAGAAAGAATGTGTTTTCTTTCTTTTCAATTCCTCAATTAATCATTAGTGATCAGGGTAATAATTTCAATAATTACTTATTGAGGATATTTCTATAGAGGTATGGAGTTAAATAAAACACTATCATCACATATCATCTATAAAATAATGGGTAATAAAATATTTCAAACCAGGAGATCAAGAATATTTTGGAAAATGTAGTGAGTGTAATCCATAATGATTTCATTAAGAAGATTGATGAACCATTTTGGGTGTATATAGCAACACTTAAAACACTGATAGGTATGAAAAAAATTATTATTATAATTAAAAATCCATGAAACATACTAGTGGAGATCGAGAATCAATCATATTGGGCTATTTATAAGATGAATATGGAATTTAAACAAGTTATAATAAATATATTTCTATAGATGGATGAATTGAAAGATATCATAAGAGATGCATATGAGAATACTAGGTTTCACAAGGAGAAGACCAAGAAGTGTCATAATCAACTAAGCACTCGATGAACATTTTCACCTAGAGATAAGGAATTATTTTTTAACTCATGATTGGAACTATTTATAGGAAAATTGAAGTCATGGTGCTCAAATCCTTTCATAGTAGTCAAATGTTATCCATATGAATCAATTTATATCTAAATAAATCAAGACACCTTATTCAAATTCAATATAAAACGATTAAATATTTTTATATATGCTTTATATGATGGATTAATTCTCTCTATAAAGTTTGACTATAGCCCAAAAAGGTGTGTATAGATTTAGACTTTAAATGAAGCAGCAACTAGGAGGAAACCCATATATGTTTTCATTTTATATGTTTTATTAATTTAGTTTAAGTTAGGAATCTTAATAGATTATAGACTCTCATTACTCTTCTATACCCTTGTATTAGAGCCTCAAGGGAACCACATCAAATATAAAGAGGAATTCTTATTAGAAGAAGTGTAATGACCATATTATCCACACTATGACCTTAACTCGAACAATTTTATTCATATCTTGGAGAAAATAATCATTCCACAATGGGAAAAAGTAACGAGAATAGGAAGAATCTTAAATTTAATGAGGTCTTCATCATGCTGCAATCTAATCCCTATAAGCAATAAAACATAATTGCAAGTAGTTGGTCATGAAATTTTAAAATTATACCATTCCATAACTCTTATTATCAATACCCTTATGTATCATGTAATATAATTACGTATTATAGGGGTAACTCATTAAACTTTACCTAAGGAAGAGCCCAAATCTCCAGGTCGTGATGACTCTATCAATGACGTGAGCACCCCTAAAGACTAAAACTAAAATTTCTTAGGGTTTAATATTAAATGATCACATATAAATGAAAAATATCACACCATGACCAAGGTCACAAAATTTTATTATATGCAGGATGCTCAATCATTTGGAACTCCCTCAATGTAGTTTGAAATCAAGGTTTTCCACTAAAATTATTTATTTTAATATTATAATATTATCTCATGTGTTCAAACTTAGTTCTTTATGAAATTAAGAAAATATGTCTCTTCGTATTAGGAATTAGATTACTGTAATATTAATATATGGAGGAAAACTATCTACAGGGAGTAATGTTACATGAGTATGATGGAAGGCTCCTTAATAAGGTCTCAAGATAAACAGTGTTGGGTCATATATGCATGTGTTGATTTGAGGATGGGGTATTATTAGGGATAGAAGTATATGTATAATTATGGATTTATAAATCTTTTATGGTGATATATCCTACCTCCAATTATAAGAAAACACTATTCTTACCAGAATCATACTTTATATGTCTGATAACCTAAATCTAGATTTATTTGTATCTGATTTGTACCAACTCATCAACTGTATATTTGGAATTTCTTAATATTATTATAGTATTACATACATTATCAAAAATTGTTGGATTTTGATTCATCAGAATTTAGAATTTATTCACATTTGGAATGAGGAGAATAAAGTAGTATACCTCCTTGCTTCTAAAGGAAATTAGTTAAAACCTCTTAATACCTACTCTAGTGAGTTTTCCTGGACTTCATATTATAATAATATCATACAAGGGGTTTCCCTTGTATTTCTTTACTTTAATCCACCTTGAGGCCACCTTCTACTCTCTTCCTTTTGGCACTTATTGATTTATTTAATAAAAATTTAGTTTTCAGTTAGTCATGACCATTTATCTTCCCCTTATCTAGAGCTCTCATGGATGATGTACCTTATGTTTTATTCAGTACTAAATCACCCTCTCTAGCCAAGGTAACACTTCTGGTGCCTCTTTAGTGTGATTTTATATTCCTCCCCATTCCCAAATAACCCAACCATTCCATTACTTCCATCCATTTATTTCTAACCTAACCATTTCAACACCTCCATTCCATACTACCTTTTTAAACTCTTTAAAACCCATCTTCATGAAGGTTCTAAATACAGTTGAAGCACCTAGTGGGTGAATAAATATAAAGTTTGTTGATGTATTAGATGTATCATTCAACAATTGTGAAAGACATAAATGTAATGACCAATGAAATTTTCCATTGAATATTGACGTAGGAACCCCCAAACCCATAGAGGGTTTTATGTACGCTAAATTTATAATTTCTTTATATTAGATTTGAATAAAGAATACTTAGTATTAGTATCTTTATTTGATTATGTTGTTAATAATCTAAAAATAATTTTGGATTATCATTATTGAATATGGAGGAACCAAAGTAGAGCCCCTCTAGTAATGATCCACACATGGTCCTTTGATCTCCAAATAATTACCAATGGAAAACAGGGTGATAGTATGACATATAAGTCATCTTGTGTTGTTCGTCTTGATCACTACAAGATCCTTTGGGTTTAATAGATTTTATTATTTTCTTCTCATTCTTGAGAGGAAGAGAGAAGGATGAATCTAGAGAGAATTCCATTGTGCAGAATGATTTCAAATTCTCGATTAACCATACATAATAGATTATTTATAGAGTTGGGATTTAAGTTAAAATATTATTTAATTACTTAAAGAACCTTCGATAATATAATAAAACTAATCTGACCCCATACCATATAATAATAATATATTATTATTTTATGGCTTGTGGAAACTGTTACAATAATAAATATTATTTTATTGAATTATAAATTCATATTTATCACTGGAAATGATATTGGACAACTCATCCTCCCTGAAATTTATTGAATACCTGAATAAATATTTGTTAAATATTTATTCATAAATAAATATTCTTTTCACATTTTGGTGAATAAATATTAATTAAATATTCAAAAAATAATATTAATATTCTATTCATAGTCTTATGAATAAATTTTTATTTAATATTTGCGATTGATAAAGCTTAAATAAAATTATTCCCCAGTATTGAGAATAATATTAATTCTAATAATTAAATTCAAATAAAAATTAAACATGATCAATGTAAATACTTAGTGTGTGACCCTATAGGATTATTTCTCATTGGCATTTGGCAGGATTGCCAATAGTTCAAGATTACTGTATGGTAATAGGTCAAGGAACCCAAGAGAAAGAAGTTAATATCACAACATCAATAACCACATAATAGAAATTTCTATGCAATATAATCTCATTGTCACAATATCTCATGAAGCATGTTGGACATATATTTCATCAAACTATATTCTTGATATGTCTTTCTTTTATTATTAGATATAAACTCATCGTTACACCATGGCCATTAAATTTAAGGTGACTATTCCATTTCAATAAAAGTTCTAAGATATAAACTTCCATAAATATAGAAGGTATAAATCCTTACTTGAATTATCTAGTAATAACATGACAATCCAGAAACACCCAATAAAACTTAATTTCCATGAATGTATGGCATCATAGTTTTTGTCAATAAATCTAAGTGCATGATTCATTCCATGCATTAATAAAAATATTAAAATATAAGGAACATTACACATGCTCATAGATAGAAATATCCAATAGTATATAAACCAGCGGAATTCCTACTGGCAGGTCTATTCCTGTAACCTCCCATCTTTGAGATTACCAAGTGTGAAATTCATAAGAAGAGGTATCAACCACTAATTAGTACTCACACCTAACAATCGAAACTCTTTGTGTTCCATTATACTATTTTATCTGACAATAGAACTATATTTAAGTATATTATTACGACATTTCAAGGTTCTCATCATAGAAAGGTGCTTCTATGACCTTATCAATGTGATATATACTCTAGTAAATTATTACATTAAATTAACGTAGAAAAAATAACAATATATAATAATATGTTTTATTAATATTCAAATCTTTTAATATACATGTAATTCAAAGTAAAAAAAATTGGTTCTAGAACACCAAATCCAGCATACTCCCACTTAGACTAGAAATAATTGGATATGAATTTCAGTCCACTAGAACTCACATGAAGATCATATTTATGCTGAGTTAAGGATTTATTCATGGGAAATTCCTTGTTTTATTTCATGGATATTCTAATCACTACAACTTCACCACTTTGAGAAAAAATCCCTCTAGATATGATACTTCCAAAGTACATTCTTCATATTCTAGTGTGAACTTAGGGTCCACCACTATAGTATTACCATAATAAAGTGTGATAACTTCTTTACTAATAGGTAATATGTCAATCACTTGGATGAATTTTCATATCCAAAATAATTCTTTAGTTTCCTTAGAAGCTGCAATATACTTAGACTCTACTATAGAATATATGACCACATATTTCTTTGATCTCTTCCAACTCACAACACCTCCATTAAGAGTAAATATATACCTCATCTATGATTTCATATTGTCTTGATCTATTTGGAATCTAGAATCTATATATCCTATGATGTCTCATTCATCATCTCTTCTATAGACCAGAAACATATCCTCCACACACCTAAGATACTTAAGGATAGTCTTTAATTCTATCTAATAGTGGTCACCTAAGTTAGCTTGATATCTTACTACCACACTTAAGGTATAAGAAATATATGTACTAACACATAACATATCATACATGACTGACCCAGTCACTGATGCGTATGGAATAATTTTCATCGTTTATCTATCTTCATGCATCTAAGGACACCTTTTCTTGGAAAGATGAATGCCATGTGACATTGTAAATTACCCCCTCTTGGATTGTTCTATACTAAATCTCTTTAGTATCTTATTAATATATATACCTTGAATTATGTTGAGAAGACTCTTGGCTCTATCATGATGGGTATTTATCCCAAGAATATATGTTTATTCATCTAATCCCTTAATGTTTAATCATTTATTCAACTAGGATTTAACTAAAAATAAGACTAGTATTTCATTTCCAATAAGAAGTATGCCATTGATATAAACTATTAAGAAAATGAACGTACTCCCACTAAATTTTTTATAGACACAAGGATTTATTTAATTCTTTATAAAACCAAATATAGTTATAGAATCATCAAATAAAATTTTCCATGACCAAGATGCTTTGTTTAATCTATAAATGGATCTTTGTAATTTTCAAACATTTTTTTAATTCTTTTATGTCAAAAGACCTTTAGGAAATTTCATAGAAATCTCCCTAAAGGTTTCCATTATGAAAGGATGTTTTAAAATAAATTTTACAAATATCATAGTCATTATAATCCATAATGAAATGTATAATTATGATGTATTTCAGCATTGCATCTGGTGAAAAGGTTTCATTTTAGCATATTCCTTAATGTTATTTGAACCCTTTTGCAACAAGTAACGCCTTATAAGTACTAACTTTTCCATACATGACCAATTTATTTTTAAATACCAATTTATAACCAATGAGATTTATATCCACTAGAGGATATACCAAAATAGAAAATCGTCTTTGGTGAATGAAATCCATTTCAGAATTCACAGCTTCTTGAAACCTTGCAACATATATGCCACTTACAACTACCTTTTAGGTTACAAGATCATTATTATCAACTACTAATGAGTCACCATCCTTGGTGACTATAAATCCATACCATTATTGTTCTATAACCTCTCTTATACTCCTATGTAGTACTTGTGTCTTTGTAACTTCTTATTCTATGGAGCTTTGTGGAATTTTTTCATGTGCCAACTCTTGTATACCTTGATCCTAGAATTCATCAAAGTATTTCTCACTCCCACTAAATATTTTTGATATGCTCTACCACTCAAGTAATATGGTGTTTCTTTCAACTATTACCTTTTTGTATGAGGTGTTATATCAGTAATATCCCATTATTTCCTTGGGGTATCATATAAAGGTACACTTTGTGACTCCCAGTGTGAGTTTGTTTCCCAAAGAGGCCTTAAAAAGTTATTCACAACCCCACACATGTAAGTATGATAATTCATGTTCCTTTATACTCCATAATTGATATGGAATACCATATTCTACTTTAGTTTTATCCTATTTTAGTATTTGTGCTACTATCTATAACACATACCCCCAAAAGGACAATATAAGACTATCATGACTCGTCATTGATCTCACCATGTCCAATAGGATATAGTTTCTCCTTTTGATTATAACATTACATTGTGGTTTATAAGGAGGATTTAGTTGAAATATAATACCAAAATCCCATAAATAATCAATAAAGTCTTGATTAAGATATTCTCCACCTTGGTTAGAGTGTAGTTTCTTAATCTTCTTACAAATCTAGTTCTCAGCTTCATTCATATATTCCTTGAATTTATCAAAGGAATCTATATTATACCTCATTAAGTGGACATGTAAATATCTAGCTAAATCATTATTAAAAATTATTAAGTATGAGTTCCCACCCCTTTCTTCATCTAGAAATGGTCTACACACATTGGTATGAACTAATTCAAGAATCTCTTTAACCCTTTCTCTTTTTCCACTAAATGGGGATTTGGTAATTTTCCCTCGTAAACATGCATGATATGAACCAAATGGTTTTAGTTCAAATGAATCTAAATATCCATATTGGTGTAATTTTATCAAATGATTTTAATTTACATGGCCAATCTAGTGATACCATAGTTGGGTGTGTAATAAGTCATGTGAAGTAGTTTCATAATTGATTGAAATTACTTGGTTTATGTAATCCAACACATTAAGACCATTATTTAAAGATGAATTACGAAAATATATGATATATTTATAAAATAAGAAACATTTATTCCTGAACATGAAAATAAATCCATTTTTATCAAGTATGGATACAGAAATAATGTTGTTGGAAATAAATGACATATAGTAACAATAATTTAAAATTAAGATCATTCATATCGGCATCATAAGGTGGTAATCCCCAATATCCACAATAGTAAGTCTATATCCATTGTCTATTCATATATCTACCTCCCCTAAGAAAATATTCTAGAATCTACTTGGTTCCTATATTTTAATACATATGTGAGAACCATATGCTATATCTAATACCCAATTTGTAAAAACAAATATATTTAAATTGAAAACAAATAAACTTGAAGCTTTCCCTTATTTATTTTCCTATATACAATTTTTCTTCCAATGGACTTTATTTCCACATTAAAAATAAACTACATCATGTTCCCTTTCTAGACCCTTGATATTTCTCTTCTTGTAAGTTACTTGAGAAGAAGCTTTGCACTTAGAGCTTTTCACCTGAACTTTCCTTTTATTCACCCAAGAATGAAAGGATTTTCATGATTTGTCTTTTTATCAATTTAGAAATGCTGTGTGGGAATATTTGGAATATACTTATCTATATTGTTCATAATAAAATTAACAAAAAAGATATAGAATCTAAAAGGTAGTGATATAAGAATGAGATCAGTGTATATTTATTTAGGTAATTTAAACCCAATAACCTCTAGGCACTCAATGTAGCCAATGATTTTGACTATGTGAGGCCCATTTGGTGAACCTTATCTAAGATTACTCCGAAATAGAACCTTGAATATCTCAAACTATTCCTATCTAGATCTCTCCTGATGTATACCACATAGACGATGGAGTATTCTATAAGCATCCATGTCTTTATGAGATTTCATAAGTTCACTAGAAATGGATGAAATCATTAAACAAAGAATGTTGAACATGTCACTAAAATGTTTATCTTAGATAATAAACTATTCATCAATCACCTCCTTTGTAGGAAGATCAGGTGGTGAGGATTCTAGCATATAATATTTCCATTCATGGTGAAATACAACATGTAGGCATCCGAACCATTCATAGAAGTTACTAACAAAAAGAAAATGGTCTTTCTCCAATATTGATCGCATGGATAATTTAGATGAATAACTTTCCATTATTCTATAATTATAAAGGATATTATTATTATTAATTCACTTAATTACAATTTATGTGAGTCATAATAATAATTTTAATTTTATTAAGTCTCTCACTATTTTATCAATTCCAAACATCCCTCGCCATTGGACTCATAATGTCTATTTTCTTAGACATTCTAATAGAAAGGATCCATATTATACTTCTTAGAACCCAAGAGAGATATTTATCAATTACTCAAGGGTATTTAGGTAGGTAGGTCTTTTACAACTGTGGGATTATAGCTCCTTGATCTGTTGAGTGGAATCCTTAGTCCAGAAGCCCTTACTGATATTTACTAAACACTTTACAACAAATTAAACCAATTCTATCAAGGGATTCTTATCTTGATGTAAATTGGTTAATTCAACCCAAAAATTTCATAATAACTCCACAATAAATCTTATTATCCCAACAAGGGATGGGAAAATTCTTAGTTCTATGGATTTTCATTCATAATCAAGTAATGGAAGGCTTATCCTAACTTAATATTAAGTTGAAGGATTTTAGTTATTATGTGGAAATTTGTATTATTTTATCCTTTACATGTATGATTAATATTAAGTGGATTTAACTTTAGTGATTATCCATGTTTAGATAAATAATTTATTCATAATCCATTTATTTAAATTATATATTTTCATATTAGTCCATTTATATATGTGATCATAATATTTCATCTATAAAATAAATAATGAATAAGATAGAAATATATAAACAAATAAATGACCTAATCATGATCTTATCTAACAGTTGATTTTTTGAGTAGATAATAAATCAACATATGATCTAGGGTAAAACTAATTATTGCAGTCTTGGCATTAGTTGCATCATTCCACCTATCCACCAGTGTATCACCTAGGTTGGAATCATCTCAATTTTAACTTGGACTGCCTCTATGTGACTTGGCATACTCATTTTATTATATGTATTTATAACTCATACACAGGTGAGAGTAACCAAGGGACTAGTAAAGGGAAATTACATAAATCATCTTCGACACATAGATCCTACAAAATAATGGGGGAGAGTTGAATCATAGACTTTCATATTTAAGTTAATAATAAATAATTGAAAACCCATGTAATAAACTAACTTAAATAAAACCAACACATACAAATGTTTGGTCAAATATCATGAACATTCATGCATATGAAATAAATATGAAAATGTATAATAGCTAATATTTACCTCTATTCATTATTTATTATTAAGATAAATACACTTTTATTAATTTATTAATTAATTCCCTTTCATTTTAATGACCATCCAAAATATCTTAGAGATACCCATCATTAATTTATTCATGGAAAATAAAAAACATGACCATTAAATACATGAAATTACAATAAATTAATTGAGATTTTTTAATTATTTAAATACTCTATTATATAGTCAAACGCATTTGGTGAAAATATTGTAATTAGGTTTTAATATTGAAATTAATTATTTTTAATGTAACTTAATTCTATCCATTATTAGGAGACTACATGGTGTGTACTTACAAGATACACTCTGTATACCTCAGTTGTCATGTATCTGAGATAAATGCACAGGTCTATGGAATATACCTCAATCTGACTAAATTGTGTGTACTAACCAACTACAAATCACGTGTTCCACTTTCTGTGTGTCTACATAAAATTCTAAAATACATGGTGTTCTCTTAAGATGTAGTAAATAATGAGTTACATGTTTTATATACTAGATACACACCATGTATGTCATTAATTGTCCAGGATATCAGTCTAACATGATTAGAAACCATATATTTGACCAAATTGTTAGCGTGAATTTTCCACTATATCATGTAGACTAAATGGAATATATGTTAGCTATATTCCATGTCATTTAACAAGCCATGTTCCAAACTATCTAGTTAAACATGTATTGTTCAATAAATGAACCACATATTATTACTTCTTAGAATTTTGTGTATCCCACGACACATCCAGGTGTAGTGATATTGCGTACATGGTGTGTACTATAACCACACACCATGTAACCCAGTCTACCTACTATAAATATTGGCACTTCCTGATGGAATCTCTAATAATTCTCTATATATTCTTAGACTTTAAGAAATTAAAAATCTTGAATGATAATAATAATGAATATAAAAATCATGTAAATTAAAATTTATATTAAATAAAAAATAATTTGAAATGTAATATATAACCACTTTTGTGCATAATTGATCAATAATCAAATAAATAATTATAAATTTAAAATTTGAATACTCTGATACGACTTGAAAGTTCTAGGTGAAGTGGAAGCACCTGGTGGTAAAATAACCATAATGGTTATTTTTGTATTTTATGGATCATTCATTAATTTTTCAGGATTTAAACATCATGAACAGTGAAAAGTTTTCATTGAATATTGACTTAGGAACCCCAGAACCCAAGGAGGACCTTATTCATGTTAAATTTATAATTTATTAATATTTTATCTAAAGAAATAATAACTAGTATTAGGATATTTCTTTTATGATGTTATGGTTCATCTTAAACACTTTTTGGATACCATACTTACATAGGTAGTGCCCAAAGTAGCACCCCTCTATCGGTGATCCCCAAGTGGTCCTTTGATCTCCGAACAATCAACGATGGAATATCGGGTTCTAGTGCAATGTATCAATAGTCTTGTGTTTTTAATATTGATCACTAAAATATACTTTGGTTTTAAAAAATTCCATCTAGTTTTTATTGGTCTTGAGGTAAAGAGAGAAGGAGGAATATAGAGAGAAGTCTGTTGTGTGCAATGATTCTTAATTCTCGATTAACCCTACACGATAGACATAACTTCCTATTTATAGAGTTAGGATTATGGTTAAAATATTATTTAATTTCATAATACCCTATAAATAATATAATAAACATTATATAACCTCATTCTATATAATAATAATATATTATTACTATTTTTTTATTCCTTACACTAATTGGTACAATGATCAATATTATTTAACCGAGATTTAAATTAATATTTTTTACTAGACATGATCATAGTCCACTCATCCTCCTTATCATTTATCAAATACTTGAATAAATATTTATTAAATATTTATTCATAAATAAATATTTATTAAATATTTATTTATAAATAAATAATATATTCATATTCTAGTGAATAAATATTTATCAAATATTTAATAAAATAAAATAAATATTTTATTCATAGTTTGGAGAATAAATATTGATTAAATATTTTTGATCAATAAAACATGAAATATTATTCCTAGATCATGAAAATAATATTTATTCTAATAATTAAATTAAAATATAATTTAATTGATATCAACAAAAAAACTTAGTGTGTGACCATCTAGGCTTCTTTATTGTTATCATTAAGTAGACTTACCTAAAGTATAAGATTACTATCTAGTAATGAGTTTAGAAACCAAGAGAAATAAGTTAATATCACAACATCGACGACCACATACGAGCGCTCACTGTGCAATATAATTATTTTATAACAATATCCCATCAATTAGGCTGAACATTCATTTCATAAACCTATATTATTGATATGTATTTATTTGAATATTTTAAAAGAATTCATCATTACACCATGGTTATGGAATTTAAGGTGAAGATTCTATTTCAATCAATGTTTTGGGATATCAAATTCTATAAATATAGAAGTAAAAAATACCTAACTTATTTGTAGATCCAAGATAGATCGTAGACAGACACTAAGGGGGTTGAATTAGTGTACCTGACTTTTTACTGAATTTTACATTGTTTCAATTAACCCATATACTCTTGATCCTCATCCTTAGTTAAGAGGAATGGATATATTGTGTTCTATTTAAAATCACATATACATGCAATGAAGATAATAAAGGATAAAATAACACACAAGGTTTTTTAAAAGGTTAAATACTAAGACCCACTCTTTTTCATGATCAACCTGTGTTTGTTTCATGGATTCTATTATCAATATAATTTTTAGTGACTAAAAACATCTAGAATTGGAATATAATGTTTAGGCCGGAAGTAAACAATCATTTTGAGTCAGTGGTGTTATTTATATTGGTACCACCAGTCTTTAATGATACTTTGTATACCATAACCACAAGTTATTTAAGGTTACTAAATAAACACACTAAACAAGATCTTATTTACTATATTGGATGGGTTTACATAAACTAGATAATCTTGTTAATAAAATGTAGGTATTTTAATGGTACTTGATCAATCAAGATTATATGCACGTTGAACCACTACTCTATTCTTTCAGAATTATTAAAAATATAATCTATAAATACACTATAAGTTTTATTCTTCCTCACTATATCAAATGATTGGGTATTCTATGATGAAGCTATCAGCCTCAATATCATGCATGAAAGTGGTGCACACACCTTCTTCAAGAATACTATATACAATAAATATCCTACAAAATGTTAGCTCTATCTATCTTCTTGAATTCTCAAAAATTGTAAAATAAAAGATAGATTTTCTAATAATATACATATATTTAGTCTTAAATCAAGCACACTTCATGAATTATTTTCATGGAATATTTTATTTTCACATGTTTTGCATAAGGTTGTGATTTTGTAAGTACTATCCACTCCTTTTGTACACACAATTGAAAGTAATTTACGCACTATTTTTTCACTTCTTATGACACTTCATCGATTCATGCTAAGAATATAACATATCTATGTGTGGATCACACTTCACCGATTAAATTGTAGCTCGAGATCCTTCTTCAAGCACACTATTCTATTTGAAAACTTGGAAGGAAATGTGGGTGAAAATCCTCATTCGCATGAAGAGATATTGTAATATCACTTCCTTCTTCATATGATCATACAAAGATCACATGAATTCATGTTCTTCAATTTCACTTCCCATAAATGAGTGAGTCACATGATAGGGGTTATTGTATGTGGTGTTTCCTCAACCCATTCACATGATAAAGGGAAGTGTTGCTAGTTCCTTTGTGAGATAGAAGGTTATTTCCGTGGATGTATCCAAAATAACCTTAATGAGATCATAAGACCCATGTATATAATTTTTGTGACACTGGGTGTGTCCATGGGTTCCTTATCCTTTTCTTCATGATATCTGATAGCTCATGATATTTTACTTTGTGAGACCTGGATTGTCCTTTGTGTCTCTTTCACATGATATGGGTTTGTCCATGAGTTCCTTCATGAGAAAATGTCCAATTTCCATGGATTCCTTCTAAAAATTAATTCACAAGATCAGATTTCTTGTGGAATAATCCTCCTAAAGATTGGATCATTTAGGATTTCTCTGTTTCAAGAGATTTACTTGATTTATAAAAAACATAGTAGATAAAAATATTGATGGTGCCTCAGTTTATATAGGTAGGTTGAAACTGTGTATCTATGATATTTAAAGTGATATGAGGATTATTTCAAGCACCTGAGGGTATCAAGATATCTTTAATAATGAAACTCTCATATTATTTGACAATGTGAGGGAGATCATGTAAACCATGTGAATGCATCATATGATCACTTTATTGATCATCTGATGGATCAATGGACATTTTTTATAGCACAATGATTTTCCATAAGACTTCATGCATTTTGAAGATTATTGTCGCTAATCTATCAGGATTTATCACGACATATTCTTACATCATTTTACGTTATTGCGACAACCTTCATATGGGACCTTCATGGGAAATTGTATGAATTAATAGGAATTCAAGATGAGTTTGCAGCCTATTCTGGGGGAAATATATCTTGTCTCAAAATTTTATGATGTCTGGTAGTCTCAAACTTGTGCAGAAATTGCTTAGGTGTCCTAAGTAAGAATATAAGCACCTTATTCAAAAAAAAATCTGTGTGGGATGAATAGATATCACAGATGAGCTACATCATGTGGATAACATTCTATCTATATGTTTTTTTAAATTAATGAACAATTTGCACTAGTTTTCATCCTACATCAAAAGATGCCTATGTTTGGGATGTGGTATAACAATAAACCACTCTCTTAAGCCACTAGAAATCCCAAATCCCTTGCCACTGTGCCGCTCAACACGGTGGGTCTTCCTCTAACCACATTCTCCATTGGCCTTATACACGATCCATATGCGTGAAATATTATATTCCCACCCATGTCACCTACTAGTGTGGCCCGAGCTGATCTCCCTTAGGTATGGTTTACTTATGGGTCTTACATATTCCTTGGTTGAGGTCTCAGACTTGGATGATCATTGGGTTAGATTTATTTTTAATATAAGACTATTGTAAATGCTTAGAAAATACATCTTATATGTGTAAGAATAAATTCTTTACTCAATAAAACTTTCTTCTTCATTTTCTAAGACAAATAATCCACCCATCTTCTTTTCAACTTCATGAAAAATAGATATGAATTTATTGTATCATAGACACCTTCATTAAATAATCCTCATGTACTATATAAATTCTTTGCATGGAAAAACTTTAAATCTTCATTCATAAATAAATGCATCACGCAAATGAATATTTTCATGGTCTTGACCATATCAAATGTTAAAGAAAATTTGCACAATCCTATTGCAATAATCACATGTCTTTGAACTCAAGAAAAATTAAAAAATATTTTGATTTACAGGTAGAATTTTATAAGCATGAAATATAATGAGTTTAGATGAATCCATAACAATTATCCATGTATGTTCATCAATATTCATGAATATATTTAAAAATCTTCCAAAATTTCTATTTCCATGATTAATCGCTATTCATATAGGACTTCGTCATACATTGAATTTTGATTTGTTCTTATACATCGACAATAAATACAACCATACTCATTAACCATCCACATAGGCTTTTAAATATCCCCTTTTAGCTTTTTTTCAATACCATTTCCTTAATTTTAATGTCCCTTATCCACCTTATTTATAATAAATGCAAATGATTAATACAGGGGTTTTCTTCTACCCATCAATGCATTTGGAAATTACTTTTTCTTTTTATGAAATAAGGATGGCACCACATGGTTCACTTGGTAAAGAGACTTTATTTGGTCTACTCTAAGTCTATGTGGGATAACCTAGTGTATAAAACATGAGAGATAAAACCATGTTTGTCTATGAAATCTATTTACAACCATGCATGTGATATCATGCTCACACCTAATTTACTTCTCAAAGAGTGTATTTTGTAAAAAAATATTTATTAATTAATATATTCTCCTAACACATTAAAAATTTCAAGTGAAAGAATATATTACTCCCCCTTTCCATGAGTTTACTCATCAACAAACACTCCCCCTTGATGCGCATATTTGATATAATCAAGATAAGGTAAATAAGTGTAAATAGGTTACCTCCATTTTAAGCTTCTGTAGATATTACTTGATCTTCTAGATATTCATGAAAAAACTATTGATAGAAAATCCTATAAGTTTCCCCCCTCAAGGGGTGAATTCCATTCCATTTGAACTAGTTGAAAATTTCATCATATAGTCATCAAGATATTAAAATTTATGTTCCACCATTATGGAAGAATTCAAGTTTTTATCATATATTGAAAAATCATTCCAACTTTTTATATTCCATTTTGTTTACTAATTTCTCATGTTGATAATGAAATTAAACTTTAATTTCCTATAATGTAATACAAATACTACACAAGAATAATGGAATAATATGGAACACTTGTGAGATTCTTAATAAGTATCACATAGCTAAGAATTTCCTCTCAACCCAATGGATCCTTCACCTATAGCAGTAAAGTGTTTGGTACTCTTCATTATTGTGTCTCCTTTATATTTTAAATTTGGATATTTTTTGATATCATGGACACTTCACTTCCATTCACCATTATCTTGTGTGGATTTTTTATCCACACTTCTTCATGTAGTGAAGTATCATCCCATGGTGCATGTTTTTCTATCATCAACATCTCCCTTTGAGTTGGTAAAAAAGTTATACAATTATTTTCATTATGTATAGTTTTTCTTAAAAATTTACCACAATTGATTTAGATACTATAGTTTTTATCTATTAAAAACCAATCGTGAAATTTAAAATTTTATTCATGTGGAACAATTTTTTTTATTTTTCATTTTATCTATCCAGTGTTTCATCCTCATATTTTTTCATTTCTCTAGAAACATTCAATTGATTTGGGAAGATGATTAAGAACTCATTATTAATATATTATGCCTTGGAGTTTCCATATGTATTCTTCAATTATTTTGAGTTACCTTTATTATGTAACTTATCAAAATATTCTTCAATAATGTCTCCAATCAATCATGTCTTCTAGATTCTATCTTGGATTGATTCACTTCTTAATTTCATATTTCTTCTATTAATTTACATGGACTGTTTCAAGTGGTCCATGTTATGACCTATATTTCCACATTATAAGCATATTTTATTAGTTGAAATGAAATTATTGGATTCTAACTTATCATTCTTCATGGTAGTAGCTTGTTTAATAGATTTATTGACTTCTTTCTTTAGCTTATTTCCTAAGAAATACTTTTTATATTCTTTTATTTGATTCAGATTTTTTTGTTATTTTATTATCTTAATAATATGAATAGTTCATGGTTGGGATATAATATAACTCATCATAAATGTGACCACTTATGTTGCAATAATCACAGAAGTCTTCAAGAAACCCAAATTTTTTCTTGATAGACAGATTCTTCTTCATCTGTTTATTCTACATCAGTTCTATAAGTTTCTTCATTTATTCGGATCTACTCCCCCTAAATGAATTCTTTCTATACATTTCATACATTGAAACATTATTCTAACACACAATGTACTGATGCCCAAATTTCTAGTAGCACCAAAAATAGCCAACAAATCTCTTTATTTTGCTCATAGTGTCATTTTGATTAGATTTTGTGCTATTTTGTTTATAGATTTTTCTTTCCTTCTTTGGAGAATAATTCTAAGAGTTAATTTTCTTGATATTTTCATTATCCACACTTAGTGTTTCGTTGGATTTATGAACAATTTTTTCAACCCATATCTTCCCATATTTTAGATTTGAACCAGTACTAGCTGATAAGACTGCATTAGTTGAAACTCAATTAACTAGCTTATGAGTTACCTAATTCTATGAGATTGTAGAATATTGATCAAGATATGATTTTGAGTTCTTACTAACACAAATATGAGTTGATTTAGAGTAATTATTATCATCAATAGTTTGTTTAGAAACATCCATTTTTGAGGTTTGGGCGGCTGAATTCATCTTCTCAGCAACTTGGGAAGTTATAATATAAGTTTCTTTTAAATTTATCGATTAAAGATGAAGTTCAAGAAACATCATAATAAAGGTAAAATTTCCATTTTCAACTAATCTCATCCTACCTTACCATTCAATTTTCATTATATTGATATGTTCTTCATGATGTCTACTACCTTTATTCATAGATATATTAAGGTATTTGATACTTATGGATTTAAATTCCAATTTGGATTCCTTAGCATAGATGGTAACCTCATATGAGTCTTATAGAGAATGTATATTATACATATAATATTCATTTAAATTTTCATTTTTCCCCACTAACATGTCAATCCCTTTGACTTACACGTTTTTTCTTCAAGTTCAACACCTATGACATTCATCCAAATATTAAACAATGTTTAGAGTTCATGGATTACTTCTCAAAAAACATGTTTCTCATAGTTCTATCATAATAATTCCATTTCAATTTTTCTACTATTATTGAAATATTTTTGTTGAAAAGTGTCATAGATTATTCCTTTTCTTCAACAAGGTTTGTGATAATACTACACCTTTTTAATTTTATTGCAAGTGAATCCTATGATTTGTTGATTTATTATTTAAGTCATGATATATTATCAAAATATATTTAAAATAACAAAGTATATATGAAATCACTTCTTCAAGAACATTCTTTATATATCTTTCAAATTGATACTGGAAGTATTCAACAATGTTGATAGATTCCACTTCTTCATACTCTACACAGCTTGAGCTAGTTTCTTCATAAGAATCATTGTCAATTGATTTAATAAGAAAACATTGATCTTTATCTTCTTTCATTGAGATTTTACTTAATATATTTACTTCCATTTTACTTCTATTTTTTAGAGTCTTGGTAGACACCTTCATGTTTTCTTCAATAGGAGTGGAGATTAAATTTTCATCCTTAGGTGCTTCAGAATCGACTTCAAATATGAACATCATATAAACCTTGAAAAAATAATTGGGAAAAAAACTTTTATCCAATAAAAGTAATACCTACACTCTAATACCAATTTTAGAGCCCATATGGATCATAAAGGGACACTTGGGGGGGAATTAATGTACCCTACTTTTTACTAAATTTTACTTTGTTTCAGTTAACCCCTCTACTCTTAAACCTCTACCACATTTAAAAGGAATGGATCTATTGTGTGATATTAAAAATCACATACACATACAATTCAGATAATAAAGGAGACAATAGGACAATTTTTTTTACATGGTTCAGTACTAAGACCTACTCCTTTCCATGATCAACCTATGGTTGTTTCATTTATTATCTTATAACTATAATTTATAGTTATTACAAACATCTATAATTAGTGTACAATGTTCAGGTAGGAAGTAAAAAATCATGTTGAGTCAGTGGTGTTATTTATACTGGTACCACCAGTCTTCAATGATGTTTTTTACACTAGCACTACAAGTTATTTAAAGATATTCCATAAAAAAACAAAACAATACCTTCTCTACTTCACTGCATGTATTTTTATCAATTAGATAATATTTTTCTTCAAATGCAGGTCTTCAACTACTACAAGATCAATCAAGATTATATATATAAAATTATAAGGTATTCTATGATAAAGTTCCCAGAGTCATTGTCATGTGTTCAAGTGGTGCACACAACTTCTTAATGAATATTATATGAAAGAATAATCCTACACAATTTTACCTTCATCTATCTTCTTGAATTATCAGAAAATATCAAATCACACATAATATTTTATGATAATATGCCTGGATTTAGTCTTAAATCAAGAAAAATTCATGCATGGTTTTCATAGAATCTTTTAATTTCATGTTTTTCACAGTGGTGTTAGTGTGAAAATATTGTGGACTCCTTTAGCACACAAAATTTCATGTACTTTACATATTGTTTTTCCACTTCACGTGACACATCATAAATTCATGATAAGTGCATGACCCATCCAAGGTTATGCAAAGTCCATGATATTTTTATTTCCTTTTCTTGATCTAAGTATGGATCATGCCCCTCTTCAAGAACACTATTCTTTTTTAAAACATGGAAGGACATTCAGGTGAAATTCCTCTTTCGTGTGAAGAGATCTTGCGATATCACTGACTTCTTCACATGATCATACAAAGATCACATGAATTCATATTATTCAATTTCACTACCCATACACAAGGTCATCACATGATTGGGGTAATATATACAGTGTCTCCTCAAATCCTTCACATGAGAAAGGGAAGTTCCACTAGTTCCTTCACGAGATAGAAGGTTCTTTCCATGGGTGTCTCTACAATCACCTATGCGAGATCAAGATAATTGTGTATATACTTGGAGTGACACTTGGTGTGTTCGTGAGTACCTTCTACTTTTCTTTGTAAGACTTTATGGATCATGATATTTTACTCTACGAGACCTAGTTTTTCCACATTGTCTCTTTCCCATGATAGTGGTTTTTCTATGAGTTCCTTCAAGAGACAATGGTTGATGTACAAATATTCCTTTTAAAAATTCCTTCACAAGATCATATGTCTTGTGGAATGATACTTCATGTGATTATATCACATAGTCTTGCTCCATTTAAAGGGATTTCCTCATTTTATCAGAAAGGTAGTAGTAAAAGCTCTTGAAGGTTCCTCGGTTTATATAGGTGGGTTGAAACTGTGTATCTCTGATATTTAAGGTGAATCGAGGACTCCTTAAAACAACTAAGGATATTAGGATCTCTTTAATACCAAACTCTTGAATTCATTGACAACACTAGATATATAAAATTAACCACATGAATGTGTCATATAATTAGTTCATTGATCATGTGATGGTTTAGTTGACTTCTTACGATGCCATGATAACTGTCCATACACATTCATGCATCATCATGTTGATTGTCTCCAATATATATTGAGTTCCCATAACAGATTCTTACAAAATCATATGTTATTTAGACAACCTTTATGTGATAGCTTAATGGTAAATTGTATGCATTAATAGGCATGCAAGAAAAATTTTCATTCCAATGCTTGGTGCAATCAATTTTTGTCTCAAACTTCTAAGACGGATGATTGTCTCGAGGTAATAGAGATAGTGCTTAGGTGGTTGAAGAAATAAAAAAATCACTTTATTAAAATTATTAACTGTGTAGGATTGATTTATTTGAAATCTTATAGTGGGGGATGAATAGACTGTATAGATGATCCGCATCGTGTGGCTAACACTCTATCCATATATTTTTTAAATGGATAAAAAATACACACTAGTTTTCATCCCACATTGAAATCCACATATGTTGTGGATTCAATATAATAGTAAATTGCTCTCTTGAGAGGCTAGAAATCCTGAATCCCCTATCTCCATGCCCCCCCCCCCCCACATGATGGCACCACCCATGTCTTCAGGCTCCATAATCCTTATACATAAGCTTTATGAGGGAGCGCTTCTGTACCCACCCATGCCACCTTCTACCTTGGCCTGGGTTGATATCCCTTGGGTGTGGTTGACCTCGAGGTCCCACATATGCCTCGTTTGAGGTCTTATCCTTGGCTAATTAGTAGGTTGGCTATATTTTTAATATAATCCACATGTAAATACTTGGAAAATAATTAGCATATATGTAAGAATAAATTATTCAATCAAGACTACCTTATTCTTAATATGCTATGGAAAATAAACCACTCATATTCTTTTCTTCTTCTTGAAAAGTAGATATGAGTTTATTTTATCATGGATACCTTCATTAAATCATCCTCATGCAATATATAAATTATCTACAAGGAAAATCTCCAAATCTTCATTCACAAATAAATGAATCATCAAAATGAATATTTTTATGATCTTCAACTTATCAAATTTTTAAGAAAATTTGAACGCTCATAGTACAATAAGAACATGTCCTTGATTAATCACTAATCATAGATGAATTAATCACACATTTAATTTTTATTACTTCTCATATATTGACAAAAAATTCAACCATACTAATCAACCATACATATGGGATTTTAATTATCTATCAATAATATATCATTCATGATGCACCCAACATACCCTACTTCCCAAAAACATATGGAATTATGGTTTTTGTTGTTAAATCTTAGTGCACGGTTCATGACATGAATTAATAATAATATTAAAGTCTAAGGACCATTGCACATGCTCGCATACTGGAATATTTGATGACAAATAACTATGCTGAATTCCTATTTGTGATTATGTTATCATAACCTCCCATCTTAGAGATTACCAAGTGAAAAAATTCATGAGAATAAGTATCGTCCACTTATGAGTAGTTTCATTTGACAAACAACATTATATGTGTCTCATCACATTATGTTATTTGACCGTAGAACAATATTTAAGCATATTGTCATAGAATTTCAAGGTTTTCATTATAGAGGGGATCTTCTATGACCTTATAAATGCAAAAGATACTCTAGGACATTATTACATTAAAATAATTTTGAACAATTAATAATATGTAATAATATGTTTTATTAACATTCAAATATTTGAATATAATTGTAATCCAAAGTATAAAAAATTTGTTCTAGAACACCAAATCCAATGCTTCAAACATTTTCTTTACTTCAATCCATTTTCCTATAGCCCACACTAATAATATTACTACAAAATATATGGCCAAACAACCACCATCCCAAAGACCATGGAAGGTATCTACCAAACTAGAAATGAAAGGGAGGACCAAAGTATCTACACCTTCCCTTGAGCCTTACACTATCCATTCATCATCCTCATCCTCAATTTCCCATATAGGATAGTTACCCTCTAAATATTTTCAAAGGTGGATTCCCCTCAATAGCATGTAGATCACTAATTAAATCTTACTAAGCCAAAGAACCATGATAAACTAGGCCAATAATAAATAAATACGTTTGACACAAACAAGATTCTAAAAATGCACATGATAGAAATATTAACTTGGAGGAGTAGGAAGAAAATGCTATAAGGGAAATGAATCTAGTGAATATGATGTATCTTATTAAATATTCCTATACAGATCTAATTTAATTTTTTCTGTATACCCATGACATTGGATCAAGTTAACTTCTGGTGAGGCTGAAAGTATCAGAGTATTTCTCTTAAAGAGTTTAGAGTAGGAATAAGAATTTATAACCAATAGAATGAATAGACCCTAGAGTATGCTATATTAATTCTAGAGCCTAATAAGAGAATGGTCCATTTGTGGTGGTGCATAATGGTTACTGACCCAAAAAGTAAGAATAACTTGAAGAAGAAAAAGAACACCCAATTGAGGAATTCCCTCTTAAAAGTTATCCCTAGGGAACTCGCTCATTTGTGGCTAGAAATAGGGTCTCCTAAGTATATTCAAGCTAGGTATAAGTTCTTATACTTTCTAACATTTTCCAAATAGGGTTATCCATTAATATGGATTGAAAATTTTCCCTCTACTATAAGGGGTAGGTGAATAAAGGGAACACAAAAGGGGGTAGATTCATTACATACGTGGAAAAATACTTGAAGCTTTTTGATATACCATTACCTCTACCCTGCTTGGGGAGGTTGTAGTTAATTGATTTTATATTACTATTCAATAAGGGACTATTGAGAAAGGATGGAAAACCCTACTAGTTAGTTGATTAGTATGCCAACTTTTTTTATGTGAATTAGGATATAGAGGGCCATTGATATTTCTTCAAGACATTAGTCTCTTCGTAAATAGGTGTATGATTCATTATCTTCCAAAAACACATTTTCAAGAACTATAGAGTATCTAGATGTAGTTAGGTAGATCTAACCTACTACTTAGAAGGAATTTTTCTAGTAGGGTATTAGAGTCTTAGGATTTCCCCTTTCCCCTATTTATTTTTTGTACCTATCTTATCTTTTTTTATTATGATCATCATATATATGTATATATACACTATAATGTTTTAACAAATTACATGGAACCTTATTTTTCATGGAACTTATTTTTGGTTTTATTTTCTTAAATTATTTGGTCCTAACTCCTTTTTAAGTTCATGTTTTTTTACTTTCAAAAACAACTAAATCATTTAACTTCCATACACATTCTTAGTAATTCAAAACCCACAGAAACCTGAAAACGGCAACCAATTTTATTAGGAGAGTTCTCAGTTTCTCTCATAATTATTTGATCCTTTTATTTGATGTATTAATTAAACTTTCTATTCCTTATTTCTCATATTGATTTCAAATAGTAGGGTCACAATTGGATATTAAGTGTGGGGGGGGGGGGATTCTGTAGTCACTTGACCTTTATATTGAAATTAAATTTATAGGATAATTTTTTCACTGTATACCTTCTTTTGAATTTATAAATTTAGAAAAACCCTGGTAATGAGTGAAATTTTTTAGGCATAATTCATTGAAAATAAATTTTTTGTTCATTTTTAGGTTGAAAAATAAAATGTTCTTTGAATTGAATCTTACCTATAATTTTAATTTCATGAATTCTTCATTGATTAACTAATTTTTTAAAATTCATGACTTAAGTTATTTTCCAAAATTTTCCATTCCTATTCTCAAGAGGTATTCCAAGCCATTTTTTCATATTCTTATATATATATATTCTTTCTTAAGAGAACTAGAAACATGAATCACAAATAGAATTTTCACTCTAATCTTAGAAAATCATGAATATTTTTCTATCAAAATTTATATTATAAAGTCTATTTTATTTTAAAAACTTTAAATATAGAAAAAAAATTATTTATAGATCTTAATTAAGACCATAACATCCATTAACTAACTTGATAGTAAGCCACATTACAAGCCAATTTATCCCTCACACACTAGTTATTTTGGTGTAATTATATGATTTTTCTTATTGATATTTATTAGTGATATTGGTGATAAATGGAACTACAAGGTGATAATTCTATATAAGAGAATATGTGAATTTTCCATTAGAAATTTGGGATTCAATTCAAAGTAGATCTATATTGTGTTTATATAATTCCACTAGTATATTTGGATGAAAAAATATAATAATGGGTTGCATCATAGATACGTTGATGAAAAATATTTCTAAACCTACATTCTTGTTACAACTATTACAATTAGTGTCACAAGTAGATTAAATAAGGTTAATGTGATGGGTCTGATATTTTCTCCATGCGCTGCTTCCATTAAAAAATTATAAAGAAAAATGTTGAATAAAAATAGGAATCAAAATTGATATATTGTTCTTTCATGTTTAAGATGAGAATCACTAAGAAAATAGGAGTTTAATGGAATTATGTTTATTTTTAAGGAGGGAATGAGGCCTATTTTTTATTTAGTTTAAATATAATATAATGAATTTTATTTAAAGAATTAAAAATCCTTTTTACAATCTAAAAATTTTAAAATAACATCAAGAACCTCCCACCTTCAACATCAGAATCATAAAAACCTTGTTGAAAAGTCTCATTTATTATTGTAGTTTTATTTGTATAAAGATTATATTGAGATATTTTATAATATTTTTTATATAATGTACGTGATTGAGATTGATAATTACTGCTATTTACATTTTTCGTGAGTTTGGAGTAAAAAAATTCCATAAAAAATGATCATAACATGGAAATGAAATTTTAAGGAAAAGTTAATAAATATTAATAAATGTCAAGAGGAATTAGTGTGACGCCCCAAAGTTTATTTCTCTTGTAATAATAATATCATGGTTTTAATTTCATTAATTTACAGGTTATCTAAACAAAACTTTCAAAATAAATACCAAGAATTTCATTTAAATAAGAAAACCAAAGTGTTTACATTACAACAAGATCAAAATGAAATTATTCTAACCAAAAATATCTACTAAAAACCCTATCAGAGCCACTAGAAGGCCCCCTAAAGCAACAACGAGACTTGGTAAATAGATAATCTCCCTCGGGCCAGTCATAACGAAGAACATCACCACAATAATCATGAAAAACGTACTAACCATCAGTGGTATAGCAAGCACCATCTTCTTCAATTTTCTTGCATTTGGAGCACCCTAATGTTTAGTTTTATAAGTTATCCACCCGACCATTACCCCTTGGGTAACCGTTGGAGATTTTTGTAACCATTGAGTTCTAACGGTTATAATTATATACGTTTGTCTTTTCGTTGGTTTGATAAAAAATATCTAATCTAGATTTTCAAAACATTTAAGTTAGGAAAATGTAATATAACATATTATTATGAACTTTAAATAGGAAATTATTTAATGTTTTTAATTACACTTAGGTGATTTATTTTAAGATTAGATGAGGATTTTAAACAGCTTACAAATATTTCAAATATCCTATTAAAGTTTTTATTCTTAATGCTCAAATAATATTCTAACTAAATTATGTTTTGATTTATATAATACTAGTATAAAAGTTTCCATATGGATATAATAAAGTTATAACTTTGTGTTTTAAAGCTTTAGTGTTTAAAAAACTAAGGGGAAGTTGGTTTTAAAACTTAGTACTAAATTTCAACAAAAAAATAAACCCCACTTGGGACAGCCCTTTAGTCGGGCTGAGGGAGGCAGTATGTGCTAGGCGGATGAGCCTAGACCTCAGCCCCAGCATAGGCCGACCTGAGTAGGGTGGGTAATAACTACCCTTAAGGGCACGTAGGATCACGCGCATGTGAATCAAAGTGTGCCACCGTGGGTGCGAGGCCACGACAAGGCAGGGGTAGGCGGAGGCCTATGGGGAGCGGGAGCCTATGTATAAGACCCCCTTGTGTGTTTTTTGTGATTTCTGAGCTTATTTCGACAGTCTATAGCTTATAAAGATCTGAAAAACCTCCCTCTGATTCGAAGTGGGCCAAGATTTTTTAGGCAAAGCGTGATCCAGGCCATTGGATCGCGTCGCAAGCGATCTGGGTCATCCATCGCGGTCTGGGCCTTGACTCCTAGAAGACGCGATAAAACTTTGGTGATTTTATACGTCATCGGATCTGTCTAGATCTAATCACAACCTCCACCTATTTTAAAATATATTAATTAATCTAAGTTGTCCAATTGAACCTCGATCAAATCGAAGCAATCTATTCTTTTTTAAAACCCACAGTTACTTATCCACTATCTAATATTCTCCACGTTTAATCCTATCCATCCAAATATTTCCAGTTTTTCCTCCCTTGCACCGTCTTCTTCCTATCCTACTTGCGCCATACTAGTACCCTACTCTCCCTTCCTCTTTTTTTTTCCATGCCCATGACATCGTTCCCCCCCCCCCTCCTCTCATGTATTTTCCAAAAAGTCTTCTCCAACCTTTTAATAAATCACTTTGGGATCAGCTTTCTAGTAGTATCCTTTAAAATATAAAATATATTTTATAAATATTATAGATTATAAACAACTCGGTTGCACCCCAAGAACCCCTCGATTCTAACCCACTCAAGCTTCCAGCAAACCCCCAGTAGGCTCCCACGAGTCTTCCCGAGCCACTCCTCCTCCTCGAACCAAGGTAAGGGTTAAATTGTCTTGTGATGTTGCTTTTGAGAAAATATACATATATTTGTATGCTCATAAAAGTAAGTTTATAATCCTTTGGGTTTATATTTTCTTCTATCCTAGGCCTTTTGGTTTTTGAGTTCTGGTAGCATTATGGATGTAAGGGTTCATTTACATTTTTTCTACCTTGCATAATAATATGTTTTTTTACTTTATATATATGGTCTATGAAAATATATGTGTGTATAATCATAATAATAAGTATTCAACCTCGCGGTTTAAACATAAACCCATTATACCCAAATCAAGACTTCTAGATTTCAGGTTTATGTGGTATTCTTAAAACTAAAGGATAATTCTTTTCTCATGCAAAAAAAAGAAAAAAATCATTTACATACCTAGTATTTTTTGTTATATATATTTATATTCACAACCATATAGTTTTATATAAACCCCTTATGTCCGGTTTTAAGATTCCTAAACTTTGAGCTTTAAAGTTGTCATAGAACTTTAAAATTCAAGGAACTATATTTTTTTATGAGACTTATATATATATATATATATATATATATTATACATGATTGCATATAATCACATAGTTTTTAAGACTCACCTTCTGGTCCGAATATAGCTTTTTAACAATGAACTACAATGGATAATTAATGTTTTAATAAACTTGCATGTATAAATCAATTTGTGTATAAGACCCTTGTGTATGAATGGTTATGCCTATCGGTTGTATATGTTTACATAAACATTATATAATTTTTTTTAATAAATAAACCTTTTAAAATTTATATTATGATTTAAGATATAGGGACTGTTGTTCATTAATGTGGGTGGCATTAGAATTATTATTTTTGGCTTAAACCCTTTTAATACATAATGTATATTCGAATATGTGAATATGTTTATGCAGATAAACTTTGATCCTCAATTTTACTAAGAATTTTCTGAGGATTACTAAGAAAGAATAAAACATGTGTTGTCAAAATATGTTTTTGTATAAAACACTACTCTTTACATACACCCTGTTGTATGAAAAATTTACACAAACCCTAATTGTGGGTATTACAAATATTATACTTATGATGTGTTTAGTAATTGTGGGGAGTACATGAGTATAATATTTGGGGTTTTACACATTTATATTCATATGGATGAATTACTTATTCTATATATTAAATGGTGTTAGTTACGGTTGAATCTCATGATTACTATCTTTTAGTATCATGTATACCCTTGTAATGTGTTACGCCAAAGCATATCAGTATTAATTGTATGAGAATCTGTCAGTTTAATACCCTGCAAGAAATATTTGCTTTATCTTCTAATTTATTATGCATCCAGGTGAAATTCTAATATGTGTTGATTAAAAAAGTTTTGGAATTTTAAGGTCATCATTTTATGTGACAATACTTGTATTGCTTTTGTGCGTTAGTTGTCATCACTTATGCCATAATATTCTTTTCATAATCACCATTCAATGACATAGACATGTAGCTGATTGTTTTGTAATTAATTCTTACATGCCTAATTCACTATATATATGTAAATGATAATGAAGGTAATTAAAACTCTTATGACCTTTTGTGTAATTATGAATTAAATTATTCAAGGTGGTATAGGACACCTTGAAAAATATGAAATTTGAAATTAAATATTCAAAGTGGTATGGGAGATTTTGAATATACGACCCTTTTTGGCATATGAGGAATGTATTGGACATGTATGTGATGGGTGGGGCCCGCTACAGCCCCCCCCCCCCCCCCCGATGCATCAGTAGGTCTCATGAGACGAACTACGGTCTTGGCACAAGGCCTTGAAAAAATGATTATTTATGTTCTTGGAACAAGGCCTTAACCTTATAATTATGTTGTCCAGCATTATACATCTCTTCATTATGTTTATGATAATTAATTAACCAAGTGGATATTCGACTAGGAGAATATCCATGGTTAAGAGCCAGTACTTATGAGTATCAGAAGAAGTAAATTCTTATGAAATTATGTTTATGTTGCACTCAGTGATTTATTATTCAATGAATGTTTCATAGTAGTAAAGAAAGTCGTTGATGTTATTACCTTTATGCATAAATCTGATTATGCATTACTCTTAGTTAGTAAACATGTACCTTCATATTCATAAGTAATACTAATTTATAATGTCTTTACTTATTACTCAGAATAAGAATGGCTATAATTGAATTATGTACCCTTTTAATCCTTCTAGTATTCTTTTGATTGTGCTATTTTATTCCTTATACAATTGTTATGATATGTCATATGTGCTACAACTTTTCTTAAGAAAATATTTTATGAAAAATTTAAAAGAGTTTTTTCAAATTTTATATTAGTATATTTTTTATTTTTTTAAAACCCCTTACTAGGAATTCATATGCTCGCCCTACGTTTTTGAAATAAATTTTTTCAGGTATCAGTTTTAATAAAAGAAGCATGACAGAAGTAGTTGGTTTCCCAGAACCTAAACTGAATCGATCTTCTATATGGGGAATGATGTGTAAATACCAGTTCATTTTTTTGGTTGTAAAAATATACACATCATGTTTCAAGGCACTGGATATGGGTATTCTGGGGTCAGGATTCCACAGTTGATATCAGAGGGAGGTTTAGATAACTCTGTAAAACTAGAACTGAATAAAGAAAAATTTACTTAACCATTACTAAGAATGGTGTTTTCTTAAATTTCAGATGGAAAATGGAAATACCTATCTTTTTTCTCTTCCTATTGAGGCCCTATAAACCATAATTTCCATATCCATCCATGATAACTTTTTGAACTATGCCCATATTCTTATAACATGCAAACACCTCTACGATGTGTCCAACTCTCCCCGTGTACTTCTACTCCACCGAGGAGAGGGTTTGGATTACCTTTTTATGATGCAAACCCAATTTCTATCCTATTCACATTGGTTAAATTACTATGAGGTACTTTTTAGATGCTTCACCACTACAGAGGGAATCCAATCATTTATGTATTTTCAAGAAGATGCAGTAGCGGGAGACCTTCGGGCAGTATATATGTGCCAAGTCTTTTCCTATGGACATTATGGTCAAGTAATGGAATTTGAAATCCTTGAATTTGAAGCCTCCTGTTCGGTGTACTGACATCAAGTACATACTGATATCTCTCAGTTGTAAACCCCTCATGTCACACTCTAGAGACACCATAAGTGCACCCACGAGATTGAACTAGACTGCTTGGGTTGCATTTGGTTCATGGAGATTGGGAGTTTGGAAATTGTTTTGGGAATTCATGTAACTATGAACTGGGGAAACCATTAGTTCTGGGTGCAGTGTACCAATTGTTTTACGAAAATACAATCTATTGTTTCTTCTTCCTTCTAACTTTTTAGTTTTTGTGCCACACTGAATGGACTTTCATGATTTTTTTTCTATTTACAGATGGAAGTACAAACCCACATTTTATCTCTTCCCATTGAGATAATAAAGACCATCATGGTCAAAAATTGTGCAGAAGAGTATCTTCCATTTTCAAACCTACGAGGAACATGAAATCATCTTAACAGGATATCGAGCAGTCCGGACATTCTCTGCTCCTACCAAAGGAATACTTACATCTAGCACCGTATAGCCAATGATCAACTCTCTGAGTGTAGACGAAGGGAAAAGTAACATGAAATTATTTTCCTACGCTTCACCCAATCTCTAAAATTCAAGGCCGAGGTAAGGTTTCAAGGGGATGTCTTGGAAAGGGACCTACATGCAGCCTACATGTACCAAATTCTGAGCATCAGTTTGTATGACCATGTTGATATCATTGACATTATCATACGAGAGACAGTCCGGCAAGTCCTTAGAGAGTTTTTCTATTCATAAATTTCTGAACTCTCAACCATTCGAGAATCCCTCTAGAAGCCTGAGTGTACACTACATGAGTTTAACCCTTTCTATCTGAAGTGTTTTTGGGCTAGGGAAACTAAATAACAGAACAACAACTTTGGTATTCATCTAGCCACACCTGAGGATCCTCCACAATGGAATATGTGGTAAAGAACATAAGTAACTTTCCTTTAGTGTGGTTTTATGAAATTAATTGCGAGGGTGAAACTGGTTTCAAATATCTATATATCTCAAGGCATACATTTTGTAATCAAGCCCTCAACCATCAGCAGTTGAGGCACAAAGCCACTTATCAAGGGTCACCGTGTACCTTGACACTTTAATCTCTCTATAATCATTTTATTTTAAAGTAATGATTTATTTAAATAAAAGTATGATCATTCATAGGAGAGATATCATATATCACATTACATAAAAAATATTCATAAACTATAGTGTAGTGCTTTGGGATCACCTACCTTAAATGGAGTTCTTCCTTTTAATGTAAATCAACCATCCTCACCCAAGGTCACCCAAGTCCAAATATCCATCACCCATCAACATAAGGCCCCACATAATGTCATAAAATTATATATAATTAATTATAAAAAATTATTATAAATTATCCAATTTCATTTCAACAATTCATAATTAATTTAAAATTTAATTTAAATAGGTATAATTTCCAAATAACCCACCTGGTCATCTGGTCACATTAAATCTAAGACCAACCATCCATGGAAGGCAAGTGGCCTACTCCCAACATTTTATTTGGAAAAATCCCTATTAATTGAAATTAATTCAATAACCAGTTACACATAATTTATAAAAAACCATAATAAATTCTACCCGGAAACATACCTTCATTGAAACTCCATGAAATAGTGTATAAAAATCATCTTGGGATCTACTCTAGCCACATTGAGATAAATCCCAATCATATCATGATGATTATACCATGATCCGTTCAAATCATCCCTCAAATACTTATCTAAGATAATCAAAATTAGAGGAAACACAAGGTTATGAATGGTGGAGGAAGTGGAGAAGAAGAATCACCACAAATCACAAAAGAAACAACCAATAATGGCTACCATTATAAGGGTGATCGATGAAGATAATGTGGAGTCATCCTCTCTAGTTTGATCATATGTGAGGTAGAAGAGAGGAGGTGGGGTCTTAAAATCCTAAGGGAGAATAATATTAATTTTACACTTTTTAAATGAAATCTATGAACCTATATATTTTGAAAAACCTTGTAAAAACCTTGTGGTTAGAACTATCTCAATCCTTCCCCCACAAAAGATTTGGACATATGGTTTTCAAACTATGAACCAAACCCATAAAACCCTCTAAACTTGAAATTATAAGTTTTTCAAAGTTTATTTACAACCATGATCCAACCATGAACCAACCCCCAAGATAAAACCAACCCACATGGTTTACTCACATGGGTTACCCTAACTGATCACCAACCATATGATAGGGTAAAATCTTATTCAAAATTTCAAATTTCATACCAAAGATCATGAAACTCAAATGAGCACTCGAGGAACCTTCCAAGTATTGATCCACATCCAAAAAAATATCCTCAATATGATCAAACTCGGGGAATTCCCATATGAATCTTGATTCTCAAAAAAAACCCTACTTTAGAAATAAAATTCAAATCCCTTATAAAATTTATAAACTAAAGAAACACAGTTCTTTATAACCTCCCCACCATAGAACTTATCTTCACCAAGAATCCCTTATGATCTTTAACCATTAATCTTTACCTATATCAATTTTAAATTTATAACTATCTTTTCGTGTCCAACTCCGAAATGAAAATCAATATTCTATTACAAAACATAATGATAAAGCACACTATTAATAAAATACAGAGCCACATGCTCATCACCATTACCAAATCACTTATTTGATTCTCAACTACACTTATTTATCCTGATACGCAATGGTTTAATTAATTGGTTCATCCTAAATCTCATGGTTCTCCTCACCATAAGTCTAAACTCAAAAATTTCAATTCCAAGACATGATTCTCCCCACCATTATATTTACCTATTGAAAACAATTTTTCAATGGTATAATGACATGATTAATGCAATTTCTATCTCATTAGACCCAAGTTCACATAAAAACACTACTTGGCCCTTGTTCAGCAGACCATTCTTGAAAATAATTTGATGCACCCACTGATGCACCAGCACACTATATGATCATGATTACTTAACACTTGAAGTAATCCCATGATAATATAAACCTCCACACCAATCCAAGACCAACTCAGGGAGTAACTCCATGGTTGGATCATAAAACAACCAAATCAGCTGTTATGATCTCACCCTGAGCACTGACACACCCTCAAATCACAAAAAAATCATTCTGAGACTAATACCAAATCAAAAACTCAATCCAACACTAAAATTAAATTCCACATATGAATTCACCAAGAAACTAGATAAATATAGATCCACCTATACACTAGTATCTGAAGATAACCTCGACCATTTAATGGCCGGTCTCATGATACTTGTAACCCTACCCGTATAGGTGTTGTTCCTCTACGATCCACAATCTATTTATTACCACACATAATGATTAGATTTGGCCTTCCCACTCATATCGAGAAACCAACATGAAATTTCAACCACTTCCCATTCATAACCCACCAAGAACATCATCCTTGAAATCTTCCAAATTCCCATTTTCAATGAGTTTAATACCCTAAAAAGTTCAATGGTGTAATTCTCACCATATTGTTTCCCTGATACCACTCCTTGGGTGTAATATCAATAGGTTCCAACAACACACCAACCTAACAATTTGTGTCAAGGAATACACAAGGGTAGACCTGACCATTATACCAAAATACATCTCTAATGTTACCTCTCACATAAGTGTTTCATCAATACCATTATTCCTTAATATAGACACGACCACTCATCGATCCATAAAAAATGGTCATCAAGCATAACCAACACACACTACCTCAATCTTAACAAAACTTAACATGTGTACGATTTGTTATTAATAATTCTCAAAAAATGACTCATGCTCCCATGAGTCTATAATCATAAAACCTAGCCTCATGTTCCTAATTCTCTAACCATGATCACCTCACATTTCATTCTCATCTAGTTAGAAGAACCCCACTTATTTATTTCCAATAATCATGATATCTCATCCATGCCAAGGACAACCACACGATTAAATTTTACCCAAGTTTCATTCTAAAATTATAATAATATACCCATAATAAATACATCCAAGATCAAACCATATAGTATTATAATCTGCAAACTCATTAGGAATCATGATTGAAACCAACAGGGTCAGGAATCCTATCGATCCTACCCATTGAAGCCAGATCTTGATACCAAAAAACCTCATGTACTTTTCATCATAAAGGTTCATGAAATATCCATGATTATACCAGATACCCAATAACACCTCCTATGTATAGATCTCAAAACTCAACGAATCATAACATTATTCCTTTCTCTAATACACTCACAAGATTGGTATAACCCCTTTGTCGGGTTACCCTTATATATCACTTAACTCACCAATATCCTGATCCAAATATCAAAAACCCTAGGCTCTATAACCTAGCCCATAATCCATGTATCACATAGAAAATAACTCATGGGTTAATATCCATTCTCACATCTCAAATATACCAAGGTAACTCATGTGACAGACACCCACTATAGTGTCTCATATGTACATAATAATCATCAAATGCCTAATTAACCACCCACTCTAGAGAACACATCTTCCCTAGTTATCCACATAATAGACTACCCCCTCTAGGATCTCAATCTCATTCATATATATATATATATATATATATATTATAGCATCATCCTATGATTATTTATGTTGAGAGAATAATAGTAATATGGTTCAGTTAAGTAGAATTTCACCAAGAAATTATATTGAAAAACACTAAATAAATCATTGCTAAAACTTTAAGTAACCGAAACCGCATCACAACTACCCAAAATGGATCAATAATCATGGAATAAAATTATTTTATTTACCTAATATGGGTTACTACATATCTCATATAATAAGGGATTGAATTTTAATTTCCAAGTAACATCTCTCCCTAAGATTCAGATGACCTGTCATTGGAGAAAATATACCGTGGTTCAGCTGAGTAGAATTCCACCGATAATTTATATAATAAAACACCATATAAGTTATTATAGACACTTAAAATAAATAAACCCACATATATAATGATATTAATCACATGTAAGAACACAAATTTTATGTGATTCTTGCATATCAAGAATAATGCATGTACATATGCCTCTTGACAATGGACCAAGACCCAAAAACCCATAAATCAAAAATCAAAAACCCAAGTGTACCACGCTAGGTGAAATGATACAACTATAAAAGATGAAATCAAGAATATAAATCATATATCCCTAGTAACCTATAATTTACATTAAAAAATTTGTTTAAAATGCATAAGTCTAAGGTCTATCACAAGATCCAACACATCCCTCTTCTCTATCTACCATATCTCTAAATATTATGATAAGAAAAAACATAATCTATAAAACATTTTAATATTACCCATACCAAAAATACTTGAAAGCATCTAAACCAATGAATCTACATGAACTTGGGAATGACTACCCATTTACTATATGCTTCCGACTAGTAGTTGTGGTCTTAGGTGTTACCATGGGGATACTATACCCTAATGTCAAAGTAAGTAATAGTGGATAATAACCAAATAAAATACATCAAAAATAATCAAAGTATGCTGAAGAAATAAAACATAACATCCTATATTAAATGAAATTTTAAATCATACATTCATATATACAAATATTCATATAAGAGTAAATCAACCAATTATCCATTGGGCCAATAAAAAATTCAAGATAAATTAAAGAATGAAACCACGTTGAGGCTCAAATTACATTTCAAAGCCTCACCTTATAAAAATATCTAATCCCATCCAATCCATCTCACTTGGTCATGGGACACGAGAACTCTACCCTAATTGAACCTATGAATATTGAAGTTTTCTCGACTACCCTTGTGCCATGGAAGCCTGCGAAGAGTGTGGGTATAACTCAGTAGAGAATTACTAATGGGGTATAAAAAATAACTAGTTTAGTGGTGTATGAACATGTGATATGCTCTATAAATAAATAAATAACTATGGAAGCATAATAAATAACCACCATTAACTCTTGGGTTCTAATGTGACACCTGAGATTGATCATACTTGATTTTTCTAGTTCCAAAGTGTCTCTGATCATGTGGCATACCATTCTATATAATATCTGGTGTGAAGACCAAATCTATGATATCCCAATTAATCATAACAACTAAATACTAGGTAAAAACCTTGGTATTTTATATTGGTAATCATTGAATCATAGGTAACCCCCTAGTAATTCCACATAGGTATACACACAAAATCATAGATAATAATTTAGTAATTTCACATAGGCTTACTCAAAAAATCGCAAATAACAATCTAGGCATTCAAGTCATCGGGATCAATATAGAATCCTAGGGGTAACCTAGGAATCTAACATATTAGGTTCAAGATAGTCATAATTTATTATTTTAGTATTAGGTAGTTGACATTACCTAGGGATTATGACCTATTATTCTCCTTATAATTTTTTTATTTCATACACACCACCACTAGAGTTGGGTAACACAACTGGAACCCATGTGAAGTTTTGGTTTTTGGGTGAATTCTATAACATCTAGTTTGTAGAGTATGAAAAAGGTTTACTCCAACTTCTCCAATCTATTTAAAAAACAAAGTAAGTTATGTATATATGTATCTATAAATTATGAAAACATAAGGTTATGGTATATATATATATATATGTTTAGGAAGTATGGATCAAGGTTATGACATATATTTATCTACAAACTATACTGGATTTAGGGTATAGTGTGTGTTTGAGTGTATAGGAGAGAATGTATTATGTTTATGATATGTGTATATATACATGGGATTTAATTTATTAAGGAATATGTGTATATATATGTTGGTTTTAATAGATTATAATTATGATATGTGATAATGTGGATGTGGTGGTATTGTGGCTATGATAATATGTGTTGAACCTCTAGTTTTTTATGAAAAAAAATCATTAAAGGTATTTATAACTTTTTTGTTTAAGTGAAAAGATGGAAATGATATGGCTCAAAGTGGTTTTGGATTTTATAATTAGTCTGGAAATTACAATACCACATCATAACCCTCTACCCCATTCCATAAAAAGCTAGTGAATAAAAATTATAACACAATAAGAAGGACCACACTGTAGTACAACTCGATCCAACTTCCACTCCACAGATCATCATGAAAACCCCCGAATCAACAATATAGTCAAAACATTGATCCTATAAACTTGAGAAAGGACATTCTATATGGTAAATGTTTATATCATTGATCTTATATGTAGAATTATTCCATGGTGCATCTTAAGAAACATGCTACATCTACCTCAAAATCAGCAGAAACTTTAAAAGATCCTACCATAATCCACACCATAACTCAAATAAATATGTTGCAAAGATCTCATCCACAACACAAATAAGTCTGCCACATCACAATAATATTTTATCTAGCATATTAAATAAGATTTAATAAATTTTAATTAATTAATTGACTTGGATAGTTAAAAGTGTAGCTCAAACCTAGAGAATAATAACTTCAATGAAGGCTATAAATAGAGACCTAGGGAGGATTGGATTTTAATCCCAAACAAAAAATAATTATAATTAAATACTATGACTACATTATTTAGAATTTATCTCAATGTTATTTTATAAGATATCTCTAATCTTCTTGCAACTTAAATCTTCGAAGGCAATTTGGGCTTCAACAACTTCAATCATTTTTATCTTTTCCCCTCTCTTTAATCCAATTTATCCCTTGTTATAATTCTTAAAGGATCTTCCAATTATACCTTCTTTCTACACCACTCTCCCAATTTCATTTTATTCTAAATATTTTAGAGTGATAATTGAGTGATTTATAAAGGGTTGTTAAAAAAACTCTATCATCATCTTCTTATCCGTTAGGTGATCACCACAATTAAAGTGAGTAATCTTGGTTTATGTCTTCTATTAAAAACAAGGGTCTTATTTTTCTTCTTTGTTTCCATTAAAACAAATGGGTTATTTCTCCTTCTCTAGATATTAGTATTCTGTTAAAACCATGGGATAAATATAAACCTCTCAATCCTTCTTTAAGGGAGAAGACATATGGGCTATTTCCTAAGATATTTTTAAACTCCTTTATTAAAGTGTTACATTTTAATTTCCAAATTTTATTTTATGATATGTTTATATATTTACTTTCTTATACATTCACTTAACTTTGATTATTTTATTATTAATTATAATTCTTACATGTTAATCATATTTATTTTATTTTATTGTTTTAAAATTTTCTTTAAAGACAATTCACCCCCTTTTCTATTTTAACTCCGACCAACATTTGGTATCAAATGATATATTTTTTTCCTTAAAATATATTTATTTTTAAAGTTTTTTTTATTTTAAAAATATTAACCAATTTTAATGTCTAATCTCTTAAAAATGGAAACTTTTTCAAACACCCTCGGTGGCCTTAAAGGATACTTTATGGGTTGTGCACCTTTCTTTAATTATTTGGACTATACCTATTAGAAAACTCACATGTTTAATTTTCTTGGTAGTATAATATACCTTTTTTGAAATACTGTTATGTATAGATTTAAACATTCTAAAGAATCAAAAGATAAATGGAATATCAATGACATATCTAATTTTGAACTTAATAAAAAAGATATGAATGCTTTATATTGTGGTTTAGATTTTAATAAGTTCAATGACATTTATAATTGTAAAAATACTCATGAAATATAAAAATTACTAAAAGTTACTTATAAAGGAATAGATAAAGTTAAAGATACTTGATTTGATATGTATAGAAAAGTTTTTTAAATATTTGGTATGAATCCAAATGAATCTATTACCAATATGTTTATGTGCTTTACTGACATATGAAATTGAAGGAAATATCCTGATGATGATTTCTCTATAAAAACTATAGTAAAGAAAATTCTTTTAGAATTACCAAGTACAGTACAAAAAAGCACTGGTTAGTGGTGGTTTATTTGTGTTGGTTCTATTAACTGTGGTGAAATAAATTTGGTTAAAAAAATTAGCATCGGTTTTGTCAAGCTGCCCCTATATTGTTTTATTTTAATAATTAGCAGTATTTTACACTAAACTACTATGAAATGTTTTTTAAAAACTATATTCCCCCCCCCACTCCCTCCATGTGACTGTGACAACAACCCATATCCTCCCCCACTCCCCACATGACCCCGACTCTGCAACCCCCTTCCAAACTCCCTCTCCCTAGCGACGATGCAGAACCCCCCCCCCCCCCTCAAACCTCCCTCTTCTTAGTAGAAATACAGAAACCCCCTCTTACCTCCCTCTCCTAGGCTCCATTCCCATATTCCTAGCCTATTAAGGATTATTTGGCCTTGTTGTGGTGATTTAGCACCAAATTTTTTGTAATTGTAATATCATTGGTTGGTTTTATCTATTCCATAGTTCATTAAATTAACAAACACTGATTTCTTGCCTCATTAAGCTAGGTTTTAGATTCCTAATGAAATTATTATATGTGTATATTAACATATTTTAAAGGGAAACCATTTTTCACTTATTTTCCATTGAATGTGAAGGTTTTTTATATGAAAACATGTATTTTAAATTTATTTTTCAACTACCATGAACACAAAACATTTAATAAAATAGTAGAATGTATTTTTTTACATGATTTCAAGAATTTTAATTTTATTGGTTCTTAAAATAAAGTTTTAATGGAAACTCATGAATTCTAATGGTTTTCATGGATTTTATGAACCAATATTGGGTTACCTAAATATAGTGACTTTATGATGATTGAGTATTTGATTTTTCAAAGGAAATTTTATAAAGAGGTTTATGAAAGTTTATTCAACATTATGGTTAGAAATTTTCATAAATAGTCTTAAAATTTTTCCATAGATCATTCCTCTTGTTATATTTTAGAAATTGAAATGCTATGGCATGTTGATTTCCCATTGGGGGTTTTCATATTTATTATTGTTCACAATGAAAGGGAAGGGGATGTTTCTAAAAGGGTTTATAGAGGTGGGGGTGAGATTTTATTTTGAATGGTTAAATATATTCTTGTGTAATAATTGATGTTTGGACTCTATTTTATAACATGGGAAGTGATGTCTAGTTTTTATAGAAATTTAGGTGCACATATAAAATGACCTTAAATGGTCGAATGAAGTATAAGAACATATAACAACATAAAATTCTGTGTTTATCAGTTCTAGCCATCCAATAGTGTTTGATGTCCAAATAAAGTATAATTTTCATTCATATTTTTAAAGGTGTGATCTTGGTCTTATTTAGACCATGGGAAATGGTTCAGACATTGATTAATGTAGCAAATTTTTCAATGGAATGAACCCTACTTAGTTACAGCACTAGGTCAGTATACACCATCATCTTTTTCTCCCATAAAAATAATATCATCTACATATAAAATATAAAAAATTAATATATATTTATCATATTTAATGTAGAGGTTGTTTTCCACACTTCCATATTTAAATATTAATTGTTTCAAGCATGTATCTAACTTTAAATACCAAGATTTTGAGTCTTATTATAACCTATATAGATTCTTCTTTAATTTTGATTATACCTGTTTGATAAAATATTTATATCTTTATATTTGAATGTATAGGTATAATACAATCCAATACCTATGGATAAAAGTTGGTTAATTTACCTCTAAACACACCTCATCATGCTAATTGATTGGAATAATTTTTAGATTATGAAATTACAAACTGATCAATGGATGGTAGAATAAAATTTTCATCTCCTAATTGTAAATTAAATCGATTATTGAATAGAAACAAATTATATGAGCATTTTATATTGAAATAGTTTTCTGCTCGATATGTATGTTGGATTTTTCACGGTGAACAAAATTTTATATAAATTAAAAACAATGACAATTCTATCAAAGAAATATAAATTGACCTAATAAAGGAGAATTCAGTTAAAAACATATTAAATGAAACATTTTTTTTCCAGAATACAATGTCCAAAATTATAAGAGATCAATAGAACCTTCATTTGATCTTGAGTGGGTAAATATTATTGAAAACTTTAATGACAAATTTTTTTATATATATTAGATGAATATGGACAACAAGAACTTTATGAAGGGTGTTCCAAGTATTCAAATATATATTTTTTAATGATTTTGTATCATTTAAAGTGTCTTTGTTGAATTACTAAAAAATCAATATACATGATTTTAGAGTTGATTCATGATGCATTTAGTAAAGCTAAGATCCCTACATCATTCTATAATATGGAGAAATTCATCAACAAAATTGGACTTTATTATACAATGATATATGCATGGCCTAATGATTTCATGCATTACTAGGGAGAAGAGTCTGATAAAGAATAATGAAAAATATTTGATACAAGAAGATGGAATCCAATGAACAACAATGAGAGTATAAATCAATGCAACCCCGGGAATAAATAGAAGAAGAAAACTCCTACAAAGGTATTGTGTTATTTTCCTCTAAAACCACACTTGAAAAGATTATTCATATCATTAATACTACATAAAACATGAAGTCGTATGATCAAGATAGTAATTATGTCTTGATGAAACATCTTAATGATTTAACATCATGGAAGTTGTTTGATTCATTATATCCAGATTTTTTTAGATCCTAAAAATGTATTTTTGGGATTATATTTTGACAATTTTAACACTTTTGGTATTTTAAGTACTAATTATAGAATTTGGTCAGTTTTTTTGATCCCCTATAATATACCTCCCATAATGTATATGAAGAAGAATTATTTCATTATTTAGATGATTATTCATGGAAAGAAAATTCTTATAAATAAAATCTATGTATACCTTCAACCTTTAATCAAAGAAATGCGAGAATTATGAGATGATGGTGTGGAAAAATATGATACTTCAATGAGACAACTATTTAAAATTCATGCTGCTTTAATGTGGAAAATTAGTGACTTTCCTATACTAGTAAATTTATCTAGTTCTAACACTCATACTAGTTTGTCTTGTCCTATTTGTAATTTTGATTTTGAACCTCAATGATTACCTCATAGAATAAAATGTATTTTGTGTGTCATCATCAATTTCTTAATGGTTCTCACAAATTCAAGTTTAACAAGACAAGATTCAATGGAAATATTTAAATGATAAATCCTTTGATGGTGTTATCTGGTTCATAAATCTTGGGATAATTAATAAATGTCGCTGATGAATTTAGAAAATTTCATCAGTTTAAAGAAGGGGAAAAGGGTACAAGGTGAAGTATCTGAAGAAGCTAGAACAAAACAATGTAATACAAATAGTATATTTTTTAAAATTCCTTATTGGAATTTTAATTTGATACATCTTAATCTTGACATAATTCATATTGAGAATAACTTCTGTGACAATGTAATTTTTATAGTTCTTAATGATAAGGGTAAATCGTAGGATCACTTTAATACTCGTAGGGATTTGGATTCAATGAATATGAAGAATGGTTTGTGTGAAAATGAGAATTACAAGTATCCTTTGGCTATTTTTATAGTGAAAAATCATGAGAAATATTTATTATATAAAACATTAAAGAATATAAAAGTTCCAGATGGATATTATAGTAACATATCAAGGTGTGCTGACTTCAAACATAAAAGTTTATATGGATTGAAAAGTCATAAATCACATATTTTGATGGAGTGGTTGTTACTGTTGGATTTTCCTAATACTTTACCTTAAAAATTAGTTATAGTTCTAGTTGATTTTGTACCTTTTTCAGAGAGCTTTGTGGAAAAAATATAAATCTAACTAAGCTTGATAAACTTAAAGAAAGAATTTTTTTGACAATATATCATTTAAATATGTTATTTCCCTCTTTATTCTTCAGAGTCATGATTCATTTGACTGTTTATTTTGTTGAAGAAGCTAAACTTGGTGGACTGGTATACTATTGATGGATGTATCCAATAGAAAGGTAAGTTGATATATTTTTTTATTTTCATTGGTGAATTCAATTTTATCAAATTATTGTATAAATATTTTTAATATGTTTCTTATTTTTTCCCATTATGTACTTAGGTAATTTTAAATCATATGAGAGGAATAAAGATCAACCAGAAGGATCTATTGTTGAAGATTACATAGCCAAAGAGTGCTTGAACTTATTTTCTAGGTATTTGGATAGGATTGAGACTAGATTAAATCATGATAGACATGATGATGAAATCTCCACTAATTCCTTTTTTGAAAATAAATCATTGTTATTTCTAACTATTGGAAGACCAATTGGAATGAGGTCAACTTTTACATTGATTTAATTATACTTATTATAAGAACATAGATATGTGCTATTGAATAGTGTTATTTCATATCCATTTATTGAAGAATTGTGACTAAAAATAAATAGGTGACTAAGGGGTCAAGCTCGAAATGAGTTGGAATTAATAAAAGATGTTAATAAGGAGCCCATCAAATGGCTGACCCATCGTGTAAGTATATACTAATATTCATATTATTAACATGTAATTATTTTTTCTATGTTAAAATTAATAGCTTATATCATTTTGGCTAGATAATTAATGTTTACAATCGAGTTGAAATTTTGATTGATTTGGTGTTTTTGAATTGAGGTCCTCTATGGTAGACTAAGAGATTATATGCCTAAAATATGCATGGATTCAGTTTTCGTACACTATCAAGGCCATTTTTTAGTTTTCTTAATCAAATTCAAGTGGTTCAACATTGAAATGGGTATAATGAAAGATTATTTTCATTTTACTTCAGTGAACTTCTCTCATTTTATGGATATCGGTGAGCATGCATAACATGATTCATTTATCTTGGATTCAAAATAGAAGATGGTTTATTATGTAGATGATGAAATACCTAAAGGTTGCAGTTTTTTTGTAAACTTAAATTAAAGATACTTATATAATATGGGAGAGGAAGATCAATTGGGGATTTATGACAGTGAACCTCATCAACCACAAAACTTTGAACATTTTTTTCTTGAAAATATCAAAATAGTAGAAATTTCAAGAGAGGGTGAAAATGATGGACTCATTCAATAGAGGTTGGTAAAAATGAAGATAATGGAGATAAAGATAATTGAATTTATAAATTGGTAATGAAAATATATTACAATTTCTAATTGATAAGTTTTTCATACATATATACATTGTTCTAGTTTTTCTTCTTTTTATAAAACTTTTAGTTTTGAATTTTTTATACATTTAATATACCTTAACAATTTGAAATGCAGAAATGCTGAGAACAAAATAAAATTATGATCTTAGCTTATAAACATCTCAGAGTAAGACACTACTACCATAATCTTTTGTGGATACTAGTCATTATGTTGTACCTGAGACTGCTAGTAATATGATGATATTACCAGAATCTATGGGTAGATTATTGGGCATCTTTTTTGCGAGATGGTGAGCTTTCCCATTAACTCCCCCTTTTTTTGTTAATTTTTTTCACCAACTGAATAAAAACTCCCCACTAAGTACACAAAAAATAACACATACAAAAAATATCACTAAACTATAAAAATCACCACAAAATTATTTTTGACCATGAAATAAATGGTGATTTACTTAACAACAACTAAAAAATGTATTGAAAGTTCAACCCACCACCAGTAGTAAAAAAACCACCGCATTGACCAGATTTTTTTGCAGTGAACCTATTGTAACATATTTGAGCACCCAGTTCCTTTGAGAAGAGAATGCGGTGAAGGTGAAAGGTGGTCCAATCATGAGTTTTGGTGTGACTAGATAAGGCATGATGGGTGGTGTGACTAGATAGGGTGTGAAATAGTACACCACTTGGTAGGGTGTTCTAAATCATTAATTTTATTAATAATATATTAATTATACAATTATAATTTTCTAAAAATATTTAATGATTACAAAAGTTATCATAGGAAAACAACCACATATTGATTTTTGAAATATAGGAATTGACACCACATCAATCAGAGTTACGGTTTTCCTATGATGCCTGTAAATACATTTTTATTATTTTAAAACACTTAAATGCATGTTTAATGATAAAAAATAACAAATGATCTCATATTGATGTGAAATCATGATAAAATCACAATTTAATTATTTTTTATGAGTACGTGTAGACAACACATCAATCCGACATGGGGTGTGGTTGAAATGACTCATTAACCACTTATTAAAGGTATAACAACCAATAAAAACAAGTTTCGGGAGGTCCAACCTAGGAAAAGCGGTCGTATTTGTAACACCCTGACCTCGGATCACCTGATGTTGGTGCATTATTACATTTCATTAGCATGATTATGAGGAAACAAATCTAGGAGGACCGTGTAGTTTAGCAGTCTTGGAAATCCAGATTACATACATGATACCCATAATACATTAGGAAAACAAAATAAGACATGCTATACAATAATTGAAATGAACTGCATCCTTAAAAGCTTAATCAATGTTTTCTTCTTCAAAACCTAGGGAGAGAAACATAATAAGGGTGATCTCAAATTCTCAGTATGGGTATGTACAACGGAAGCAATAATAAATCTATATGGAAAGGTAAATATATGTGAACAATTTCTATTTAAAAAACTAGATACTGCACAAATAATGTAGAAAGTAAGGAACTAAAACATATACCAAAAATCAATAAACTAAAAATGAACTACTTCCATAGATATTTCGATGCATAGTCTCATGGATAAATAATAACTGAAATTAAATGAGGGAAATACTTTTTTTAAGAAATCATGTCTCAGGCACATGAAAACTAATTACCGTCAAGACCTTTCACAATATGTTTTAAAATTAAGGATAGAAACCCATTTTCCAAACTTATTCATCTCATGAGAACCTTTCAACGCATCTAGTGGCTATATAAATTCTAGGCTCTATCCGTCATTTCCAGTCCAAAGTATTTCTCATATTGAATAACCAAAATAAATAATATGCCTTATCAAATAACCATAATGAATGAGTAATATGGATCTATCAATAATTCCCAGGAAGGAAATAATATTATATCATGAAAATAATGATATTCCCGATATAACAAGTCAAAAGGTCAAATATACACCGTATAAAATTAACTATGTGCATGACATTACAATATGCCTCAATGAAATAAAATTGAGATGAAATCCCTTACCTTAAGTATGATACTCTCTGTATTTGTCCAAAACCCATATATGATGGTATTATTAACTTATATTATAATCATAATAATATTTATGATATCATATATGATTCTCTTATGACTTTATATTACCTATTTATTAACAATTCCAAGTTAATTTTACATTTTAGGTAATAATCACTTTGTTTATCATACACGTTTTGACTTTTTATTCTTAATCATATTACTTAGATCATGATTTACTTACTTTAAAAATGTATAATATTATTTATATATCATATACATTCATAATATAAATATATATAATATATATATATATTAAATGTAATACACCATTCATGGAGACGATAGGTCGTACGTACGCATGAACGTTGTTTTCATTTTCTTATCGTATTGAATGAAAGTAAGTGAATAACATATATGTAAACACATATATGTAAACACATATATGTAAACACACACACACAAAAATATATATATATATATATATATTATAGTACCATTATTATATCATATATTTCATAATTATTCATAATATATCTCTTTAAAATCATTTTTCGATGGTGAACATGGAAGATGAGTCTCATCGTGTCGTGGAGACGGTAAGCTGTACGTACGCACGAGCGACGATATCATTTCTTTAATGGTTTAATGGTATGTATTTGGATTGAATATAAATTTTAATGAAAATATATAATTTTATATTTATTATTTAATTCATTTTTATTCATCATTTTACCCATCGAAATGAATTATATATGAAAAACAGTTGACACCACAGTGTGAAGACGGTAACTCGTACGTACGCACGCAAGGTGATATTGTATTTCATAGTATGGGTAAAAGAGGAATATGGTTATACCATAATCATAAAAACATGTCAGTATATATTAGATTTTGGATTTATTATTTTAGTATGGTAACAACTTAGTAAGAGGATATAGAAGAAGAAATGAACTTTTGAAAGAAAGGATAAAACTATTACATATTTTTCGGGTATATCCTTTTGATTTGCACAAAAGGACTCCTAAAGTTGGTTATATGACCAAAGGGTGGCCTCTAGAATGAATTTAGGGAAGTTGGGAGGATATTTGGGTAGGGTTTAACTGAGCCAAGTGTCTTTGGAGGTGTGAATAAGTGGGTTTAGGTGGTGCCCTTTTATAAGAGGGAGGAGGGGCACTTTAGGAAGGTATTGAAATATTATTTTATTATAAATTGATTTTCGATTTAAAATGGTACCAAACTTATTTATTTAAAAGATAATATTATTTTGGGTCTAAAACCTCTCAACCAATAGGTTTTAGACAAGTTTATTTGATACAATTAACCTTATATTTTAGCTTTAACCCTTAGTTAAAAACATTAACCCATACCATGTCTTCTTGTATTTTCATAATATATGGTAACTATATTTACTATAAAATTACAATAGAACCATAAGTGGATAATTAATAATATTTTTAACATTATATAAGTCATTTGTCCAATTCTTATATTTTTAGGACTATTATATCTTTTAATAAAATAGTACTTGTTTTAAAAACTCATTTATGTCTATTTTGACACTATTTAGGAATTGATTTTTGTTAAAGTCATAACAACTTTATTACTTCAAACCAAAGGAATAAAATAAAATATAATATGTCAATATAATCCATAAAATTTATGGATGATCTAAAAATAACCAAATTACATTTATTTTAAAATTTATAATATCATTTATTTGAATCCTTTATTAATGAAGCAATCACTGTATCATCATAGTGTCATAATTAAATTTATTTATTTAATGTCAAAAAAAATATAAATAAAATACCATGATGTATAAAATATTTTTAGATTTATAATTAATATTTATAATAGAATATATCAATTATAAAACCCCATATGAAATTTTTTTTATTAAAAGATACATGTTTATGTTATATTTTTCTATACTTTAAATTAATTCTTATAAAATGTCATTTTCACACCCAAGTTGCCCCATGGGGTCAAACAATAGACCCAATGATTACCATAGTTGGAAATATCTCATCCAATAGGATTAGGATATGTGTTAGGGTAGTTTTATGTTATTATAAAATTATTTTATTACCCTTATTTACTTGATTTACCCTTTTTACCCTGGTAAACAAAATTAATTACTGAACTTAGTATTTATAATGTCCAAAAAAGGTACCTATTTACAAAATTTGGACCTTTTGATTCTAAATATTAAATATATTTTTACAAATTCAAAACACATAAGTTGATGTAATTAATTTAAAATTAATTCCTATTGTCAAAACTAGAAAGCGGGTTTTTAAGAAGTAATATCTATCAAAAGATTGACATGTTTTTATGTAAAATTCAAATGTAAAATTACTTTAAATGACCATAATTGGATTAAATGATAAAATATTAATTCAATTAAACTTTAAAACCAATTAAAAAGACAATCTAGCTATATTAATAAATTAGATGAAAAGACAATTTTGAATTAAAATGCAGTATTTTCACTATTCATCAAAAATTGAATCTTTTTAGAAAATTACCAAAATTTCACCCTAAGATATTTTTATATTCAAAATTCAAAAATTAAGTCTATTTTAAAAAATAAAGTTTATAAAATTTTAAAATATGGTTAATATTATTCATAACTGCTTTTTAATTGGCCACTTTGATAGGTCGTGGTTGCTTGAACTCGGGGTTGCGTACAACGCAAACCATTGAATTAATTAAATAGAAGCATACTGTGGAAGCTTGGGGTGTTAAATTATTCCCTAATTTAAATAATTTTGTCCTTTAAATTTCTATAATATCATGACATAAAAAGATTTAGGTGGTTCTTCATCATATGTTCTTCAGGTACCCACGTCACCTCTTCTATTTTATAGTTTCTCCAAAGAACTTTTACTATACAAGTTGTTTGATTTATTAACACTTGTTCTATGGTATCAAGAATATTGATAGGATATCCACAATAAGATAGATTAGGTTCCAGTTCTATTTCTTCATAGGTGAGTACATGCATTGTTTCTGACATGTATTTTCTTAACAGTGATATGTGGAACACATCATGAACTTTCAAGAGACTTGAAGGCATTGACAAATGGTAGGCTACAACTCCTATTATTTATATAATTTAAAAAGGTCTAATGTACCTAGGAGTTAATTTACCCTTCTTACTGAATCGTATAACACCCTTCCATGGAGATACCTTCAAGAAAACATAATCTCCTACTTGAAATTCTAAATCCTTCCTTCGATTATCGACATAAATCTTTTGCCTACTTTGAGATATTTTGATATGGGTTTGGATAATATTCACCTTCTCCATTGTTTCTTCAACAAGTTCTAGACCTAGAAGTTTTATTTCATCAATATCATCCCAACAAGTTGGTGTATGATATTTCTTTCCATATAACACTTCACATGGTTCCATATGAATACTTGAATGGAAGCTATTATTATAGGAATATTCTACTGGAGGTAAATACTAATCCCACATACCTTTAAATTTAAGTGAGAAGGATCTCAACATTTCTTCTAAAGTTTTAATAGTACATTCTGACTGTCCATCGGTTTGAGGGTGGTATGCAGTGCTCAAATGAAGTTCAGTATCTAGGGCCTTCTGAATACTTTTCTATAATCTTGATGTAAAATGGGGATCACAATCAGAAAAATTAAATATGGGTACACCATGAAGTCTTACAAATTCATTAATATATAGTCTTGTTAAATGTTCAAGTGGTAAATATTCTCTTATAGTAAGGAAATGTGCTGACTTGGTAAGATGATCAATAATAACCTATATCACATCATTCCTTCTGGAAGTCTTTGGTATCCCCATGACAAATTCCATCATAATATAATCTCATTTTTACATAGGTACAGGAAGAGGTTGCATGACTCCTCTAGGATGTTGTCTTATAGCCTTCACCTATTGAAAAACCAAACATTTTAACACATAATTAGAAATCTCCCTCTTCATGTTGTCCCACCAAAAATGATCCTTCAAGTCTCTATACATCTTAGTTCCACCAGGGTGTATAGAGAAATTTGAGTTATGATAATCATCCAATAATTCCCTTTTTATCGCAGGTATAGCAGGAACACAAATCCTCTTCCCAAATTTCAAAATTCTATCTTCAAATACTAAATCATTCAATCTCCCATCATTCACATCTTTAATTTTCTTTTGAATCTCTTCATCATCAGTCTGAGAAATTTTTATCCTTTCAAGTAAATATGGTTTGGAATCCATTTTAAAGAGTATTGATGCTTTAACCTCAAAGATAATTATCATATCCATCTTTCCTAGATCCATGAACATAGGATCCCTTTCAACTCTCATCTTGTTTAGAACTCCAGGGTCCATTCTGCTCAAGGCATCCTTTAACTTATTTGGCTTCCATGGGTGGTAGTGTATTGTGAAATCATAATCCTTGAGTATATTAAGCCATATTCTTTGTCTCATGTTGATTTATTTCTGTCAGAAAATATATTTCAAGCTCTTGTGATCAGTATATATCTCACATTTTTTCACTGTAGAGATAGTGTCTCTATATCTTCAGAGAGAAGATTACTACAGCTAACTCAAGATCATGAGTTGGATAGTTTTTTTAATGCATTTTTAATTTCCTTGATGCATATTAAATAACCCCATCTTTATTCATAAGGACACAACCAAGTCCTTTCCTTGATACATCACTATAAAAAACAAACCCATCATTCCCAGATAGTAAAGTCAAGATAGGGTCATTTGATAATCTTATCTTCAATTCTTCATACTCTTTTGTCCAAACAAATTTAACCCCTTTATGTGTGATCTTGGTTAATGGGTTAGCCAATTGGATTAAATTTTGGATGAAATGCCGATATGAACCTGTTAAACCAATAAAATTGCATACCTCGGTTTTACTTCTTGGTGTTGGACATTCTTGAATTGAATTTGTATTTCAAGGATCTATAGAGATTACATCCTTGGAAACTATATGGCCAAGGAAAGAAATTTCCTAAAGATAGAATTCAAACTTGCTAAATTTACCATATAATTCTTCTCTCCTGAGAGTCGCAAGAATGATTTGAAATTGATACTCATGGTATTAAAAGCATTTAGAATATATCAGAATATATTAAATGAATACGACAACAAAATCATCAATATATTCCTTGAATACTCTATTCATGAGATCCATAAAAACTGAGGGTGCATTAGTCAATCCAAAAGGCATTAGTGTAAATTCGTAATGACCATACCTCGTCTGAAAAAATGTCTTCGGAATATCTTCCTTCTTCACTCGTAATTAATGATATCCAGAACAAAGATAAATCTTTAAAAAGAATTTAGCTCCTTGAATTTGATCAAATAAATCATCGATATGAGGTAAAGTATACTAGTTCTTTATTATAATCGCATTGATTTCTCTATAATCAATACATAGCCTCATGGATCTATATTTCTTCTTGAAAATGAGAACATGGGATCCCCATGGAGAAACACTAGGGAAGATAAATCCCTTTTGAACCAACTATTTAAGTTTTTTTATCTCTACTAATTCCTTAGTGGAAATTCTATGGGGATTTTTTGATATTGGCCTTGCATCAGGGATTAAATCAATACAAAATTCAACTTCATGCTCTGGGGGGTGTCTAGGTAAATCTTTAGGAAAAACATCAATGTATTCCTTTACAATAGGTACATCCTCAATTTGAATATTACATCCTTTATCCCTAGATGTTGATTTCTCTGACTCCTCAATAATCTCATTCAGTAAAGCTACAGGGGGTGGATTTTGATAAGAATCAGGTGATGAATTTTCTTCTCTAAAGATAATGGATTCTACAACTTCCTCACAAATCGAAAATTCCTTCTTATTGAAATATATATTCACATAATATTTTGAAATCCAATTCATATTGAGTATTATATCAAAATCAACCATAGGTATGATAAAAAAATTATCAATTAGATCATTTTTATATGCCAAAATAGGAACTTCTCAACACATATTTGTTGCGGTGAGTTTCCCACTAGGAGTTCTAACTAATAATTCCTTTTTCATGGTGAATTGAAAATATCAAATTTTTAATGAAAACTAGGAAGATAAAAAGGAATGCAATGATCCAGAATCAAATAATTTTTTAGCTAAATTTGAGGAAATAATTAAAGTACCTACCACCACATCATTAGGAACTTTAACCCCATATATTTTAATTTAAAAATCTTAACCATCTCTCCTCAGCCTATTTTTTGGTAGATTCCCTTGACGTTTGGGGAATTCATTTGAATAGTGACCCATCTCATTACAATTGTAGCACTATACATCATTGATTTTTTTCTTCCCTTTGCATTCAGGATCCTGGTGTCCCTTATCTTATCACTTATAAAAAACTCACAATCCCTTCAAACATTTCCCATGGTGCTTTTTCCCACAGTTTTTACAAGATGAAAATCGTTCAAACTTCTTCTTATTCTTTGATGAATTCCTTTTTTCATGGTTCTCATATGGTCTCTTCTTGTTTTGTTTTCCATTAAATATATTAATCCTAAAAAATTCCTTCTCCATCTTTATGGTACATAAAACTATTTCATCATATGATGAAAAATTCTGGGAAACTAGCACCCTTTAGATAATTGGCTTAATTCATTCAAATAAGTGACCAATCATTTACTCTGTATTGTGTATATAATTCGTATAAAACCTGGATAACCTTGTAAATGTAACTTCATAATCTGCAGTACTCACTTCTTCCTTTTGCTTTAAGCTAATGAACTTCCTCTTCATCTCAATTTGTTGATCATGAGGAAATTATTTGTCGAATAATATCTCCTTAAAAGTTATCCATTCTATAAGTTCTATTTATTCTTCATCCCTGATATTTTAGATCAATGTCCACCATTGATCAGCATCACCTTTGAGACAATAGAACGCAAAAGTAACTTTTTCAATTTCATTGCATCCCAAGGCCATGAATATCTTTTCCAGAGACTTAATCCACTTCTCAGCTACAATTAGATTAGTAATCCCACTAAATGATGTGGCTTTTGTCATATAAAGCAATCCAACATAGGAGATTGCCTCTGTAGAATGGGTTGTTCCATTCGGGCAAGGTTATTTGTCATAACCTGATTAAGTTTCCCTAATATCGACATAATTTGCTCTATTCCAATACCAGCAGTATTGGTTTCCTCTGTAGGTAAACCCCTGTAATTTCCTAGAGTAATTATACCATTTGTTCTTCTAGGAGCCATCTCTATTTAATGACACATATCATATTAGATCATAAAATTATGAGTTTAAATATGATAAAACAGTCATCATAAATTAAAAATTTATTCATTATAAATCATAAACTTTTGTTACTTTGGGTGAATTATCATAAGTGTATCCCCAAAGTCTAACTTAGGGTATGTTCCCTAATATATGTTCTCTAAATCTGGTTTCTAAGGTTGTTTATAAAATTCCCCTACTACCAATTGTAATGCCCTGACCTCATATCACCTGAAATCGGTGCATTATTACATTTCATTGGCATTATTATGAGGAAAAATATCCTAGAGGACCATATAATTTAGCAGTCATGGAAATCCATATTACATACATGATACCCATAATACATTGGGAAAACAAAATAAACCATTTACACAATAATTGAAATAAACTACATCCTTGAAATCATAATCAATGTTCTCTTCTTCATAACCTGGGAAGAGAAACATAATAAGGGTGATCTCAAATTCTCAGTACAGGTATGTACAGTGGAAGCAATAATCAATCTATATGGAAAGGTAAATATCTGTAAAAACTTTCCATTTATAAAACTAGTTTAGGAAAAAATAATATGGAAAGTAAGGAACTGAAACATATTCCATAAATCAATAAACTGAGAAAGATCTACTTCAGTAGATATGTTGATGCATAATCTCATGGATAAATAATAACTGAAATTAAATGAGGGAAATACTTTATTTAAGGATGTCATATCTCAGGCACATGAAAACCTATTACTATCAAGACCTTTCACAAGTCGATTTAAAATTAAGGGTATAAACCCATTTGGCCAACTTATTCATCTCATGAGAACCTATTGATGCATCTAGGAGCTATATAAATTTTGTGCTCCACCCGTCATTTCCAGTCCAAAGTATTTCTCATATTGAATAACCAAAATAAATAATATTCCTTATCAAAAAAACCATATTGAATGAGTAATATAGATCTATCAATAATTACAATGAAGTAAATAATATAATATCATTAAAATAATGATATTCATGATATAACAAGTCAAAAGTTATAATATACACTGTATAAAAGGAACTAGGTGCATGACATTACAATATGCCTCGATGAAATGAAATTGAGATGAAATATCTTACCTTAAGTACGATACTCTCTGTATTTTTTCAAAACTCCTATATGATGGTATTATTAACTTATATTATAATCATAATAATATTTATGATATCATATATTATTATTTAATGACTTTATATTACCCGTTTATTAACAATTTCAAGTCAATGCAACATTTCGAGTAATAATTGCTTCATTTATCATACGTGTTTTGACTTGTTATTCATGATCATATTACTTAGATCATGATTTACTTACTTTTAAAATGTATAATATTATTTATATATCATATATATTAATAATATATATATATAATAGATATATATATTACATGGAATACACCGTTTATGGAGACGGTAGGTCGTACGTACGTATGAACATTGTTTCCATTTTCTTATCGTATTGAATGGAAGTAATTGGATAACATATATGTAAAAAAATATATATATTATTATAGTAGAATTGTTATTTCATATATTTCATAATTATTCATAATATATCTCTTTAAAATCATTGTTGGATGGTGAACATGGAAGACGAGTCTCATTGCATCGTGAAGACGGTAAACTGTACATATGCACGAGTGACAATATCATTTCCTTAATGGTTTAATGATATGTATTTGGATTGAATATAAATTTTAATGAAATAATATGATTTTATATTTATTATTTAATTCATTTTTATTCATCATTATACCCATCAAAATGAAGTATATATGAGAAACAGTTTACACCACGGTGTGGAGATGATAAGTCGAACGTATGCACGCATGGTGATATTGTTCTTCATAGGATTTGTAATATAGGAATATGGTTTTCCCATAATCATAAAAAAATATCATAATATAGTAGATTTGGGATTTATTATTTTAGTATGGTAACAACTTATTAAGAGGAAGTATAAGAAGAAATGAACTTTTGAAAGAAGGGATAAAACAATTACCTCTTCTTTGGGTATCTCCATTTGATTTTTGTAAAAGGACCCATTAAGTTGGTTTTTTTACAATGTTTAGACTCTATGATGAAGTGAGAGAAGTTGGGAGGATATTTGGGCAGGTTTTGGCCGATCCAAGTGTCTTTGGAGGTGTGAATAAGTGGGTAGAGGTGGTGCCCTTTTATAAGAGGAAGGAGGGGCACTTTAGGAAGGTATTGAAATATTATTTTTATTAAAAACTTATTTTCGGTTTCAAATGGTCCCAAACTCATTTGTTTCAAAGATAATATTTTTTTGGGTCAAAAAGCTCTCAACCAATAGGTTTTAGACAAGTTTAGGTGACAAAAGTAACCATATCTTTTAGCTTTAACCCTTCATTAAAAACATTAACTCTTACCATGTCTTCTTGTATTTTCATAATATATGATAACTATATTTACTATAAAATAACCAAGAGAGACATAAGTGGATCATTAATAACATTTTTAACATTATATAAGTCATTTTTATGAATATTATATTTTTAGGACTATTATATCATTTAATAAAATAGTATTTGTTTTAAAAACTCATTTATGTTAATTTTGACACTATTTATGAATTGATTTTTGTTAAAGTCATAAAAATTTGATTACTTAGAACCTAAGGCATAAAATCAAATATAATATGTCAATATCTTCCAAAAAATTCATGTATGATATCAAAATAACCAAATTACATTTATTTTAACATTTATAATATCATTTATTTGAATCCTTTATTAATGATGTAATCACTACATCATCATTGTGTCAAAATTAAATTTATTAATTTAATGTCTAAAAAATATAAATAAAATATCAGGATGTATGAAATATTTTTATATTTATAATTAATATTTATATTTTAATAGATCAATTATAAAACCCTATATAAATTTTGTTTTAGTAAAAGATACATGTTTATGTTGTATTTTTCTATACTTTAAATTAATTCTTATAAAATTTTATTTTCACGCCCAAGTGGCCCCATGGGGTAAAACAATCGACCCAAGGATTCCCATGGTCTTAAATATCTCATAAAATATGATTATGACATGTTTTAGTGTAGTTTTATATTATTATAATATTATTTTATTACCCTTATTTGCTTGATTTACCCTTTTTACCATAGTAAATAAAAATAATTACTGAAGTTACTATTCGTAATGTCCAAAATTAATAGGTAACTATTTACACAATTTGGACCTTCTGATTAAAAATATGGAATCCATTTTTCTAAATTCAAAATACATAAGTTGTAGTAATTAATTTAAAATTAATTCTCATTGTCAAAATCCGAAAGCGAGTTTTTAGGAAGTAATATCTATCAAAAGATTGACATGTTTTTATATACAATTCAAATGTAAAATTACTTCCAATGAACATAATTGGATTAAATTGAAAAATATTAATCTAATTAAACTTTAAAAACATTTAAAAATACAATATAACAATATTAATAAATTATATGAAAAGACAGTTTTGAATTAAAATGCAGTATTTTTCAATATTCATCAAAAATTGAATCTTTTCAAAAAATTAAAAAAAAATCCACCCTAAGATAATTTTGATATTCCAAATTCAAAAATTAAGTCTATTTTTAAAAATAAACTTTATAAAATTTCAAAATATTGTTAATACTATTCATAACTGATTTTTAAACGACTACTTTGATAGGTTGTGGTGTGCTTGAACTCGGGGTTGCGCACAACACAAGCCATTGAATTATTTAAAAATAAGTGTACAATGGAAGCTTGGGGTTTTACATGATTTCCATGAAATCATGGAAAAAATACTATATATTTAATTGGGAAATGTAGGAATTGAAGGTACGCCATTCTGAATAACGGTTTCCCCGTTATGGATGTAAACATATTTTAGTGTTTTAAAACACTAAAACGTACATGGAATGTTAAAAACTATATAAAAAGACCTTATATTTATGTGAAATAATTGTAAAATGATATATGAGTTATTTTTGATTTGTACATATAGAAAACACATCAATACGATGTGCGGTGTGGTCGAAATGGCTCATTAGTCGCTTATTAAAGGTATAAAAACCTTTCAAAACAAGTTTTCAGGGGTCAAAACTAAGTAAATGACGTTAGGTTGACCTAAAATTAAAGGGAAAATACTGTATATTTAATTTTTAAATGTAAGAACTGATGGAACATCATTATGAATAATAGTTTCCTCGTTATTGACATAAATGCATTTTTAGTGTTTTAAAACACTAAAACATGAATAAAATGGCCAAAACCATTGAAAATAACCACATATTGTTGTAAAATCATTGTACAGATACCGATCAGTTATTTTTGACATGTTTGAGTAGAAAAAATGTCAATCCAATGTGCATTGTGGTTAGAAAGACTCAGTAACCACTTCTTGATGGTATAAAAACCTTTACAAACAAGTGTCAGGGGGTCAAAACTAGGAAAACAACATCAAATTTCCCTAAAATTAGGGGAAAATGACCATATATTTAATTATGAAATATTGGAAAATACGATACATCATTCTGAATGATGGTTTACCCGTTATGACCATTAAGTAGTTTTTAGAGTTTTAAAACACTAAAACGTGTGTAAAATGGTCAAAACCACAGAAAATGACCATAAATTGATGTCAAATTATTTTAAAACCACCTATAAGTTATTTTTGACATGTACACATAGAAAAAACATCAATATGACATGAAGTGTGATCATAATGGCTCAGTAACCACTTCATAAAGTTACAAAAACCTTTAAAACAAGCATCAAGGGGGGTCAAAACCAGGAAATTATTGTTGGATTTCCCTAAAATAAATGTAAAATGACCATATGTTTAATTTTAAAATATAGGAAATAACGAAACATCATTCTGAATGACAGTATTCCCATTATGGCCATAAACGTATTTTTAGTGTTTAGAACACTAAAACATGCATATAATGGTAAAAAGAATAGAAAACAACCACATATTTATTTAAAATCATTGTAAAACCACTTATGAGTAATTTTTAACATGTACACAGAGAAAACACATCTATCCGATGTGCGGTGTATTCGGAATGACTCAGTAAGGACTTGTTAAAGGTACAAAAACCATTAAAAACACGTTTTGGGGGGTCAAAACCAGGAAACAACATTTGATTTGCCTAAAATTAAGGGGAAATGACTTTATATTTAATTATAAAATATAGAAACTGACTTCACATCATTTAGAATGATGGTTTTCCTGTTATGGTCATAAATGCATTTTTAGTATTTTAAAACACTAAAACATGTGTGGAATGGTCAAAACAAAATAAAATGACCATAAATTGAATTCAAATCATTGGAAAACCACCACTACGTTATTTATGAAATGTAGGTCATTATTTCATATCAAAGTCTTTCAAATTTGTTTATTAAGTAAAGTTCAAGAACAACACACATCACTTTAAAAATAAATTAGAATATTTACTTATCTCTTTTTAGTTTCAAGTGTTGAATCTTATCATAAATTGGTAAGTTTATGTTTTGAAAGTGTTTTGAATTATATATTATTTGTTTTATATTAAAATATATTATTTTTTTAACAAAATAAAAAAAATTATGTACAAAATTCTGAATATATTTAGTGTCTTTTCTTTTTTCCATTTATTTTCATAAATACTCTGGTTTTCATTGTAGTTGGAAGATGCAAGTCGTAGGTAAGAGGTTGAAAATTCTAATCCATGAAATTATTTATAAGGTAGTTTTAATGGTTCTTAGTTTTTGTGGTATGTTAAAATTTTATCGATTATTCTACTGTAATTATGATTTATTATGTTTAGTTTTATTTTTATTTTATTTTTGTTACAGATGATGAGATGACATGATCAATTTCAGTTGATGAGATATAGTGGAGGTAGAAAAATGTAGTGGAGGTCATGATGTGGATGTATATTGGTTATGATGTGTATACAGTGGAGGAAGATAGATGTATTGGTTGACAAATGTATGAGTTGACTGAGACTGAGGTTATGATGACTGTGGATGTTTGTATATTTTTTATGGATGTATGAAAGAAATATTGTTAGATTTGGTATCCTAGAACCAACTATTTATACTTTGATTACATGAATATTTAATGTATTTAAATATTAAACATATTTTTATATATTTTTCATTTTTCTACATGACTATGATGTAATGATTTCCTATAGTATTTTTCGTATTGACAAGGTCATAGAAGTTCCCCTCTATGATGAGAAACTTGAAGTGCTATGACAATATTCTTAAATATAGTTTTGTGTTTGGATGAAATACTATGATGGGATATATAGTATACATATTTTTAGGTTAGAGTACTCATAAGTAGATGAGACTTATTTTCAAGAAGTTCGCACATAGTAATCTCCAATATGGGAGGTTATGAGAACAGACCTGCCTGTAGGAATTCTACATGTTTTGGAGTCATCAGATATTCCTATCTGCAAGAATATGTAATGGTCCTTAGTCTTTAATATTATCATTAATACATGTCATGACTCACGCACTTTGATTTACTAACAATAACCATCATGCCATATATTGGCGGGAAGTAGGGTATGTTGGGTGTGTCACGAGTGACATGTTATTAATGGATAAGTCGAGGAAGCGTTTGTCTCTTCCATTTATGGAAGTTAATATCTCAGCCCTTTGATTGAAATAGAATAGTCACCCAAAATTCCATGTCCATAGTATAATGATGAGTTTATTTCAGGTAGTCAAAGAAAGACGTATCAAGCAAATAGGTTGATGAAACTATCATAAAACTTTCTTGATGAGATATGGAGACAAATGAATTATATTACATAGTGAGAATTCATATGTGGATGTATTTTTTGTGACTTTAAGTTATTTATCTTGGGTTTCTTGACCCATTGCTAGATAGTACTCTTGAACATTAGGCAAGCCCTCCTAATGCCGATGAGAAAGAATCATAGAGGGTCACACACTAAGTGTTTCTTGTGGTCTCGATTAAATAATATTTGAATTTAATTAATGGAATAAATATCATTCTCAAGACCATGGAATAACTTTATTAAATTTAAAATGATCACATAAATTATAATATATTTAATTATTTATTTATTTTATTTAATATTTAATAAATATTTATTTACTAGTTAGTAAATAAAATATTTATTTAAGAGAATAAACTATTTATTTATTTATTCAGGTGTTCAATAAATGGAAGTGGAGTTTGAGTGGACCAAGGCCTGTCTGGTAGTAAAATAATTATTTACAAAATGTTAAATAATTATTTCACTATTTGGCATAAGAAAAAATAATAATAACACTGTTATCATTATGTGGCATGAGATTTCATTTATGATTCCATTTTACACAAGTTAGCGCACCACGAATAATGGTGTTGTTATTGTTATTATGTAGCATGGGTTTTCTCTAAGGTTATGAATGTATTTAATTGTGGTTATGCAATTAAATATTGTAATTGAAACCCCATGTCATTAAATAGATAGGTACATCTATTTTTCCATTATGCCCAGTGAACTGAATTGTCGGTGGTGAGATAATTATTGAGAAAAAAAATTATCTCTTGAATCCTCTCCTATTCTCTCTCAAGATTGAGAGAAGTTCTTCAAGACCAAAGAACAAGTGATCAAGAATGACCAACAGAAGACACTCGCTTCACCATGTTAGAACCTGGAGAACGATTGGTGTCGATCAGAGGCCATCAGAACACGTATGGATCACCGCTAGAGGGATTCTAGTTTGGATCCTCACAAGAGCATTGAGACAATCTGAAAGGGTAATTCCAGAAGATCAAAATAATCAACAAAGAAAGTACTGAAGATCCTGGTATTTAATTTATATATAAATTATTTAAATTAATTATAAACATGATGTGAAAGATCATCTCTCTAGGATCTGGCACCCTTTTCTTCTTTTATCTAGATCTTTGATCTTAATCTGTGGATGGTGTTTATTATCTTATTGATCCTGGATTGGTCATCAATTATGGCAAAGGAAATTTTGGGCCCTCCCAACTTCCATGCTTTTGCTGCGTTCGGATCCTTCAAGTGGAATCATAGGTAGGTTCATCATCATTTAAAATTATTTAAATAATTCATTGATGATTTATGATTTAATAATTTAGTTTTTCAATTCAAGGATAATCGTTCTTGTAATCTAGATTTCGAGATTTGTTCTTCCTCTTTTTTTTCATGTAGATCTTACAAAAATGAATAGTTTTGGATTAAAATTAAAGTGAGGAACTCATCTAAAGGTTCCAGTGATTCTATCCAAGTGACACAAAAGTACATGTTGTGCGTTTAGACTTTCACATCATTTTCTCTGCCATACACATCGTTTAATCTAGACTACACACTGTGTAGTTATGTTTAGTGCATCGGGTGTATTTCAGAAATTACTCAAGCCTTGTGCATTTATTGCATGTGGTGTAATTAATTTTACACCGTGAGTTAATCGGGACAGATAGGCACACTCTTACCATATTACATGCCATGTGGCCCACTGGACATTGCATGTAGTCCCTTTGGGTCAAGGGCCAAAATGTGTATCCCATACACGGATTGAGCTGACCGGTAACCATGTAATGTGAAGACAATACGGTGTGTAGTCCACTATACACACCATTTACTCCAAAATATCTGAATTATGCCTCACACTCTGAGTCCCTAGGCATGTACTTTGGGAAATGTGGTGAAGGTAGTACACACCATGTAGTTGGAACTACACACTGGGTACTTTACCACATTTCACAAAGTTAAAACTTAAATGTTTGTGTAATGTTCAAAAATACTTATCGTGTATAAATTGTACTATTGTTTGTTACTCTATGCATTGAATCATCATGTATTTCATATGTCAGAAGAATAAAATAGTATACGAATATAATACATGTTGGGTAGATTCAAACATGTATTCACCAGGTTACCTCCAAGGTACATTTATGTACAAGGATGAGAATCACAAGTAAATTTAGAAAAGGAATTAAGATAAAAGAATTTATTAATTAAATATAATAATTAATCGATTCGAGTGAGATTTATATTTATGATAACAATTAAATAATTGAGTTCTAGTTTTATTAATTGTGCAATTCATTGCATTTATATGGTTGATCGTGAGCTAGACTAGACCTTTGTAAGTGATTGGTTTGTTTTAATTAAATTATTAGTATGTGAGCCATCTCTCCCCATTAATATATAGAGCTTGCGTTCCCATGGTTTCTTTTATGTAAAACCCCTTTTTACCTCTCACATGTGTGTGAGTTAAAAAGCATATGTAATGGATGGACATCCAAAACTAGTGGAGGTGGTTCAAGTTGAAGATGAGACGAAACCAATCTCAGGAGATACAAAGGTGGACATGTGGAAAGCTATAAACACAGACCCAAAATGTTCAAGGTGTTTCTCCCCTATTTCAGGGAAAGTTTATCAACTGCTATATAGACTAACCATTAGAAAATCTCATGATCAATCCCTTTAATTTATTTTATTTTTTCCAGTTGCATGGTTTATCATTATGGATGTGTTGTCACGATCACATAATTAATGAATTAAACAAGCATGCAAGATGGAACTAAAATAAACCATACTTGTGCGTAAATATTATCAATACATGGTTAATCATTTAAGTAATTTCCACTTAATATTAACAATCATGTGATAAAGATAATTAGAAATTTATGCCTGAGAGATAAAAATACACCAATAAAATATTAAGTCAGACCAATCCTTCCATTACTTGATTAAGAAAAATACTTAATAAAACTATGTGTTTTTAAATCCCTTTTTGGGACACTTACTTTTATACAGGAATCCCTTATGAATTTTTTGGGTTGACTTAACCATATTACATCAAGAGGAGTATCCCTTGCTAGACATGGTGTAATATTATAGGAAAGTGTTGAGGAAATCCAAGTCAGGATTTCAGGATTGGGGAGTCCACTTAATGGATCAAGGAGTTGCAAGCCCATATTTGGCAAAGACCTACCTACCTAAATACTTTCAAATAGCTTGAACAACTCTTTTTGAGGTTATGCGAAGGGGAATATGGATCCTTGCCACTATAATTTCCACGTAACTAGACATTCTGAGTTCAATGGTGAGGACCAATGGGAATTGATAAAATAGTGGGAGACTTAATAAAATTAATTTATTATTTCTCATAAAATGTAATCAGGAAAGCAGTAATAATGTACTCTTTTAATTTTAGAATAAAATAACAATTTCAACCACAATATTATTGTGATAAATTATAGATAAAAACAATATCCTCACCAGTTGTAACTTCCAGGAATGGTTTAGACGCCTTCGGGTTGTTCTACACCATGAATGGAAGTCTTACATGCTATAGTCATCATTATCTGATATGCCTACCAAAGAGGCAAGTGATGAGGATTTCCTAGACTATGAGAACCATAAAAATGACATGGTCTATGTTTAATGTTTGATTCTTTCATGAATGTATAGTGAACTCAGGAAGTCTCATGAAAACAGGGATGTGCATAGCATGCTTGAGAACCTCCATGGTCTTTACCAAGAGAGATAAATAAAGGAAATGTTTGAGATATACAAGGCACTCTTTCATAGTAATCATGGAGAGGGTTCCCCAACTGGGTCTCATGTAGTCAAGATCATTGGAAACATTGAGTACCTGCAGGTTCTAGGGTTTAAATTCCTCAATGAACTGGGTATCGATCTCATTATCGAATCACTCCCTCAGAGCTTCTCCAGGTTTGTTGTCAATTTCAATATGATCAATATTTATAAATCTCTATCTTATCTTCTTATTCTCATTCTCCAAGTGGAAAAATATATTAAGTGTGAAAATCCTTTTGTCCTTATGGTGAATAAAAGTAAAGGGAAGGTGAAGAGATTTAAGCCTAAAGCTTCTTAATTCCCTTCTAATAAAAGGGAGATCAAGGGGGAGTCATGTAAATAAGAATCTATTTGTTTCACATGTGGTAAGAAGGGCCATTGGAAGAAAAACTGCACCCAACCAAAGAAGCAAGGGAAAGCTTCAGGTGTGTTTGTTATCAAGTGAAATTTATATGTTTCTACAAATTGGGTATGGGATACAACTTTTGGTGCTCACATATGTATTCAAATATAGGAACAAAGTAGATTCAAGAAAATTAACTGAGGGTAGGTAGATCTATGAGCATCCAATGGAGCTAGACTTGCTGTTGTAGCTGCCGGGGACTACCACATCACGCTGTCGACTGGGATTATCTTGGAATTAAAGGGTTGTTATTATGTGCCTTATGTAACCAAAAACATTATTTTTGTATCAAAACTAGATATATATGGATTTTTTTCAATTTTGGAAATGAATGTTTCTTATTTTACAAAGATATCATTTTTTTGGTAGGGAACATTTATACAACAGTATTTACATGTTGGATTACCAAAAAACAAGTAATGGAAATTGATAACAAAGATAATTCACATGATTCACACCACACCCAAATTTTTCATCACTAGATAGGTCATGTAAACAAGAAACTCTTGACAAAGTTACATCAAGATGGATATTTACATTCCTTAGAACTAAAACCACTTAGTGTATGTCACGCTTATTTACAAGGCAAAATGACCAAATCCCTATTTAATGGGAAAGGTGAAAGGGCCCAAGAGCTTATTGAATTGGTTCATACTGATGTGTGTGGACCATTTACAGTTGAATTAAGGGGTGGGTAATCCTACTTCATAACTTTTACTGATGATTTTAGTAGATATGGATATATCTACTTAGTGAGGTATAAGTCAGATTATTTTAATAAGTTTATGGAATACAATAATGAAGTTGAGAACTATCTTAGTAAGAATATTAAGAAACTCTACTCAACTGAGGTAGAGATTATCTTAATCAAGACTTCATTGATTACTTATGAGAGTTTGGGATCCTATCCCAAATCACTCCTCCTTACACGCCTTAATGGAATGGTGTAAGCAAAAGGAGGAACCGCACCTTGTTGGACATGGTGAGATCAATGATGAGTCATGCAAGTCTTCCATTATCCTTTTTGGGATATGAGTTACAACAGAAGCACACATACTAAACCAAGTACCAACTAAATCTATAAATAATATTATATATAATCTTTGGAGTGTAAGAAAATTCATGCTATTGAATTTACATGTGTGGGGTAGCAAAGCATTTGTTAAGGCCTCTTTAGGTAACAAACTTGTGCCTCGAGGCACAAGGTGTACCGTTATAGGATACCCCAAAAAAACAAGGGTATATTACCTATATGACCCCTCACAAAAAAATGTTATAGAGGAAAGAAATGTCATATTCCTTGAGTGGCAGAACATCTCCAAAAGAGATAGTGGGAGCGAGATAGACATTGATGAAGTTGAGGCTCAAGGTACAAAAGAGTTGGTACATGAGAAGATTCCACAAAGCCCCATGGAAGAAATATCTACTCCAGAGACACAAGTACTACGTAGGAGTACAAGATAGGTTAGATAACTAGAACAATATGATTTTCTAGTTACCGAGAATGGTGACTCATTATTAGTTGATAATAATGATCCTCTAACCTACAAGGAAGCAGTAAGTGGCACAAATGTTTCCAAGTGGAAAGAATACATGAATTATGAAATGGATTCCATGTACCAAAACCAAGTCTAGATTTTGGTAGATTCTATAGTTGATGTAAATCCTATTGGTTTAAAATGGATATTCAAGAATAAACTAGACATAGAAGGACAAGTCAGTACCTATAAGGTGTGAATTGTTGAAAAAGGGTTCAAACAGTGTCAAGGCATTGACTACGATGAAACCTTTTTACCATTTTCAATTATAAAATCCAACAGAATTCCATTGGCCATTGCTGCTTACCATGACTATGAGATTTGGAAAATGGATATCAAAACAACATTCCTTAATGGAAAACTTTAGGATTAAGTATATACAACACAACCTAAAGGGTTTGTGACTCCAAAGGATTCCAATAGTATATTCAAGTTGTAGAAATACATTTACAGATTAAAGCAATAATCCAAGTCATAGAACATTAATTTTGATGAATAAATAACAAAATTTGGTTTTATAAAGAACTAATGTGAACCTTGTGTCTACAAATGGTTTAGTGGGAGTGCAGTCATTTTTCTAATAGTATATGTTGATGACATATTACTTATGGGAAATGAGATACCAGTCTTACTGTCTGTTAAGGAATAGTTGAATCAATGATTTTTCCTGAAGGAATTTGGCGAGGCGCCATATATTATTGGGATCAAGATCCATCGTGATAGATCTAAGAGATTTATAGGACTAAGTCAAAGTACATACAATGACAAGATACTAAAAAAATCAGTATGGAACAATCTAATAGGGGATTGTTGCCAATGTCACATGGCATTAATCTTTCCATGAAAATGCATCCTCAGATGCATGAGAAAAGAGAGATAATAGAAAGGAATCCATAGGCATTAGTGGTTGGGTCAGTCATGTATTCCATACTATATACTAGGCTAGATTTCGCATATGAATTAAGTGTTGTGGGAAGATATCAAGTTGACCTAAGTGACTGCCATTGGATGACAGTCAAGACTATCCTTAAGTATATGAGGCATACTAAGGATAAGTTCTTGGTTTATGAAGAATATAAAGAAATAGTCATCAGATTATATGTAGATTCTATTTTCCAAATAGATTAGGATTACATGAAGTCACATATGGGATACATATTCACTTTTAATAGAGGTGTTGTGAGCTGGAAGAGCTCAAAGAAGAGTGTGGTTGCATATTCTATAGTAGAGTTTGAGTATATTACAGCTTCTGAGGTAGCTAAAGAATTAGTTTGGATGTGAAACTTCTTCCAAGATCTAGATGTGGTATTAGTAGTAAAGATCCCATCACACACTCTATGGTGATAATACTGCAGTAGTGGCTCTCGCAAAAGAGCCAAGGTCACTTAGATGAACAAATCACAAACTTAAGAAGTCTCATCTCATGAGGGATTTTTCTCAGAGAGGTGAAGTTTAAGTGAGTAGTATTTCCATAGAAGACAATGTGGTGGAACCCTTAACTAAATCCTTGACTCAGCATAAACATGATCATCCTATGAGGTCTAGCGAACTGAAAGTCATAGGTAGTTGGCTCTAGTCCAAGATGGGAGGTTATGATAACATACATGCCTATATGAATTCTGTATGTTTTGGATTCCTAATATATTTCCATCTAAAAGAGTGTGTAATGGTTGTTAGATTTTAATATTATCATTAATACATGTCATGACTCGTATACATTGATTTACTAATGAAAATTGTCTCACCATATTTTGGCGAGAAGTTGGGTATGTTGGGTACGTCACAAGTGACATGTTATTAATGGATAAGTCACGGAAGTATTTTCCCTTCCATTTATAGAAGTTGATATCTTGAACCTTTGATTAAAATAAAATCGTCGCCCAGAATTCCATGGACATGGTGTAACGATGAGTTTATTTCAGGTAGTCAAAGAAAGATGTATCAAGCAAACAGGTTGATGACACTATCATGTAACCTACCTGATGAGATATTGAGACAAATAGATTATATTACATAGTGAGCATTCGTATGTAGATGTCGTTATTGCGACCTTAAGTTATTTCTCTTGGATACCTTGATCCGTTGTTAGACAATACTCTTAGAGTTTAGGCAAGCCCGCCTAATGCCAACGAGAAAGAATCCTAGAGGGTCACACACTAAGTGTTTCTTATGGTCTCGATAAAATTCTATTTGAGTTTAATTAATAGAATAAATATTATTCTCAAGATCATGGAATAATTTAATTCAAGTTAAAATTATTGCATAAATTAAATAAAATTTATTTATTTATTTTATTGAACATTTAATAAATATTTATTTACTAGTTTGTAAATAAAATATTTATTTAATAGAATAAATTATTTATTTATTTATTCAGGTATTCAATAAATGGAAGTGGAGTTTGAAAGGACCAAGGCTATTCTAGTATTAAAATAATTATTTTCATGACGGTAAATAATTATTTAACTAGTTGTCACAAGAGAAAATAATAATAACATTGTTATCATCATGTGACACGTGATTTCATTTATGATTCCATTTTTCACAAGTTGGCACACCATGAATAATAGTGTTGTTATTGTTGTTATGTAGCATTAGTTTTCTCTAAGGTTATGAATGTATTTAATTGTTATTATGCAATTAAATTTTGTAACTAATACCCCATGTCGTTAAATAGATAGGTACATCTATTTTACCATTATGCCTTGAGAACTAAATTGTCGGTTGTGAGAGAATTGTTGGGCCAAAACAATTTATCTCTCGAATCCTCTCCTCTCCCCTTTCAATAATGAGGGATGTTCTTCAAGACTGAAGAACATGTGATCAAGAATGACCAATTAAAGACACTCGCTTCACCATACTAGCACCCATAGAACGAGTGGTGTTGATCGTAGTTCATCAGAACATGTGTGGATCACTGCTAGAGGGATTCTAGTTTGGATCCTCAAAAGAACAATGAGACAATTGAAAAGGGTCATTCTGGATGATCAACATCATCAACGAACAAAGTACCAAATATCCAGGTATTTAATTTCTATAGAAATTATTTAAATTAATTATAAACATGATGCTCAAGATCCTCTCTCTAGGATCCAACACCATTTTATTATTTTTTCTAGATCTTTGATCTTAATATGTGGATACTGTCATTTATCGTTGTATTGATCCAAGTTTGGTTATTGGTTATGGGGAAAAAATTTGGGCCCTCTTAACCACCATGCTTCTGCTGCATTTGAATCCTTCACATATTATGGTTTATTATATATTCATGTTTTAGTTTATTATATGTAACATTTTTTATATTTATAGTTTTTCATTAAATATTTTAAAAATTATGATTTAGTTGTGGTTTATAGAAACCGCCACTAAATATATTAAATAAAACATGTTTATTAGTGTTTAGGATTAACCACTGTGAAATTATTGAAACTATCACTAAATTATTAGATAACATGCAATATACAATGGGCTTTGAAACCGCCATGGTACTAATAGGCGGTGGTTTAAACCTCCATTATTACACAAAAAATCACTGTTACTTCCTCATTTTTCAGTGTTAATTGGGAACCTAAAGTGATAGTAATACAAGAATAAAAGTAAATGAAAGATTCTATGATTTTTTTGTTTGGAATAGATATAGAAAAATGATATTTCCTTTTATTTTTATAGGATAAAAATATGTTTTTATGGGTTAAGATGAATATTTTTATGAGTTTTATGGTGGAAATGAAAGATTCTATGTGTTTTTTTATGTTATGGTTGTTGTAAATTGTATATAATGATGGTTGGGTCTTATGTAGCACTCAAATTAATTGGGTAATGATTTATTCATCAAAAGATATGATGTTGAATTCAATGGATATGTTTTGTACATAATGAGTTTATATTGGAATTAATGGATTAATTTTTTCCATAAAGAGTTTATGATGTTATAATTAACTGGTTAAGTTATTCCATTATGAGTTTATATTTCAATTAACTAGTTAATTTATTCGAATATTAGTTTTATAAATATGGTGTTCCAAGAAACCTTAATTATTTATGCTTAAATATAAGATTTTTTTATGAAATGTTTTTATCAAAGAAGTTAATTTTCATATTTGAATGAAATTTTTATATAAGATCAAAGTTATTTGTTTAAAGTAAATACTTTTTCAATGTTTTAAAATTATTTAAAATTCGTAACAAGATTTATTTTTAATTTACACCCCTTATTGAGTTTTATTTTTCTCATCCCATGTCTTCAAATGTTTTTCATAGAGTATAAGGATGTGTTGGAACTATAACAAGGCCAATCATTCAGTATTGATGCCTTGTCTTAATGAAGTAAAAATATTATGAATGAAATAGGAGTTGAAACATAAGAAAATGTTTTTGTGGAAAAAATATACACTATGTGTAAGTGTTTTCTTTTTTATGTAATGGTTTTCTTAATTATTTAAAACTATAAATATAAATGATCATGGGAATTTATGAAAGTTTAATAATTTATATTAAACTCATAACTATGGGTTGATTAAGGAATGGTTTTTTATAAAAATAATTATCAAAATAAATAAACAAATTCCCTCTTAGCTGATAGATATGAAATACAACTTAAAAGTAAATATAATGGACTTAATCCTAACTCACTTGCTAAATCCTTGACCTTCATATACATTCTTATACTAAGACAATAGTTTAGCTATTGGATAAATAACTATACCTAGAATGGAACATGAAGGTTTACCCATGCACATTGAAATCCATGTCATGTATACCAATAGAGTGAGAATCTAATGACCTAGTAGGATTCCCCTTCTCACCTCGACACACCAAGTGATGGTGATAAAGTAGATGCATGTGCAAGTCTATACTGATTTTAACTCAAATAACCTAAAAAACAATGCATGCTAATATAAATTCATACTTACTTTCTATCATGACAAAAAGACATAAGAACCTTAAAGACTCGTACCAACGTTACCCAACTCAAGCCAGGTCATACTTACCTATGAAAGAATACATGCATACCCTCATGAACCAATGATGTATACTACACAATCATACTCATATCATCATATATAATCCCATATAAGTTACATATATATCCACCAAGACTCTCTCATTATATTCTCACATAACTCATCAATCATCTCACTACTTGTGAATAACTAAAACCCAAAATATCATGGGATGAGCTAATTGTAATAAGAAATAAAATATCAAGTAATCAAAGAAGGTACAACCATAAATATAGACTATAAAATGATAATGAAAACCAAAAATGCATTAAAAGAGGGCCCAAAGTATTAAACATCACTCAAATTCACATTTTTATTTTTAGGGAGATCACATTTATGGTTTCAGTGAGAATCCTCAAAGAATCACCATACCCACACTACTTCTTAAACTAAATATGAGAACACAAAATTATTATAAGTTTTTTAAAATAATAAAACCATGAACCCCATGAAATATCAAAACAATGAAACAATCCATCTTCTCTGGATTATCTTCTATAAGGTTATCAAAGTAGTAGGCCATATTTTCCCATGTATTGATGTACTCTTACATGTTTATCTTCCCGTAATTAAAACCATAAATCAAAATGTGATCTTGTTTATTGATCCATGATGATTTTACCTCATAAATATTGACCTAAATCACTCTTTTATACATTATATTGACTTTATCAAGTGAGCCTTGGATGATCAAAGTCTTTATAGAATCTCTTCTTCAAAGTACAATATTATCTTTAATCGGGTATCTATTTCTCTTCCATCTTCCAAAGTTAATTTTCCCTTGAAATCCCCTATTTCATGAGATTTTGGATTCTAAAATGGTTTGGTATAATCCTCTATGTCAACTATGACTTCCTCCTCCATTCTTTAATTGACTTCTAGGGTATATTGGATATTTCTTATTACATCCTTTATCTTAGTTTTCCCTATGTAGGGGGATTTTTCATGTATTTTTTTGCCTTGTTATTTCCTCATAGATATAGTGATAATTGGTTTTGGTAGATTAGAATAGTCCCTCCTCTTATTAGTTTTTCTGGATTTGTTAACTAGATAAAATCCCTAATCAAATCCACCCTTTTTGTAATTTTCCTGACATGTATGAAAAACCATTACATCTTTCCCATTCAACTCATAAACAATGATACCCTATATATAATCATCTACCCCGATCATCTCCATAATATATTTATTAGATCCATCTATATGGATCTATTATGTTTTCTTAGCCTATGATTTCTTAACACTAATTTACTTCTTATTCATTTTTTATTTTAAAACTACCCAATCCTCATTGGGATCATTACCCATTCCTTCTTCACCTAATATTTCAAATTATTTGTCTAACATAACTACTGAATCTACCTCCAACACACAAACATAAAAACTAGGGGATATTGGTTCTCCATAAACTGAATTCTATAAGGGAGTCTAGTAGACCCTACTAGATCAAGATGGTCCATATTTTCCCCTTCACTAGATTAAATTTGGTATTTACACCAGCTAAGTATCTCCCTATAAAAACCATATGAAAACCATCAGCTATTGGAGGAATAACATTCATATCATATTTATAAGGGGGAGTTCAATATTTAAAACGTGGGGAGAATGGTAAACTGTTGAAACCTATAAAATAACATCAGAAGAATTCAATACCTTCACAGCAGACATGGATCCTCCTAGGTCATTCCTCATACTTTAAAAGATTATAGATATTATTGGTTTTGGTTCCTATTCACTCACTAATTTCCTTGATAAATATACCCACTAAACTAGAAGCTCCAAGGTTCCTAATGGAACTCATAGGATGAGAACCAATCCATAGAAATACTGAAAAATATTAAAAGTTTCAATGTTTCAATGAAACTCCAATTTCCTATAAATTTACTTATTTAACATTGTTGTTGAGAGACCTTCACAAGTAGTGACTTTCATAGATGCTCAAAGACATTTAAAATGATCATGACCTAGATAGAAATAATAAAAATAGAAGTCAAGTGATGATTACAATAAGAACTGTTACTTATAATAATACTAATCTTCAATATTGATATAAATAAAATCCACCAGTGTCATTTACATGTTAAATTATATATGAATTAGTGGAGAAATGGGATGAAAAAATTAATGATTTCTATTATCAACACATAATAATTGACCAACCATATTATCGATCAACCTAGGGATTACTAAATTCTAAAAAAGAATAGGTAAGCTATGGAGGAAGACAAAAATCACTATGGTGAGATGATATTGTTTCAATTGAAAATCAAAACACCATCAAAATAAAGATAATAAAAAACCATTGAATATATATAAAGCTTTAAACTAGAATGATTTTAGGCTATACTCATTCATGAATTGAATCAGAATATGATGTGAATCTAGAAACCTGATTATAAAATTCATTTTAAAACCTCATGAAGCAAACATATGCTTATACAAAGAGTCTATTAAAGTATGAAACATTCCAAATTGATCCACCAAAGAGAGGTTTAAGAGTTATGAAGCATTTGTGAACTTTAGGAAGAAAATAATAATCTTAGAAACATCATCATCTCATGAGGGGAATTTAGGTAAATCCATGATTTTGAAAAATATGGGGATATTATCTAGATTAACTAAGGGGGTGAATTCACAAATATGATGATATGGAGGAGTTTATATGAGTCCCTCCATTCTGGGGGGTCTTGAGGAGTGTCCATGACACCTACTCCATCTCCATGGGAGTCTTAAGTTTTATGAGAACCAGTTCAAAAGGGTTATTATTACTCTAATATTTGAACCAAAGTATCAAATATCATATAAAAAATAATCCCATGATAATATAAACATTTAAAATAAAAAATAGACCCCAATAACATGAAATAATAATTGAGACTCTCATACTCTTCCCCACTTCATATTATCATCCCTCATTAAATTTAAGAGATAACTCTTGCTTCATGATAACATAGTCCTATGATTGTATATGGATCCATAAGATCCCATATCATTATCATGAACAATAATCATAAGTGTGTTCGATGACCATGGTATTACCTTGGTGAAGTAAGATGAAATAAAAACCTTCTTTAATGTATGTACTCTCACTTCCACCAATTGATTCACCTTACTTTACAAGAGTCCAATCCACCACTTTATCATGTCCAATCATTAACAGTGAAGAGAACGTTTAGGAGATGAATTATTATCAAATGGGTTAGTAATAAAAACATGGGACCTCATAAGTAAAATTAGTCACAATCCTCTATTTAAATCCTAACCCTTGAGGTTTCACTAAGCATCACCTCCCATAGGATCATATCTTGATCAAGAGGTCCATCAATCCACAACATTACCTCATAAGACACATATCTAGTCACTCAGTCTCATACTAGTATATCCAAAATAACTTAACAATAATACCACTCTCATATTATCAATAATAATAAGGACAGAACCCACTTAATTCATAATACTATATCTCAATCCACAAAGAGGATCCTCACAAAACTGAACCTTATTTCCACAAATATAGCCTTATACTTTAATCAAAAAATCATAGGGACTATCTCCAACCTTAATTATTAAGGTCAATCAATAGGTCAATATTATTAAAACAAAGGAGTTCAAATAACTCGTCAAGATTCTCAACACTATCTAAAAGATAATGGTGAATAGCCCCACCTATCACATTATCAATTTCAAGGTATCCCATACCATCCTAAGGTCATCCTATGGCCTGATTATAACCCACATGTGATCACCCAACCAAACTATCCCTAAAACCCATGAATCACTCTAGGTAGTAGAGGAACCTCAATATTCCTATAATAAATCTCATCCCAAAGGTTATCTCAGGGTTTTTATGAATATTCACTAATAAAAAACCAATTAGAAATATATATTCAACATAATCAACCCATCACCCAAGGGAAGGTGTTATACATGATTATGATGCTATCATGAATCATTATGAAATAAGTGATAAAATATAAAGAAACTATAAATCATGAAGGATTACCTAATAAAACATTATTTGAAAAACAAGACATTAACCTCATAAGGTCTATTAAGCTAAATCATTTATCAAAATAAAAATATCTTTACTTTCTAATAAAATATAAATAAAAACACACATGAAAACTCACTTTTTTAAATAATTACACGTTGAATTTACCCTCACTAAGACATTATAAAACATCTTATAAAAATACCCTCCTCAAAAACTAACACTTTATTTTTAAATAAAATTTCAAACATTTCCTATAAATCCATATTTTTTGTTAAAAATTACACTTAAAAAATGATTTTCTTTTAAAACACCATTTTAATTGAAAACCCATTTATTTTATAAATTCTAGTCTATATTGATTCACACCTCTATGAAAATACATAAGATGATACACCCACACCCATCCAACCAAGACACCACTAGTGAACCATTTACAAAGACATGAAATCCTTATTGGTTATTAGGATGACTTGATCCTATCCCATTAATGGAGTAATGAAATGTCACACAAACATGTTATAAATTAAAATAATAATCACATAAACATAAAATAATAAAATTTATTTAATTCTATTTAAATAGGATAACCTATATGACATTGAATTGGGTCTTCCATATAACTTACATGCACCCCTCCAAACACTAGAGGATGCCAGCTAGCATCGATGGTCAAAGTGGTGATACTAAGGAGACTATATCCTCTAAATAATAAATAATAATAATAATAAAGAATGTAGATGATATCTAAAACCTCAAAATTAGGCTTATAGCTTGAAATAAATCACGTGACATATAGAATGAATATATATATAATGTCATTCCAGTTAATTTTTCTATCTAAAACCCTTGTAGGATAATCATAAGAATAGAATCCCAAAAATAAAATAGGACCAACACCAAAATGGAACTGATTATTTGCATGGTCCTTCTTTAAAAGGGAACTACCAATATCCTACCCATGAATCCACTTCACCACTATCTAACTATTCACTAGTCATTAGACCCTTACTTTTTCCTATTCCACAAACCATAAAGTATTTAAGTGTCCTAGAGGGACCATGAAGGGTGTGATAATAAACTCAATAATCCATGACAAATGACATCCCTAGATAATATCCACATATATATTAGTATATGAGAAGTTCAATATATGACAACCAATATAAAAATAAAATCTCACACCACTCCACCCTCATCAAGCCATAGGTGAGCACCCTACATGCTTTGTCCATTTTAGGAGTGGGATAATCTACCCATAGTCTATACTCACCCTATGGAATAATTATACATCAAACCTCATCTCGTTGGTAAGACACTTTTAATCTCTATATGCATAACCCCTAGTGAATGAGGCTTCACTGAACCAATTCCATAACTGTAACAGCCTAGATCATTTCTAGTAAATTCATTATTTTGGTTATTTAATAGTATTAAAGGTGTTATAGGGAGGATCTATAATTTATTTCTAAGAGTTATCCTAGGTCTAGGATATGATTTTACTATAGTTGGATCGTCATTCCATGATAGGTGAGGGTCATGCCATTATGAGGGTTGAGTAAGGGACCATCATGTTGTGGTATAGTAGAGGTTGTTCCAAAACAGGCACCTTATCCTTAGAACTAGGATAAATTATTCCCCAACCTAGGGTGTTATTATGTGGTGAGTTTTTTGAAAAATTAAATTATTAAGACAATTCAAGGATCATTCCACAACCAAAGGATTTATGGTGTGGTGGGTGTTACATTGGGTTAAACTCCTTTTTTGCATAAGGGTTGAACCTTATGTATCATCTTGATAACCTTAATGTATTGAGTGTGAGGATCATGTTATATTATAGAGGATAATATTTTTATAATAACCATCATATATCACATAGAAAATATCATGTATTTACTTTATGAAATTTTATGTGGGGAAGACTAGTCATGCCGTGACCACTTAAATCATGTTGTGACAATAAATCCTTATGTACACCATTACATGATTTTATATGAAGTATGTATGGTCACACCATGGTAAAATGTGTCATTATATTATGATAACCATTACATATTGTCTTGTATAACCACACATATTCCATTGTGAAATTTCATGGGGAAGGCTAGTCACGTTGTGCCCCATGGGTTCTCCCCTGAAGTCTAGTGAGGGAGCATTTCACAGTAATGTTATCATATCATGAGGATATTCTAGGATGGAACATTATATTGTAAAGTGGTAAGGCCATAAATTATTGGTATAGAGTTTAATAGTCTTAGTTATACTTTGGATAGGTGTTCCATGTCATGAATAGAAGGTCCACACTATATGGGTGACCCAAAAGGGTAATTGCATCATGACCTATATGGTCAAACCACGACACATGAATTGAACAATTTTTGAAATATTATAATTAAATAAATGGTTTTAATATAAAAAGTTAATTAATTAGGGTTCCTCATTCTTTATTATAATGAAAATTTCCCCTCCACTATCTCTCTCAATTACCTCTCTTCCTAGGTGGGTTCTATCTCATTCTTTACCTAATTTGATTTCCATTGATTTGAGTGATATCCAGACATAAGTCTAATATTCCTCCTCAATTATTTAACATTTTATCTTGATGTTATATAATCTTATGACGTTTTTTTTCTATTTATTGTAGTTTTTCAGAATTTAATTTGATACTTTAATTTCTTCTATTTGAGATCAGATCAGATTCCACTATTCAATTAAAATATTCCTAGAAGAATAAAGTAGGTGGTCCATAAGATATCTCTAAAGTATAATGTCATTTTTGTGTTTTTATGATGTATGGCCATTCTAAACTAATGTGTTCATAAATTAAATCTTAACTAAATGGTCTATGTTTATTTCACATGGGATTCTCCTTGTTTGGGCCATGAGTAGTTAGTTAAATAATATAGAGATTAATCCTTTGGCCACTAAGTGAGGTGTTCCTTTAACTAATGAAAAGTAAAATACTAGAAGCATCATGAGGGGTTCTCTAAGTAAAACATTGACAAAGTAAGATGAACATGGATACCCTAGTATGATACTCAGGATGTGAATGTGTGGTAAATGTGGGGAAGTAAGGCAGTATCCCTAGGCGAGTATGGGGTGAAGCTCAGTTATAGTGTGAGACAAAATAAGTTAAAACCCATTCATGTGAGTAGGTTTGAAAAGTGAAAACACTAGTGAAACTAAAATGTAGTTTAGGGAATTGATATGTTTTGAAAAGATAATAATCATGATAAATATAAAACCTAATTATGTTTAAATCTATGAAACGATATTGGTATATCATATTCAATTTTAAGACTGCTAAATGTATTTGAGATTGTTACTAGGAGGGGAGATATACCCCCTGGGTGATGATATTTTGAAGATGATTCATGGGAAGGGTGCAATTCCCCTTAAGTGGTGATATTTTGGTGATGGTACTAGGGTGGGGTGACATTTCTCATGGGACAAAGATATTATAAAGATTTTTTTTGGGGAAGGGTGTTATTATCCTATGAGTGATGATATTATAGAGATTGTTTTGGGATGGTGAGATATTCCTCCTAGGGTGATGATATTATGGATTTTGTTCTGGAGAAAGATGATATTCCATCCTAGGTGATGATATTATAAAAATATTATAAGGGTGGGGTTCCATTCCCCTTAGGTTTTTATGTATCATGTTCAGAGACATATAACATTAAATGAAGAGGGTATGGTTGATTTCTTATATAACTATCAAAACTAAGGATTTATAGTGGTTTATTTGTTTATTATTTTAGTTTTTTATTATGGTGCATCAGCATGCGCCTTTTTAGATAGGATATTATTAGGGAAAATATTAGTGGTTTCCTATTGAGTTATACTCACACCCTACTTAGGCCACTATGGGTATCTAATAAAATTCATGGTTTTAATCCAGGGTAAAGTAAAGGTCTATATTCTTGATGGGTGATTCAGTTAGCTGGGATGGATTATAGAGTATGGTACAAAGCTAGGACGAGGAGGTAATTTTTCTTTCTTTTTTAGTTTTTGTTTACTTTGAATTATTTTGGATCTTGATGTATATGATCCACTTACTGGGAAACCTGATTGTGTATTTATGCTTGTATGAAATGTTCAATTGCTCATATTGATATAATATGGGTTGATATATTTGTTTATTATCATTTATTTATTATGGTTGTTTATTCTAGATTATCTCGATGACTATTATTGATTTTTGTTATAATACTTTTTATGGTTTCCTAATCTACGGGGTATAGTCTCCCCATGATGTTATTAGACCCTCAATTCTAGTGGAAAACTGATAGTGTATAGAGAGGCATGATTGATGTATGTAGAAACTTAGTCTAGTTATAATGGAGGTGAATTAGGCTAGAGACATTACAAAGTGGTATCAAAACCCGATTTCTTTTACTTGTATTTACTATTCGGATATATTGGATACAATATAGGATATTTTCATATATTGTTTTTTTTCATGTGTGTAGCTAACCCACATATGAGGGAAGTCCAATTTACCTTGGATAGGACTATTATTCTCAATTTTCACTTTTATGGTAGGGTTAATTTACTAAATATGTTTCATTTTGAATTTGATTTTTGATCTATGAGATTTTAACTCTAAGAAAAATGTGGAAAGAGGGTTTGTGTTAATGTATTATACCAGGCATATATAATTCATATGTCATTTATATAGTTGTTTTCAATATAATTTTATGGTGAAATATTATCTAATATATTTATTTGATGGTTTTATTTTTGTTTCCCATGATTAATTATCTCTTTTAATAATTCAATAAGTTAAATAAAATGTTAATCACAATATATAAAGTACTTTCATTTATAAATTATTATTTCCATTTCATTTAACTAAACTATAGTTTTGATACTCTTATTAAAAGAAAAATAGAAAATAAATTACATGGATCCTATATACATATTATGATTCTCCTGAAATTTAGTAGATGAGGATACAGAGAGCACCTAGGTTGTAATACCTTAAGGATATGTGGAGTGTATATAGAGTAGCTGGCACACTATGATTATTACCGATTACCCTAAACTATGATATTTAAATTTTTGATAGAAATGTGTTTTGAGGTGTGTGTTTATCATTATAGAGATATTACACTATAAGGACCTCCACTAGAGTTATTAGAGTGTGCGGGTGAGAATTCCACATTGATAGTTGAGTCGGAACCTCCAATAGTATCGATATAAACTTTAGATGATCAGATCCATGAGATATTATTATGCCTTGATTCATCCATGGATAGAGAGACTCAATGAGCTATAACTTCTATGTCTAAGATTATTTGGGATTTTCAGATACATAAACCAAATTTGTTTGTGGCTGTGGGTGGACCTCGGGTTGTTTTTCTCTAGTTTGAGTCAATAAAAACTATTTTTTATTATTTAAAGACACTCCCATGAGAGTAGTTTAAAGTTGTAAACCTATACATTATGATAACCAACTAAGCATTGGTGATATATTCTAGTCTAAGTGGGTCAATATATTGGGTTATCTATGAGGGACATTAAGGTCTAATTTTATGATTATTTCATCTAAAGTTTATATAGTGGGATAGAGACCATGATTTCATGCATCTTACTTAGAGAATAATATTAGTTATACAGTATGTAATGTAATTTGAATAGTTTAATAATTTTAAACCAGTGTTGTCTAAATATGAGGAATCTATGTCAAAAATATTTGGGGATGATTTATGATATGATATTTAGGTATAGATGAATATATTTCACAATTTATATTTTTTGAGGTAGTGAATTTGGCCCTCATATCTAAGAGGAACCTAAATGAAGGTAGATGAAGTGGTTAGTTAGATTCTACTAAGGGGATTGGAAACAAATACTTGGGTAGTAAGAAGTATCAGTTTGATGGTTAATACTAAGGTGGTAGTGGATATAGTATCTTGGATGGTGGTTCATCTCATACACCTAGAAGTGGTAGTTTAATTTAGTGTTTCCAGTGTGTAATTTCTGGTCTTCTTCACTCCCAATATATAAGGCTTCCTATAAAGGGTCGATTATAAAGGAGGATGTGTCACCTATAGGGTGGTAGTTGGATTTCCATGGGCCATTCAAATCATGGTGGTAGGCGCAGTACCTAGGTAAAGGGGAAAACCATCACTAGGGAGGTGCTTTCCAAGGTATTGAGGTGGGAGCTTAGGGCCAAGATTCAAGCCAGTTTCACATTATTGAGCCTACTCCAACTAAACATAATGTCAGTCCACCCATGGTTTGAGGTATGGTTCTGATAACATTCAATTTGGAATTTTTTTTAATATAGGTATATTACATTCTTTCATAGCTGCATGATTTATTGATAGATTAAGGATATCCATTGAATTCTTGTGTGGGTGTGATATCAATTTATAAAATGTAGGGGAATAATATAAGGGTATTTAGATGTTTTAAGAACATTACATAGTGATTTTTAGTTATATATTCCTAGGTATTTCTTCATTCTAGAGATTATAAGTTTTTATGGGATCTTTAGAAAAAATTGGATAGATCAATATCAAACCCATATTGATTACTATCATCAATGAGTATTGTTTATAACTTCCAAGTGTGATGGTTATGTTTTCATTAGGGAGTGGGATATTAAAGAAGTTTGTTTGGTAACTAACAAACAAAAACAAAGTGATACAACAACCCTAGTTTATAGTGTTATTTTGGATAATGGAGAGACATGTCAAGTTGTATTTCCTCAAGTAGTTGACCAATTTTATGATGTCTTTATAAAGGTTTTCTCATGATTTCCACTAAAGCATGAAATTGAATTAATTATTGATATTTCTTCAGGAATGGAGCCCTTATCTATCCCACCATTTAGAATAGATCCCACAATTCATTGAGTGTTGAAGTCCCAACTAGAGGATTTGAATATGAAGGGGTTTATATGGACAAGTATGTCCTTTTTGGGTGGTCCATTTTTTTACCAATAAGGTAGATGGTTTTTTGTTATTGTATGTGAATTATTGAAAGTTAAACCAAGTAACATTCAAGAAATGATATCCTATTCTACAGATTGATGACATTTTGGATTGAATGAGAGGATAGAGTGTTCTCAAATACTAATATGATATTAGATTATTATTAGTTTAGGCAGAGGCATTTTTACATACCTCATACTTTATTCAGAATAAAGTATGACATGTATAAGTATTTATGATTCCTTTCAGTTTGATGAAAACATTGAATATTTTTTGGAACTGATGAATTGAGTCTTACTTGGATTATTTTGTGGTCATGTTATTCGATATTATTCTCATATACTCTCAATTTAAGTAGGATCATGCTGAAGGTTTTAGGTGTAGCGGAAGCGCATGGATGGGTGTACCGAACTTTAATTTTTTCCATTAATGACAATCAATTCGAGATCCATCATGATGGTAAAATGCTGGATATTCGGAATAGAATAAAGAAATAAAGAAAAGAAAGGATTCCCAGAACCATATAGAGGATCATCATATGGTAGTTATAATTAATTTAATTAAAATACAAGAATTACCTTGAAATAATTCTCTCTTCATTGATATTTCTAGTCATGATCTGATGTGATGTGTCATTGCATAGAAGCCAAGTGTAGGCTTCCTCTAGTGGTGATCCACATGTGATCCACGTATCTTTGTACATCACTAAAGGGATCTCTAGGTGATAGCATGGAAGAGCCTTTTCTTGCGATTTCCGCCTGTGATATCCTTGAGAGCTTCTTCCAAAGTGGTCTTCTTGATCTGGTGGAGGAGGATCTCTCTCGTAACTGGAGAGCATTCTTGGAGGAAAGGAATTTTCTCTTTTCTTGAAAGATTTATCCAGATTCGTTGTGAACAACCACAAAAAATGGCTAGGACTAATGAGAATAATGTAATTGGGATTTTTTTAGTTATAATAATAAAATGAATTAATTACCCAAAATCATTTATTCATTTAATTTAATTCTTAGTAAGACCCCATGTCTAATAATAAAAGTTGACTATTATTATCACTTTACATGAATCCATATAATTACACCTAATATTATTTAATTAAATAAATAATATTATTTCTCACAAATCCCTAGAAAAACTACATGGCATGTATATATTAATATAAACAGTGTGTACTTTGGTTTTTCCATTTTCTTTATTTCCTCCACCACATTTATTAAACCTTGAATAATGACTATTTATTTCTTAAATAAATATCATTGCATTACTCAATAATAAATATATTATTCTGCCCACAATATATTCTCTCGAATAACTAGTGTTAAAATAAATGCGATCATACATCCTTGAATAATTATCAAACCAAATCGGTAATAATAATTATTCAACTTGTTAAATGAATATTTAACTGAGATACTTGGACACACTTAGTATGTGAACCTCTAGGCCTCTTTCTCATTGGTATTAGGTGGAGCCTTCCTAAAGTCCAAGGTTAACATCTAGAAACATGTCAAGGAACCCATAGAGAAAGAAGTTAATGTTGTAATGGCATGTCACCTCCTACAAACGCTTACCCTGTAATGCAATCCCTTTGTCTCAATATCTCGAATCAAATGGGTTTCATGCTAGTGCCATCAACCCATATTCTCGATTATTCATTCTTTGACATCCCAGAATTGAACTTTCCCATTCTTCACCATTTCCATGGATTTATTTAGTCTATATCAATTCCATCAAAGGGTCTAGGATATCTACTTTCATTATGGAACAGAAGGAAAAAATCCTTTCTTGGATTATCTATTAATGTAGTATTAATCGTAACGCACTCAACATATCCTACCTCACTGCGAACAGTGTGTCGTCATAGTTTTTATAAATGAATCTATGTGCACGAGTTTTAATACCCATTAATAATAATCTTAAAGTATAAGGACAAATACACATGTTTGCAGATAAGAACATCCAATGACACTATGAAATGTGTATTTCTTACTGGCGGGTGTCGTTCTCATAATATCCTCCTGAATATTACCAAGGGCGCACACTATAAGAATGTGCCTCAAAGTTTTATGAGTCCTCGCCCTTAATGGACTATATTATTTTTTCCCTCAAATAACATCATCCAGGCATAGAACATATATTCAAGAATAGTGTTATGGCACTTACGGGTTCTCATCGTAGTAGGGATCCTCTATGACCCTTTATTGCAACAATTATCCTTAGGAAATTATCCCATGCATTGTCACCTAGAAGAACAATCAATATGTGATAAGGTATTTATTAATACAATTTTATCATAAAGTACAAAGTAGTTGGTTTTAGGATACCAACTCCAACAGACTCCCACTTGGACTAGAGACAACTACTAACAACCTTTAACCTGCTAGCTCTCACATGATATTCATGTTTCTGCTGAGATAGGCCTTTAGTCATGGGGTCCGCCATGTTATCTTTCATGGAAACTCTAATCCCCACAACTTCACCCCTTTGATAAAAATCCCTCAAGAGGTGATACTTCTGGAGAAGGTTCTTTTTCTGTTGATGTGACCTTGGTTATTTTTCAAGAGCCACCACTGCAATATTAATACAATGTGAAAGGATATTTACTTCTAGGCACTACATCAAGATCCTGGAAAAAGTTTCAAATATAGACAACTTCCTTGGATGAATCAGAAGCCACTATATATTCGGACTCTACTGTAGAATTGGATAAAACTGGCTACTATGAACTCTTCTAGCTCACAGCTCCTCCGTTGAGATAGAAAGCATATCCTGATTGTGAATTTAGATCATTATGATCTATCTGAAAACCAGTATCAGTATACCCTCTGATGATAAGATCTTCATCTCCTCTATACACTAGGAACATAACCATAGTTCTTATCAGATACTTAAGGATAGTCTTAACAGCTGTCCAATTCTATTCTCCTGGATCTACTTGATATATTCCTACCATGATCAGTGCATATTCAACATCAAGCCTTGGTAAAGAACATGGAATACATGATGGATCCTATAGCCGAATCATATGTGATCTTACTCATCCTATCTTTCCCTTGTTGTTTCTGAGGATACATTCTATTAGAAATATGTAGGCTATGTGACACTAGAACCAATCCTCTCTTGGATTGTTTCATACCAAATTTCTTTAGTCTTTGGTCAATTTATGTACCCTGACTTAGTCCAAGAAGCCTCTTGGATCTATCACGAATGATCTTGATCCCTAGAATGTAGGCTTCTTCACCTAATTCCTTCATGGAGAAACACTTGTTCAAATAGTCCTTAACTGAATGTAATACCGGTATATCATTTCCAATAAGTAATATGCCATCAACATATACTACTAGGATAATTACTGCATTCCCATTAAACCTCTTATAAACACATGGGTCACATTCATTCTTAATGAAACCAAATTCCTCTATGGCTTCATAAAATTGAATGTTCCATGACCTGGCTGATTTCTTTAATCCATAAATGGAATTATACAACTTGAAAACCCATTTGGATTCACCTAGTGTCACAAAACCTTCTGGTTGTGTCATATAGATATCTTACTAAAGGTTTCCATTAAGAAATGATGTTTTGACATCCATTTTCTAAATCTCGTAGTCATAGTAAGATGCTATGGAAAGTGTGATTCTTATTGATTTAAACATGGAAACTAGGGAGAAGGTTTTATCATAGTCAATTCCTTGATGTTGTCTAAATCCTTTAGCCACTAGCCTTGATTTATAGGTGCTAACTTGACCTTTCATGTACAGATTTCTCTTGAATACCCATTTGTATCCAACAAGATTTACATCAACTGGATCATCGACTAGAACCCAGACTTGGTTCTCATACATGGAATCCATCTTAGAATTCATATCTTATAGCTAACTTAAAGCTTCTGAGCTCTCTACTTCTTTCTTGAAGGAGAGAGGTTTATCATTGTCTAAAAATAATGATTCACCATCCTCAGTGACTAAAAAACCAAATCTCTATGGTTCCCTTACCTATCTTGAGCTCCTACGCAGTACTTGTGTTTCTAGAACCTCTTCCACATAGACTTGTGGAACTTTTTCCTATACCAACTCCTGTGTATCCTGAGCATAAACTTCGTTGAAGTAAATCTTTCCCCCACAATACTTTTTGAGGATGTACTCCCTATCAAGAAAGACATATTGTCTAGAAACAATCACTTTCTTGTCTCAAGGGTTATATTGGTAATCTCCTTTAGTTTCCTTGAGATATCCTATAAAGATAAACCTCATTCCATGGGGTGATAGTTTGTTGCCTAAGAAGGCCTTAACAAATGCCTTTCATCCCCATACACTGTGTGAGAAAAAATGGTTTTCTTTCCATTCCAAAACTTGGAGAAAATTCCATTTTACACCTTAGTTGGTACTCGGTTTAATATGTATGATTCAGTTTTTAATGCATATCCCCAAAAGAATAATGGAAGATCTGCATGACTCATCATTGACCTCACCATGTCCAATAAGGTGCAGTTCCTCCTTTCACTAACACCATTCCATTGTGGTGTATAAGGAGAAGTGATTTGAGATAGAATCCCAGACTCCCGTAAAAGGTCGATGAACTCTTGGTTCAAATATTCTATACCTCGATCTGATTGAAGCTTCTTTATATTCTTACAAAACTGATTCTCTAATTCATTCTTGATTTCTTTAAATTTCTCTAAGGACTCTCACTTATACTTCATTAAGCTGATATATCCATATCTACTCAAATCATTAGTAAAAGAAATGAAGTAAGAATATCCACCTCTAGATTCTACTAGAAATGGTCCGCACACATCCGTGTGCACAAAACCTAGAAGCTTATGGACCTTTCACCCTATCCACTGAAAGGCGGCTTGGTAATTTTACCTTGTAAACAAGAGTGACCTCTATCAATTGGTTTTAGCTTAGTAGAGTCTAAATAATCGTCTTGGTAGAGTTTTTTCAAGCACTTCCCATTTACATGACCAAGACGGTGATGCCACAACTGGGTATTGTATGAGTCATGTGAGTTTGTTTCGTTATCAATTGCCAAAACTTGGTTTTCATTATTTAATACATATAAACCATTATTTAAATTCACCATACCATAACATACGTTGTTCTTATAAAAGAAAAACCCCTTATTTCCAAACTTGAAAATAAATCCATCTATATCAAAACATGATACATAAATTATGTTTTTGGTAACACTAGGCACATAAAAATAGTTATGTAAAACCAAAAGCATCCTAGTTGGAAATGAGAGATGGTAATCGCAAATGGCTAATGTAGCCATCCTCGTGCCATTGGTTGCTCGAAGATCCACCTATCCTCTAGAAATCTTTCTAAATCCACTTTGTTTCTTCATTTGAATGCAGATGTGAGCCCCACAAGCTGTATCTAATACCCAATTTGTAGAAATGGAAAGATTACACTCGATAACAAATACACCTTTAGCATCCCCATGCTTATGGGTGCAGTTCCTCTTCCAGTAGCCCGACTTTCCACATGAAAAATATACTGCCTCCCATTCTTTTCCCAACCTTTGTATCTTCCCATCCTTGGAGGGACGGTGCTCGAGGGCTTTAGACTGTTTATAAATCCTTGGCCCCTTTGTCATGTCCTTCATCTTCTTATTCACCATAAAGACTATGGCTTTGTCACACCATATGTACTTATCTACCTGGTGAATTAAGGTCAGAATTTCTAATAGACTCTCCTCATTATTGATCATGTTGTAATTGACAATAAAGCTAGAGAAGGTCTTGGGCAGTGATGATAGGATGATATCTATATGAAACTCATCCGGGAACTTAATCCCTAATATCACTACCACAAAACTGGGCAAGGCCAGCGCCACCCCTTTATCAGCACTAACGAAAAAGCACTGATAAAGGGACCCCCTTTATCAATGCTTGTTTAGTAACACTGATAAAGGGGGGGCCTTTATCAGCACTTTTTTTAAAGCGCTGATAAAGGGTTGACTTCAAAAAAAATTTAAAAAAATATATTAATATATAAATATAGTTATATAGTTATATTGATATAAATATAATATATAATTTTTAAATATATTTTAGATAAGTATAAATGTACATTTACACTTAATATACTTAATATACAAGATATTTTGTGAAAATGGAGTCTTAAAAAATTAAAAAAAATATTTTTAATTAATAATTTGATAATTATTATGGAGTAATAGTCATTTAATAACAATTTTAAGAATAAAAAATAAAAAAATTAAAAAAAGATCCAAAATATGTTAAAAACGCAACTCAAACTTCAAACGGTCATAACTTTTGATCCGGGTGTCCGTTTGAGCTCTACAACATATCAAATCGAAGTATGCGACGAGCTCTACGTCATTGTGACTTGGGGGAGCCCTGGTCAAGCATTTTTAGAGGCCAAAAGAGGCCCAGAAGGCCTCCAAAACTGAGTTTTTAGTCAGAGTACCCATATTTTTTAACATTTTGTGGATTTTCAGCCTCGTTTAAGGGGGTATTATTGGATTTTTTTGGTGGGGAATGAATTTATTCCACGGTATTATATTCATATTGATATTATTTCTTTGAAATTTTATCATTTTTTATAATGCACTACTATTTATAATCAAATATATAACTATATGTACATATTTTTTATATATTCACATCTAAAAATTAAATTTTTTAAATAAATAATTAAACATATTTACATATAAAATATACTAGCTTTATCTAATTAATAACTAATATCCATTTTATTTAAAATACCAATATATGAATATTTATATAACTACTATATATTAATATAACTATATATATATTAATATAATTATATATATATTAATATAACTATATATATATATTAATATAACTATATATATTAATATAAATATATATTACTGAAAGAATAAATATAATGAAATATATATATAAATAAATAGATATATCATGAATAATAGAACAAATCAATATAGGGTAGTGGCAAAGGCTTTAGGTGCGCATGGGGGAGGTCTCGAGATCAAATCCGGGTTGAGGCAAGGGCGCGCGTGCAAGGGTGATTTAAAGGGTTAGTGCTGATAAAGGGTGTAGGCAGTGCGAGCGGGCGCTGGATGTGCGGGAAATCACTGATAAAGGGGGGGCTCAAGCGCTGTAAAAATCCCCCCCCCCATGAGATTGGTAGTATTTTTTTATTTTTTTTATTTTTATTTTTTTTTATTTTTATCAGCGCTAAAAAAAGCGCTGATAAAAGGGGTCTTTATCAGCTCTTTTTGGAGAGCTGATAAAGGGGACCCCCCCCCTATCTTCTCCTGCATTATCAGTGCTTTTTCTAGCACTGTTAATGGCCATTTTTAGCGCCGATAAAAGCCATATTTGTAGTAGTGGATGTACAATCATTCAATGTTGCCAATAATCTTGACTACATGAGGCCCAGCTAGCTCAGACTCGCCAATATTAGTTGTGAACAAAGAATTGGATATCTCATATCTATCTTGTCTCGCATGTTCTTGATAGAGATCCTTAAGGTGAGACATCATGCTATACACATCCATGTTTTCATGTTTCTTCAAGAGATCATTAGACATGACCAATAGCATGAAACATTGGACATATTTGTCATTATCCATATGTTTCATATAAGGATATAGTTCCTCATCACTGTCCTCTTTTCTATGAACTAGAATAGTCTACTCTATCACATACAATTTCCTCTCGTGGTGAAGGATGGTGCATAAATGCCTCTTCCACTTCTAAAAATTGGTGCTGGTGAAAAGGTTTTCCTTCTTGAGTATGGTTCAGAATGATATGTTTGAAGTAATTTTTCTTGTCATTTCTAAAAATTAAGATGAGTAAAGATTTTAGTACTTTATCATGATAAAACTGATACAAATAAATTAATTAATACTTATTAGTCTCCCACTATTTTATCGAAATCCAATTTCCCTCACCATTGACTTCAGAATATTCTATTTTCTAAATATTATAGTGGAAAGGATCCATATTACCCTTCACATTACCCCAAATAGGGTTGGTCAAGAAACTTTAAGGGTTTTAGGTAGGCATTTTAAATTCCAACTGCATTAACTGGCAGTTCCTTGATCCGCTGAGTGGACTCCCCAATCCTAAAACCCTTTTATTTTGAATTTCTTAAACCTTTGCCTCTTAGTCACACCAAGTCCTATTGTGGCAGTCAACCCTTGATGTGAACCAAGTCATGTCAACCCAAAACCTTGAATTATAATTCCTTGATAATTGAAATCACCCCAACTGGGGTTGGTCAAGCACTTTGAATTGTGGTTTGATTCTAACCAATATTATGGAAGGTTATACCGACTTAATATTTCTTTGATGGATTTTATCCTTATATGTAAATTTCCATTTTATTATCTTTATTAGATTATTTATAATATTTTGTGGGATATACTTAAGTGATTAACCATGTATAAGATAATATTTATGCATAATCTGGTCTTATTTTTGTTCCATCTTGCATCACTACAACAAAAATTGAGTCTAGCGGCAGTTGTTTAGCGACGGTTCTAGGAACCGCCGCTAAACCTTTTTTAAAAATGGTTTCCCAGCGGTTTATAATAAACCACCATGAAACATGTTTTTTTTACAATGCCGACCCTCCCCCCCCCCCAACCCCGACCGCACCCCGCAACCATGATTCCCCCGCGACCCCGGCGACCCCGCGACCCTGGCGACCCAGCTTCCCCCGACCCCCCGCGACCCCGGCGACCTATACGAACCCTAAGGTTTGAAATGAGTTTTTTTTAATCTTTTTTAAACTCAATTTCATTTCCAAACCGGGTTGTGTTCTTGAAGAATTGAGTCATGATAGAGGTATTAGAGTTAATTACTAATGATATTTCGGTTGTTTTATTAAAACTAGGGTAGTGGTGTTAGAGGTATTAGAGTTTAGCCTTATAGGCAAGATAATCTAGTATATGTTATGATAGTTGATTCATTCCTATTTAAGGACACTAATTATATATTTTCTAACATTAGTACTTATATCATTAATTATATAATACTATTGGATCAGTGAAAGAATTATATAGTGATCAGGATTTGATTTATGTGCTTGTTTTCATGTGATAAATGAACTACCACGGGATGGATAGTCTTGGAATTCCAATGATATATTCTAAATGATTTTCTTTATTCTATTTTGAACCTATTGATATTTTTTTCTTCTTTTATATTTGATATTTTATCTTGTAGAAAACTTCTATGTGAATTTATGACCTGAACACGACTAGGTTTACACCTATATAAGTGACACTCTGGATTCATCATGAAGATGGTGAGAAATTTTTCAAGGTAAATGATTATGTGGGGCCTATACTTATTTCCAAGTTAGGAATTTATCTCTATGTAGATTAAATTTCCAAGACTTAGATGATAATTTAAGATTATTTTTTTACACATCATCATAATAAATTCATGTATTCTAAAACATTTCCTTATATAAGTGTAGGTTTGTTAAATCACACTACCTACTTTCCTATCGATCTATATTCATCAATTTTACTAGAAGGATATTTATTTTATTACTCATTATAGGATAAAGATTTTAAGTGATGCCTTAATGATAAATAAATTTTATATTGAAAAAGTGTTTTAATATTATATTGGAATGTTGTGACTTTCCGGGGATCACATGGAGATGTTTTGAGTTGTGAATATGGTTGTGACTTTTTTTGGGAAATTTTATTGTGAGATAGTTCAACTAGGTTTATTTTGTATTTAAATTTTATTTGTATTTTCTTTCTATATATGTTATCTAAACTAGATAATTTTTCATTAATATGTATAGTCTTGGATGAAATTAATCACTTTCATTGAATATGTATCTTTTTATTTTTCATTATTTTTTGAAATGGATAACCTATTTATTTATAAGGCCTACTTGACTATAATGAATTATAACACTTAGGTATGGAGTTCCTTATAATTTTGATACTCGATCATGGTGTCCATGAAACATGTGTTACTCAATCATAGCATCCCTTTACTTTGCATAAATTTCTTTTGTGTGTTGAATTGAATGGTATTGAATTCATTATAACTTATTGTAGTGGTTTGTATGAATATAATTCTTCCAGGTTCCTGAATATAATGTTTAGATAGAATTTCTTCTGGGATCTATTTCCACCTATGTGATTATGATTATCTTATTATGTTGTCCTGGATCATAGTACCAACACCCCACATTTCATCTCCAAATTCCCAACATGATTCTACTATGAAACTCCAAACACCAAGCCCAGACACATCAACTATTCTTCAAATACCCTAGTTTGATCCCCAAACCACATCAGTCGCATCTTAAACGCCATTTCTGATGTGGTATCCACCTTACCACATTAATTTTTATACAACAACACTAGTAAGTCCTTCTCTAGATGAATTATACCAAAGGTGCTCAATCCCACCCACCAATGCTCTATCATATCCCGACCACAATGCCTTAAAACTCAAGGAATAACAAAAATGTTCAATGCCCACACCGAAGTCTGAATCTGACTCTTAGTTCAACTCCATGGTTTGATCCTCGATCATCTCATTTAACCATAATTCTCCACTCATGAGCACTAACACATTATTGATCCAAATCACCCTCAAGTCACGCCACCACTCTTTTCTATGTAAATACACCAAAGAGAGGTCTAGAAATTCAATACAAAAAAGGTTCGTAGAACCACAAAACCTAATCTCCCAAGTTATTTCATCATGCATTTCCATGAACACCACCACTTATCATGCCTCAAGACTACCATCCCTCACGTGGTTCTTGTCACTCCAAATTAACAATGTGTTGAGTTTTGTAAGCATAATAAGGTTTTCCCTAAACATTATTTATAATAGATTTATTCAATATTAGAGTTTTATATGAAGACTCTATAGAGAACTTAGGGTGGGGTTATTCCAAATTAACAATGTGCTTTGGTTTTCATGGTAAAGTAGCTACCATGTTGTTAGCACACTGTTTCTCTTTACCAAAGAAACTTCCCTATCCCAAACACTAGAGGTTTCATATCTAACTTAGGGGCTCAACTTTATTATATTATGTTTATATAATATTATACTATCGTATATATGAATCTCTTTCTCTATTTAGTAATAACTATGTGTTTTAATTTTTTTATTATTGTGTAGGCACATTGTGATATACATGGATAAAAGTTGGATCACATTACTGAGGAACACACCTCAGTATGTTAAGGGATTGAATGAGTTTTTAGATTTTGAAATTTCTAATCGATCCGTTGAAGGGAGAATAAAATTTACATGTCCTAAATGTAAATTTAGAACATGGTTGAAGAGAGATGAAGTTTATGAACATTTAATACTGAAGCAATTCCCTGGTCAATATTTGTGTTGGATTTGGCATGGAGAATCAAACGTTACAGAAAGATTGAGCACTAATGTTAATCAACAATTGAAAATGAAATTCAAAACCTCATAAATGATGCATTCGACACTACAAGACACCACTATCAGCATCAAAACATATCAGAACAACCAGAAGAGGGTGCTACAAATTGCAACGTGACAAGTGATGTTTTTGAGACTGTAACATAGGTAGATCAAGATTTTAACACATCATTGGATCCTACTCTTGATTCTGTGGAGCCAAATGTAAGAGAAAACTTCACTGAGGAAAATGTGTTTCATCATTTAGTTGACAATGGAAATCAAGAGTTGTATAGTGGGTGTTTGAAATATTCAAAGCTTTCATTTCTGCTGAAGTTGTACCATATCAAATGTCTATGTGGAATTAAAAATAAGGTAATGTCCATGATATTGTAATTGATTCGTGATGCATTTCCAGAAGCAAAAATACCAGAATCATTTTATGATATGAAAAAAGTTATTAACAAGCTTGGTCTGAATTATACAAAAATACATGTGTGTCCCAATGATTGTATGCTTTATTGGGGAGAGGATTCAAGTAGACAGAATTGCAAAAAAAAATTCTTCTAGATGGCAGGAAAAGGGTGATGTTGGAAGTTTGAATGAATATAATATCATAGAGAAGAAGAAAAGGAACACAACTGCAAAGGTTTTGCGTTACTTTCCTTTGAAGCCTCGATTGAAAAGATTATTCATGTCATCAAAAACCGTTGAATACATGAAGTGGAATTCTGTAGATAATAAAAATGATGGGTTAATGAGACATCCACGAGATTCCCAATCGTGGAATACATTTGATTCATTGCATCTAGATTTCTCAACTGATCCTAGGAATGTCCGATTGGGATTGGCTGCCAATGGATTCAACCCATTTGGGATTTTGAGTACCAGTTATAGCATTTGGCCATTTATTTTGATCCCTTATAATCCGCCTATGTGGATGTGTATGCAACAAACATATTTTATCCTTTCGATGATTATTCCTAGAAAACAAATTCCTGGAAATGATATTGATGTATACTTGCATCCTTTGATTGAAAAATTGCAGGAGTTATGGAGAAATGATGTTGAGACATTTGATGTTTCTTCTAAAATAATGTTCAAAATGCATGTTGCTTTAATGTGGACCATTAGTGACTTCCCTGGTCTTGTGAATTTATCTGTTTGGAACACTTACATGGGTTTGGATTGTCCCGTTTGTAACTTTGATTTTGACCCCAAATGGCTACATCATAGTAGAAAATGGTGCTTCTTGTGTTATCGAAGATTTATCGATGCATCTCATAGAATTCAGCTGAACAGATCAAAATGTAATAGTTCCATTGATTATAGACCACCTCCAAAGTTGTTAACTGGTTCTAAAATATTGACACAGCTTGAAAATATTGAAATAGAATTTGGGAAGGTTCTTCATTTGAATGATAGCAGAAAACGGGTCTGAAGTGCATCGTCAAGCGAAATCAAAACGCAACAATAGAAGAAGAAAAGTATATTCTTCAAACCTCCGTATTGGGAATTTAATTTGTTATGGAATAATCTTGATGTAATGCATATTGAGAAGAATTTATGTGACAATTTTATTTTCACATTTCTTAATGAGCACGAAAAGTCGAAGGATCATCTCAATGCTCGCAAAGACTTACAAGAAATGAACATAAAATGCGATATCTAGCCATATGAGAATGAAAAGTATCCTCCATCAATTTTTGAAATGAAAAATAGGGATAAAGATACATTCCTTCGAATTTTAAAGAATGTTAAGGTATCTGATGGGTATTCAAGTAACATATCGAGGTGTGTTGACTTGAAGAATCATAAGTTACATGGATTGAAAAGTCACGATTCACATATTTTGTTACAACAGTTACTACCATTAGCATTGCGTACATTATTACCTGAAAAAATTATTGTTGTTGTACTCCAATTCTGCACATTTTTCAGACAACTATGTGAGAAATCTCTACATTCATTTCAGCTTGAAAACCTCCATGAGAGGTTTATATTGACCCTTTGTGCAATGGAGATGATCTTTCCTCCGTTATTTTTTACTATAATGATGCATTTAACTGTGAATTTGGTTGAGGAAGCTCAATTAGGAGGCCTCGTTCATTATCGATGGATGTATCCAATTGAGAGGTACTTTATTTATATGTTTTTCAGTTAAGTAAAAAAAAATTGGTACTTAATTAAATTCATAATTATGTTTATTTTATTTCACATATATCTTGGGCATTTGAAATCATACGTGAGAAATAAAGCTCAACCAGAAGGCTTTATTGCTGAAGGATATTTGGTTGAGGAGTGTCTTACCTTTTGTTCTTGATACTTGGATGATATTGAGACAAGATTTAATCGAGTTGGACATGTTGACGACACATCAACTCAATCTCAAATACATAAGAAATACAAAATATTTCCTGATATTGGCCAATCAGTTGGGAGGACCTCAAATCTAACACTGACTGAATTGGAATTATTACAAGCACATAGATATGTGCTGCTGAATAGTGAAATTTTAGATCCATTTATTGAAGAGTTGAGGATACAAACAAAGAGACAAATGAGAGGCTGAACACAGAATGAGAAATATATAACTAAAGCTATTAATAAAGATCTTTTAGAATGGTTTGCACGACATGTAAGTTCATAAATATTGAAATAAATATGAATATTAGTTTGACACATACATTTTTTAAATATAATAAAGTATATTTCTTTTTTCAGATCATGAATACTGATACTCGAGCAGAGGTGTCAGATGATTTGAAGTTTCTTTCTATAAGTCCTCTAAAACAGGTTAGAAATTTCGACGCTTATAATGTGAATGGATTTAGATTTCGTATAGTCGATTGAGAAGTGGGTTTTAAAACACAGAATAGTGGTATATTTACATTTTCTGAAGTGGAATACTATGGAAAGATGTATGATATTATTGAATTAAACTACCACGGACATTTTTCTGTTTTTTTATTCAAATGCAAATGGGTCGATATTATCATAGGTGTTAAAAGAGATTCCTTGCAATTTACTTCTGTAAAATTCTCTCGCTTGATGGATGTTGGTGATTGTGAACTGCGTGATCCATATATCTTAGCATCGCAATCAAAAATGGTATATTATGTGAATGATGTTTTTGATGAAGGGTGGAGTGTAGTTTCTTACGTAATACAAATAGATTTGTATGATATGGGTGATGAAGTGGAAAATTTGACCTTTGAAATTGAATTTAATCAACAACAAGAAGCAGAATTATTTGTCCATCATGATATTGAAAATATTAGTCTAGAAATGATGAATGAAGTGGATGAAGCAATGGTGCAGGAAACCAACATGATTGAAGGGGAAAATTATTGTATGTACAATTATTTATTTATTCAGCAACCACTTGTTTAATTTCTGCAGTCATTCATTATCATTGTTGTATATATTTTTTTTGTTAGTACTGGGCATATATTATCATTTTTAATTTTTTTTCTACATAATATTTTTTGAAATATATATTCTGAACTTAATTTTATTTGATTAAATGACAGGAATTCCAAGGAGGAAGCGGTAAACTATTTCATCTAGTTCTACGATAGATGACGATCCATCTGGCTCCCTCCCCACGACATCTGAGGCACCAGCTGCCTACACCCCTGCACCATCTCCCCCTGCACCATCTCTCACACCATCTGTGGATGTCCCATTAGAGGCTGATTCATCGACTCCCCATTCAGGAGCCTCAGCAGTGGGTCAGCGACACGCCCCTTCCAGTTCATCACGGGCATACTAGAGTGTCACTGTCATAGGTACAAATTTTAATTAAATAAATTTATTGCATTTTATTTATACTAATTGTTTGCTCATTGAAGATGAAAAAATGCAACCGTGGAGAAAAACATAAAAAGTTCAGATGTTTGGAATATGACTGGCGAGAAGATAGTTGTGCCATTTGATTCTTATGGGGTCCCTATGAATGACGTCGTAGGGTTACTTGGCCAGATTCTAGGCCAGCTAGCAGTAGAGCCCATTTCCCTTCCTATTTCTTATGATAATTGGAGACATATTCCTCCAAGATGGAAAAATGAAGTTTTTTATTCTCAAATAAAGGTAAATTTATTACATTATGGTTTAATTGAATTTCATGTTACTAATAAGTTCAAAATGAATTTTTGTATACAGATGTTATTCTACTTTACAGTTGTTGATGTGATAGCATGGAAGTGGATGTTGAAAAATCTAGGTAAGAAATGGAAAGATTTAAAATGGATATTGTGGTGTGATGTCAATGATACTTCATTGACTGTGCAAAAAATGTATGAGAAGATACCCAGTGGGGTATCGAAAGAACAGTGGAAAGTTTTTGATGACAGACATCGTGATGAGAAGAAGATGGAATTGAAATATATATTATTATATTATCCTCATTTTACATTTATACATGTATATGAAGAGGACATGACATTGAATACATTACTATTAAATTTCATTTTATTTATTTCAGGATCTCTCGAGATAGAATGCATCAAACCAGACTAAGCAAGTCATCCCTCACACTACGGGCTCAAAAAGCTTTTCTAGAAGATGAACGACATTGGTGATCTTTTAATTAGTTTAAATATTTATAAGACAATATTATCTATTTAATATATTGAATTTTTTATTTATCTTTTCTTAATACAGTCACAGAGTTTAGGGCACGAGGCATCCCGAATTGAACTGTGGTTGGATGTTCACAAGAAATCAAATGGAAGTTTTGTTGATGAGCTTACTAAAGAATTTGGGGTATGAAGTCAATTTTTTATTATAATAACTTATTATCAGTTTTTACTGTGTTAATATATATTAATATTTGATTTATAGGTAAAAATTAAAGAACTATGGGATGCCAATCCTGTGCAGTCCTACTAAATCTCCCAGGATGACCCGGTTGCTAAAGTCCTTGGGAAGGAGCATCTTGGTAGATTGCACGGGATGGGTTTGGGACCCATACCATCTGAGGTTTTTAGCAGGCCCCCGGGGATGGCAGATGTATCTACTTCTGGATTTAGTCATCCCATACCCGGAGATGCTCAGAAAGAGATTGTTTCTCTACGAAACACAGTTCACCAGCAGGGGGATCAGATATCTTCTTTGCAGAAAGAGTTGACTGAAATATGTCAATATATGAGAAAATATACCCCCGGTGGTAGTGCATCGACTGGTGGTATGTAGGTAAATCACAAAAAATCAAAATCATTTAGTTTTCTAACTTTCATTGGTTTTAAGTTTTAATATAAATATAAACCCGCATTTAATTTTCAATATAATGTTCTTACAGGTGACAGTAGAAAGTGGAGATGAAGGTAGAGAGGGTGACGATGCATCATCGGACCGTGAGTAGTTGTATTGTTGATGTGTTGAACAAATATGGGAATATTTGGTTTGTATATGTAACATTTGTGGCACATAGTTTCCACCAAACATTTTCATGTCCTAAAATTTCCTTCATTTCTCATGTTTCCTTTTATGCATTTTATTGATTTCTGATTTTTCTTTTTATGTCTTGATTTCTCGAGTGTGGTATACATCATTCCATTTAAGCCTGTGTTTGAATTGGTAGTCGAGATTTTGGATGACTAGGAGTTAAACCCATTGTTTATGTGTTGAAAAAATTGGTTCATTTCATAGTGATCAAGGGGATAGTTTTGTGGACACTTTGGTGAGGCCCTTGTAATTTGTCTTACTGGGAGGACCTTGTGAGTGGTAATTGACCTACATGATAGGTTTTGTGTTTTTAATGTGTCTAGGTGTGACATGTGGGTCATGCTAGTTTTGTGGGTATAAACTATGGACCTAGGATGAATGGTAGTATTGTGTAGCTATGTATTATGTTAATGATTTTGGTTGATGAGATTTGTAAGGGTGGTTATTTTTTGTTGTATGTGTTACCCTCTTGGAGAAAGCTAAGTTGGGATGTGGAATGTTGTATGGGATGATACCTCACCCTAAGTGAAAGCATGGTAGTATGAGATATGGTTTTAGATGAGGTTTATGATATAATGTAACAAATAATCTTTAATGGAGGTTAGAGCAGTGAGATGTAATACATTACTTGTTCTATGGCCCCATCCTAAGTGGCAAGGTAGAGGTATGAGATTTAGTTTGAGATATTGTATGTGACCTTACACTGAGTGTGACAATATTAGTATGAGACTTGATGTGAGATCATGATTTTGTATGAGAATGTACCCTAAGTGAAAGGGTAGAGGTTGAGACTCAATTATGGGACCCTACACTAAGTTATAGGGTACCCATTTGGGTTTGTATAGTGGGATGCCTTCTCTTTCAATATTGGACGATGAATGCAAGGTCTAGAATCTTTATGTTTTAGTTAGTACACAATAACCAAAAGTGATTGTTTTCATGCTATATATTTATGAATAATTTATATTATAATACATGTATACAGTTTATAGGATGGTGATATGAGGTTCACTAGGTGATACCCAACTGTGTTTTACGCTCACTCCCTATATGGGAACACCGACACACATGTAGATCTAATGTTTCATTTTCAAGTGATATATATTATGGGGGATCAAGAAGGATCAGCTAGATGTATGTTTGGAGAGTAGTCAAATAATGGAACTATGTTTTATAGTTGATTCTATCATATATGTTTTTTCAATTTATTCTATACTGATTTCCTAGGTTGATGTTTCTTGTTGTATGTTGGTATGTACAATATGGTTCATTCTTATATAGCATGTCAATGTTTACTTATTTTTTTCAATTTATTCTATACAGATTTCCTAGTTTGATGTTTCTTGTCTGTTGGTATGTACAATATGGTATTTCTAGTTTGATTTGTTTTTCAGGGCAGTGGTGCAGTGGAAGAAAAAAAAATTTGGTCATCTTTTAGCGGTGGTTTTAACTGCCGCGAAATGTACATTGGCGGCGGTTTAAACCGCTACTAAATGGTGAAAACCACTACAAAACGTAAAAAAAATTTATGTTTCGTGGCGGTTTTAACCACCGCTATAGAGTCGCATCGTAGCTGCCTCATTTCATGGCGGTTCTCATGACTTCAGGGTTGGTTTTACGGCCGCTGGATTTGAGTTTATTCGCGGCGGTTATAACCACCACGAAAAAACTGATATCAAGGGCTCGTAAAAAACCGCCGCTAAACTCAGTAAAACCTCCAGGAAATGAGGCAGCTACGACGCTTTCCTTAAACCACCACAAAATGGAAATAACTGCCGCTAATAGATTGGTGACGCTGTATTTGGCGGTGGTTTACATAAACCACCGCCAAACCATGTAGTGGCGGTTTAAACCACCGCTACACGCAAAAATAACTGCTACTAAATGGCATTTCTCTTGTAGTGAATGATTGTCTAATTCATTAATTGTGTGATCGTGACCACACACCCATAATGAATAAACCATGCAACATACATAAATAAAATAAATGGCATGATCACGAGCTTATTTTATTGGTTAGTTTATCTGGCATTTGATAAACTAACCCAAGACCTAGGGGAGAAACACCTTAAACCATGTTGGTTTGTGTTTACAACTTTCCACCTGTCCACCTTTTTATCTCCTTCGATTGATTTCACATTGGATTCTAACTTGAGTCACCTCCACTAGCTTGGGAGCTCCATCCATTACATATGCTTTTATCTCACATGCAAGTGAGGGGTAAAATGGGTTTTACATAAAATAAACCTTGGGCACGTAGGCCCTATATATTAATGAGGAGAAGGCTCATATGATAAAAAATTTAATTTAAATAAATTAATTAAAATAAACCATCCACATACAAAGGGTCTTGGTCTACCTCATGATCATCCATACATGAAATAATATTTACGCATAAATAAAACTTTAATTTAATTATTTAATTATTCTTGTTTAAGATAAATCATGCTTGAATCAATTAATTGTCTTTAATTAATCAGTCCTTTTATCTTAACCCTTATTTCTGAATTTCTTTGAGATTCTCATCTATCATAATTTTAAACAAATAAATTCATTTAAAATTATCTGTGTAAATAACTTATACCTTGGAGTGAACCCAGTGAATTCTTGTTCATAACTACCCAATGAGTTGAAATGAACATTACACATATGTTAAATTAAACACATATATCTATAAAACACCTATCACATGTTTTTCCTCAGCTTTATGCCCGCACCATGGTACACATCTCAAGGGTTTGTATAATATAATAATAAATTTTAAGAAATCGGTGTAATTTCGATGAGTAAATGATGTGTAGTTCTGACTACACAGCGTGTGCTATCATTCACCATCCATCTGAAGTACACGCCTGGGGATACGACGTGTAGATGTACTTCAGAAATCATCGGAGTAAACAGCATGTCCATTTTGACCACATGCTGTGTAGTGTCTGCATTACACGTTCTTCAGCCAGGAAAGTTGTGTACGGGGTACACAGTCCGACCCTAACATGAAGGGACTACACACCTTTTCTTATGGTCCACATGGCGTGTAATCTAGAAACTATGTGCCACCTATTCCTAGTCAACACATAGAGTCATTTAAGACTTAGATAAACTCCAAAACACATCTTGGTTTGGTGAACCAGTCTTAGTGCATTGAACCTTGATTGCACATCATGTACTACTGAATACACACTGTGTGTTCTAGTGTTGTATGGCCAGGAAGATTTGGTACCTCTGTATGTGATCCTCTATTTTATTTTAATCAAAAATTAAAATAATAGATCATTTTTGTAAGGTGAACGAGAAATGAAAGCGGAGGAACAGATCTTGAGATTCAGATTTATAGAATGATTAACTTGAATTGAAATAACTAAATTATTAAATGCGTAAATCATCAACAAAAAAATAAATAGTTATAATCAATGATATGAACCCTCTAATACCACTTTAAGGTTCCAGGCGCAGCAGAAGAGTGTGGATGGGTGTACCCAACTTTGATTTTTTCCATTAGCGATGATCAATCTAAGATCCATCATGATGATAAAATGTTGGATCTTCAGAATAGAACAAAGAACGAAAGAAAATAGGGGAGTCCCAGAACCATATAGAGGATCATCATATGTTGGTTATAATTAATTTAATTAAAAGACAATAATTACATTGATGGAATTCTCTCTTCGTTGATGTTTTCAGTCACGATCTGATGTGATCTATCGCTGTGTCATAGAATCCAAGTGTAGGATTTATATAGTTGTGATCCATAGGTGCTCCACATATCTATGGACATCACCAAAGGGATCTATAGGTGCTAACACAGAAGAACCTTCATTTGTGATGTCCACCTTCAACCACCTTGAGAACCGCTTCCAAAGAGCTCTCCTTGATCTGGTGGAGGAGGATCTCTCTCGTGACTGGAGAGCATTCTTGGAGGAAATGAATTATCTCTTGTCTTGAGATCTTTCTCCAGATTTATTGTGCACAACCATAAAAAAATGGCTATGTCTAATGAGTATAATGTATTTGGGATTTTATTACATAGAATAATAAAAGGAATTAATTACTCAAAAGAATTTATTCATTTTATTTTATTTTTAGTAAGACCTCGTGTCTAATAATAAAAGTTGACTATTATTATCACTTGACATGCATCCATAAAATTACACCCAATATTATTTAATTAAATAAATAATATTATTTCTCACAAATCCCTAGAAAAACTACATGGCATGTATATATTAATATAAACAGTGTGTACTTTGGTTTTTCCATTTTATTTATTTCCTCTACCACATTTATTAGACCTTGAATAATGACTATTTATTTCTTAAATAAATATCACTATATTAATTTATAATAAATATATTATTCCACCCACAATATATTCTCTCAAATAACTAGTGTCTAAATAAATTTGGTCACACATCCTTGAATAATTATTAAACCACAATAAGGAATAATCTATATTCAACTTGTTAAATAAATATTTAACGAGGATACTTGGACACACTTAGTGTGTGACCCTCTAGGCCTCTTTCTAAGTGGAATTAGTTAGAGCCTATTAAAGTCCAAGGTTAGCATCTAGAAACACACCAAGGCACCCATAGAGAAAGATGTTAATACCACAATGATGTGTCACCTCCTATGAACACTTACCATGTAATGTAATCCCTTTGTCTTGATATCTCGAATAAAGTGGGTTGCATGCTAGTGCCATCAACCCATGTGCTCGATTATTCTTTTTTTGACTTCCCATAATTTAACTTTCCCATTCCTCTCCATGAAAATGGATTTATTTAGGCTATATCAATTCCATCAAAGGGCCAGAGATATCTACTTTTGTTATGGAATATAAGGGACAAATCCTTTCTTACATTATATATTAATGCAGTATTTCTTATGATGCACCCAACATATCCTAACTCACTGCGAATAGTGTGTCGTCACAGTTTTCATCAATACATCTATATGCATGAGTTGTAATACTCATTAATAATAATCTTAAATTATAAGGACCAATACACACATTCGTAGATAGGAACATCCAATGACACTATGAAATGTGGATTTCCTATTGGCGGGTCTCGTTCGCATAATATCCTCCGGGATATTACCAAGGGTGAACACCATGAGAAGGTGCCTCAAATTTTTATGAGTCTTCACCCCTAATGGCTTGTCTTATTTATGTCCCTAAAATAACATTATCCAGCCATAGAACATATATTCAAGAATAGTGTTATGGCACTTACGGGTTCTCATCATAGCAAGGATCTGCTATGACCCTATAGTGCAACAACTATCCTTAGGACATTGTCACATGCATTGTCATGCAGAAGAACAATCAAGATTTGATAAGGTGTTTATTAATACATGTTTATCATAAAGTATAAAGTAGTTGGTTCTAGGCCACCAACTCCCACACATGCTTGAATCTATATATTTCATTGAGTATACTTAGAGTCATCTTATATATTCTATGCTCTCAAAGTTTTATTTTTAGATTGATCGGGTGTTTTTGAAGAGGAATTTGATATTAGAGCCTGGTGTATGAGTTGACCCTAACAAGGTTGAGGTTTTGGTTTCTTGGGAGTGAACCAAGAATGTTTTAAGATACATAATTTCTCAGTATTGTCCAGTTATTAACAAATTTTTATATAATACTTCTTCCAATTATAAGATCCAATGATGGCCATATCTAATAAGAAAGTGTAGTTTCTTTAGTAAAATTCCCATGAGAGAGCCATTTAGGAGCTGGAAGGGATATTGATTGTAGTACCAATGTTGAAATTATCAATTTTGGGTAAGGATCACATGATTTATTGTGATTCATAATGTGTTATTGTTAGAGTGCTTTTGAGGATGGATGGTCATGTGGTCACTTATGGGACCAGATAGTTGAGGCTTTATGAGTGAAACATTTCATAGTATACTCTAATCATTAAATTTTGAGATATATTTTATCAAAAAGTTTATTGAACCTTCAGTAGTGAATATGGGATGAGTATCCACATTATTTAGATTTTGAGGTTGTTTGTAACCCTATGAAGGGGAATGTCATCACTAATGTTTTGAGTATAAATACTCAGGAACAGGTGGTTCGGGATTTGAGAAACAGGTGGAAGATATTAGAATTTTTTTAGAGTTATGTCTTGATTTTTAGGAGTATGAGGGTTACATGATAATTTTTACCTTTTCTATTACCTTCTCACTCCTCAAGATGGTGAAGGAGATCTAGCTATCAGATTCAAACTATCTAGTGATGAAAAATAATATATATTGTTGGTATATTCCACCATATTCATGTATTTTGATAGATGATATGCTTTATGGCTGAAATTATGTTGCGTTCCCTATAGGTATGAATGAGAAGATGATTAGGGACTCACACACCTCAATATGGATTATTCACCCTAGACTTACCAAGAGGTAACATTATATTGATATATAGTATTAATGGATAAGGTTGAATATGGTTATAATAGGTTTTGTCACATGATGTTTCACCTATCAATGGGTAAAAGGAAATCACTAGTGGTTCATTGGTCTTCTCCAGTAAATATCCATTCTCAAGTAGATATGGTATGATATGAAAGAAGATTTTGTGGTGTGGTTCTAGAGGATTCATTGTGTTAGTGATGCGATTTGGGTTTTATTATACTAGTTGACTAAGGTATCTCATTTTATACTAATTCAAGAGACCTTCTATCTAAATGAGTTGGGTAATCATTATGTGTAGGAGATAGAACACCTATATGGGGTTCTTCATAATATCGTTTTAGACCAAAATTTTTATTTTAAATTATACTTATAGTGAGGTGTGTGGAAGATAATTGATGTATAGGTGCATTTGGGTACTTCTTATCATCTCATAGAAGATGATATATTTGAGTGTAACATCAAAATATTAGAGGATAGGCTATGAGTATATTTCATGGGTGTTGAGGGATCATGGGAGAACCATTTGGTGCTTATAGAGTTTTCTTATAATAACAGTTATCCTGATTTGATTTAAATATATCCTTTTATGATTTATGTAGTAGGATGTTCTAATAAACTATATATTGGAAATAGGTTGGATAGTTAGTGATTATTGATACGAGTCTCATATAAGAGACATTAGAGAACATGTGTCTTATTAGGAATCACTTAGAGACTGCTCAGAGTATACATAGGTTTCATGCTCATTGAAGAATCCATCCTTAGAGTAAAATGTGTGAGATTTAGTATTTATGTGAGTGTCACCTAGATCAATACATAATCATATTTAGAAGAAAGGGAAATTAAAACCTAGGTTTATAAGGTCATTCAATATTATAGATAAAATCATTATAGTATCATACTAGTTAGATCTTCTTAATTTTTTTAGTGCTATACATGACATGTTTCATGCATCCTAGATTAAAAAATATCTTTCCAATACATTTGATGTTATTAGTACTAATGAAATCATAGTTGAAGCTAAAACGGAATTTGAGGAGAATCCTATTCACAATGTGGATTTAACTGAAAAATCTTTGTGCGGGTAGATGGTTTACTTGGTATGAGTATAGTGAAAAAAATGTGTCTATAAAGGATATGTTTGAGTGGGATTCTGGCATATGGTTACAGTGGCTAGAGATGTTCCCTGAGGAGGCCCAATGATGATCTGAAGCACAATTTAGTGACATTCATCTATATAGTGGATGGGGGGGTTATAACACCCTGGATCATTCAAATGCATGAAATGATTTAAAATTTTTATGAATATAATTAAACTTTTTATAAACCTTAGTATTTTTGTTATTTTTTAGTGTTATAGGTGTTAGTGAGGGCCCAAAATTGAGTTTCAGGAGTAAACCTTGGTTTGGGCTATGATTTTTATACATTTGGCTTCTCAATCTATGATAGGTGAGGTTCATGCTATGATGAGGGTTGATTAATATACCATTAAAATATGGCATGGGAGAAATTGTTTTGTGATAAGTACCTATGTGAGAATAAACATCCTTAGATTCAAGAAAAGTCACACCATGTCTTAGGGTGTTCTAGCATGGTGAGGTTTGTGTATGATTAAATTATTTAGGCTTGTTGAGGAACTATGTTATAGAAAATATATTTGTGTAATGGAATGTTTTATATAGGGGTAAAATATTTTTTAGAATAAGGGTTAAACCTTATGAGTCATATACCTAAACCTTACATATTAGATGTGAGGATAAATTATAGTGGATGTAATTATGCTATGGTAATAACCATTATGTATCACTTAAGAAATATTACATATTTCATTTTTGAAATTTTATATAGGGAAGGTTAATCATTCCTTGAACACTAGGGTCATTCTATGATGATAAATATTTAAAAAATCCATTATGTTATTTTACATGAAGGAAGGATAGTTATTCCATGGAAGAAGGATTTATACGATGATGATAACCCTTACATATTGTCTCAAAAAACATTACATATTACTTTGAGAAATTCTATGAGAAAGGTTAGTCACACCATGACTTGTGGGTTTCATCATGAAGCTTGGGGAGGGAGCATGACATAGTAAGGGTGTCATGCCATGAGGCTATACCAGGAAGGATATTCATGCTATAAAATCGTAATAATCCAAGCTATGATGATATTGATCATAATATTCTTAGTTTATTTTGGGAAAGGTGTTCCACACCATGGAAAGAAAGGCCAATCCATGGGAATGACCTTAAAGGGTCATTGCACCATGAACTATATGGTTATTTTGTGATGTGTGACCTAGATAGTGTTAAAAATATTATAATTAAATAAATTATTTTATTATTAAAATTTAATTAATGAGAGTTCCATATTCTTTACAATAACAAACCTTTTATCCTTTGGTGTCTCTTTACCATTTGTATTCCAAGGTGGGTTTTATTTTATTCTTCACCCGATTTGAGTTTCGTTGGTCTAGTTATTAACTTGAGTTATGTCCAATATTCGTCTAGGATTATTTCTTGGTTCCTCTTTATATGTTATAGTTTTGATCTAGTTATGGTCATTTATTCCCAATTTTAGGGTTTTCATCATATTCCTTAATTTCCACTATTTGACCAAAAATCAACAACCAATATTCAACAAAATGGTTTCTAAAAGAATAAGGTAGGTGGTCCCAAATCTATCCCTAATATATAATCTCATTTATGTGCATGTAAGATTTTCTATTGTGTAAACCTAATGTGCACTTGATCTAAAACTTAATTAAATGGTTAATTTTCATTTCATGTGGGATTAACCCTATTCAGGATATGATAATTTTATTAAATAATGTAAGGCCTAAAACTTTGGTCTCAAAGTGATATTTTCCTTTAATTATTGAAAAGGGAAATGTTGGAGGAAACTTGAGGGGTTACCTAAGTAAAGATACGACCTAGTACACTAAAACTCGATGCCCTATGATGATCCCTAGGATGAAAATGGGTGGTAAATGTGGGATAGTAAGATAATATCCCTAGGTGAGTATAGGGTGGAGCCCAATTGAATTGTGGAACAAAACCATTCATGCGATCAATTTGGTAGAGTGAAAAACCCTAAAAATGAAAATATTGTTTCAAAAATTGATATGTTTTGTCATGATAAAAAATATCAAGAAATTTAAGACTTGGGTATGATTAAAATTATAAAATTATTTTGGTATATCCTACTTAATTTTGAAGACTGCTAAATATAAGTGAGATGTTTCTATGGTGGGGATCTATTCCTCCTTATGTGATTATATTATGGAGATAGTTCTGTGGTAGGGAATCATTCCCCTTTAGGCGATGATAATCAAGAGATAGTTCAGAGGTGTAGCAAAATACCCCCTTGGGTAGTGATATTATAATTATGGTTCTAGGGTGGATTGTTATTCCTCCATGTGTGATGATATTTTGGATATGGTTCTGGGGTGGGATTTCATTCTCCCTAGGTGATGATCATATAGAGATAATTCTAGGGTGGGGTGTTATTCCTCCTAGGTGATGATATTGAGAATATGGTTCAAGGGAGGGGGTATATTCCCCATGTGTTTTTGTATCCTTTTTAGAGACACCTGACACTAACTAAAGTAATCATGGTCAATTCAAGGTGTCACCATAGAACTTAAGGACAAAAATTGTATTATTTTTTTATGATTTTAATTATTTGGTATGGTACATTGGAATTTACCTTGTTAGAGTTGATATTTTTAGGGACACTGTTGGTGGTCTCCTATTGGGTTGTACTCACACCCTACCTAGGCCACTGTGGGTACTCAAGAAGTCTTCATCGTTACATTATAGGGTAAAGACAATGTCCCTATGCTTGATGGTTGATCTGGTTAGTTGGGATATATCATGGTGGATGGGATCAAGTTAGGAATTGGGACCATTTTTTAATATTTAAAAATATTTATTTACTTTTAATTATTTTGGATCATTATGTATACAATCCAGTCTCATAGAATCCTAATTGCATCTATGTTCTTGTATAAAATGTAAATTTTCTTATATTAACATATACTAGGTTGATTTATTTGTTTATTAGTGTTTAGATATGATGGATATCCATTATAGTTTATCAGGATAGCTATTATTGATATTGTTTACCCTGTTATTTAATGTTACATGACCTAGAGGGCATGGTATCCCAATGATGTTATTAAACCCTCTATTATAGGCCACATGTTAGTATATAATACCATTAGCTATCCAGTGGTCAACACTACCTCACAGATCCCTCTTATGTGCACACCACCCCAATGATGACAGGCCCATGGTGAGTAGAATCACTAATAACCTACATCCAAAACTTGAAAACCCCTAATCTCCCCACCATTAGTGAATGGGATATCACCCACATCATATTGGTTAACCACATCACCCCACAACCACATAGGTTACACCCATCACGTTCCTAAAGAACACATCAAGTAAAATATTCCATGAACTATAACTTATATAACACCCTTAGATATTTTGAAATATTTTTTTTCAAAAGAATTTAATATTTTTGGTGTTTTTCATTACATGTAACACTTAGTTTATCTTTCGTTACATGAAACACTGGTTTTAAACAAAATGTGACATACTATTAAATTAATATTATTTAAATTGATAGTTATATCCTATGCCATTGAAATGGGGTATGAATAAGATTAACTAAATTATAAAAATTCATGGTTTAAACTTGTATATATAATTAATTTCTTAGTGAAAAATTATTTATAAATGAAAATAAAAACCATTTGAAAAAAAAGGGAATCATTTTCTGAAAAACTATTTGTATGCACACAAATATGTTTTACCTCAATATATTAAATAAATAACTTTTGGTGAATTATTTTAATCAAATTTATGTGTTATAAATTCAATAATAATTTTTATCATTCATCATATGTGTTTTTAGGAAGGATAGAAGAATAAATCTAAATTTATTCTTATAAATTATATTTTTCTAAAAAGTAGTTTTGTCGCCTTTTTGTTCAATTATTTTAAAACTAATTTTTTAAAATATTATAAAATATATTTTAAAAAATAAATTTTATTTTTTAAATCATCATTTAAAAATTATATTAGGGTTAATTTTTGATAATTTCCTGAAAAGATTAATTTTTTTATGAATAGTGAAAATACAGAATTTTAATTGAAAACTACCTTTTGGTTTAAATTATTTATAAAGTTAAATTATATTTTAATTTTTTTTTAATTAAAATTAGTTCAATTATATATATATATTAATCCAATTTATTCCATTATAATCATTTTAATATTGAATTTTGATATAAAAATCTTGTAAACTTTTGAATATTTTCTCTTTAAAAACCCATATTTTCATCGTGTCTGCGAGATTAATATTAAATTAATATTTTTTAAATTATATGAATTGAATTTGAAAAAATATATTAAATATTTTGAATTCTAATAATTTATATTATATAATAATTTTAACTTAATTTTTTACTATAATTAATAGTAAAAACAGTAAAATAATATTTACCACTATGAAGCTAAAAAAGGGTTTACTGGGGAGTTAAACTAAAAACCTAAGGGTTAAAATAACCTAACAACATTTATAAAATATATTTTATGGCCATATTTAGAACCTATAATGTATAATTTTATATTATAATCCATTTTTGAGCTCTTTGGCACGTGAAAAATATGGGAACACCTTTTTATTTTCAAAAATTATAAGTGTTCCAATAACCTCACTTATAAAAGGCCACACACTCTCATATACTAATCACACCTTAAAAAACTTTTGGTTCTACTAAGAACTACCCAAATAAATTCCATACTTTTTTCCTTTCATGTTTTATTCCTTATTTTAGGCATAAATATAACAAAGGAAGGATTTTGTTGAAAACCTAAAGAGTTTACCCAAAGTAGAGGTAAAATTATTCAACGATCATTTTTATTTAATTTCCTCTTACACCTCATTGGATTATTATTAAACCATGATTAAATAATAATCTCAATATATTTAATATACTGATATGTTTTTATGTTAAGTTAATGACCTAAAACCATCCCCACTTCTATCAAATGGGTTACAAAATCATCATTTATGTGTACGACAGACTACCGCCTTGCGAACCAATATTATTCATTTTTCTATTAACACATATAATAGTTGGGTATGATGATGAATATAAAGTATATATTTTATATTTATAAAATAATTATAAATATGGAGTAATTATATCATATATACCTTTTTTACTTTACATTTCATAGGGGGTATGATAACGTCAATCGTGTGTATGACGGACTACCACCTTGTAAAGTGACGTGATTCGTTTTCACTAACAATTTACATAAAAAATAATAAAGATAAAGTTAATTAATATATATAATATAAATGAAATATTTATCATTATTAAAAGATAATATATTATTTTATTTCTTACCTTTTCACTCACTGAAATATGATGATGTCTTTTGTGTATACGTGGAATAGCACCATCACGAAGCAATGTGACTCTCTCTTTTCATCACCACACTATATGTATTATATTTATAATTATATATAAAGAAATAATGTGGTATTAATGATATTATTAAAATTATTTATGGAAAAAATATTACTTACCACCTTTCTATAATGATCTTTGAAAAATGGAAATGATACTCATGTGTATATACTACCTACCGTCTCCATGATAGTATCATACCTAATTTCACAGAATGATATTTTAGGATTAGTATTGAATATATAATTGAATATATAAACATGATAAATATTTTTTGATTATTATTCTATAGATGATAGAACCATTATTAATGTAAGAGGAACAAAAATAAGAAATCAAAATAGACTTGAGAAACAAAGTAGTTATCACTCAAAAACTTGAATTTAACATGGAATTGTTAATAAATGGGTAATAAAAGGTCATAAGAAAACAATTTACGGTATGATATATATATATTGTTCCATATTATATTTAAGTAACGTTGTATTTATTATACCTAAGTTTCAAACATTTATGAAGGTAGTTGAGATTTAGAGTAAGGGATTTCTATTCTCTCTTTTATTTATGGGAGACATATGCAAAGGCACCACTCATTTATTTTGTGTGGTGTATATACTTCCATTTGAAATTTTATGACATAAATATCCTAATTTTTATTATATTAAAAGTTTCATTTTATGTTATTATTTATTGGGACTTATGATTCAAAATATTACTAAAGAAGTAAGGGATTTCCATCTCACCTTTTACTTTTGTGAGACACATGCCATATTCACCATATATTTATTTTATTTTGTGCATTAAATTTACAAGAATTTATGTTATATTGATTCTCATGATAATTATTGGTATTTAAATATCCATTTTAGTATATCTATTTCATGGGGTTTACAGGTCAAAAGTTACCAAAACAGTAAGGGATTTTTGTCTCAATTTTCTTTATTTGAGACCTATGTTATGTTATACACCTATCTTATTTTATGAGGTTTATATAAAGAACATTTGACATTTAATATCATTAATTTATTTATTCTCATGATATTTTAAGTTTAATTTAATTGTATCCCTTAATGGGGCTTATAGTTCAAAGCTACTAAAGTGGTAAAGTTTTTATGTTACAATCTCATCATTTAACAAGATTATTTATGATTATGTTTCCAATGGTAAAATATTATAATCCATTTATCAAGAAACTCATGAGTTTTATTATACCTAGGTAGTTTCAGGAGAATACGTGTTTTCCTTTAATTTTTCTCTCTTTATGTACTGAATATTCTAAAATAATGTTTTAAATAAAAACCATCTTTATTTCTATCTTTTTCTGAAAAACCTTTTTATTATAAAACCATGTTTTCTAAAAATGTTTTCAAAAATGTTTTTAACATTATTAAAATTATTTATTAAAGACACTTTTACACATTTTTTTCTTTTTATAATTTTTTTGAGAGGAATATTCATGTCATTTTCTAAACAATTCCTATTTGGATTTTACCAAAAATATGAAAAATATTTGTTTTTAATATTTATGACATGACAAGAATTTCCCACTACCATAAAAATTATTTTCATTGAAGCCTTATTTATATGTTTTCAAGTTTATTTTTAGTGAAACTTATTTTTAAAATATTTTATGTTTTAAAAAGTTTTTTTCAAATAATAAAGGATATTTTCTTAATAAATATTTTCAAATATTTTCAAATATTCTTTTATAAGTTTTAAAAGTTATTTCCCAAGAAAAGGATTTCCAAAATATTTAATGAAATTTTAGTTTTGAAAATTGATTTATGAGGAAAAGTTATATTCCTCAAGAAATTTTCCAAGTAATATTTCAAAATCATTTTTTATTTAAGATGATATCCTTAGATGCTACTTCTGCTTTATTGGGGATATGATCCAAGGATTCTATTCTTACTCTTTCCATGAATGGTTTATGTTTAGGATGTAAATATGTTTATGAAACCTATTTCTCTCCCATGGTTTATACCATGGTAAAATGTTTATAAAACCCATTTCTCTTCTATAGGTTATACCATGATAAAATGCTTATGAAACTTGCTCCTTTTATGGGTTATTATTTGATGAAATGATTAAATTATTTTGAATCTTGTCACATTTACATAGGTTATGATATGATGAAATGTTTATAAAACCCATTTCATTTCATAGGTTATGATATGATGAATGTTTTATGATCTTTTGGAATACATACCTATGATTTACATAATGTGATGGGTGGGACCTATATATCCCTAAAGTTTATTGGGTAAAGATTTATATCTCATGAGATGGACATGAATTGAACAAGGAGTGAACCCAGTTTAGTAAGGTAATTTTTTTCTATGATGGTTTTGGTAGCAAACCTTGACTATAATGATGGTTAGGAGAGTGAACTCATTCCACTATGATATCCTTGGAAGTGAGTATTGATTACCAGGTAAATGATTATATATGCTTATGTGTATGACACAATTCCATATATTATGCCAATTTTACACTCTCTTAGATCATGTTATTTTATTTTATTATGATTTATGTCTTATAAACTACCAATATTTATGTCATGACTCTAGATTATGATCTTTGATATGCAGGTTATGGTTTTCAAATATTATTCCCATGTTTTTATACCCTTATGTTCATTTTATGCTTATGTATCTCCCTTGTTAACCCTAACTAAGCATCTGAACTCACCCTTTCTTATGTTTCCTTTCCCCAATATATGAATAAAGTTTTTATGCAGGGTATGTTTGTGAAGAGTATTAAAGGGGAAGATCATTATGGGATATTTTGAAGATATTTTACAAAATTAGAATATTGTGTACCTAGTCTCCAAATACACTAAACTATTACAGTCCTTAGGTGAGTGTTTATGTAATTTATTTAATATTCATCTAAAAATATGTAATATGTATGTATGAAAAGCCTGGGTTTCTATAGTTAGTATCAGAGGATAGGTTTAGTTAACCTTTGGAAACTAAGATAAGAAATATTTAGTGAGATCTCTAGGGATATTTCTAAGGATATTTCCTGGTATAGGTCTAATGATAATTCTAAAGATGAGAAAATGTATAGGAAAATGTCCTAGAATTTTGGTAAAGGATAGACTAAGTTTTTTCAATCAATTACACCCATTTATAGATTCTATAAGTGGATGTGTCTCTAGAATAGGGGTTCCTAGGGGTAATAACCTCGAAAAGGTCACATTGAGATAGACTTGATTATTACCTAGTGTACGACAACAGGTCTTGTTAAACACCTAGTTTGACACTCCTAGGGGATTTGCTTGGGAAATTCACAAACTCTTTAATAACCATCCTGAGGTATTTAAATAATGACCATGAATGGCCTAGGATAAACCTAAATTTTAATATATTAAAAATAAGGTTTCAGGATTTAGACGTATTATATGTGGTGTTTTTGTAACTATGTGGTTTTATACTATAATTAGTGTTTCTTACACCATGATTTTTAGTTTTTGTGAATATAGGGAACCAAAAAGAACTGGGTTAACATTGAATGTGATGGAAAATTTTACGATGAGTAACCAAATGGGATGATTAATAGAGTAAAGGATATTGCGATTATTCCTAATCAGTTATCACAAACATTATTAGAAATGTGCACCATAAACAACTCTTGGACTCACCAAAAAAGAGAAGGATAAAGTTACATGAGAGTTTAGGTAGTGGAGAACATAGAGGAATGGAGATTTAATTTCCTATATGCTGAGAATGTGGCAAGAATAACTCTAGGTAATTCATTAAAGGAACAAGAAGATATTTTATGTGTGGATAAGGTCATAGAGTATGAAATTTCTAAGGGAAAATTAAAAGTTTTTCTAAAACAATAGATGGGAATATTGGTCTCCTTAAAATATTATCAAGGGTTAAACGCTTTCAATGTGGTGAGTATGAGAATTATGGATATCAATGTCATAGGGGGAATGATTGTCAAGAGAATCAGAAAAGTGGTATGAGTAATAGTTATAATATTAAGTATAAAGATAATACACATGGAATATGAAAGGGAGGAGTTATTAAGGAATAATATGATAAACCATGGATAATTAAGGATGAAGTGGAATAATCGAAGTGTTTATATATTGGAATTGCAAAAGTATTTTATTTGAATATATATAAGGATTGTTTGTAGAAGTTTTTCATTAAGGGTTTTCAATAATATGTTTAATAGAACTAATGGAATAGAAAATTTATTTAACTAAAAGGTGATACTTTATGAAAAACACGTGATTAAAGATATATAACCCTTGATATTTTCCGGATGTTGAAAAAATTGGTGTTTAGATTGGATGAATAGATGATTGATATGGATAAATTAAATTGGATAGTACTGATTACCTTGTAACAAATTAATGATTTTTTGAAAAAGTGGTATATTCTATCATTGATGGATTTTACATATTTTTTGAATTTAATGAATATATCCAATAATCTATTTTTTATGTAATTAATGAGGAAGAATGTGTGTTTTCAGTAATGTTTTATGTTAATTCAAGTTATTACCATATTTCAAGATAATACATGATAAATGTATTCACATGTTTGGTATGTGAAAATGAAGAGATACTTTATGATATATAGGGTATTAATTATATTTTGATTTTTAGAAATTTATTACCCTTCTTTATAAATTTTTAATTTTGGAATTGTTATAAGGTTAATCATTTATAAAATGGTTTAAGTTGAACTTTGGATGAGGTTTTAGAGATTAACGTATTACTGAACCATATGAATCTTTATCCATGTTAGATAACTAGTGTTGAAACCTTTTCAACTTAATATAATGAAACTATTTATAAATAATTACTTAGTGACCAATTAATTAGAAATAAAAATGAAAACCTTTTGAAAGTAAAAAGATACATTTTCTAAAAAACATCTTTTATTCACAAAAACATGTTTTAACTCAATAAATTGAACAAATAACATTTGGTGAATAATTTTAATTAAATTTATATATAATATATTCAATAAAATGTTTAACATTCAACTTACATGTTTTTTATATAAGATATTAAAATAAATCCAATTTTACCCTTCATAACTATATTTTTATAAAAAGAAAATTTTCCACCTTTCTTGATCTTATTTTAAAAATAATTTATGAAAATTCTAGAAAATGTATTTAAAAATATAAATTTAATTTTTTTAATCAAAATTTAAAAATCTTATTAGGTTTAATTTTTGATAATTTTTAGAAAAGATTAATTTTTTGGTGAATAGTGAAAGATACTAAATTTTAATTGAAAACTGCAATTTTGTTTAAACTATTTATAAACTTAAATTATATTTTAAATTGTTTTTAAATTAAAATTAGTTAAATTATATATATATATATATATTAGTACAATTTAGGCCATTAAAATCATTTTTATATTTAATTTTGATATAAAACCCTTTTAAAACTTTTGAACATTTTCTCTTTAAAAACCCACTTTCTCATTACATTTGTGGGATTAATTTTAAATTTAATTTTGTCACATATATGAATTTAACTTAGAAAAAATTATTCCGTATTTGGAATATTAATAATTTATATCATATAATATGTTCAAATAATTTTTTTACCATAAATAATAGTAAAAAAAATTAAAAATTATTTACCACGAATAAGGTAAAAATAGGTTTATCAGGGAGTTAAAATAAAAAAATATGTTTTAAAATGACCTAAATGCTTGTCTAAAATCTATTTTATGTCCATATTCTGATCCTATTATGTATAAGGATCTATAATAATCCATTTTTAACCTTTTTTCATATCAAAAATGTGGGAACACCTTTTTATTTTCAAAAATTACAAGTGTGCCACTCACCTCACTTATGAAAGGAGACTCACTATACTCTCCTATTCACACCTTAAAACCCTTTTGGTTCATTCAAGAACTTAAAAAATAACTTCCATAATTACATCCTCTCATCTTATCATCCTTATTTTTGGAATAGATCCTACCTAAGAAGGTTTTTAGAGAAAACCTAAGGAGGTTACCTAAAGAAGAGGTAACATTCTTCAACGAGCATTTTTATTTTATTTCTTCCCCACCTACATCAATTATTATTAAATCAGGATTAAATAATAAAATTATTATATTAAATATATTGAGATTTTTTTATGTTAATTTAATGAGATATAACCATCTTTAATTTCATCAAATGGGTTATAGAATCATTATTCATGTGTATGGTGGACTACTGCCTCATGAACTGATGTCATTATTTTCCATTACCACCATTAATTATTGTCTATAATGATGTATATAGAGTATATATATATACATATATATGATATTTATAACAAAATTATACATATTGAGTCATTATATCATATATAAATTTTTTAATTTCCATTCCATATGGGATACAATAACGTTGCAAGTGTGAATGATAGACTATGACCTTGAGAAGCGATGTGATTCGTTTTCACTAATTCTTTACATGGGAAATAATAAGGAAAAATTTAATGAATATATGTGTTATAAATGAAATAATAATAATATTAATGACATATTTATCATTATTAAAAGATAATATATCATTTTATTTCCTATATTTTCAGTCACTGAAAGATGATGATGTCGTTCATATACGTGTGAACTACTGCCTTCACGAAGTGATGTGGCTCTATATTTTCATCATCACACCACATGGATGATATGTATTAGTATATTTAAAGAATTATTATGATATTTATGATATTATTATAATTATTTAAAAATAAAATATTACTTACCTCCTTTCTATAATGATCATAGAAAAATAGAAACATTACTCAATCGTACGTACGACCTACCATCTCGATGATCATAACATACTTCCATTCTAAAAACCATAATTCATGGTATTGAAAATAAAATTTATGTATAAATATTATAATTATTTCACGATCATTGTTCTAAATATTATGGAACCATGATCAATGTAAGAGTACCAAAAATAAAAAATCAAAACATACATGAAAGACAAAGCAATTATAGCCTAAAACATGACTTTAACATGGAATTTTTATTAAAAAGGTAATAAAAGGTAATTAGAAAATAATATATGTTATGATATATATATATATGTATGGTTTGGTAATATATTTTAAATAAAATTTTATATATTATATTGAAGGTTCGAATGTGTACAAATAAAGTCAAGACTTATGACATTGGATTTCTATTCTCTCTTTTATTTATAGGAGACATATGCAAAGTCACCACAAATTTATTTTGTGTGGTGTATATACTAACCATTTTAAAGTTATATCATGAATCTATTACTTTTAATGATATTTGATGTTTAATTTTATGTTATTCTTTATTGGTTATTATGATTCAAAAGATTAATAAATTAGTAAGGGATTTCCATCTCACTTTTTTACATTTGTGAGACATATGTCACATTCACCACTTATTTATTTTATATGGTGTATATACTATCCATGAATTTATTTTTTGGTTATAATTATGAAAATTATAGTGATTTAAATATACATTTTATAATATCTCTTTAATGGGGTTTACAGTTCAAACGTTACCAAAATGGTAATAGATTTTTGTCTCAATTTGCTTTCTTGGATACATATGTTATTATATGCACCCATATTCTCTTATGAGGTTCATATACAACCCAATTAAAATTTAATATCATGAATTTATTTATCCTTGTGATATTTTAAGTTTCATTTAATGTTATTATTTTATGGGGATTACAATTCAAAGTTACAAAAGTGGAATATTTTATGTTACAATCTCATCATTTATTAGGATTATTTATGATTATATTTATAATGGTTAAATATTATGATCCATTTCTCAAGAAGATCAAAATTTCTTCTCCTTTGTTTATTTCATGAGAATACATGATTTCCTTTAATTTTTCTCTTTTTATATACTCAATATTTCAAAAGTTTTATTTAAGAAAAATCATCTTTATTTCTATCTTCATTCAAAAACCCTTTTTCTTATAAGACCATGTTTTCTAAAAATGATTTAATTTTTTTATAATTATTCAAATGTTTTATTAAATTAATTTTTAACCATGTTTTAATTTTTACAATTTTTTATAAAATGAATCCTCATTTCATTTTCCAAAAAATTCCCATTTGGATTTAATAAAAATGTGAAAGGGATGTTTATTTTTAACATTTACGACAAGAATGGAATTTCATACCATCATGAAAATATTTTTATTGAAGATTAATTTATAATTTTTCAAGGTTATTTTAAAAGAAAATTATTTTCAAAATGTTTTGTGTTTTAAAGTGTATTTCAACATAGAATGGATATTTTCCTCCAAATATTTTTTCAATGATTTTAAATTTTACTTTATAATTTTTCAAAGTTATTTAAAAAGAAAATAATTTCCAAAATATTTCATGAATTTTTATTTTGGAAAAGTTATTTTCCAAGAAAATTTATTTTCCTCAAGAAATTTTCTTGGTGATCTTTTAAAATTATTTTCCATCTAAGATTTCATCCTTGGATATTAATTATGCTTTACTAGGGATATTATTCAAGGATACCATTTTTATTATTTATATGAATGATGTATGTTTATGATGAAAAGATATTGTTGAAACCCATTTTTATCCCTTTGTTTATACCGTGATAAAATGTTCATGAATTCTGTTTCTCTTCCATGTGTTATACCATGATAAAATTCTTATGAAACCAGCTTATTTTTATGGGTTATCCTTTGATGAAATGATGAAATGATTATGAAACCTATGTAATTTCCACAGGTTAAGTGATATGATTAATTGTTGATGAAACCCATTTCATTTTGGGGGTTATGATATTATTAATGTTTCATGATCTTGTTGTACACATATGTATGATTATCATTATGTGATGGGTGGGACATATATCTCCCTCTAATTTATTGGGTAAAGATTTATATATCATGAGAGAGACAAGACTGAAATAGGGAGTGAACTCAGTTCAGTAAGGGACTTTATCTGCGATTAAGGCCATAGGAGTAAACCTTGACTATTATAATGGTTTAGGGAGTGAACTCATTCAACTATGATATCCTTGGTATCAAGCATTTAATACTATAGAAATTATTTTCTATGCTTATGTGTATGTCAAAATTCCATTTATTATGATAATTTTATGCTCTCTTGGCCCATGATTTTTTATTTTATTATGATTCATGTCTTATGAAATATCAATATTTGTGTCATGAGTCAATATTATGATCTTTTAAATGAATGATATGATTTTAAAATATTATGAGCATGTTATCATACCCTTATGTTCATGTTATTCTTAAATATCTCCCTAGTTTACCCTTACTGAGCATTTGAGTTCACCCTTTATTTTTTTTACTTTTCCCTAGTTATGAAGAATGGCTTTAAGTAGGGTATGTTTGTAAATAGTTCTAATGGGGAAGATATTTTTGGTAGATATTTAAGATATTTCACCAAATTAAAATATTTTTTACCTAGTATCCAAATATAATAAACTATTTTGGTCCTTAAGAATGTGTTTGTGTAATGTATTGAATATTCATCTTAAAAGATGGAATATTAATATATGAAAATCATTGGTCCCTATAACTTATAATCACAAGGAAAATTTATAAGAAATCCCTGAAACTAAAAACATGAAAAAGATTATGCATGAAACAATCCATTTCAAACCACTCATTAAAAAAACTCTAGAAAACACCCTTAAATCATGGAAACTGAAAGCAGTTTCATCCTTGGTTGCACACATGACATAATCCACACCCATAATCACAAAATGCATAAATTTACTTATAACAATAGAAATATCTAGGTATCACCTACCTAGTAATAATAGGATTATACCCATCAAATACTATCATCCAAATTGAATTCAATCTAAATTAATTTTGAAAATTTTAAAAAAACTCTAAAATATATATTTTAGTTTAAAATCATCACAAAAATGATGAAACCAAAAACAGATGATGAAATATTCTAAGCCTTACTGACATTGACACCTATAGATTAAAAACTTAATGAATAAAAGGTATATGAGTGGAAATCCATTTGGGATGAGAGGATAATGTGAGACAAGGGAGAGGTTAGGGAGATATTATTACTACTAGGATATAATGAGACCCTCCCTTATTAATAAAATTTTAAAAAATTAATTAATATGATTTAAATTAACAAAAAAAGAATATAGGTACCCATTGGGTACTCGATCACTTTATATCAAGTACCTGGAACCTATCAGGAATATGGAACCAAGTGAGTGGTGGAACTCATAGTGCTTCCCCACCTTTATTAGGCATATTTGGTACTGGGTTCTTGTGTACCAGGTACTCAGTTGCATTTTTCCTCAAAAACAAATTTCCCACACTAGGACTACCTTCCCAGATCTGGCCCTTAGGCTTTGTCCAACCCTTTTTATAACTCAAAAACATCTAAATAAACATGATCCTGCCAAATTTAGACCTAAATTAACTTACTAAAATATTTGGTCTATCATAATATCACCACCATAAAAATCTCATACCTAAGATATGTTCTACCACAAAAAAACCAAACCAAACTTGATTGAAACCTAAGTATACCACTCATACTAGTACCAAAATATGAAGATGATACTAAACATATTTATATACTCCAAATCATAATGACCAAAAAATTCAACAAAATAGACTAAAACTGCATACAATCCCCACTATTTGATTTACCTACCCAATCACATCATAGGATAAATTTTCCACATGAAAATGGAACCATACACAACCATCACACCAAATTCCACACACACTATCCATCGATACAAATTTATCATGCATCAAACCTAATTCCCAAAGCTCAAAAATCCCTTAATTGATCTATCTCTCACAATGCTTATTGTGTACTATGTCCTGAACTCTAGATGCCTGACCACCCTATAGAGTCACACTCGGAATTGATCACTAATCCCATTATTGATCACCCTATCCTATTCCATGACCTTAGTGTATAAAAAAGATCCATATATTACCCACCAATACTGCTCTCGCTCCCACCTTAGATGCTTGAGTCTAACTAGATACCCAACCACCATCTTCCCATTTAACCTACACAAAACCTCTCTTAATACCGCATATTCCCACAGACCAAAAAATCATTAAGAGAATGATATCCCTATGTATGAATGTATCCTATATTCCCACACTAGTAACATTTAGAATTAAAACCACCCCAATGTTTAAAATATGATCCTCAATTTTTTCTACCCTCATGGATCTCCTCACATCCTTTCTTTTGACTAGCTGTAGTTTCACTACCTACCCCATGCATAGGTGAACCACTATCAATCAAATTTCGTTGTTATCAATGTTTGGTTCGCCACATTTAAAAATTATTTAAAAATTAATATTTTAACTCATGCCTTGATAGAATACCAAATCCCATCGTCAAATCACTACACCTTGGTGATCTAATCCCCTGCCAATTTTAGTGAAAAACACAACAGGTTTTGAACCTAATAGTATAATTCATAAAAAAAATCCCATCCCATGTCAAATTCATGAACTCATGGGTACACTCTTCCCTCATTATCTCGTAAAAAATTTCTCAATGAATCTCACATAGAAGTACTTTCAAGACTTTCCCTGATGTTAACCTACCCATACATGCACATCCTACCAATGTTTCACTAGTCCCATGAGCTTGCATAATACAAGATTAATCCTCCACCCTAGAGGTATCTTGATTTGATCGAAGATAGTTTAAACTGACTCAACCCATAATTCAACTACCTAGGTTACACCCTATAATTAGTATAAAGTAATATGTTGTTATTAGAACTCCCTAATTAAATATGCCATGTATATCTCATTACCATAAGTCCCTAAATCAATAATTTGAATGGTCGATATAATATTCATACACAAATGATCATCAATTAGATTCCCTAGGTCAACTATATTCTCTAGATACATTAATACCATAAAATATAACTTATACTCATACCCACACTTATAGGCCCTAACCGGATTATGCTTTGGTGACACCACATCTCCACCCTCCAAATTCGCTAATAGAGGATATCATGGTGACATATCACTAAAATAAAAATAACATGCTCAAGGAATATATAATATCCATGATGTAATAAATATATAAATATAAAATTATTAATACACCCTAATATTCCATACACTTCCCAATCCTACACCTTGGTCTCATAGTATTTGAACTTATGACTCCACTGACCCATTTCAGGTTTAGGTACCATATACTCCATACACATGAAATAATATATATACCTGATAACAAAATAAATCACAAACCTAGTTTATCTAAGTATTATGATACCTATAATCCATATATTAAAGAAAATTTTAGCTTTATCTTAGCCCTTTAGAAAACTAATCCCATTTTCCCTAGAACTAGAATAACAATCAAAAGTAGGCACAAAAATGTTATGTGAGTCCTATATGAAGCAATTATAGGTATCAAATAACACATGTTAATCATATTTAATGACTTGAGAAAGAAAAAATTCCCATTATATTCAATGCATGAAATTTAAAAAATTATTAATATAAAATAAGGAACAAATTTTATACCTTTCATAGACAAATACCACTATTTTTATCTTCAAACATATATTTAAAGAAGATCACTTATAGGAAATCATTAAACTCCATACTCCATGGAGTATCCATAGGATGGACTAAATCACCTGATGTTTAGGTGGGATGTTTCTTACAATCTTGAAATACTATTACCTCATAGGGTAAAAGGAGGAAAGATAGAGCATCATGGAGAACCAGTAGAAGGAATGGAAAAGCATGAACAAACACTATATCATGGAAATTAAATCCTTATATAGTCCTTGAGAAACTATTTATCCTTCCATGTATTTTAATTTAATTTTTAAAAACATTCAAGTATAACATTTAGTTTTGAACAGTTTATAACATTCATCTGAAACAACTCTGATGAGTTTCATTATATGAAAATTTTCAATTGATGATATAAAATGTAAAATATTACTAAATAATAATACTTATCATTCATCTTCCCAATGAATCATAGGATTCATGTTAGATCGTACAATATGATACATCACATAATGTATCATTTATGATATAGACAAATTTTACACTATGATTAAATTAAGCTAATGGAATTATATCTTATATCGTGCCTTATGATATATCCAAAACAAGGCATACAATATTCCTTATATTTATACATGTCATACCATATGACATTCCAGTATCTTTCACTATGATATAATACAAAACCATCATTTGTATAAAGGCTTTAGGGAATATCTTCCTTAATCTCTTAGTTACACTAAATCCTTATTGACTTTGGCCATTTCACCTTATATTGTATCATATATAATAACTTGTGAAACAATATCCAAAATTACTTTTCAAAACTTTGAAAACACTTTTTAAAAGATATCATTAAATTAAATATATATCATATCATATGAAATAAATTATGAGTATCAATTTAAGACTGCATTCATGTAAAATAGAAAACACTTCTAGAGACTATCTTTGAGTGAAACTCAATCCCCATTTAGTCAAACATAAAGTGTTATCCCATGGGAATTTTTAGTATTGAAAAAACATGAATTTTATAATTCATAAATATATGCATATATAGGCCTCTAGAAAAGAATCAGTTCTAGTTAAGTAATAAAAGGATCTGACATGATCTCCATAAAACACATGTATATTTATACTTGTATCCACCAGTTGCATCATATAAAATCATTTATTTTCATATGATCACTTTTTTCACAACATTAAGTAACCATGTTACATGAAATATTTCAATCCCATATAGATAATCATATGTTATTAATTCTTTGAGTATAGACTTACAAGGTCAATGAATACATCACATGTCATTTATCTTTATAGATGAGTACATATTAATCCCCTGATTCAATATATAAGTACAACACAGGTCTTATCAAGTTATGAAGGTATACTCCCTCAATCTATCCCAATTTTGGGTCTAAATTACATATTATTTAAATAAGGGGACACGTATCATCTTGGTTAAGCTCTAACTAGTGACATGATCAATAATATATCAAACTACCCCATAATTTTCTAAGCCTCATGGATTATGGAATAAAGGTATCAAAGTATGAAGGTTCTCATGTGAGACAACTTTCCAACCTTAGGTGTTGGAGAGATCCAAATATGAAACATGTACCCAAATTATGCTTAATAAATAGTTTATGATACCCCATGTGGTATACCTTGTGGGTCATCTAGCACATAAACCCTTTTTTGTTCCTCATGAGCATATTTCATATCTCTATATAAAATAATACTCAAAATAATTTTAATATTTCACCATAACCTATAAAAATCTACGATTAAAACTGATTAAGGATAAGTTAAAGTAATGCTTCGATAAGTTTATTACCATTTCACTTCATGTAAAATATTTAGAAAATATGAAAGAATTATAAAGTAGAGGCTTAATTTTGTATACTATAAAATATTTTATTTTCTTAAAATCCTTTAAGAATGTTAATAAAACCATAAACATGATTATTTCTAACCATATATCTTATTATAGACCACTATATAAGCCTTTTTTACTACAATTTTAGGGTTTTGTTAATCTCATTACATCTCTAAGTAATTCCTTCCACATCTCTATATGACTATATGATAAAATCCTCCCAATAAACTCTTTTGTGAGTAACATTTATGAATAAAGAATGTTTTAATAGTTGAAATATCTAGGAATTATATTCATTCCTTAAATATAGTATTCAAACTTTTCAACTTCACAAAATCTAATGATATGATGTTAATAAATTTTATTTTCTTCTTAGAACTCATTTCATGTTAATTATCATCATATGTCTTAGAACCTTTTCCATTAAACATTTTCCTTAAGATAATTTTTTTATTTAATGTAAAACTTTAAATCATATTATCTTTACCAAAATATCCTAATCTCTTTTAAGATATAATGTGATATTCACTTTGTTATGGTAACTAAATGTAACTCATTAAATTTATCTTTTAAAGTACACCTTGATTTTTCTAGGATATTAAGTGAAATTCACTTTGAATTTTGATGGGATTAATTTTTTTAATTGTTATAATTTTAACTTATCTAATTATAAAACATACTTTCATTATCATCTTAGAAACTATACTCATTTTTAGAGTTTCATACTAAGATACACAAACTCCTTTGTGTTAGTAAATAACACTTATTTCCTCTTAGTGTGAATATTTAACAAATAAAAAATTAACATCTAAATCATATATGATATTTTACATGTTCAGATAATTATTATAAAAAGAAAAATCTTCTATTTAAAAATTTCCATTAATGAGTGGTGGGAACTCCTTCCCTCATATTTTAAGAAATGTTTAGGATAAACTCTGAATCTCAAATAAAACTAATTTTATCATGATATTATTTTTAAGAATGTTATAGAATCTTATGAATCATAAATCATGTGTATTAAATACATCATATAATAGTATTCATAACAAATCCTTTTTAAAAAAATTATTACCATATAAGATAAATGATATAACTATACACAACCTTTATTTAGATCCATCCAATGTTGATATTTTCCCTTTAATTAAATTTAAGGATTTTGAAATAATTTGATCCATTATTTGAATAAAAACTACAATATACTTCAATTATTACCTTGATTTTGAACATCATTTAGTTTTACCACATTTTTAAAATATATATTTGGTTTCATATACACTTTAAAATTAAATAATTAATTTCTATAACACTAATACCTGAAATAGACTCTCTACAGAGTTTCATAAACCCCTTCAGTTATCTAGGGAAATTATATCACATGAAAATAATTTCCTTACTTATTAAAATTTCCTTTAGGTTTCGATGACCCTAGATGAATAGTTAAAGAAAAATTATTAGACTTTTAAACTATTTTCTTCTTCAAATTTAAATTTTTACCCATTATTACTATCAATAAAATAATAAAACTTGAACATCTCATTCCCAATTCATATTTCATTAAAACTTTTAGAAAATAAAGTAAACATTTCTCCTACTAATTCACATGTTTGAAACATTTTTAATGATGATTCCAAAGTTAATAAAGTAGTTAGATCAATCCATAAAGGAAAAATCCAGCCTCTCTAAGTCATTAACACAGTCAATCACATTTAGTATATGAGTGGAGAATAAATTTACTCTGGTAAACTTGAATCTAATTAATTTTAAATCTTAAGCGAATCATTCTATTTTACTCATAAACATATATTTATTCCATCGATTTAATTACTTCAACAAAAGGTTACTTAGGAAAGGATTACTCAACCACATAATTTTACATTATCACTTAAGAACAATTCATAGGTATAGTATTGGTATAAGAAGTTTCTTATATTAAGTTTCTATTTTTTACTAGGGTTAATCTCAAAGTTATGTTTGAAGAAAATGATGACACCATTAATTTAAAGTAGTTATTTTAATCAAATGAGAATTATATTTTGCATTCATTTAATAAAGACTTTTATTAAATATGCTCCCACTAAAATGTTGAACCTTTTAAAACTAATCATATCCATTACTGATCCATGATCCATATTTCATTATACATTATCCTATATGATCCCGTAAAATAATCCATGACTTTATTTGGTATAAAAACATGTCAATCATATCACATATGACTCTTGGATAGTTGACTGGATAACTCTTTATGCAATCCATCACAAGGATTAACTCAACACTACTCCTATGGTATCCTAATGGTTTGGGTTTCCCTGCTAATTGTAACTCAAATAAACCAGAGAAGGAACTCAATGATTAAAGTGACCACATTATTTTCACACTTTATACAACATGATATAGGGGAACCCGACATTGGCATGGCCCACCCAGTTATATGATTGAGGTTTTAAAAAGTATCACTTTGGTAGGAGTGTAACACTTAATATTTTAAATGAGATTTAATTTGACCATATTATATCATGTGTTACCTTTATATGTTTTCACAATTCTAATGATTTATTTTAGAATACCTATTCCTTCCACTAAATCAATATGTTCAAACCATATTTATGTATAACCCTTTACACTACACATAGATTATATTACTAACCCAAATTAAAAGATGATTATATTCATACACAAACAAATGAATCTCATACATAAGGTATATGAAACACTTTCATTTGAAGACTTAGAATCATATAAAATCAACCTTCCCAATAATAATAATCTTGGAGCAATAGATAACCAACCCCTACTTTTCTAGGTAAGGCATAATCTTCAATTATAGTGAGTATATTGACCCAATTTCCCTCTAGCCATGGATAATTTCCTCAATAGATAGATCCATTAAATGATAATTCAAACACCTATGATATATATAAACAATAATTAAATTCTTAATTGAATTTAATAACCCAATACAAGCTAAATTTAATGTAGAATAAAACTAAATCAATTATCATAACTAGAATGTAACTCTTTAGATGCATTGATGAAAATTTTTATAAGAAGTTCACCTATTTAAACTAATTCATACAATCATTTATAATATAAAAAATTTATATCTATGAATAAAGTAGACAATAAACTAAATAAATGAATAATTTATATATTTAACTAAAGATAAAAAGAAATTTAGAAAAACTCATAAATTAGAAAATTTGTAACACATTATAAGTTATCCATTAATTATAGAGATTAAATAATATAATAAATATAACACTTTATATTTTGTTTTCAATATGAACTCATTCATATTATCATTTATATGTCATTTAATTAAATATATAATATTTTAAATTTAATCATTATGTATATGAACAATTCATATATGATGTAAATATTTATAATATCACATTTCTAAAAATACTTATTCCTTAATCATATCAACTATAAAAACTCCTTTTGATATGGTTTAAATAATTTCCTCAAATAAGGAATCTTAATTTAAACAATTAGAATTAAATAATTATAAATAGTTTATAATTTAATATAAACTATATATTTATCCTTATTTTTCAATTTGTAAACATTTTCTAAATCAGGCATATAATTTTCAAATAATAACTTTTTATCCAAATTGAATGTTATTACATACAATATGAATAAGGTATTTTGATATTAATAATTAATATCATTGATATTTATTTATGAAATATTTCATAAACATTTAATATTTAATTGTAAACACTTTGTAATTAATTATTGTATATACATTTTATAAATTAAATAAATATCTCAAAATATATTTTTATATGTTTTATAAATAATTTATAAAATATATATATGAATTCATAATTGAAATTTTAAAAAATAAATTTCTATTGATATAATATTTTATGATACATATAATATCATAATATGTGACTTAATTCAAAACTAAACCTTTTATTTATGATAGGTGTGTCACACACTATGATTGATAATCACACATTATCAATTGTATTGAACAATATCTATATATCATAGGTTGTGACATGACTATTGCAACTTATGATAAGCATGATATCACCTTAGAGATATGATTCCCTAATTTATGGGTTAACCTTGACACCATCATATGCTACAATTGGAATATATTAAATGTTATGATATACCAAAATTGAAATAAATTCCACAGTTCCATACACTATAATATCACATATCATATGGAGCGATGCAATCATAAGTTATGAAATCTCATGTTATATAGACATCCATAGATCATTTTATATATTGAGTTCAATGATATAAATTAAAATATTCTATAAAATATCAAAAATGATTTCTAATTTATTAATATTCAACATGAATTCAAGAATCAAAATATAGGGCATGGACCTGATGTCACCGGAGGGTTTATAGGGATCAAACACCACTTTTTCAATATAGTGTAAGACTTTAGAAACCACAAATTACAAATATTATCAATGATTGATAGAAAAACCATGTTTAATATAGAATTAAGAAAATGTTATGTACCTTTCAATGATGAATTCCACTGCTATCATATTCAATCATATGTTTAAAAATATTAATGAGATATATGACCCACACAGGCGGCTGTGGTGGTAGGGGGTTTGGGGTTTGGGGTGGTGGTCACAGGGTTGAGTTCCCAGGTCGGTTTTCTTTCCTTACATGCATTTTAAATAAAAAAAAATTAAGATTAATGAGCGATATCCATCAGAATCCCTCCTATATGATGAATCTATTGGTTGAACTGAATCACCTTAAATTTAAGAGGGATCCTCCTCTCATCCACAATATGTGATTTCTTAATGAGTTAGAGGAAAGAGAAAGGATTGAGATACAAGGTGAATTGATAGAAGGAAAAGTGAAGTGAAAATGAATACCATCTCACAGAGCTAATCTCGTATCAAGTCATTTTCTAGAACTCCATGATTTTTACTCGAATGTTATGAAAATTTCAAGTAAATATTTAGGTTATGAGGATTTCATAAAGTATGAAAAAAAAATAACACCCATGAGTTACATCATATGAAACCTTTCAATTAATGATATCCAACACAAAAGATTCTTGGATGGTAATGCTTAATATTAATTTACCTAATGAATCATAGGATGCGATGTGGATTATAAAATTCATTTATAATAAAGAAAAAAATTACACTAAAATTGAATTAACTCATTGTCATGATATCATATATCATGCCTTATGACATACCCAAATCAAGGAATACGATATGCTTTATTTTCATGAATGTCATACTATTTGAAATGATAATATTTTCACTATGATATAATCCAAAAACATCATATGTATAAAGGATTTAGGGTATATCTTTAACATTATGTACCTATCATGATGCATCGGAACCACATAATTCCTATTAGGCCTTTGAAAACTATAAATCAATAACATTAAACATCATCTTTATACCAATCAAATAACTCAACTATAACCATGAAAACCAAAAATAAAAATCCTAGTTCTATTGGAAACTTGGACTTCAACCTATAATTATACTGGTAAAACACATATTATGGAGTCTAACCCAAGTTTAGGTACATTCCTATAGCCCATTCTACCATTTAGAATAAAAAACTACTCTGATACCACTCTGTAATGTTCCCTGACATGGGTCACTAAAACAAAACTAAATTGGGTGAACCATATACCTCAGGTACACCTCCGCAAATTCCAAAGGCTACTTACTAGTAGCAATGGTCTAGGAGGTGATAATAGAGAGACTATAAACTCTAAATAATAATAAATATAATAATAATGGAATCAATATAAATAATATCCAATACATCAACATCAAAATTATGTCTGAAAATATATAACATGACGTAAAAAAAATTATATAATGTCATGAAACTCATACTAAAACTATATTTATCACCTATAGGTAGATCATATATTGATAATCCAAAAATTATAAAGGAACCAACATAAATATGGTAATAATTATCCACCCATTAGATATCTAAAATAGAACTACTGACATCATGCTTGCGCATCTATAACAACTCCATCCAGCCATGCACTAGTCATAGAACCCTTACCATTTATTATGTCACAAAATAGAAAGTATGAATGTGTAATGGAGGGCTAGTGTAGGGTGTGATTATGAACTTAGTATTCCAATACCAACGGTTACCCTATATAATATACAAATGTATATTAGTGTATGAAATATGCAATGTATGAAAACTGATACAGCAATAACATCCCACTCTACTCCATGCTTGTCAAGACACATGTGAGCATCCTTCTTACTTAAACCAATGCCATAGCTGGACAATCTACCAATGGTATTCACACACTATGAGAGAGAATAATGAATCTCTAATTATTTCATGGCCAGTCTACACATCATCTCCATACATATGTCCTCTTGGAGAATAAGGTATCATCGAACCACATTCTATAACTAACCTCTACACTTCCCAGCTCAATTTCCCCAATATATTCCACACATATAGTGAGTATCTCTTAGTGATCACCATAACCCCTTATTTCCCAAGGCCGCATACAATGTATCCATCCTCTAATTCAATGTTAAACCATATCACCCTTGGGTATTCATCAATGGAAGAACCCCCAACCATATAATGGTCAACACCACCTCAAGGGTCCCACCCATGTGCACATAACCCCAAAAAACATATCCACACACTACAATAGATCGAAATTATATTGGAAGTTTAAACCACTACCAAATGTTTTCATAGTAGTTTTATAAATCTATCACTAAATGTGGTGTTAAAAAAATCTCTTTTTGGTTTTATGAATTTCAATGTGTTTTTTTTCAAGTTTCATGAAGCATTTTTTAGCAACAATTTTTATAGTTTTTTGTAGTATTTTTTCATTTAAAATTGGTGGAATAATAATTCATATTAAATGGTGAATTATACCACAACTATATATTAAAATTCAACAAAAAAATACTACATTTCTATAAAAAAATAGCACAGAATAGATGTATCACCAACAATCACAATAGCATTTACATCCAAAGTTATTTTATATTAATCACATAATCCATTTTTAAAAGACAAAAAAACTACAATATTACAATACAAAATTACTAATCCATGTAACTAATTAAGTAAATAAAATATATATCTATCTAAATAAAATAAGTTAAAAATAGAGTTTAGTTTTATAATAACACAATTGAGTTAAAAATCAAGCCTGAACACCACCTCCTGACGGTTTACAATCATCTCCATCTTGGTCTGCATCTCCAGTAACTTCTCCCAACACCTATATGAAAATATTATTAAAAATTAAACAATGATTTATATTTAAATTTAAAATTAAATATAATAAAAATTTATGTTCTAAATGATTATGAAATTGTATCATTTACCTACCAACTTGAACCAACCATTTACGAAATGGTACTGGGGATATATCCAATCATCTTTTGATATAATTCAATTAATGATTTTTGTAGTGAAATGACATTCACATCCTTTATTTTTATATGAGTAACCTATTTCTAGATTGGGTTCCCCTATTTCTGAATTTTCTTTTTTATCATAAGAAATTTCCTATGAGCATCTGGATGGATAGAATAACTAGAACCTGAAGTATATCTTTCTGTAATTCTAAGTGACATGCCAAATACCTCAGATGGAACTGGTTTATAACCCATCTCACACACATTATTGGGATGCTCCTTCCCAATTACTTGACCAACTGAATTATCCTAGGATATCGAGAAAGAGTATGGTGGATTAACATCCCATACCTGTTTTATTTTTAACTATAAATCAAATATCAATCAAATTTAAAGTAATATATATTAACATAAAACAAAATATATTTGAAATCTAAATATCCTAAATAATTTCACATTTGATCAGACCCCTAAATGATAATATAATATTAATTCAAATTTTTAACCATTGTTGTAAAAACATTAAATCTTCTTATACACATTATCTTATATCATAGAAGCCAAATAAATAATAGTCTATGTGAAACTAATCAAATAGAAAAAATTAGTGACAAGTGAAATCTCATATTAAAAAATAAACCCTCATATTTTTTTTAGAAATGTGTATAAAATGAACATTTTTTATAATGATATGTTCATAAAGAACATATGTTTCTACAAACCATTTTATAGAAAAATTATACATAAGATCAGATAAAAAATATAATTATATTTTATCAATAAAATATTTCAAATTAGTTTTAATGATATTATACAAATAATCCTTGGTTTCATAAGTTATTAATGTATTTATATGTTTGTGTCAAAAATTAGATTGAAAAAGAAATTCATACACTAATTTCTTTCACAGGTTCATTCACATAACTCACATCTGATTTCATATAAACATTTAACAAAATTTATGTTTGAGAGACATGGTGCCCTAACTTCTTTGAATATATTAAAATAGATAAATCTACATTTTAATATATGAAATAACAATAATATTACTATATAAATATATGAACTGATGAAAATATTACCATGATGGATCTATTTCTTAAAAAAATTGAACCTGCTATGTGATGTATGATTTGTTTCGCTCAGATCAATACATTTCCTCTTGAAACTTCTTAAAACAAATAACATATAATTTAATAGTAATTCATACAATGCCATATGTTTTTAATATTAATGTATATATTTAAAATTGTATTTATATAATTATATATTATTCAATAGAATAAGATTTTTTTAAGGTGGAGGCGCAAGGGCCCCTTATTATTAAAAACACAAACAAAGTACAAAGGAGGATTTAAAAACCATACCAATAGACCCCAAAAACACAAGGGCAGAAAAAAGAGACATCATGAACCTTGAGAACGAGTGCACATGCTATGACAAGAGGAGCTTCCACCCCTACCACAAGGATGACGGCCCCTCTTTCTAGCGGTTACTAGCATCCATGTCTCATCTCCTTCATCTGGAGGCCCAGTGTCAACATCATCCTGCATCTTAATGGCTTCAGGCATGCAATCTCCAAGCTGTCTCTCATCATCACTACCTGCAGATGCAAGCAGTGCAAACGCATTTTTTGTATTTACTTTCAGTTCAGTTCTCACCTTGAAATCTTGAGCAGGCACATGAGGCTTAGGATCAAAACTTTTCACAATTTCATCCCCCTTTCCTATAAAATTTGGGGTAGAATGAATTGGCATACATTCCCTTGGGCTGGAAATCTTAGCCCTCTTCTCAGAAGATTGAGAATACAGATCATCTGAGACCTAGATGAGAGAGTTCTGCCTCAAAACAGGCTTTGTAGCCCTGCTCAACATTTCATTAGAACCCTCAATAGTAGTCTGGACAGTTTCCCCCACATGCATATTAGATCCACCATAATCTTGCGATTGAATCACCTATTTACCAGTAATTAAATGATATAACATTGAACTCATTCCACAATATCCATTTAAAATATTTCCATTTTATATCCATTTTTTTTCTAAAACCACTTATATGTGATAGAATCATCCATAGTAAATGGAATAGCATATGCAATAAAGAATTCATTAAAAATATTAGAATTTAATTAAACAATTACCTTCAATTGAATCATAATGTATTAAAATTACCTTTATATATGAATCAAATACCATGTTCTTATAAGATAGAGGAACATGATTCCAATAATAATATGTGATCATAAGGGTCATTGGATCAAACACCAACTAGCCCAGTATCATGCCAAACATTCCTATAATATCCTATTGGGATACCCTAAAACAATCAAATGGGATAACTATCTTCATTACATTCATATTACACACTTATGAACTATTAACTTCTATATATATATTAATATTTCTTCTATATATTATAAAAAAAGAAGTTATTAGTAGAAAAGTGTAATATTTTTTTACATTAAATTTTGTACCTATAACCTTTACCCTTCAATATCCTCTTGAAGAAACAAGAGAGATCACCGATTCTATCACTATAGGATCATAATTTGAAGAACCTATTGAATTAGAAGGTAGTTTTCTAGAAAATATCAGTAAGGAAAAAAGATTATCCCATATGCCATAGAGAGGGAAACTAGGGGTAGGGTGGGTGTCATCAAGGTAGAGTTGGTGGGGATCCTATATACAGGAGGAGGGGGATCATCAAGAAACGCTGATGGAATCCGTATAGAAGGAGTAAAATCAAGTGTAAAAAAATTCTATCAATAAATAACCTTTTTTTGGCATTCATATCATTTAATCAAGTAAAAATAGGTTCTAAACATATATATATTTAAAAATTATAACATTTTTTACAATTAAAAAATTCATGCATAAAAATAAATTTAAAAACAATAACACATGCACATTACAAAAAATAAAAAACACAATACATATATAAGTTAACGAATGAATACACATACAAACAAATATAACTTTAATTTTTTTCAAAATTAAACAATTCATTCATAAAAAGAAATTTAAATATGATAATAGATCTATAGTACTAAAAATGAATATAATACATAGGTAGTTGATAATTTCATGGAAGACTGCACATACAATCATTTTCTCTATTAATCATATGTTTATACTACTTTATCATTACTTCTTCAACTTTATCTATCCTTGTAAGATCAATATTATCAATATCATGATAGAAAAATAAGTCAATTTAATTTTATTTATGGTATTCAATGTTAGAGTTCAAATATTCCACTTCATCACCCATATTATATAAGTCTTGTCATTTAATGTAAACAACTACACTCCATATGTCATCCACTACATCTTCAAAATAATATACCATTTTCACTTATTATGTGAAGATATAAGGATCATGTACTTTATGGTCACCAACATCCATTAAGCGAGATAAGTTCATAGAAGTAAATTGCAAGGAATCTCTTTTAATATCCCTGATAATATTAACCCATTTACATTTAACAAAACAATTAAAAAACGACTAAGGTAGTTTAATTTGACAATACCAGTCAACTTTCCATAGTTTCCAAATTTTGAAACTATAAATATACCAATATTTTATGTTTTTAATCTATCTTTCTAATCAAATATAAGAAATTTGAATCCATTCAAATTTTAATTTCCAAACTTCCTAGTATTCTATTGAGGACCCTGATCTTGAAACATCAAATCTTCTGACAATTTAACTCGAGTATTGATATTTATGATCTAAAAAATAATATATATCATTAGATTAAAAAAATTATATGTAAACCTAATATCCATGTTTATTGAAGTATTTTTTAACTTACATTATATGAAAACAATTCTTACAACTCTTTATTAACAGATTTTGTTATATCTATCTCATTTCATGTTTGACCTATCATGTGTCTCTTGGTTTTTATCCTGATATCTTAAATGAATGAATTTTTAATTCCCTATTTAGTATCACATATTTATTTTCTTTTAATAATTATATTTTTTTTAGTGTAATATTTGAGATCCTCCCAACTAGTCGACCAATAGTTGGAAAGATTATTGATTTCCCATATAATTGAGATTAAGTAGAGATTTCATCTACATGTCCAACTCAGTTGAATACTGTCTCAATATCATCAAAGTATCTATAAAAAAATTTACTCAACTCCTCATCCAGGTAACCTTCAAAAAAAATAGGTTTCTAGTTGTGCAGTAATTTTCACAAATGATTTCAAATGACTGAGGTATTTGTAAAAAAACCAATTGAAGGATAGTTCCATATTTAATAAAATATCGAGAATGGTTTAACTAAGAAGAAAAAAATATAATAAAGTACCTCGCAATGGGATATATCTATTGATATTGTTTGATACCTCCTAATTTATTTTCCTAGACCAAATGCACATTTAAATGCATCATGATAGTAAAAATTATGGTAGAAAGATCATCTCCATTGTAGTTTGGGCCAGGAAAAATATTTCCTGAATATTTTCAAGGCCAACTGGTTATAGAGTATTCTCAGATATTTTTCAAAATAATTTGACATATTTAAGTAAAACTACATTTACATTTTTAGGTAAAAATTTACATAATTCCAAAGGTAGTAACTATTCTAGGAAAATATGTGAATCTTGTAATTTTATACCATGAAACCCACGAAGCATTAAGTCAAAACACCTTGATGTGTTTCTTGAATACCCATTGGATAATTTCACATGTTTTAAAATTTTAAGGAATATATCTTTATACTTATTTTTTATTATAAATACTATTATAGTATACATTACATTCTCATCTAGCCATAAATCACACTTTATATTCATTGATTTTATGACCATTTGAACATTGAGATAGTACTTTGATTTTCCATTGTCATTAAGTAATTTGAAGATCAAATTTTCACATAAATTCTTATCAATATTTATTGAACCATGATTATGATGAAATAAATTAAATTCCCAATATGGAAGTTTAAAAAATATACTTTTTTTCATTGTTTTGTTTTGATTTTAACTAATGATGTACTTTGAACTCATTTCCTATAATCCTTTAATTGATGGAACTTCCCAAATTCTCCTTTAACATTTAATAGTTATAATAATATTTTAGAACATGTTAGTAACTTCAAAGGTGGTCTATGATCAATGAATATATAGAATTTTTACTTGTTTAACTAAAATCTATGAGATTCATTGAAAATTTAATGATGAAAAATGAAAAACCATTATTTTACCACAAATTAGTCATAAAGGATAAAGAAAGTTACAACTTGGACCAGATAAACCCATGTGAGTTTTAAAACTATATAAGTTACCAACTCTAGGGAGGTCACTAATGTTCTAAATTAGAGAAACATGTATTTTGATCATTTTTGCAGTACCTGAATCAAACATCTCAACACTGTTTCTCCATAACTCCTACAAATCTCCAATTAGACACTGAAATTACACATCAATATCATTTCTAGGTAGTTGTTTTATAGGAATAATCATTAAAAGTATAGATGAAGTTAATTTCAAACACATCAATGGAGGTAGACTATAAGGGATCATAATAATTTAAAAAATGTTATAACTGGTACTCATAGTCTTTAATGGGTTGAATACAGTAATATCCAATCCCAAACACACTTATCTAGGATCATATGAGAAATTTGGATATAATTAATTAAATGTATTCCATGTTTTTTAGTCTCTTGGATATATAATTAACCCATCATTTTTATTATCCATATCTTTCCACTTCATGTGTTCAATGGTTTTTTATGACTTGAATAATAATTTAAATTTGGATTTTAATGAAATTAATGAAAAACATTTACATGAGTGTTATTTTTTTTACATATTCATAGTTTTATATTGATTCATACTTCCAACACTACTCATTGAATTTAACCTAGAATATGAACATTTTTTCACTAATTTCTACTTGAATCATCTCCTTGATAAATCATACAATCATTTTTATAGACATGTATTTTGGTATAATTGAGGCCAATATTGTTAATAACTTTCTTTATGTCACAAAAATAATTTGGGATGTTTTATTTAGGAAAGTTATCACACAATAATTAAAATATCATTTACATTAGTTTTTTTAATTCCACATGGGCATTTGATATGGTGAAAATGTTTTGAGTACTTTATCCATCCACCATAAAGATATTGATTACCATATGTAAATGTATCATGAGACACATTTTTCTACTCAATTAAGTAATCTATTTCATTAGTCCCCAAAACATCAGGATGATCATCCACTGATATCTTCCAATCATGATTTGGTTGTCCTAAGGGGACAGAAAAGTATTTTGAAAGTTAATATTTATAGCAACCTAGACTGGTTGCACCGATATGTTTTGATTTTATGATGTTGCACTAAAAAGTGGAAAGAATCATTTATAAGGTTTTGAATTTAATTATCCACAATCAAGGAAGTTGCATGCTCATTCTGTTCAAATACATTAGTGTTGAAAATTTACTTAATGTTTTATTCTCCATCACAAATCCAATGAACATATCAATTAGGTAATTAATTCAATATCAAGTAATCATAAAATTTATTTTCCTTAAACTATCTTTTAAATTGATATTTAGTACATGGAAAAATTATTCTTTCATTATCAGATTGATTAGAAATTGAATACTCTAAAAACTCCTCTAAAACCTTATCATATTGAGGAATGTTCATAGATAATGTGATCTATCTTTTATCTATATATAAACAACTTTCAACATTCCTTTATTTTAATAGTAAATGAATGAAAAATAAGAATCGACCATGAATTTTTTTAATAAATATATATTTTTATTATTTTTTATAACACTAAATCCATATATTTAAAGAAAAATAACTATAATAAAAATTAATGTATTCATCACTAAATTAATTACATAAAAAATTTATGTCCCAAAAAATGACACCAAAATCTTGACCATGCATGTTTTTCAATTATTACATTAGTTGTGACAATCTAGGGTTTTCATCAATAAAGACTGAAGTAATTTAATGATAAGAACTTTATGTATTCGAAAAAATACAAAGAAATTTTGTGGATTCATTATCATTTCAAATATAATTATATATGGAACACACTTTAAAATAAAAATTTAAAGATATATCAGACCTCTTAGTTGATTAGTGAGGTATATATGATGAATAAAATGACGTCAAGGGTGAAAAAGAGGTGTGGGATTTGACATTAGTTAATTTGGGGATGGAATAAATGAGTGATGGTGAGGTAAAATGACAGGGTTAGGGTGAGGCTGAGGGTGAGGGAGAGTGAGATGATGAGGTTGGGGTGAGGGTGAGAGTAGTGGCAATGAGGATAAGGATAGTGATGGTTTAGAGGTGATGTCTTGGGAGGGTGAGGGTGACCACAAGGTTGAGGGAGAAGGAGAGAGTGGTGGTGGTGAGGGATTTGGGGAGAAGACCTCAGGAGAAGGATTGGGGGTTGGGGAAGGGGAGATAAGGTTTGTATTGGGAAATAAAATTAGGTGAGGGGAGTTTGTTTTTTAATTTTAGTAATTATTTAGTGTAATTTTTTCAAACCATCATAAATAACCACTGTTAAATACTAATTTTGGTGTAGTGACATGGTGATGAGAATCACTAAAAACAAACAACCATAACTTAATAACCCCCCATCACCCCAATATTAGAGAATTAGATATCAACCCACATCATATTAGTGAACCAATTCACCTCATAGACTCATGGGTCTCACCCATCATGTTTCTAAGTAACCAAATCAATTATACATACCATGATCCATCACTTATAATTTTACAACAAATTTACAAGAAATTACTAAAACCACCAAAATATATGTATCCTATATACACCACAACCCATGTTAAACCCCTCACTAATAACCCTTGTACAACTCCCTCATACAATAAAAATATAAAGTGGTTGCATTACCAGTCATACACATAGCCTTACCCACACCATTAAAGAAATCAATACATAAATACAAATATAATAATGGTAATATACTGGAACCACCTACCTGGTATTAGTAGGATATTTCACATGAAATACCATTGGGATATTTTACTATAATCCAAAGAAATCAGGAAAGTAGAGAAAATACCCTAAAATAGATATTTTATTTGACAACATTTATAATTATGATGAAATAAAAAACAAACGATGATGAACATAGAGCCTTAACTATGATTACTCCTAGTGACCAACAAATTTATTAAAAAATGGTGTATGTGCTGAAATCCCATCAATAAGAGTTGAAAATGATATATAAGTGAGTGTATGGGGAGAGATCACTATAGTTGGATTCAAATGAGGCCCTCCCTCATTAAAAAATTACAAAAAATTAATTAAATTAAATTAAAATTTTATGAAGAGAATCTAGGAACCCACCGAGTACTCATTCACCTTCCAATGGGTTCCTAGTACCCACCAGGTACCCACTCCAAGTATACTAAGTAGTTTATGGAACTCACAGGGACACCCCTACTGCTACAAGTCACATTGGTACCCAATAACCATCCATTGAGTACTCAGTGCCATCCATCTTCAAGAAACAATTACCATACTGAGACCACTTTATCGAAATAGAACCTTAGGCATTAACCAACCCCTCTAATAACTCAATCATTTCCAAATACACATGATGTCACTAAATTTAAATCTGAATTACCTCACTTGAGTACATGATCCATCACAAAGAGAGTATAAAATCTATAAAATCAATATTATTAATGTGTAAAGGTCATTTTCCTTGATTACACGTCCATTTATTTAATGAAATCTCAAATTGATCATAATTTATCCAAAAATAAACCCTATCATTAATAAACAAACATAAATAAAATATTTAAATATTTAATATCAAACTCAATCATTGTCATCACATTAAAAAAATACATTGGTTGGAATAAAGACATTGAAATTCTAAGCTAAAATGAGTGGTCTACGCTTGGAACAATCCTGAGCTTACATGACATAAAATCCCAAAATTATGAACTCAAATAAATGGTTAATTGAATATAAATTCACTAATTTATAAAAATAAATCCATCAAGCAATATACCTCAACCTGAATAGAATTAAATGGTGAGAATCCATAATTCTTGAGACTCATCTATGAACCTCACATGAAAAACCCTTATTTATAAAATGATTACACCATGATTCTATGTAATTTTATATCCAATACCTATATAACCCTTACAAAATTAGAGGTGATTGAAGATAATGATTAAGTGAAGAATAATAATAAGGTATTATCTTAAATTTATAAAATTAAATGGTCTCCAAACACCCATATCAAAGGGATATAAAAGAGTAAGAAGGGAGAGAAAATGACATGGGTTCCTTATCTCCTATAACTAGAACAAGAATACCCATTGAGTGGGTGTTTTAATTAAAAGGGGGTTAAATCCCCTTGTACCCTAATTTTTTAAAAATAGGGGTTGGTATCACAAGGATTTTGGTGTTCCTCACTAGATTTCTAGTGTTATCAACAGTTGGATAGCCCCATTTCCCATCCCACCAAACCCTAAGTGGTTTTCCATTGGGAATTATGTTTGGCCTAAAACTACACACATAATATCTATTTATCCCTCTAACCAATTAAACCATCCATATAACTTCTATATAAGATATAAAAATCAAAAAACATCTATTTAAACTTATAAAAAATTAAAAAAACTCTATAACTTTGATATGTTAAAAAAAATCAAATTCACTCAACCACCAAAATAATGCGAGTTTGACCCACCTCCTATTATATAAACATAAAATGTAATAAGTTTTAACATTTATCTTTAAATTAAATCTATTTACAATAATTAAAGTATATTTTTTATATATATTTAATTTAATTATTTTATTGAGTTTTAGACCATTAATTCTAAATAGTGAATTCATAGTTGGTATGTGTGATTTAATTACTCTCTTTAAATCAATGCATATATTTGTAAATTAATTTTCCAGTTCTTTAAAATATATTTTTTTCACATTCATATCATGATATAAAGTAAGGTAATTGATAAATTATAATGAATTCACATCCCTATAAATATAGTCCATTTCATTCTTTTATCTCCTAATATTGGGAACTATGGATGAAAATGTGGAAAAGAATTAAATTTTTTCATCAATATCACCCCATGAGGCTTAAATTTATTCAAAATATTAACTAAATCCACACTATAACATGATAGAATATACCAAATTGTGGTTTCAATTTGTGTAAACCATTATTTAATGAAAATGATTACATTGTGGTTTTATATATTATAATGTAGACATTATTTGATAACATGTGATTCAACATATTTCTCATAATATAATTTATCGTGTTTTGTTTTTTCATTACATAATAATTATTAGAGGAATTTTAACCTACATTTTTTTAAATTTAAACAATCAATAAGAATATTTAACAATTAGTTACAAGTATTTGTAGTGTTTGAAATTTTTATGAAATTTTCCATCAATAATGAAAAAATGTTTAAGTTTCAAGGAATGTCTTCAAATAGTTATAGATAGTGATACAATCAAGGTGAATAATTTTTAATTTAATATGAAATTCATACTTTGAAAACCATTTAAATTGAATCTCTATTTAGATCTCATTTTTATTCAATCATTTAACCAATGGATTTAATAAGTCATGAATTAAATGAATTCCTTCCCAATAATTAGATGATTTATATAGCCCATCGATACCCTAAGAGGAAATATTCCATTAACTAATAATAAACCATGTTCTTATTGAATATTATATTTATAATAATTAATATAATTTCACCATATTTATCTTTATGTAAATATTTAATGGAAATTATTAATTAGATCATGAATTTGAAAATTTCATTAAAATTATATTTTTATCCTTTTACCTTCACTCCAGTGTATTTAACATAAAATTTTATTTACATAGAATTTTAAATTTAAATTTTATGGAATAATTATAAACTAATTAGAACATATTTTTTATTTAGACCATGTTTTTTTTATCCCATGTTTTAGGGGAGAAAATTAGTCATGAATTAAAATATGTACCAAACTCAATAGAATGAAAATCACTTTACCTTTTGGACCATAAATTCATTATACATGACTGTATTGGGATGATATTTTTAAATATACTAAATAACTCAATCTCAATAATTTCATTCCAATGGTGGATAGATTGTTTGAGGTGAATCAAGAATTACATATATAAATATGACATCATTTTAGATGAATATTAAATACAAATAATAATAATAATAATAATAATATACACACCAAAACCATAAAGGTTTAATGCATTTAGGGACTAGATACACAATTAGTTTATTTCATAAAATATCTTCAATATCTCCCACAAATTTCTTCCCTCGTAGAACCCATCTTAAAAATACCCTACTTAAAACCTTTCTTCATAACCTATAGAAAATTGAAACATAAGAAAGGGGTAAATCAGATAATCAGTAAAGCTAGACATGGGATATATAAATTGATTATTATATGTAATAATTATAAAACCACAAGGCTATGATATAATTATAATAACTTATGAAGTAAACACCTAGTTATTCATAGATAATAAATCATGATTCATGTCGTAAAACCTTAGCATTTCATAAGACATGAGTTGTAAAAGTGAGGAATCATCATTAATTAATCATGAACCATGAGAGAATATAATAAAAATTAGAATGTATCATAGGAATTGTTGCATAATAATAATCATATAAAATCATCTCATTAGTCAAGGATCACTATTAAGAGTCACATCACATAGTAGAAAAAGTCCCATGATGGATTGGGTTCATCCTTTGGCCTATTTTTATAGCTGTAATGGGTTCATTCCCCATACTGTTTATATTCCCTCATGACATATGAATAATTACACAATTAATTATAGGTATTTAATGGACCCACCATCACATAATTTAAACCATATATATATGGGCCACAATATCATAAGAACATTCATCAATTCATCAAAGAATAACATATGAAAAATAAAAAGGACTCATAAAGATTTCAAAATCACATAATCATAATCCATATAGAAAAATATTATGTTTGGTCACAATATATAATATCCCTAGTGAAATATAAAAATCATCAAATTATATCAACATTTATGAAAAATATCTTTAAAAGATCATTCTAACATTTCTTTGAAAACATAAAAAATATCAATTTATTTTGATAAAATTTTAAATAAAAATTATGAAAATATCAAAAAATTATTTTCTATGAAAATAACCATGGAAAATTTTAAAGAAAATTCAATTAAAATAACAGTCATTGTGGTGGGAAAATCTATTTGTGAAGTAAATGTTAAAACAAATATACCTTTCACACATTTTGTAAAAAGTTATAAATAACCTGTTCAAAAAAATAGCATTATAAAAATTAATTTCTAATAATTTTAAAAGAAACTAAAATATGTCTAAAAATGAATTTAAAGATTGGATAATAGAAGAGAACATTATTTAAAATATTTTAAATAACATGGACATGAAATAAAATATTCACCAACTAAAGAGAAAATACAGTTGACTTTTCTAAAAAACAATTTCTCAATCATTTTAAGCAAGAAAGAGATGAAAATGAAATAAAAAACATGAAAAGAATTGAAATAAAAATAGGAGAATAAAATATATGTGTTTTAAGAGATAAAAATTATATAATTTTCCCAAAGGAGATTTAAGAATAAATAATTTTAATTAAAAATTAGAATTACAAAATAAACCCTTACCTCAACTTCTGAATATATTCATATGAATTCATAAGCTCGTGTATAATAAATTTATATTTATTATAAATATATAATGGAACTATATTAATACTTTTCTTACAATATAAAATTCCCTTATAATTTCTAATTACCCATTTTTTAACAATTATTCATTAAAATCAATATTTGTTATGTTAATTGTTTTGTTTCACATGAATGTTTTGGTTTGAAATTTTTGATAATTTCTAACTATTCATAGATTAATAATATAAATATTATTAATCATATAGATAATATTATTCATGTTATAATTATAATATTTATTCTATATATATAATTTTATAATCTTTCATATAAGGTGGTGATGAAAAACTAATTACATCACTTTGTAGAGATGATGGCCTGTACACATGCTTGAGTAATGTTTATATTTTTAAATGAATGAATAGAAAGAAAGGTAAATATTAATATATATTTATATAATCATAATAATATAAAAAATATCATATATTTTTATTAGGTCATATTTAAGTGAAAGTGGAACCAAGGAAACCAAAATTTAAATATAATACTGGTGTGGTTCTAAATCCCTTCAACCAATAACATTTATCTAGGTTTTAGATATATGTTTTGCCTTATCTCTAAGTTTAACCCCTTTAATCCCTTTAACCCTTACCGTGGTGATAAAGCTTTACCATGGTTACTCTTCACAATGAAAAAATATGAAATTGAAAAGTTTACCAAATTTGAAGATTCAGATTAAAAATATGGAATTTTTCTTATCAAATTTGACTAAAATAATTAAAAAATCATTTTAATATAACTATGGAAAAAGAAATAAAAACCATTTTTAGATAAATGAATTTTAAGCATAAAACTTAATTTAATCAAATAACTTGCATAGTAAAATACATTAGATGAATGTTAAAAATATTTTATTGAAAATATCATGTACAAATTTCATTAAAATCATTCATCAATAGTGATTAATTTAATTTATTAAGATAGAAAAACAATGCACGCATAAAAGAATCTTTTCAGAAAAACATCTCTTTTTACCTTTAAATGCTTTTATTTTTATTTATAACTAATTAATTAAATTTATACATATGTAAAAAATAATTTTTCATAAGTTAAATACTCTAAATTAATTTTTATATAAAACTTATATGAAAAAAATTCTCATAAACAAAATATTTCAAAAAACGTTTTTAGGATCAATAGTATTTCATAAGTGAATTAGAAATTATTTTTGACAATTATATTTCATTTAAATACCATATAACATGATTGATTTTATAAGTTATTATAATTATTCACATATGTTTATGTTTTTTACTTCACCAGCTATCAAATACATAGAATTTATCAAAGAAAAAAATATATTCTAAAATCTTGGGGTGTTACATTCTTCCCCTTATAAGAATTTCTCCCTCGAAATTATATCACTTTGATAAAAAAACTAAATATGCATCTACCTCATCACATTCTCAAGTTCCCACATTAATCCATTGAATTTTTTTATTCCTATAGAGAACCTTAATTTGGTAACTTTTATTATTCCATGTCACATTATCTATACTATATAATATTTCTAATGGTTTCTCTTCATAAGAAAGATCATGCTCCAATAGTATGACCTTTAATTTCAGTACATGTGAAGGATCTTGAATATATTTTCTCAAAATAGATACGTGGAACACATCATGAAGTTTGGATAGGTCCATAGGAAGTTCCAAGTAATAATATACTATCCTGATATCATACATAATCTCATTGGGACCAATATATTGGGGCTTAACCTCCCCTTCATTCCAAATATTATTTCATTCTTCAAAGGAGATATTTATAGGAACGCTTTATCTATAAATTTGAACTCAAAATGTCATTTATGATTATCAACACAAATTTTTTATCGACTATAAGTTACCATGTTCTGTTGCTAAATATATCTAACCTTATTTTCCATTTCCTCACCAACTCGGGTCCCAATATATTTCTTTCAGAAACTTCCTCCCAACATGTTAGAGTTATGCACTTCTTTATATAGAGGTATTCATAAGGATCCATCTGAATTCCTAAGTGAAATCTATTTTTTAATAGAATTAAACTTGGGTAAGGTGTTAATTACAAACTCATTTGAAATTCATATAGAAATATCTCATTATATCTTCTAGGGTTTGAATGCTTATATCAAACTAACTATCTATTTGAGGATGATATGCAATGATAAATCTCAACTCTGTATTCGAATCTTGTTGAATACTTCTACTAACCATTGAGATAAACCTCATATCTCGATTAAATAGCATTGTGAGTTGTAATCTATGAAACTTTACCACTTCCTTAACATATATACTCGAGATGTGATCAAGTAAAAATCTCCCCCCTTAATAAGGAAATGTGTTGATTTCATAAGGTGGTTGACTATAAACCAAATATTTTTTCCCTTTAGATTTATTAGGGGAATCCCATAAAGAAATCCACAGTTATATTTTCTTATTTATAATCAGGTATGGGTAATGGTTATAACATACCCTTAGACTTCTATCTATCAAAATCAAATTTATTTCATTCTAATAATCAAGATATATACTTTGGAATATATCTCTTCATGTTTTATCACCTAAAATTATCTTTAACATCTCTATAAAGCTGCATACTTCTCGGATTAATAGAGAATGATGAACTATGAGCTTCATCTAATAACTAATTATTAAATCTTGGTATTAATGGGACACATACCCAATTATTAAATCATATTATTCCACCATGTTCAAGGTTGAACTCTGGAATAATGCTTACCTTCTTTTGTAGCACTATTCCCCCCTTATACACCTCTTTATTCTTTATATAAATTATTGGTTAAACATTAATTTAATAAAGATAGGATATTTCATCTTTCTTTATGATTTAAATGGGTATCCTCTGCATGTCCATAATTATTGGATCTCTTTTAATCCTAATCCTAGACAAACCAACATGGTTCTTCTGACATAGAGCATCATCCACCTTGTTCTTTTTCCTAGGGTGGAAATGTATTGATCTATCATAATCTCTAACTAGTTCCAACCTTCTAATTTAGCACATATTAAACACTTTCTAAGTGAATATATACTTCAAGATTTTATGTTTAGTATATATGTCGCACCTTTCACCATAAAGATAATTCCTTTATATATTCAATGAAAAAATTAGCCATGCGAATACCAAATCACGAGTTATGTAATTTTTTATGTACCTTTAATTAGAGAGATGAATAAGATACATCCAGGTCATTATACATGAGAAAAAACCCAATCACTTATTTGATACATTACTATAGATGAAAAATCCTTCTCTATTGTAGGGTAGTATGAGCACAGGGTTGGAGAACAACATTTTCTTTAGTTTCCTGAAACTTTCTTCACATTCATCTATCCAAAGGATATTTTATCCCTTTTATGTTAACTTGGATAATATATTTTATAGTAATTAGAATGAATCAGTATTATCTATCCAACCTAAGAGATCTATGGATATTGTTCACCATTGTTTTTTTGGGCCATTGTTCAAAAACTTCCATCCTTGAAGGATCCACTGATATACCCTTGATTTTAATAATGTTCCTTAAAAATGATACTTTTAATATCTAGAATTGACGCATAATAAATTTGGGGAAAAATTATCCTTTCTCAAGGTCTTCATAGCAATCCTCATAGAATATTCATGCTCTTCCCATTATCTTAGACTATATAAGAATATTTCATATAAAGACTTCCAAAAAATGATTAAGGTAATCTCAAAAGACTATATTCATTATATCCAAGAATATATACGGGGTATTGGTAAGTCCAAATGACATCACTCTAAATTCATAACGACCATACCTCATACAAAAGGCTATCATGGATATGTCCTCTTTTTTGACCCCTAATTGATGATATATAGATCAAATACGAATCTTTGAAAAGTATTAATATCCACATAGTTGACAAAATAAATCATTAATACAATGTATAAGATACTTCTTTTGATATTGATCATTTCAAGTTTTCAATAATAAATGCAAAGATGCATTAATCCATATTTATTCTTAACAAAAATAATAGGTGCACCCCATGGTGATTTACTTAACCAAATGAATCCATTATCAATATTCTCTAAAATTTTCTTGTTCAATTACTACAACTCAATCAAGGCCATTATTTAAGGAATATTTGAAATAGTAATAATACTAGGTATGAGTTCTATTGAAAACTAAAAATCATGAATCATGGAAAGAATAATCAACCTCTAGGAAATACATCAACATATTCCAATAAAACATGTATATATTTAATATTGAGTTACTCCCTAAACATTTGAGTTAAATTCCCCTCATGAATAGGTAGTAATATTCATATAATGTATGTAATTTCCATTTTAAGTTCATATTCATCCTCACACCAATAAAAAATCATCGGTTCATTCAGAATATTTAATGAGACTTCACTTTGTTTATAATTGATATGATATCTATATAAATAAAGTTAATCCAAGCCCAAAATCATATCAAATTCAACTATAGGAATAATAACAATATTTTATTCTAAAATTTCATTCCCAAAAACAATTATTAGAGAGGAGATATATAATTGGTAAGAAATCATCATTGAATTAATATTTTTTCTTAATAATTTAGCATCAAACTATTGAGGTGGTGATGTAATACCCTTAGAAAAATATTCAGATATAAAAGTGTAGGTAGAACCAAAATCAAATATGAAATTTTTAGTTCTAGAGTGGATGATAAGTATAATTTTTAATACTTTGTTCTCGTGACCCAATTTAGTAGATGTGATCACATGATATTTCCCTTTGTATCTTAACTTAAGTGGTTGTTGATGTTTATTGCCATCATTAACCATTGGATTCATACAAGGGTTTCCATTATTCCCATACTCCTTGCAGTTATAGCATTAAATTTTGAGTGATTTATTTAGTTGAAATCTCTCCACATTTATTTCTTTTTCTTTCCTCTTTACATCTCTTTGATATTCACTTTCTCGATGTACTTCCTTTCCATACTTGAAACATTTACTAGTCCCTTAGAGATAATTTCCCCCATGATTCTTTCCACACTTCTGAAAAAAATGAAGATTTATTTTCTTTCTCCCATGGGTTTTATTGATATAATTTCCTTGAAAATATATCTTTCTCTTATTATAAAAACCATGAGAATTATGGGAATATCCACTATCCATTTATACATTGAGATCACATCGAATGGTTTCTTCATAACTAAAAACATCCCCTATGGAAAACACCTTTCAATGATGTGGTTTTAATCCACTGACAAACTAATCATTTTTTATTTTAAGGTTGATGATAAAACTATATGTATAACTCACAAGTCTTGTAATGTATATGTCATAGGTACCAATATATTCATTATCCTTCTTCATAAGCTTAAGTTATCCCCTTTCCATTTTTATGTGAATAGTTCTAGAAATGTACTTACTAAAAAAATACCATCTTAAAGTCATAGTATTTAGTGGTGTCAATTTATTCTTCTTGTCTCATATTATTAAAGAGATTGCACTATTGATTTTATTTACCTTCTAAACGATACACTATTGGGAAAAGTTTTTCATGCTCTAAAAATTGGAGAATGGAAGATATCTTTTTATTGGTACTAAACCATTTATCGACCACCATTAAATCAGAGGAACCATTGTAAGGAGGATTATTTTAAATCATGAATGACACGATGGTTTCTTGGTCCCTCCTTTTCTCATTTGTAATCTCAACATGATTCATATCTTGAGAGAGTTGTGTGAGAATAACAACATGATTCTTAATTCTATCTCTTATGTTATCCAATTTCAAAAAAGGAAAATCATTTCATTGTACACCACATTTATTATTAACATGATTCATACTAGTTATATCTATTTAATAAAAAAAATTATAGTACATGCATCAATCTACAATAATAAGAGTTAGTAATCATTTAATCATGAAAATAATTTCTAGGATCTCCTAAATTATGACACCATCTTATCAACCCATTTCACTTTTAAGATAACCTTATATCACTTGGTATTAATCATTTTTTTCTTAAGTTTTATCCTCATATTATTCATAACCTAATCTCTAAAAATTACTATACCTTTCTCTGATAATGATTGAGGTGACCCAAGAATTAAAATAATAAATATAGCATCATTTTATATTTTTTTAGAGGGTTATTCCTGGAACAATGAGTCCAACACTCATTTATTAAAAAAATAGGTTACATAATTATATAAGAGGGGATTTTTTTTAAAACCCTTATAAAAAAATAGGAGTGGGGTAGATGGTATATCATCTAACCATGTGATATTATTATTAACTTATTTATTGGCAAGACCACCTACCACTATGTTAGCTTCTTGATAGTAATGGATGATAATGTAATTAGAGCCTGAAATAAATAGACATTCTATCCATTTAGATTCGAGTTTTTATGAAATATATATCATTACATTATGAACAACTTGAATAATAGTGGTGGAGTCACATACAAGACAATTATTGTCCCATACTTTTTTCCTTGAAAAATATATCACATTAGTAACTCTGAGTATTTCATCCTCAAGATATGAAAATATTATAAATATACCATATAAAAAAACAAGGTTATATCAATTGTAATAATGAAAAATGAAACCAAAACCCTAAGGACCCCTATTACCTTTTGAATCACCATCAACATTAATGTTAATCTATCCCAGAATAGAAGATTTCCATAATACTTCAAAACTGCCAATCAAATATTTATAATTTCTAAAAATGCACAAGCTCCAAAGTATAGTGAAATTATGGGATGATTTTAAGTAAAAAAATCACTAAAGATGGATGACATCCTTGATCATGGTGATAATTCTCACAAGGGATATCTATAGATTAAAGGGGTTTAGATTATGGATAAGGGAATTATGACTATACTAGAGGATGTGAAACATTTCAGTAATGATAGATATTAATTGGTTGATGAGTTAGGGAGCTAACTTTATATTTGTACAGAGTTGTAACTAGAATAAAATTTTGGAATATGCTAGTATTTTTACATCAAAGAGATCATAGACAAATTTCTATAAATCCAAGTTAGTGGCACAATAGAGGAATATGTGATTATCATCACCCATGTATTAATTGAAAAATTGACACATGAAATAAATAGGAATACCAAAATACTTTAAGCAATCATCAGTAGGAATTTTGTGATGTTCAAGCCTCTAAACAGGGTTCAAGCATGATGGCCTAATCCAAGGATTATCAAAATAAATTATTCTAGGTGAAATCATGGTCAGAGTCAACAAAATTGGCATGATAAAAAATATTGGAGTTAATAATTCCAAGCTGGGAAGGTTTCCATATCATCATGTCACCATTAGGAGCAAAGGAATAATTAATGAGTAGGTTGTAAAAATATTATAGCAGTTTCATATTGGGAATATCCAAGAAATCATTAATGTATACTTGAGTATATAGCGGGATATTCTGATAATTAATAAGGTAAATAAGGGGAGTGCATGTCCAGTTGTAAAGACAAAAGTTAAGAGAGAAATCCCTACTATAAATCCATATAGAGTGTGACATAATGTTGGTAAAATAGGACTTGATGGTTGTCCAAATAGAACATTCCAGATAATGAAGCTATCCCATTTTATTTTTCTAATAAATATGACTCTAAGAAATCTAAGATCCATATATTCATTATTGAAAAAATTCCAAGTGAACCTTGATTTTATAGCTTCATTAAATATCTTTATGTTTTTAATTCCTATACCACCATTACCAAGAGACTTACAAAAATTGATCCAAGGAATGGTGACTATTTGTCTTTCAAGAACACTACCACTATAATTTTTTTGATGCAGGTATTGATATTTTTATAAAGTTACATTTTTCATTTATAGATCATAAAGTAATAAACCAATTTGGAGACAATAGTAAATTTGAAAAGTCAAATCCCACAATCCATTAAAAGGGACTTCCCTTTCCAATATGAGAGATGTTTTTTGATTTGATTAGAAATACTAGAAAAATAACTAGCCTTAATTATACCAAAAAATAATTAAAACCAAGGTAAGTGATGGGAATGGATCCTTCTTTATTCCCTATATCCAATATTGTGTGAGTTCTTCTAGAAGAGAAAATCCCCTTCCCAAAATAGATGAAAGAATTGTTCTAATTGATATCCTTCCTCAAATAATATTCATAATGGGAGAGGTCAACATTAATATTTTGGATATTTCTATTAACTCCTTAAAATATTAATTATTTCATCCACATAAAGGATATAGAAAGGAACCAAAATATTCTTTCATGCATGCTTGGGTTTAAGCTTGCCCAATTCCACCATGTGAGTGAGAAACCTACTTAAATAAACATAAAAAATGGGTAAGAGGATGGTAGAGAGTGGATATAATTTTACAAAACCCTTTTAAAATTTTAAATATACCTTCGGAGAAACATTGATGAGCACTACATCATGAGCAGAATCAAAGAGGGCTTTAATCTAGTTAACAAAAATAACATTAAATCCAAAGCTGTGAAGAACTTTGTAAAGGAAGTTATAGTCTATAGTGACAAATGCATTCTTAATGTCAATATTTAGAGTAATAATACCACATATATTTGTTTTATTTATGATATTAATACACTCATAGTTTGTGATAATGTTGAAGAATGTAAAAAACACCAAGGGAGCCTCACAGAGACATCTTCTCCCACAACCGCGGCAGCTAAGATTTTGCGTCGGTTTCATTTCCCCTTCCACCTCTAGCCTATATATTTTTTTTGGCTTGATCTAGTATCAACTAGATGTGGACATGGTTTGGTATCAGAGTGGTGTGGAAAGGATCCAAGAAGGTTTGTTTTTGTCTCCAGCTTCCTCTCTCGACAACAACACAACTCGGTGGTGTTTCGGTCTTCAACTCGGCATTGCTCACACCTTCTGATGGAAACATGGCTCGGTGTGGTTCTGCCTTGGTTTGGTTTGGTTTGGTGTGTCTCAGCCTTTACGACATCAATGGAGTGGCTTCAGCTTCTTGTTTCATCCAGCGCAACTAGGGGTGTCCAGACCTGACCCGACCCGACGGGTTCGACCCGACCCGACCGGGTTGGGTCGGGTCACATAGGAAAAACCCGGGTCAGGTTCAGTTAGGGTCGACCCGTACATGGGTTGGGTCGGGTCGCGGGTTTGAGTCATTTAGACCCAACTCGACCCGTGACCCGATTCCAGCTAATTTTTTTTTCTCCCCTCTCTGCCTCGCTCGCGGACTCGCGGCCCCCCCCAGCCAGACAGACTCGCTCACTCCTCCGCTCCCCGTGCCCGTGGCCACATTCCCTTCGTGAAGAAGAAACCTTACTTCCCTCCTCTCCTCCCTCCTTCCCTCACGATTAGACTCGACCAATTCGATTCGACAGCCTACAGAAACTCTCCTCCTCCCTCTTTTCTTCCCTAATCTTCCCCAACCCCTCGGCTTCTCTAATCCCTCTTCTCCCTTGAGAAAAATCATCCCTCCCATCCATCCTCCTTTCGCAACTCTGACCGAACCCAGCCAGAAAAGGGATCATGTCACCTCCTCCTCCTAACGCCTGCTGCTATGTCACACAGCCTATTTGTGTCATCTGGTAGGGCTAGGTGTAGAGGGTTCAGCGCTGCGAGTTGAGTTCAGCTTAAAAATTGGAGGAGGCTCCCCTCAGATCATCCAGATATTGTGAGGTTAAAATTGTTGGTTTGAAGTATTCAATTGATTCCTAGTTTGACTGAGTTGATTTCGAGTTTTTAGTATGAATCAATGTTATTCACTCTTCTCCTGGTGATGATTTTTTTGCATATGTTTTCTCTTATTCATTCTTCAAATCTGCTACTGGTGTGTGTTTTTTTTCCTTTTTCTAGTAATGTTTATTTCTACTGCATCATGAATTTACTCCACTTTAACTTCAATTGGTTCTGTTACTAGTGTTGATAGTGAGTCACAATAAGAAATGGTGGTGGAACGGGAGGCCAACAGTGACTCAAGAAGGTGTTGGTAGGTCGTGTTTTCTACTAGGCATCAATGGCAGTCTGGCGTGTTAGTAACTGGAGGTAAGCATTTTATTTTTTTATCATGTTATTTTAAATGATGTTTGCCATTATGTATGGGTTCTCAATTTGGTTTTGCTACTCCTGTGGAATTCTGTTTTGGTCACAAATATTGACAACTTAGTTCGACTCAAAATCTGCTAGAATTTAGAATTATTTCACTAGGACCAATTCTGTTTTGGAGATGTAGTTTTTGTTTTAGGGATTTTAGGATGTGTTCATTGAGAACCCACCACCATGATGCATGACCTTCATTGCATTGGTTTAATTGATCATTGTAATTTCAAATCCATATATTGGTTTCAAAATCTATTCTTCTTATATTCTTCCAGGAGTGTGCCACATCTAACATCAATTAGCGATTCATGGAAGGTGATAAAATAAGTGGTTCTTCAAATCCTCCAGTTGGAATAACCCAAAGTCAGATGGGGTCTACTCCAACTGTATATTCAGTAGGAGGGAGTAGTAGCATACCAGTTGAAGAAAGTGAGTAGGGTAATAGGTCTCCTAAAAAGGTAACAGTTCCTAAATCTTCTATTGGTTCTAGAATTTCTCAATATTGGGATCACTTTCATAAGAAAAATGGAAGGGCTGTTTGTAATTATTGTGGAAAATATTATGCTTGCACATCAGGCCAACATGGAACTAGTAATTTGAATAGGAATTTGATAAGGTGTAATAAAAATCCACACAAAAATCTTGACAAAAGTCAAAGCACTCTCAGTCTTAGAAAGAAATGTGAAGATGAGGATGATGGGACGATTAAAATATCAGTAGCTCATTTTAATCAAGAAGAGTGTAGAATAGCTCTTGCTAAAATTGTAATCATTGATGAGTTGTCATTTAAATATGTTGAGAATCTAGGTTTTAGAGAATTTATTGAAGTTTTTCAACCTAAATTTCAAGTTCCATCTAGAAAAATAGTTGCTAGGGATTGCTTGTAGTTATATTTGGCAGAGAAAGAAAAGTTGAAGTCTTTGTTTGATATGTTCTCTCACATGGTATGTCTTAACACTTATACATGGACTTCAATTCAGAATCATAATTATATGTGTGTGACTGCACATTTTATTGATGATAATTGGATATTGAATAAAAAATCATTTGGTTTTGTCTTGTTTCATATCATAAAGGGGAAACAATTGGTCAGGTATTAGAACAGACATTGAAACAATGGGGGATTGAAAGGATTAACACTGTTACAGTGGATAATTCTAGTTCTAATAATACAGCGATCAGATATTTGGTGAGGAGGGTTAATGATTGGAATGGGTCTATTCTTAATAGAGAGTATATTCATGTTAGATGTTGTGCACATATTTTAAAACTTATTGTTAGTGATGGGTTAAAGTAAATATCAACATCAATTTCTAGAATCAGAGTTTCATGAAAATTTGTGATAAGTTCACCTTCAAGATTGGATCTTTTCAGAAGCATATTCGAGGAGTTAAAAATTCCTAGTAAACAGGCCATAATTCTTGATGTTCCTACTAGGTGGAATTCTTGTTAATTTATGTTGGATGTTGCAGAGAAGTATGAAAAAGTATTTATTCTCCTTGAGGAGGATGCAAGTTTTAGGAGTGCTCTTGTCTATGAAGGTGGGGCTCCTACAACATATGATTGGGAGCGTGCTCATGTATTTTTCAAGTTACTAAAAACAATTTATGATAGCACTGTTGAGTTTTTTGGTTCTATGCATGTGACATGTCACACATTCTTTCATACACTTTGTGACATATATAGAAAAATCAAGAAATGGATGAAGAGTCATGATATTACTGTGAGTGTAATGGCTATTGAAATGAAGCTTAATTTGGACAAGTATTGGGGTATTGGTTCAAATTTTAATTCTCTCTTTCTTGTGGAAATTGTTCTTGATCCCCGATATAAATTGGAATATGTTCGGGATAGTTTTGAAATGATGCTTGATGATGAAGAATACAAAAAACAATTGATCAGTAAATTAACAGAGGTTCTGAATAATCTCTATGAGTTTTACAAATGTAGATATCCCATTGCAGTTGGTGATAAATGTGAGTCTAGTTCTCATCAAGAGTCACATATACATGATGCTAGTACCGATAGTTAGGATGATGAGAAATGTAAAGATGCATATAGATTAAAGAAAAGGAAAAGGCAACTGACACAAAAAAGGAATGAACTAGAGATATATATTGAGATTGATGAATGTGAGGATGATTTTGAAGGATTTGATATTTTGAGTTGGTGGAAAGGAAAGGCAAGAAAATATCATGTTCTCTCATGCATTGTTAGAGATATTCTAGAAATTCCTTTAACTACAGTATCTTCAGAGTCAGCTTTTAGTACAGGAGGACGAGTCCTTGATCCATTTCGTAGTTGTTTGAATCCCAACACTGTTGAAGCATTAATTTGATCACAAAATTGGTTTAGAAAGTCTAAACCAATTGACATTCGAAAGCAACTAGAATAAGTGGAAGCGATTGAATCAGGTACTACCATTAAAAATATTATGATTTTTTATCATTTTTTATTTGTCAATTATAAATGTTTTTCTGATAAAGTAAAAGACTGACTTGTTATTTCTTTTGTTGTGTTTTTTTAAAATATTTCAATGCCACCATACATAAAAATTCATGATCAGAGTTTCACTATATAAAGTAGAAGAAGCAAGGATGATGTATGGATCACTCTTCATTAAGGTATAAATTTATGATTTTACCTTCACATACTTACAAGGATGGAAATTTCATGTCATTTGTTTCTAAATTTTGGAAAATGATAAACTTTCTCAATGTGCAATGGTTCGTGTCATCATTTCATGTGTGTGTTTTAAGTTGTTTCTTAATTTAAAATGTCGAGGTTGCTGAGACAAATATTTGTTATACTGGGTGATTGTTGTAGGTTTTTTGTGCAGAGATGTTAGCCCTGAAGGCTTCCAATTTTATATTACCTGTTTCCTGAAATTGATCTAGGTGATTTCTTAACTTGTAAGTTAAACATGGTTGTTATTCTATTTTATTCCCTTCTTCATTTTGGTCTTAAATTTTCAAAAACTTTAAACTTATATAGGGTGTAAGATGGTGGATTCTCTGCTCTCAAAAGCTTGGATGCTGGATAATTTCTTTTGTCAATAGGTTTTCTTACCTATACATTTACATAGCATGTATTACACATTTTCTGAATATTTCAACTTCTGAATACTGATCTGAAAATCTTACCTTATTGTCATTTTGGCCTAATTAGATGCTATTTTTTGTTTTCTCCATGTTTATTGGTGTGATTGACTTCTTCACTAGGAAATAGATTTATATGATGATTTCCATGTTTTCTCCATGTTTATTGGGGGGGATGGTTTGCTATGTAGGGGGTGTGAGGGGGAGATGGTGTGTGCAGGGGTGCAGGATGGGTAGGTTAAACAGGTTTGGTGTGTGCAGGCAGGGGGGAGAGGGGGTTGGTGTGTGCAGGGGGGAGGCTGGGTTTGGTGTGTGCACTGTGTAGGCAGGGTGGGAAAGATAGGCTGGGTTGGTTTAGTGTGTGCAGGTAGGGGGAGAGGGGGAAGGCTAGTTTTCAGGGGGGAGTGTGCAGGGGGCAGGAGGCAGGGGTGCAGGAGGGGGGAGGTAGGCAGGCTGGTGCTGGAGGGGGTTGGGTCTGGCATGCAGGTAGGGGGGAGGATGGTGTGTAGGGGGAGGGGAGGGGGTAGGGAGTGCGGGAGGGGGGAGGATGGTGTGCAGGGGGGAGGGGGGGCAGGGAGTGTAGGGGGGAGGGGGGCAGGGAGTTCAGGGGGGAGGATGGTGTGCAGGGAGTACAGGGGGGAGGGGGCTGGGAGTGTAGGGGGGGTGGGTTTTTTGTGCAGGGGGGCTGGTTTTTTGTGCAGGGGGGCTGGTTTTTTGTGTAGCAGGCTGGTTTTTTGTGCAGGGGGGGCTGGTTTTTTGTGCGGGGGGGGGGGGGGGCTGGGTTTTTTTCTCCATGTTTATTGGGGGGCTGGTTTGCATTGCAGGGGGAGTGTGAGGGGGACTTGTGTGTGTAGGGGTGCAAGATGGGTAGGTTAAACAGGTTTGGTGTGTGCAGACATGGGGGGGAGAGGGGGTTGGTGTGTGCAGGGGGGAGGCTGGGTTTGGTGTGTGCACTGTGCAGGCAGGGGGGAGAGATAGGCTGGGTTATTTTAGTGTGTGCAGGCAGGGGGGAGAGGGGGAAGGCTGGTTTTCAGGGGGGAGTGTGCAGGGGGCAGGAGGCAGGGGTGCAGGAGGGGGGAGGGAGGCAGGCTGGTGCTGGAGGGGGATGGGTCTGGCATGCAGGTAGGGGGGGATGGTGTGCAGGGGGGAGGGGAGGGGGCAGGGAGTGCAGGAGGGGGGAGGGGAGGGGGCAGGGAGTGCAGGGGGGGAGGATGGTGTGTAGGGAGTGCAGGGGGGAGGGGAAGGGAATGTAGGGGGGCTGGGTTTTTTGTGTCGGGGGGGTGATTTTTTTGTGCAGTAGGCTGGGGTAGTGCGAGGGGGGGATGGTTTTTTGTGCAGGGGGGGCTGGTTTTTTGTGCATCAGGCTGGTTTTTTGTGTAGGGGGGATGGTTTTTTGTGCAGGGGGGCTGGTTTTTTGTATAGCAGGCTGTTTCGGGTCCGTTGGGTTGGTACGGGTTGGGACGGGTTGGGACGGTTTGGGACGGGTTGGGTTGGGTTGGTTCGGGTTTACACATATAACCCAACCCAAATTGACCCGACCCTTAGTGGGTTGGGTTGGGTCGGGTCCTTCGGGCATGCGACGGGTAACCCGGCCCCAACGGGTTGGGTTGGGTTGGGTTGGCTGCTCTGGGAGCATATGACCCAACCCGACCTTTTTTGTTCGGGTCGGGCCTTGAAACGCCTCCGACCCGACCCGACCCAACCCATGGACACCCCTAGGCACAACCAGGTGACACCTCCAATGGGATTCTGGTGTGGATCTGCATCAGATTTGTAGTGACTCGGTAGGGTGAGGCCCTGGGTTTCAGCACTACTCTGAACTTTTGCAGGTTTATGATTTGGTGATGTTGGTAATTTTGGTGTTTTATTTTCTTGGTTGTGATTTTGGTGGTATATTTTTCGTTCTAGTTCGACGTCATTGGTTCATCCCTACCCCTTCCCACTGATTTTCTTTCCATCGTGACCTGATTGCTTCAGAACCCGGTGAGGGTGCATTCATAGGTTCTGATTGGAGCAGATCCATGCACTGAGTGGGGTTTATAGCTTAGAATGATCTGGATTTCCTTATCGGTGGTTCTCTCTTAGCACGATGTTGGGTCATCCAGTTCTAGGTTACAATGGCTTGAACTCGCATTCCTTGGAGGGTCTTCTGGGATTTTGTGGCTGCGGTGGTGGGGGTGTCTCATGGAGTGTGGCGGGGTCTTCCCATGATGGTTGTTGATGGAGGTGCAATGGTCTTATGAATGCTTTGTGTTGGGGAACCTAGACAGTCTGCAAGGAATTTCTTCAGAAGAGGATTTGGAGCTGGTCACCTACACCATGCTTGGATTTTTGGATTTGGAATATTGAGAGTGTATGGCACAACCATTGGGTCTAGGACCATGCAATTCTATACGGGACAACTTGATGGGTAGACTTGCACTGGTGGAGGCGTTCCTTAATGATGTTGATGCTGGGAAGGGTTTTTTTGAATAGTCATATTCTAGGTCACAACCCTTGATTTTCGTATTATTTTTATGTCTCTTTGTCCTAGAAGTTAGGTGAGGTTTTCCCCCTTTCCCTTAAAAGAAGGGTTTATCCAAAATTAATAAAAATGTATGCCTTCAGTCCATTCATTCAGTCAGAGGCCATGCTAATTTAGCCTTGAATTTTTCTACCATTCACAAAACCAAAATGATTCCAAGAGTGAATTTTATTCACAATTATAGTAAGTCAACTTGGAATACATTTGGTAATAATTTTGTAGATGGTGATGATAAGAGATATATATCGAAAGAGTTTTATATCAGAGGAATTTTTGACTCTGGGAATCAAAGTGAGAAATTTAGCACTAATACCATGTGGTAGAGTTCATATAAAAATGATTTAACCAATCTACACACATCCTGATGGATAAATCCATCAGGGCCCTAAGAACTATCAAGATTTAGACTAAAGAATGATTATTTTATTTAAAAATCAAGAGGGGCGATGGTAAGCCAGGTGATATACTCATTACTAATAATGGTTGTAATGGTATCAGTATTAAGGAATTTTTTAAGGTCATGCCCAATAAAGAGTTTTGTAAAGTAATAGACAATATGATCAGAAAGTGATTTCTCATTATCAATAAAATTGTCACTAAATTTAAGGAAGGTGAGGGGTTTTTAATCATTATTTGATATTTTAATATAGTAGTAAAAGTTGGTATTCATATCCCCATACTTAATCCCACTTGACCATTAATGCCTCTTTTGAAGTTTTTCTTTTATGTAAAGGAGGAAATTCAACTAGGAACTGAGCTCAATTTATTAGTGGATATTCAAGGAAAAATAAGAATTAGTGTATTCATACTATATCTGATTAAGGCTAGATTCAATAGATACAATTTATTTTTCAATCTTTCTAGAGGTATCCTTGCACTATACCTTGATTTTATACTTCAAAGCTTCAGCTTCATGACATAAGAAAAATAATCATTTCCATGGTGAGTTAAATTCTAAAGATCCAGAACAATTTACCGCCATCAGGATGGGAGTCCCAGACATTGTTAAATATAAAATGTAGAATATTCTTGGAATTTCTGATAATAAGGATGACACATATTCGATGGCGGTCAAAGCTAAGATTTGTAAGAGTGATACATGAAATAGTTCCCCATTTATCAAGGGCATGTTCATTAGAGAAAGCTCAGTCAATCTTACTAAAAAAATTCTATTACTGTGAATTCTATACCAAGTGTAATTGGATCTAAATAAATTAATTTCAATCATCTTATTTCCTTAAATGTGGGTTTTAAACTCTCTTTATGGTATGGTAGAATGTAAAAAATCCATATTTTCACTAGAATACAAAATAGAATTAAAATCCCCAATAATAATACAAGGACCTTGAATTTTGGTGATGGTGATGTATATGGTTTTCCAGATACTTCTTCTTTATTGTTATCTATTTTTAGCATAAATGAAAGTATAGAAAATATGGAAATTATAGAATTAAACTTTGTAAGTAATAATTTTCTCTTAAATATTTAAAGGAAAGTCACATCTAAGAGATGAATGAGTAAAAACCCAGAGAGTTTTCACAGTGTAAGAACTATTGTTATCACCAATGTAGTAGTATCCTATAATTTTTAGAACAGAAAATCCTAGAGAATATAATTTTTTGGGTATAGAGATTCCAAGAAGTTTGAGATTATGAATTTGAATAAATTTTGTGAGGATATGGAAGCATTAGAGTTTTCCACTCCTTTAAAATTACAAAATAAAGTATTAATTTGAATTTATGTTTAGGTTTGGAACCCCCTTTTATCTTACCTCGTGAGTTCTTTTTTATGGATGATTTCCTTTTTTTAGAGCTTTATTTTCACCAAGACTAGGAGTTTCAATATTTTCTTTTTGAATAGAAGGTGATGAGGGGATTTTTCTGCAATTTCTATCAACTATTGAAGTTGAAGAATCTTCAATATCAACACTGGTCCTATGCATTGGAGCTATATCCTTTAAGCTTGAAATAGAATACAATGTGTTTGGATATCTAACTATATAATCATCAGGTTCCACAATGTCCTCAAAGCTCCTAATCCCAATTGTTATTATACAATTCCCATGCTAATAACCTTTTGGAGAGGGTTTTACACAAGGAGAAGATTGCCCATGTGCAAGAAGTGTGCAATTATCTGGCCTTCCACCAACATTATACAACACGTTATAGGGATTTCAAATACCCACCTATCGCATAATAAAAACTATACATATATGTTCCATAATATCATAATAACATTAACCAATTCATCATTGCATAACTATAATGAAATGACCCTAAAAATTGATCAAATTGATTATTTAAAAAAAATATTTCCTTATATTACTGGAGATCTTTTAGGTTTACTGTTTTAGATTATTACATCATCACCCTTAGATAAATAAATATTTCATCCCAAAGTTGACACAACCACTCAATATCCATATTTACCACAATATCAAACTTTTAAAATAAAATAATATTTCTCTTTATGACATATCTTATAAAGTTTCGTCTTGACCTCTTCCTTGTACATGATCATCCTAAAATCCCAGTGAAAACATTTTAAATCATGGGATGAAAATAAAAAAGCTTAGTAAGGGATATATAAAAACAAAGAAAGAAGCCTGTTAGTCCCTGAATACTCTTAACAATTTACCATTTTCAAAATAATCTTTGGGCTCAAAATATATATTTTCTTACCCAAAATATCAACCTCTATACCCAAATATTTTCATAAAACATTTCATATGAAATATTAACGTCAAAGTAAAACAATTTAAGGTTTCTTTAAAATTATGAAATACTCATGATATGTTATACATTTCACCCTTAAGAAGTAGCATAAAATTCCCTTTTAAAATTAAGCTTATTAACTTACCTTGTGAAATCATAATATTTCCATGAAAAACCATATAAATAATAGATAAATAATGTAGGTAAATTGGGAAATTATTTTGATAACACTCTTATAAAAAGAATAAACTAACTAATATATTCCAAAAAACTCCTATGAGAAACCTAACCAATTAACTTTATCCCTTTACCCAATGAAATGGAGATATATATTAGTCTCATCCATTAACATGAGTTGTATCAAGTTCACTTACTATCATGAGATATATTGGGCTCACCCATAATTAGAAACAACTCCCAAGAACCATAACACAATTATAATACATGAAATATTTAATTTCCATTACTATACAAAAAAATATTATTTCTATCTATAAGAAAACATTTTTTAATATTGAAATATCTATTCCATTTAAAAATATTTTTTAAAATACCATGAAAAAATGGATATAGGGTGATTCTTTGAAGAAAACATGAAATATTTTAAAGGAAGATAAACCTAAAATAATGGTTATGATTGTGAGAACCGTTAACACTGTATAGGTAAAACAAAACATTCCTTATTTATTTTCATAAAAATGTTTCCTATAAAATACATAAAAATATTATTTTTGAAAACCTTTGAAAGAATGTAAAAAGTGTCATAAAATTTCATTTATAATTCATTTATGTGTATTTAGATTCATTAATAAAATTATTTTAAGAATATGTACATGGAGAAAAAATATTTTATAAAATAAATCTTTAAAACATTTAAAATGATGTTTTCAAGGTAAAGTGTCCCTTACCTCGAGTCCAACTCTTCACATACATTTTTTTACGCTCATGAAAAATAAAATTATTTCAGTTGTTTAATTTCTTAATAAAAAATTTTATTTTTTTATTCCTTTTATTTTATTTATTACCATTTTATATACAATTACTTAATGAATTAAGTTCACATTAGATGTTTTGATGATATTCAGCTCATATGTCCAAAATTACTTTAGTAAGTTGACTATGGTCAAAGAGGTCATTATTACATCAGATGCAAAAATAATCATGAAATAATTTTAATTTTTATACATTAATTATACTCTTAAAATTAATAATGAAATATAGTTATGAAAAAAGAATTATGTTACAATCATGGAGATGGTAGGTCGTACTAACATATGAGTAACATTTTAATTTTTCAAAGAGCATGAGGGAAAGAAGGTAAATGTCATTTTATCATTATAAATTAATATTATAAAATAAATGTAAAATTATTTATTTTAATACAATTATATATATTATCCATGTTATGTGGTCATGAAAAACGAATAACATCACTTCGTGGAGGTGGTAATCCACACGTACGCACAAATGACGTTATCATTTTTCAATGGATAGAAAAGTAAGAAAGATGGTGATATATTATCTTTAAATAATGATAAATATTTCATTAATATCATATATATATATATAACACAATTATAATTAGCCATGAGAGCAGGTGATGGAAAACAAATTACATCAGTTCGTGAGGCGGTAGTCCACCATACACACGAATGATCGTTTAGTTTCCCATTTTATGGAAGAGGGAAAAAGATATAAGTTATTATATTAACATAAAAAATATAAATATAAATATATTCTTTTATTATTAATTTATCATGTTTGAATAATATTTCAATAAGGTATAATAGTAAATAAAATTAAAACACACAGTTAAGAACTATACCTTTTCTTCGAAAAACCTCTTTGTGTTTGTACCTAAATCTTTACTAGAATGGATTTATGATTAAAAAATTCCTCTAAGATGTTTATTTTTATTTAAGGAATTTTGGTAGGTCTTAGATGAATAAAAAGGCTCTTTAAGTTTAGAGATGAGAGGAGAGGTGACGTCCTTTTATATGTGGGGGAGAAGATTAGAATTTTTAAAGAGAATAAAATATATTAATATCTTACTCAAGCCCCAAAAATGGACCATTTATGAATATTATATGATATAGGATCAAAATACGGCCATAAAAAATAACTTATACTGGTAACTATGTCATTTTAACCCTAATCACTTAAGTTTAACCCCTGGTAAACCTCACAAAGTTTTACTGTTTTTACAATTCATTATGACCAAAAATAAATTTTAACTTATTAAATAATATAAATTATGATGATTAAATATATTGAACCCAGTTTATCAAATTCAATTCACATAAGTGGAATAAATTAATTTAAAATTTAACCCAAAAAACGCGACGAAAACGGTTTTTCAGAAAAATTTATTTTTAAGTATTTAAATGTTTTTATACCAAATTCAGGTATAAAATTAATTTCAAATACCATAATTTAATTAAAAATAACATTTTTTTACTAATTTTTCTTTTAAGAATTTAAAAAATGGAAATTTTTAAATTCATGAAGAAAAAATTAGTTCTCAATAAAAGTAGTATTTTTTATTATTCATTGAAAAATTAATTTTTTCAGAAAATAATAAACAATTCATCTTAAGATAATTTTGACATGATGAATCCAAAAATTAAGTTAATTTTTTCAAATTAAAATTCAATAATTTTGAAATAAATATTTTAAATAGAATTATATAATATATGAAAAAAACAATTTGGTTGGAAATAAATCTTTTTTCATTTTGATTGAAAAAGTACCTAATATTATTTTATTGAATATAAATATATAAAATATTATTAATTAATATTAATAATAATTGAAAATTATTTATATTAATATTACATGGGTTGTTACTTTCTTCCCTATTTGGGAAATTTCATCCTCGTAATTTTATTCATTACTTAAAAATATAGGGATATTTTTCCTTGATAACATTTTCTGATTTCCAATTTGCTTCTTTAATCATATGAGTTTTCCACAAAACCTTAAACAAGTAAATAAATTTATTCTAAAACACTTGCTCCCTAAGATTAAAAATCTATACCTATAGTTCCTCATAAAAAATTTTTCTTACAACTGAGCTACTTTAGTGCTCAAAACATGAGATGCATATGACACATATTCTTTTAACAAGGAAACATGAAATATGTCACGTACCTATGAAAAACTAGGAAGAATAGAAAATTAATTGGAAATTGATCCAAAATAATTTATTATTTTGTATGTTCCAATTAACCATGGACTTAACTTTCCATTTTTACTAAAGAAAATAACACTTTTCCATAGAGATATTTTAAGAAAAAATAATCACCTACCTCGAAATAAATATATTCCCTCTGGTTATCTACTTGACTTTTCTAGATTCTATGATCTATATTCATGTAATGATAAATCATATTCACATTCTTAACTACTTCTACAAATTCTGGTCTCAACAACTTTCTTTCCCCTACTTCTTCCCAACAACCCGCTGTTCAACATCACTTTCCATATAATTCCTCAAAATATGTCGTATGTATGTTACAATGAAAACTGTTATTATAATTAAAATAAATGAATGAAATATTTTGATCCCAAATTTCTTGATAATATATCAAACAGTATCAAATAATATCCTCTAAAGTATTAATCATTCACTCTGACTATCCATTGGATTGAAGATAAAAGGCTATACTGAAATTTAATTTAGTACGCAATGAATTATGAAGAATTTTCTAAAAATTAGAGGTAAAAATAGAATCAAATTCATATAAAATAGAGAGAGGGAACACATATGATTTAATTATATCTTTAACATAAATTCGATAAAGTTAACCCAAAGATGTATTACCTTGAATGGGAAAAAAATGTACAGATTTAGTTAATCGATAATCTATAACTCATATCACATTATTTCCTTGAGATAAATTTATTAATCCAACTATGAAATCCATGGATATATTATCCCATTTCTATTATAGCATTATTAAAGGCTAAAACATCAATTTTGTTAATTTTGTTCATATTTTACCTATTGAAAATTATAATATTTTATAGTAAAATCAGTAATATATTTCTTTATTCCTTCTCATAATTTTTTTCTGAATGTCTATATTCATTTTTGTAATAATAAGATGAATCAAATATATAGATTTATGATACTTACATAAAATTTATTTCTTTAATCGGGGGTCACATGAAAAAAATAACTTTTTTTAATGTAAAAAAATTGTTTTTCAATATTAAATTTAGCTAATTTAGATTTCTTAATCAATTCTACATTTCCTATAAAACACTCTCTTCCTTTAAATCTTGGTTAATTATATCATAAAAAGATGATTATAATGATACCTAAAACAAAATAGAGGTATTTCTTGAATCCAAATTACATTATATTCTTTAACTGGATGATAATAAATTATATACTCATAATCTTTTATCAATTCCATCCATATCCTATTTCTCATGTTCTACTCTTTCTGACTGAATATATACTTCAAGATTTTATAATTAGTATATATTTCACACTTTACTCCAAGTAAATTATGTCTTTAAATTTTAAATCAGACATTATGGCCTCTAGTTCAAGGTCATGTGTAGGACAATTTTTCTCATGATGTGTTAATTTTCATAAAGCATAATAAATTACCCAATTATTTTACATTAAAACACAAACCAATTCCTTCAAAAAATTATATTTACAAATAAAAAAGTCACTATTTCTAGATGGAAGGGAAAACCGTAGTGTTCATTAATCTCCTTTTCAATTTCTAGAAACATTCATCACATTTTTTATCCAAATGAACCTAAATCTTTTCCATGTTAAATTAGTTAATGGGATTGATAACAATGATTTTTTTTAATAAACCACTAATAATATCCTATTAATCCAAGAAATATATGAATCTTAGTCACATTTATTGGTCTTAACCATGCATTAACCAACTCAGTTTTAGCAGGATCAAAAACTTGTCTATCTTTATTTATCATATGTCCAAAGAATAAAATATGTGGTAAAAAATCACATTTACTAAATTTTTCATATAACTCATTTTCTTTTAGGGTTTGAAGAAAAATCCTTATATTATATTCATGATCCTCATAACTTTCAGAATAAACCAAAATATCATCAATAAATACAATAAAAAACTTATCCTAATATTCATAGAAAACTATGTTTATATGATTTATAAATATAGTTAGAGCATTCATCAACCCAATGGTAATTACCATAAACTCAAAATTCCCATTCCTGGTAAGAAATTTTTTCTTATGGATTTTATCCTCCTTCACCTTCAGTTGATGATAATCAGACCCGATATCAACCATTAAAAAATATACAGCTCCCTGGAACTGATCAAACATGTCATCGATCAGTGGTAATAGATACTTATTCTTAACAATGATTTTATTCCATTCTCTATAATCAATTCAAATCATACTAGAACCATCCTAAATTTTAACAAATAAAAGAGGATCACCCCATAGTAAAGTTCTAGGATGAATGAAACCTTTATCAAACAACTCCAAAAACTTTTTTTTAATTCCAGAAGTGCTACTTGATCCATTCAATGAGGGAGTTTTGAAATTAGATTAACATCAGAAACTAAGTCAAAAATAAAATCAACTTATATATCAGGTATAATACTAACTTATTATGAAAAACATATAGATATTATTTTACTATTGGGACATCATTAATCTAAATAGTTCCCTTATTTTCAACAATATGAGCATGGTAACTTTCATTTCCACCTCTTAACATTTTTTCAACTTCTTGATATGTTATCAAAGGTATGAATTGATTCTTATATGAAAAATGGAAATCATTTTAGAAAATAAATTTTTGGTTATTCAATATATCTTTGCATGATTAATTGAAAGATAATATATACCCAAAATAATATCAAATTTTAAAATGGGAAAGATAAAAAGGTTTATAGGAAAAAAATATTCAACAAATAATAACATAAAGATATTTTTAAATTATTGTTACCTTAATACTAACCCAATGTGTTTTTCCCAAAAGATATAAATTTAATTATTGAAGTGAAACTTTTATTTTACCAAAAAAATTATCATAAATGAAAGATTGTGTAGATCCTAAATCCAATAAGACTTTACCATAACCAGAATAAAAAATTAATGTACATGTTACTATTTTATTCGATGGTCCATATCTACCAAAGTAGTTAAAAAGGATTTCACCACACCCTTATGCTTATATTCTTACTACTTCCCATCATTCATTGTATTTTTCATACATGCATCCATATAATGACCCATCTCATTACATTTAAAATACCATATTGAATTCTTATCAAAATTGGTATTACCACTACCAATACATTATTCTTTACAATAATGATCCATATTCCCAAACATAGCACATTAGAAGCACTTTCCATATTTCATGATTCATTCCCCGTGGATATTTTAACTATAACCATCACATAATGAAAACCTTATTTTTTTACCTTCAGATTTCTTTGATGTATTCTTCCCATTTTCCTTCCACTAAGATTGATTTTTACCTTATTTTCATATAATAAATGGTAATCAAAGAATATATTTCTACCTTATTATCATAGTGAACAAGTTTCTCTTAAATTTTAAATTAAATAGAGGCCATGGATCTTTGTTATCTTGGATTTAATCTTGAGTAAAATTGGATAATTTTACTATCAAGATATCAAATATAATTTGGTTTATACTTTTCCAATAGTGTGATTTTTACTTCATAAATGAAAAATGAATCTTCCTCCTTCATCCTCAATTCCAAGAATTTCTTTCCCATCCAAATTTGAACAACCTTGGTAAAAATACTTTTCAAGGATAATATTATTAAATATATCCCATTACATGGAATCAATCACTTATATTTCTCTAGTATTATTAAATATTTACCACCATTGATTGTATTGACCTTCAAAAAGGTAGATGGAAGGAGTTACATTTTTTATAATCTAAATAACCCATGAATTTTAATAACTTTTCTAGAGTTGTAATCAATCCCTTAGCTAATATTGATTTAGACGATCCATTGAATACTGGCAGTTTTTGTCTCCTAAATTTATCTACTATCAACATGTTCATATGTGGTTGATCTTGTTGCTCTCTATCATGGATACCACCACTATTTATATCCCATTTCAACTGATCTATCATAGAAAAAACATCTTAGTTCAAATTCCAATCATTATAGGTTGATGATTTAGACGGATATTGTCCTCTTGGTGCCTTCTTACTCCAGCTTACCTATTTCCTTTATTAAAAACCATTATGAACATAAATTGTTTATATGAATAAATATGGAAATATTTAAGTTCTATATCATGATAAACATAAATTATAATCTCTTAAGGGCATTTCCTTACATTATCCTAACCTCTAAAATTATCTAAACCTTAACTCTAATACTAACTATAAGGAACCAACCTTAATCAATCCATAAAATTGATTCATTAGATAAGAATAAATTTCCTTACAATAATTTAGATATTTTAGGTGTAGAGTTTTAGATAATTATGAAATCACCCTTACATAAATAAATATTACATTAAAAAGTTGACACTACTACGTAGTATCCATTTTTTCAACAATAATTTTTTTAAAAAAAAAATAAATTTGAATTTCGTGAAATATCTTCAAAAATTTTATGTTGACCTCATCCATGTTCCAACTCATCCATAAAACCCTTTTAAAAATATTATAAAACATGGGATGAGCCCAAAATTCTTTGTATGGTACATATAAAAATAAAGAAAGAAATTTGTTGGTCAGTGAATACTCTTTAAAATATATTTTTTTCAAAATAAAATTTGGGCTCAAAATATAATTTTTTATACCCATGAAATCAAATTATATTCTTAAATATTTTCAAAAAAATCATAATAAATCATAAACAAAAAATAAAAATCATACATGTTTCTTTTAAATCATGAAAAACTCATGAATAATTTTAAATTTCACCCTTAAAAAGTAATATAAACATACATTTAAACATAATCTCATTATATTTCCGTATAAAATCATAATATTTATGTGAAAACCTATATAAATAATAGATAAACATATAGGTAACTTTAGACATCACTTTCATATAACTCTGACAAATAGAATATCCCACCTGATAAATTATAATAATCTCTTAAGAGAAACCTAATTGGTAAACTATTTCCCTTTAACTAATGAATTAGAGAACTATATGGGGATCACCCATCGTCATGAAGAATTACAAAGAACCATAATATAATAATAATACATGAAATATTTCATTTTAATTATCATACTCATAAAAATATTATTTACACCCATAAGAAAATATTTCCGGATATTGAAATACCCATTCCATTTAATTTTTTTTCAAAATATCAAAAATAAAGGGAAGGAGGGATTTTTTATGAGGAAAAAATGAAATATTTTAAATTAATTTGAATATAAAATAATGGTTACATTAGTGATAAGAACCATTGATGTTGTATACATTAAAATAGAACATTCCCTTTTTTCCTTTTTTTTAATTCATTCCATATTAAATATGTAATACGATTCCTTTTGTAAACCATTGAAATAAAGTAAAAAGGTGATATAAAATTTCCTTAATAATTAATTTATGTCCATATAAATATATCAATTATTTTTTTTAATAATACAGGCATGGGATAATAATATTTTAGTAAATAAATCATTAAAACATTGAAAATGATTTTTTTAAGGTCTACCTCATCACGTATGTTATATATATTAATGAATAATAAAATTATTTTAATTATTTACTTGAATAATATAATTTTTATAGTATATTATTCCTTTTATTTTATTTATTACAATGTTATATATAATTACGTAATCAATTAAGTTCACATCAGATATTTTGATGATATTTGGCTCATATGTCCAAAATCACTTAAGTAAGATGAAAATGGTCAAATTGGTCATTATTCCATCATCTCGAGAATAATAATCAGAATTAAATTATAATTTTTTTACATTAAATATAATTTTAAAACCAACCATGAAATATGGTTATAAAAAATGAATTATTTTATAATCATGGAGACGACAGACCATACGTATGCATGATTAACATTTTTTATTTTTCAATGATCGTTAGGGAAATAAGGAAAATATCATTTTATATTTAAAGAATAATAATAATTTGATAAATATAATACTATTTCTTTAAATACACTTATATTTAGTATCCATGTTATGTGGTCACGAAAAATGAATCGCATTACTCTGTAGAGGTAGTAATCCACACTTACGCAAGAACACAATTATCATTTTTAATGGATGGAAAGGTTAGAAATAAAATGATATATTATATTTATACAATGATAAATATTTCACAAATATCACACACACACATGCACACACACACACACATAAATATATATATATATATATATATATATATATATATTAAACACATCATTATAACTAGTCTTGAGTGGTGGTGATGGAAAATAAATTACATTGGTTTGTGAGGTGGTAGTCTGTCGTACACATGAATGATGGGTTTGATTCCAATTTGATGGAATATGTAGATGGATATATGTTAAATCATTAAAATAAAAAGCTCTTATTATATTAAATATTTTTTTGTTTTTATTTCATACTTTTTTTATAATATTTAAAGGAGTAAAAAGAAGAAATAAAATAAAAATGCCCAGTTAAGAACTATATTTCTTCTTCAGGAAACCCCTTTGGGTTATACCTAAATCTTTATTGGGTTAATTTTATGATAAAAAGGGTCTCTAGGATGTATGGAGGGATATAAGGAAAAGATTTGGGCATTTATTGGATGAACCAAATGGCTCTTGATGTGTGGAGATGAAAGGATATGGGGTGTCCTTTTATAAGTAGGGGAGATAACACACTTAAATTTTTTTAAAGATTAATATATATTAATGCCTTAATCAATAAAAATGGACCAAAATGGACCATTTCTTAATATTAAATTGATATATGGAAGAAATAATTCCAAAAAATAGAGTTTAGAGAAGTTTCTCTATCATTTTAACCATTATCACTTAAGTTTAACCCCTGATAAACTAGTTTTAACTGTATATATGGTAACATATTTTTATTATTTTTACAATTCATCATGAAAAAAAATATTGAAATTTTTACCTAATATTAATTTTTTTATTTAAAATATTAAACCCATTTTATCAAATACAATTCATAGAATTTTTAGAATCTAATTTAAAAATAAACCCAAAAATCATGACGTAAACAATTTTTTATAAAAATATATATTTAAGTATAAAATTTTTTTTCTATAAAATTAAATTATAAAGTTAATTAAAAAGACCATAATTTTATTATTAATAAAATAGTTAAACTAATTTTATTTGAAAGAGTTAAAAAAATGGATCATTGTGAATTATTGAAATGAAAAGACAATATTCAATAAAAATTAGTATTTTTTATTATTCATTGAAAAATATAACATTTTAAAAAAATTCAAAAAAATTATCTTAAGTAACTTTGACCCACTTAATTTTAAAATGAATTTATTTTTTTCAAATTGTAATTCTATAATTTGAAAATCATGTTTTTAAATAAAACCATAAAATACATGAAAACCTAATTTGGTTAGAAATAATTTTATTTATTCATTTTGACTAAAAAATCATAACATTATTATAATTAATATAACTCTATAAAATATAATTAATTAATATTAATAATACATGAGAATTATTTATGTTACAATTACCTGTGTTGTTATAGTAACGTAGGGAAAAGAAATAGGTTTCATAAAGATTTCAACATCACATAATCATAATCCATCCAAAGAAAGAACATTGTTGATATCATTAGAAAATATCCCCATTTATTCATAAAAATAATCAAATTATTTTTACATAGATGAAAAATACCTTTAAAATAAAATTCAAATATTTTTTAAAAAACATAAGAAAAATATCATTTTCCTTTGATAACATTATAAATGAAAATTCCTGAAATATTTAGAAAAATATTTTATTTTAAAATAACCATGAAAAATTATAAATTAATCTTCAAAGAAAATAATGGTCATAGAGGTGGAAAATTCCATTCATGCGGAAACAATAAAAAAATATTACTTTTACACTTTTTATAAAAAGTCATAAAGATTCAATTCATAAAAACATTGTAAAAATTAATTTTAAATACTTTGAAACTAAAGTAAAATACAGTGGAAAATTACTTTAAATAATCATTGGATCATATAAAATAATGTTCTTGAAATATTCTTAAATAACATGTACATGGAAGAAAAAGTTCACCGATTAAAGAGTAAATAAGATTGATATTTCTTAAAAAAAATCAATCGTTTTAAGTTACAAATAGAGGAGAATAAAAAGAAGACATTATAAACATATAAATAACCATATAATAATAAAATATATGGGGTTTAATATATAAATATCATATAATTATCCTAAAGGATATTTAGACAAAAATAATCTTGATTAAAAATGACATCACAACATAAACCCTTACCACAAGTCCTGATTTTCTTCAAAGGCGTTCTTATGCTCCTATATAATAAATTTAGATTTATAATAAATATATAAAATAACCATATTCATACTTATATTATAATATAACATTCAATTATGATTTCCAATTACTCATCTATTAATAATTATTCATTAAAATCAACTTTCAAGATGTTAACTATTTTATTTCCCATGCGTGTTTTGGTTTGATGGTTCCAGTACTTGTACCTTGTTCAAGGTTTAATTATATATAAAATATTATTAATGTTATAATTAATATATTTATTCATTATATGCACATTTATAATCATTCATATAAGGTTTTTATGAAAAAATAATTACATCAATTTGTGGAGACGGTAGTTCGTACGCACGCACGAGTAATGTTTTCATTTTACGAAAGGTAAATAATAATAAAACCTTAAATAATAATAATATCATAAATAATATATATATATATATTAATTAAATCCATATATATTACTATAATTTTATAGAGAATATGTAAAATAAATCACATGGCTTTATAGAGGTGGTAGTCGAGACGTATGCACAAACAACGTTATCATTTCTCATAGGATGGAATAGAGGTAGAAAATGGATGTACCATCAATGTAAAAAGATTTAATTATAGTAATGACACATATTTAATCTTGTTAATACTTTTATAGAATTTTTATATGAGTTTAATAAATAAATAAACTCAAAATAGACCTGTAAAAACAATTACCTCTTCTTTAGTAAACCTCATATAGTTTACACATTAAGCTTTCAAAGGTTGGCCTTTTGGGAAGACCAGAACCTCAAAAACATATTGATGGAATTTTATATGATATTTTTTACGGTATTAGATGAACTATAGGGATTAATGTGTGTCAATAAGTGAAGGTATGGGGTAGCCTTTTATAAGTGAGGTAGATGTCACTCTTGTAAATAGATAAAATAGTTAAAATATAATAAAGTCATATTCAAGTTGAAGTGGAACCAAGGAAATGAAAATTTTAATATAATATATTTTTTGGTCTAAATACCTTTAAAAAATATCATTTATACAATTTAAAGAGGTATTTTATGACTTACATCTAATTTTAACTCCCCCATTAATCCTTTTAAAGCTTATTGTGGTAGAAAAGTCTTACCTTGTTTACGATTAATAATGAAAAAAAATAAAATTGACATATTTACCAAATTTGGACATGATGATTAAAAATATTGAAACCATTTAAAAAAATTAAATTCCTATAATTTTTGGAAAATTAGTTTAAAATAAGATCATAAAATGCAATGAAAACCGTTTTTAGAAAAAATACATTTTTATGCAGAAAATCAAATTTAATCCAATTCTTTGAATAGTAAAAATTGTTAGATGAATGTTAAAATATTTCATGTAATATATTATCTAAAAATTTAATTAAAATATTTCCTAAATATTTATTAATTTAATTTATAATGATCGAAGCACATTTCACGCATAAAAGTAGTTTTTTTACTGAAAAACATATATTTTTACCTTTAAATGATTTTGTTTTAATTTATAACCAATTTAAAATAAATGAATTACTTTTATTAATGTGTAAATAATAATTATTCATATGTATTATACTCTAAATTATTTTTAAATAAATCATATATGAAAAAAACAATTATCATAAACAAAATCTTTCAAAACAGTTCTTTTGGATCAACGGTATTTCTTAAGTGAATTAGAAATTATTTTCAACAATTTTATTTCATTTAAATAGCATATAATGTGATTAATTTTATAATTTATAATAATTATTCATGTATATTTTTGGTTGTATGATTAAAAAGTTATTGAACACATTAAATTTATTAAACAAAAAATATATTCTAAAATCTAAGGGTGTTTCATGGTTCACATGGAAAGTCATCCCAAATGGATATAAAAGTTGGAGGAAAATATTGAGTAAGAATTCAACCTATACCCTTGTTTCTATTTGAAACAATATCCATTAACCACTATATTTTGTTTATAGTTCACACTTTTAATGTTTTGAATATGAATAGAAAAGGTTTTATCTCAAGTCATTAGTCTCCAATGACTTCTCGAACTATTTGGAAGGAGAGATTATAGGAAATTATCTCTTCCAAGAAGGCTCCCATATCATTATTATAATATTGTTGATTTATTGATATACTTGAAATATTTATTTATCTTTAATAAAAATTAATTTTTATTCTCAAAGTACCCATTTATTTTTATTCTTTGGGATCAATTTTTAGAGTGAATGTGATATTTGGTTTTCCCATTATAATCATTTTATTATGAAAACTATTTACATGATGACTAGTCGACCTATGGAAGAGTAGTTTCCTTCCATATAAAATATAATTCTTATTTACATAAATTAGGTTTTTTATCCCTATGATTATTACAATTAATTAATATATTGTTTTTGAAATGATCATGTGGAGTTTAAATCACTAGAATAATTCACACTTAGTGCGTGAGGTCGATCTTGGGTAAATCATGGGAGAAAAATTTTAATCACCATATATAATCTACTTGGGATAGAATTTTAGGGATCAAATATAATCCAAAAACTAAAGTAATTATTATTTATAGCATGGAGGGTCTTCCCTAATTTTCTATTAACTATAATTTGAATTTTGGAACATAATCAATGTAGGGTTATGCAATTAAATGTCCAGGGTTAACCTATGTACTATTTATTTCCATTATTTATTTTCATATCATCTTTTATAGGGTTCAAGAGTTAAAAAAGTATTTAATCATTATTTATAGGATTTAAACATAAAGTATAATGATTAATGAATAAATGAGGTTTATATTAAATTGATTATTCATTGTTATATTTGTATTTTAAAGTAATTGTTTTCTTTCTTGCTTTATTTTGTTCTGAAATCACTCAACAAACACCCAAAATTTTGTACACTCATTCAATTATTTTCTTTTATTTATATATTTGAACCTATTATGTTATTTTTGATTCAATTACTACTTAATATAATTACGTAGGGTATCAACCATGCTAAACTTAGTAAAAATCTATATATTTTCTGAGAGTGTGCATGAAAAAAATTATCAAATTTGCACTATTTCTAGGGAAGAAATTTTTTTATTCAGGTATTCTTAAATTTTTTTCATTATTATTTTTTTTATTATTATTATTTATTTTCCCTTCCTCACTAAATTATTTTTGGAAAATCAATTGAATCATCTTCTCACCATATTATGTTACTCCTTTCATTTTATCAATGGAAATATTGATTTTATTTATTTTTATCATTTTTTATTATTAAATATAGTTGTCTGTTTTAATATTTTTATTTTCTTTATTTTGATCTTAGGATACCTATTTTTTATAAATGATCCATTTTAGGATAAATTATTTTGATCATACCCAACTAACCTACACATTCTTATAAGAGTATTAATTTATGGTTAGGAAGTTACACAATAATATTTAGAACAACCACAATAACCAATATACAATGAATGCTAGGAAGATTATCTGAGTTAAACCAATTAACTCATAAAAACACATGTTTCAAGGTCAATACACCATAAAGAGTACCTACCCCCTCCAATCCATCAATTATAAATAAAACTCAAACCCACCATTTACAATCACTTGATGGAGATATAGAGAGAGAAAAATGATGAATTTCCCAACCAGAAATGTGAAATGGATGAGTTGAAAATAAAAATTGTTAATATGAACACTTTATTTCATGATTATAATAGAAAAATAGATAATTATTTACAAGAACTATAATAGGGGATGAAAAATTAGTTTTTTTTTACATTTTGTGATGGATAAATTCTAGGGTTAGGTAAATATTTGGATACAACTAATTCATTATCCAAATTTTCAAAAAAAAAAGTATTTCTTGAAGAAAAATTGACAATCAATAATGAATTTGAGGTAGATTTTAATCATCTTTATAAACACTCATTTGATCTTTCCTATATTTAAATATAAACTAATCTTAAAAGTTTTGAAATTTATAAATAAAAAAAATATTTAGATGAAAATGGGGAGACCATAATAGATGTGGTGCATTTAAAAAGAAGAATAGAGTAAACCTTTGTTCTTTTTAGTGAGACACAAGATAAATATGACACACAATTGGAATATTATGAGGGACAAAGTATGAAATATTTTTTAAAATGTTACACTTCATGAAATCAAAATTCAATAATCATTTGACTATTAAATCCCATTATATAAATAAAAAACTAATGATGCCACGACCCGTCCCCCGGATCCAGTTCCGTGACTACCCCAATCCCGCCTTCCATAGGCCAAGGTCTGACAACTAGAACCGAAGGTGTAATCCCTAAAACTGGGAAGACATTGCCTTTATAATCTATAAGAACACGTAACCAAGCACAGAGCAAGATAGGAACACAAGTAAAATGAACTTTAAACAGAGTGAGTGCAGTAAGTAAAAAAAGGCCAGAATACAAGCCCAAATAGAAAGTACAAGTATAAATATGATAGAATACAACTAAAGAAAATTAAAAGTCATCTGCTAGGTCGTCCTTCGAGGATCCTACCTGAAGGGTAGGTACAGATCGCCTCCTCAGCACTCCATGTTCATCCGTCTCCTCCGCGTATCAAGACGTCGTATGGTACACCTCCGGGCACCATCCAGTCCTCATACTCACATCCTCAGTCACCATTGTCCATCGTCTGCACCAAACACTACGAAGTGTGGGTATAGCCCGTGCATGGATGAGTATAATGATACTCAGTAGGGATCCCGAGACCCCCATGATCTCACAAAATTCAAAAAGGTTAAACCACAAAGTATGAAATCAATAGATAAACCTACTTAGGTATATGCCCATACATATACCTAAGTTATCAAATAATCCATCTCAATCATGAGGAAAACACAGAGTTACTGACTCATCTCACACCAGGATTTATTCTAGGGGTAGTAACAAGTAACATCCCTAGTCACATCATCGAACACTTCGGCCGCTAGAGAACCCCTTCTCTATCGAGTATAGTGGGGTCTGCCGCATCACACAGAGGCACTTCCCACTGAACTTGGAGTACTGAGTGACTCTTCCTGTCAAGTACCATGGGGCTGCCGCATCACATAGAGGCGCTCCCCACCATGGGTCTGCCACGTCACACAGAGGCTCTCCCCCTCGTGACTTGCTGAGGTACTCCTCCTGTCGAGTATCGTGGGTCTACCGCATCACATAGAGGCACTCCCCCTTGTGTCCTGATAAGTTACTCCTCCTGTCAAGTACTATGGGTCTGCCGGGTCACACAGAGGCGCTCCCCACCGGGCCTGTCAAGTCACTCCGAGTCAAAATAGTCAGTAGTCGTCAAGTCTCAGCCAGCTACTAGGTTCTCACACTATGCTCGCTCATCTCTGGAAGGATCCACACCACAAGCTACTGTTCGATACTTCAACTATCATGAAGTCCCACAAAGAAGTATCTCAAAGTACCACCATGTCATAGGGGTCTCAATGTAAAAGACGATGCGTCAATCGGATGCTCGATCTTTGAGTTATTAGATTTTTAATCCCAGGGGACAGGTTGGATTCGTGCTCGATCCAACCTGACCATACCCCATATTAATCTAAAACTGCAGTAGGGTATACTCAAAGGGACAGTCATGCTCCAATATTTCCAGCGCCGCTGACGGTTCATCAAACAGACGTCTGGTGCCAAAGTTATGGCCAAAAGAAAGTAAATAGGTCGTAGTGAGCCTGGGTCAGGTCCAACCCGGTCAGACCAACTCGGACCGAACCATTGGGTTTAGCCCAGCCCATGCTGGGCATCCCGGCCCGCTGGGTCTAGCCCGGTCGGCGCTGGGTAGCCCGGCCGACAAGGGCCGTAGGGGTCACGGAGGTCGTGAGGGTGCGGAGGCCGAGGTGGCGTGGCTGGCCGCGGGGCGACTCGGCGAGGCTATGAGGCAGCTCGGCCTGGGCGGCACGGCGAGTCCGCAGTTGTGGTTCGGCTGGGGCGGAGAGGTGTGGCCGCAGTGGCAGTTCGTCCTGGGCGGAGCGGTGAGGCCGCAGAGATGGTTCGGCCAAGGCGACGCGGTGAGGCCGCGGCGGCGGTTCGGCCAGGGCAGTGCGGCAAGGCCACAGTGGAGGTTCGACTGCGGTTCATCCATGGTGTCGTGGCAAGGCCGTGGTGGCGGTTCGGCTGAGGCGGTGGTTCGGACGCGGCGGCATGGTTCGGCCGTGGCGGCGGTGCGTCCGTGGCGGCGGCGCGGCGAGGTCGCAGCGGCAGTTCGGCCGAGGCGACGCGGTGAGGCCGTGGCGGTGGTGGGTGCGGACGGTGGAGGTCGTGGGACGGTGATGGCTGTGGAGTGGCACTGTTGCGTTGTCACCTTTGTCGCGGTCGGCAGTGGTGTCGACTGCCGTTCTTGTTCCCCTTTGTGGTTGGTCGCTGTCCTCCACCATCACAAAGAACACCACAATTCAACAAAAGAATTACGGAGAGGACGTTTCATGTTATTTTGGCCCGCACTCTTCGCATTAGAATGGTAGCAAATGGCTATTATACTTGAATTACAAGAATATTAAGAACGGGTAAGAAAAAAAATAATTCAAACACCCTCCCTTCAAGATTTCATAATTATTCATTCTCAATCCCGCAAAAGAAAAACATTCACGGATCAATCTAAAATAGATAGTTGATTCACGTTCATTGTTTTAGAAGGAAAGAACATAGGAATATAAAATCACTCATAAATAAACCCCTACCTCTTTCGCTTGATGACGTCGACGAGGTCGCAAGGAAGAAGACGAAGTTGTCGACGTTTGTCTTGTCCTCCACACACCTCCAATCCTGGGCTTGTGCGTTGGTTCGTCGTAGTTCAAGACGTTCCTCCTTGGAGGGTGTCCCGAGGAAGTAGTCGAAGTCGGTGTTCTTCGTCGGTGGAGTGTTCTTCGTTGGAGAGCTTTTCTCCCAAGGATCCTTCCTTTTCGAATGATTAATTTCCCCCAACCCACCAAAAAGAATAGATAGCCAATATAATAAAATATGTTGGCATAATTTCAAATTGGAACATTTAATTAATTGATATGGATTAATTAATTAAAGGGGAGGGTTGGTATAATAAATGTTAGAGGAGTTGAAGAGGCTCCCCCAAATTTAATAGGAAGTTTGAGGGTTTCAAGCCTCAGGTGGTCCCCACCACCATAACCCCTCATTGGAGGTTTTACTAGCTCGGTTGGTCCCCACCACTGAGTATTAAATTTGGAGAATAAAACTCATGTGGTCCCCACCACCACAATATCCACAAGTGGGTGGTTACAACAAAATAAAATAAAATGTGTGATTATTTTATTTTATTATTTCCACAAAAAACCCAAAAATTATCTTTCACCCTCGACCAACTACAGTCGAGGTGAAAGTCTCCTTAAGCTAATACTGGCGCTGCAAGTTCAATGATTCCCTCTGATTTCAGTTCCAAGCACCGATTAAAAATTTATAAAAACACGCTAGTGCGTTTACTGAACGTATCTAAAATAAAGTTCAGAAATTCATTTCGAGCACTTCGGGCCTCGGATTCACACGCCGTTAAGTTTCATGGACTCATAAAATTCTCATTTATTTAAAAAAAAATTACATTGAAATTATGGGTCTTTACATTCTCCTCGCCTCAGGGCTTTACATCCTCATAATCCACAACTCAAACTAGGTAAAAAAGTTGGGGTACTGAGCACGCATCAGAGCCTCCCGCTCTCATGTGCTCTCCTAGAGGTTCCTGTGCTGCCAGTGAATGCGCACCAGAGGTATCGACCATCCACAAAGGACCCGCTCCTATTGATCCTCAATCTCTACTGGAACCTCTATAAAAGTCACCCCATCATCAGTGTCCATCTCTCCATGGTTACCCACTCCTATTGATCCTCAATCTCTACTAGAACCTCCATAAAATTCGCCCCATCATCAGCGTCCAGCTCGCCATGGTCAATGATGTGAGAAAGTTCATGCACATATCTCCTCAGTTGGGATACGTGGAAGGCGTCGTGCACCCGGTGAAACTAAGGTAGAAGATCTAAATAGTATGTCACCTCACCAACTCTACTAAGGACCTGAAATGGTTCAATGAATCTCGGAGATAACTTGCTGCCTCGACCAAATCTCTACAAACCTCATCGAGTGAGACCCGTAGAAAGACGTGGTTGCCATCCTCAAACTCCTGAGGTCTCTGTCTCATATCGGCATACAACTTCTGCCTACTCTGTGCAGTCTTCATCTGCTCCTGGATAATCTGCACCTTCTCTGTGGTATCCCATACCATCTCTGGTCCCACGAGTGTTGACTCCCCTGGGTCAGTCCAACACAAAGGTGATCTGCAAGGTCACCCGTACAATGCCTCAAAAGGTGTTATCCCTATGGTGGAGTGATATCTATTGTTGTATGAAAACTCCACCAAAGGAAATTGATCATCCCAGTTATGACTGAAGTCGAGGACATAGGCACACAACATGTCCTCGAGGGTCTGTATGGTCCGCTCAGTCTGGTCATCCGTCTAAGGATGGAAGGTGGTGCTCAAATGAAGTTGCGTCCCGAAAGCCTTCTATAACCCATTTCATAGCCGAGAAGTAAAATGTGCATCACGGTCAAAGATAATCATCGAGGGTACTCCATGTAGCCGCACAATCTCCTCCATATAGAGGCGTCCCAAGCTCTCTATTAAACCCTGCTCTTTGATCGGTAGGAAGTGGGCCGACTTGGTGAGTCGGTCGACGATCACCCAAATTGAGTCATGTCCTCTGGATGTACATGGAAGTCATGTCACTAAGTCCATGGATATCCCATATCACTTCCACTCTGGGACCTAAAAATGTTGAACCAAGCCTGCTGGTACCTAATGCTCCACCTTCACTTGCTGACAAGTGAGGCACCGAGAGACAAACTCTGCTACTGCTTTCTTCATTCCCAGCCACCAGTGTTGTCGTCAGAGATCCTGGTACATATTTCCCACTCCTGTATGTACCGCTAGAGGGGATGTGTGGAACTCCCTAAACACTTCCTCCTGAAGTGACACTGGTACCATGGTATGTTCTCTGAAAAGGATGGCATGCTCCCCACCTTCAGAAAATCCATCAAGTGTATGTCCTGTGGATATTTGATCATGTCGTGCCTCGCAGTCAGTGTCCCCACGTTGTGCCTCCCTGACTCGATGAAGAAGTGGGGGAGTGACTATAAGATACTAAAGGAAAACTACTCTATCTTTATCCACAAAGGATATCTACAAAGCATCCAGCTACTCTGTCGCCTCACCTAGAATCTGTATACTAGACCTCCTGCTGAGTGCATCTGCAACAACGTTCCCCTTCCCAGGAGTATAGACTATCTCGAAGTCATAGTCCTGGAGGAACTCAAGCCAATGTAGTTATCTCAGGTTCAGGTCCTTCTGAGAGAAGATATACCTGAGACTCTTGTAATCCGAGTAGACTGTAAAATGTTCACCCATCAGATAGTGCTGCCACATATTCAAGGTGAAGACCACTAATTATAACTTTGAGTCATGGGTAGCATAGTTCTTCTCATGTTTTCTAAGCTGTTGATAACCATATGCAATCACTGCTCACTCCTGCATCAGGACACATCCAAGCCCAGTCCCTGATGCGTCGTAGTAAACTACGTACCCTACACCCTTCTCTGGAAGCCTCAAGATAGAGGCACTAGTCAGCCTCTGCCTCAGCTCCTGAAAACTCTTCTGGCATTTCTCTAACCACATGAAGGGTTTCCCCTTCTTCGTAAAGGCTGATAGTGGTGTTGCAACTCTAGAGAAATCTGGCACAAACCTCTGGTAGTATTCAGCCAAACCCAAGAAACTTTGTACCTCTGTCACACTACTGGGTGGCTTCCAAGAAAGTACCACCTCAATCTTTGTTGGATCTACTGTAACTTTAGCATCCAATATGACATGTCCCATAAATTGAACCTCTCGGATCCAAAACTGGCACTTCGAGAGATTAACATAAAGTTGGAGCTCTTGGAGTGTGTCCAGTACTACCTACAAATGATAGGCATGCTCCTCCTCAGTAGTCGAGTAGATCAGAATGTCGTCGCTGAAGACTACTAAAAAGCGATCAAGGTATGGCAGAAAGATCATGTTCATGAGTCCCATGAAAACTGTTGAAGCATTGGTTACACCAAATGGCATGACCAAGAACTTGTAATGGTCATACCGACATCTGAAAGTCATCTTCTGCACATCATCGTCTCGTACTCTGAGCTGGTGATAGCCTGATCTGAGGACTATCTTCAAGAACCACTATGCTCCCTTCAGCTGATCAAAGAGGTCATCAATCCTCGATAGTGGGTACTTGTTCTTCACGGTCACCTGGTTCAGGTGTCGGTAGTCGACACAAAGTCTCAAGCTCCCATCCTCCTTCTTGGTGAACAGAATCGGGGCTGCCCGAGGTGAAACACTGGGATGGATGAATCCCTTTCCCTGTAAGTCCTCTAGCTATACTCGCAACTCATGAAGCTCTACAGGAGCAATCTGATATGCTGGTGTAGATATCAGTGTCGTCTCGGGGTACAATTCAATGTAAAAGTCCACCTCTCTACGAGGAGGTATACCTGAAACATCATCAGTGAAGACATCCGCGTACTGGTCCACCACTACAGGATAGCTCGGACTCTCCACATCAATAGCTCCAAGGGTAAGGCTAGCCAACTGATGTGTAATCGACTGCACCCTCCTCTAGGTAAGTCCATCCTATGCTGCATAGGCTCTCTTCTCATCGGTGAAGGTAAACCCGGTCCCATCCATGCAGACACACCGCACTTTGCGCCTAATAGAGTCTATCTGAACATGAACTGTAGATAACCAGTCCACACCCAAGATGACGTCATAAGACCTCGACGCCACTACTATAAGATCCCAACTGAAGCTCTCGCCTCCTAGAGTAACCTCACATTGCTGGAACTAGTGTGTAATCATTGAATCCACTCTCGTAGGAGTCTCTAGCCGTAAGGATCGATCCAACGGCTCTGTTGAAATCTCCGAGCTCCGAACGATGGTAGTTGAAATAAAAGAATGACTAGAACCTGTGTCTATAAGTACTACAGCTAAGGTGGAGTAGACACATATCATACCTCGTATCATCTCTGGAGCATCATGATCGTCGGCCTCTACTGCCTGAAGCTGAGCTCGCCCTTATCCACCTACTCCCTATGGTCGGGGTGGACCTCCTGGTGGTGTTGGTGGTAACATCTCAAATCATCGCCCACAGTCAGCTGCACGGCCAGCTCATCTGCCACATCTGCCTGCTCCCTACGGACCTCCTCGGTAGAACCTCTATCTTTGTCTGGGTGGTCCTTTGACCGTCTGCTGATCATCCGTACGACGGGTCAAATAGTCACAAGCCATGTGACCCTACCCGCCGCATGTGTAACACTACCCACTTCTTACCTGACTGGTTCTGCCTCGGGTGCCCCACACAACCGATCCTTAGTCATGTGGTCATCCACTTGTAGGTCTGGTCCTCTTAGACCTTTGTGATGTCTGTCTACTTCCAGCTGCAGAAGACTCCGCTACGTGACGATTGGTGGTGGGTATCACTTCTGATGACTGCTCAGTAAGAAAACTCTCCACTAAGAGGTCTCGCTCTAACACCCTCGCCTACGTTGGAATACTGAGTGAGATCATCGAAGCCCTGATCTCCCTCTTGAGCCCCTACTTGAAGGTCTGGTCCCTGAAGAATGGGTCCCTCACTATATCAGTGGAGTAGTGTTAGAGGTCAGTGAACCTCGTTGAGTACTGAGCTATAGTCATACTACCCTATTGTAGATGAAGTAGCTCCTGTATGTGCACTGCGTGAAGAGTCGCTGGAACAAACTCTTCCCGAAATAGGCTCTCGAAGTCTGCCCATAGAAGCATCAACTCGTCGTGAACCTGGAGCATCAAGCTCCACCATCTTCCCGTTGTTTCCTATAAAAGGATGGTGGAAAGGATCACCATGAGATCGGCTGGTGTCCCTACCAGTAGGAAGACTCTCACCACAGCCTCCAGCCAATCCTCAGCCTCCATCCAATCCTCAGCTGCCTGTGGGTTCGTCTCTCCCCTGAACCTGGGTGGCCTCTCGTGATGGAACTCATGAAACGCTCTCAAGAGGCGTGCACTCTCTGCTGCTGGGTCTGGTGGCATAGGTGGCCCAATGGTTAATGGTACTGTTGGTGCCTCCGCTGGTGCCTCTACTGGAAAAGGTCCCTGCACCGAGGCCTCATCGCTCGGTGGGCTATCAGTGCGTACAACTCTTGAAACCCTAGCTGGTTGTATGCGTGGAGGCATCCTGAAAAGAAACAGGTGTTCCACGGTCAATAAGTTATACCTGGTGAGCTGATTCAAGAGATAACAAAGAAAAATCTTGGAAACACGCACGCAATTAGTGTTTTCATGCACTGAGTCGGAAATCAGAAGTCAGGGTCCTGGTGTATGGATATGTCGGTCGCTGCACCAACACTGGACTCCATGAACGGAAAACTGCACTCATTACCCTTAACACTATTGCTTCATAGAAAAGATTAGAGTTCTAGTTATTTGGTAAAACTGACCCCTCTGATACCAATTTGTCACGACCCATCCCCCGGGGCCCGTTTCGTGACTACCCCAAGCCTGCCTTCCATAGGCCAGGGGCTCGCGACTAGCACTGAAGGTGTATTCCCTAAAACTGGGAAGTCATTGCCTTTATAATCTGTAAGCACACGTAACCAGGCACACAGTAATATAGGAACACAAGTAAACTAAACTTTAAACAGAGTGAGTGCAGTAATTAAAAAGGGGCTAGAATACAATCCCAACTGGAAATTAAAAGTAAAACTGTGATAAAATACAACTGAAGAAAAGGGAAAGTCAGTTGTTGGGTCGTACTCCGAGGATCCTACCTAAAGGGTAGGTATAGATCGCCTCCTCAGCACACCACATCCATCCGTCTCCTCTGCGTATCAACACGCCATATGGTACACCTCCGGTCATTGTCCTGTCCTGGTACTCACATCCTCAGTCAGTGTTGTCTGTCGTCTGCACCAAACACAACGAAGTGTGGGCATAACCCGTGCAGGGGTGAGTATAACGATACTCGGTAGGGACCCCGATACCCTCATGGTCTCACAAAATCCAAAAAGGATAATCCACAAAGTATGAAATCAACGGATAACCATACTTAGGTATATGCCCATACATATACCTAAGTTATCAAGTAATTCATATCAATCATGAGGAAAACACAAAGGTACTGACTCAGCTCATACCAGGATTTATTCTAGGGGTAGTAACAAGTAACATCCCCATTCACATCGTTGAACACTTCAACTTCTAGAGAACTCCTTCTCTATCGAGTATAGTGGGCCTGCCACATCACATAGATGTGCTTCCCACTAATATTGGGCAGCTAAGGTACTCCTCATGTCAAGTAAGGTGGGTCTGCCACGTCACATAGAGGCACTCCCTACCATGGGTCTGCCACGTCACACATAGGCACTCCCCCTCGTGAATTGCTGAGGTACTCCTCCTATCAAGTATCGTGGGTCTACCGTGTCACACAGAGGTGCTCCCCCTCATGTCCTGCTGAGGTACTCCTCCTATCAAATATTATAGGTCTACCACGTCACACAGAGGCACTCCCCACTGTGGGTCTTCCACATCACACCGAGGCGCTTCCCACTGGGCCTGTCAAGTCACTCCGAGTTGAAATGGTCAGCAGTCGTCAAGTCTCAGCCAGTTACTGGGTTCCCGCACCATGCTCGCTCGTCTCCGGAAGGATCCGCTCCATAAGCTACTGGTCGATACTCCAACTTCCATGAAGTCCCACGAAGAATTATCTCAAAGGACCGCCATGTCATAGGGGTCTCGACGTAATAGACGGTGCGTCAATCGGACGCCCGGTCTGTGAGTTATTAGCCTTTTAGTCCCGGGGGCCTGGTTGGATTCGTGCTAGATCCAACCTGATTGTACCCCATCTTAATACAAAATCACATTGGGGTATACTCAAAGGGACCATCTCACTCCAAGATTTCTAGCATTGCTGACGGTTCATCAAACGGACATCCAGTGCCAAAGTTATGGCCAAAAGAAAGTAAATGGGTCGTAGTGGGCCTGGGTCCAGTCTGACCTGGTCGGACCGACACGGCCTGACCCGGCCTGGGCAGACCCAGTTCGGGTCGACTCGGCCCAACCTACTAGGTCCGGCCTGCGAGGACCGCGAGGGGCCGTAGGGGTCACGGATACCGCTAGGGTACGGAGGCCACGAGGGCTCCACGAAGGGCCGTTGGAGGCCGCAGGGGTGCGGCTGGCCATGGGGAGGCTCGACGAGGCCACAAGGCAGCTTGTCCTAGGTGGCACGGCGAGGCCACAGCGGAGGTTCTTATGGGGCGGTGCGGCGATCCCGCGGTGGTGGTTTGGCCTGGGCGGCACGGCGAGGCCGCGGAGACACTTCAGCCGGGGGGGCTTGTCGAGGTCGCGGCGGCGGTTTGGCCTTGGCAGTGCGGCGAGGCCGCGGCGGTGGTTCGGCTGCGGCAGCGCAGCGGTGGCTGCGGACGGCAGTGGCCGTGGAGTGGTGTTGTCTCCGTCGACGCGGCCGGTGGAGGTGTCGGTCGCCATTCTCGTGCCCATTTGTGGTTGGTCGTTGTCCTCCACCATCGTGAAGAACACCACAATTCAACACAAGAATTACGGAGAGGACAGGCCATGTTAGTTTGGCCCGCACTCTCCGCATTAGAATGGTAGCAAGAGACTATTATACTTGAATCACAAGAATATTAAGAATGGGTAAGAAAAAAATAATTCAAAAACCCTCCCTTCAAGCTTCCACAATTATTCATTCCCAATCCTGCAAAATAAAAACATTCACGGATCAATCTAAAATAGAGATTTGATTCGCGTTCGTTGTTTTAGAAGGAAAGAACATGGGAATATAAAATCACTCATAAATAAACCCCTACCTCATTCGCTTGATGATGTCTACGAGGTTGCAAGGAAGAAGACAAAGTTTTCGATGTTCATCTCATCCTCCACACACCTCCAATCTCAGGCTCGTGCATTGGTTCGTCATAGTCGAAGACGTTCCTCCTTGGAGGGTGTCCCGAGGAAGTATTTGAAGTCGGCGTTCTTCGTCGGTGGAGCGTTCTTCAGTGGAGAGCTTTTCTCCCAAGGCTCCTTCATTTGCCAACGATTAATTTCCCCCAACCCACCAAAAAGAAGAGATAGCTAATATAATAAAGTATGTTGGCATAATTTCAAATTAGAACATTTAATTGATTGATATGGATTAATTAATTAAAGGTGGAGGGTTGGCATAATAAATGTTGGAGGAGTTAAAGAGGCTCCCCCATATTTAATAGGAAGTTTGAGGGTTTCAAGCCTCAGGTGGTCCCCACCACCGTAACTCCTCATGGGAGGTTTTACTAGATCGGGTGGTCCCCACCACCAAACATTCAATTTGGAGAATAAAACTTGTGTGGTCCCCACCACCACAATATCCACAAGTGGGTGGTTACAACAAAATAAAATAAAATGTGTGATTATTTGATTTTATTATTTCCACAAAAAACCCAAAAATTTTCTTTCACCCTCGACCAACTATGTCAAGGTGAAAGTCTCCTTAAGCGAATATAGGTGCTGCAAGTTCAATGGTGCCCTCAGATTTTAGTTCCAAGCACCGGTTCAAAAGTTATAAAAATCTGCTCGTATGTTTACTGAACGTACCCGAAATAAAGTTCAGAAATTCATTCCAGGCACTCTGGGCCTCAGATTCCCGCGCCGTCAAGTTTCGAGGACTCGTAAAATTCCCATTTATTTAAAAAAAATACATGGAAATTCTGGGTCTTTACAAATGAACCCTTCATTATCTTCTCACCTCAAGTAAAAAAACATATATCATTGGGTTGGTGGAAAATATTTCATTGGTGGAGTGGCCTCCAGAGAAAATTTTAAATATATAGGATCATTGAAACTATCTGGATATAGTGGTTCAAAAATATGTAATCTACACCCCCTTTAGATTTTATATGATTTCAATAATTATCTAGCAGTAGATAGAATAAATATGGTGGCTATGGAGAGATATTCCCAGGTTAATTTATTTATTTTTATTTTATTTATGTTTATTAATTTTAAATAATTCTTAATATTTATTTATTTTTTCTTATAGGTGTGTAGTAATATTGATGGTTAAATACCCACCTTCTTAAAGATATCTGATGAAATAAACTAATCAATAAGTTCTTTACCCTCTCATTTTTTGTTATTTATCCAAATTAAAATTCTAAATTTTATCTTAATATATCCATTCATTAGGGTCACATTGTGGAAAATGTAACATTTTAAGTGTGGGGAAAAGGATAATATATTGGGTAGCTTCTTTAGGATTTTAATTTCTGTGTTTTCTCTAATTAAAAAAACAAAAAAATCATCTCATATGCCATTTCTTTGTAGGAATTATTAAAAATTCATGTTTTCTATTTTCTAATATCATTTAAAACATGTTAATAATGAGAAATATTTCATTATTAATGGATAATGTTAGTTGAAACATAAGTAATTAATGATATGATTGGTTATGTCATTATAAAACCTTTGAAAATTTAACCTAATATTTGTGATATTTTTTTAATGGAAATTTTTTCATTTGATATGGCCACAAAAATTTACACACAACCATGGATTGTGAAGATTTTCCTAGTCAATTTAAACTATAATCAAGTTAATTAATCTTTTTTATCTTACATAATGGGTTCTTCTATATGTTAATTTCATATATGATCAGTTTCATAATTTTAATAAATTAAACTATGTGTGTCTACTTATTTGAAAACTATTAAACATTCTTAAAGTAAAAAATATATAATTAAATAAAAAGGGGTGATTAAATTTATAACATATGGTGATATCAAGGTTGAGATCTTGTGGTTTTAATTTTAGTAATGCTTAAGTGAGTGGGTTTTACAATTTTACTACAAATGATAAAGATATGATTAGGGTAAATGAACTAAGTAGAAAAGTTATACTTAACCTAAGTATTCTAAATAAAGGGTGGAAATACAAGACTTAAAATTTTTGGTACACACACACATGAGGAATTATTAGAGTAATGGATTCATAAATTATTTCAACAAGATTAGTGTCATTAGGCTCACTAGATTTTGTTTTGAAAAAATTTAAGATAAAATTAATTTCAAATTTATTACGATTAAATTATTTATGTGATTTTTTGTTTCTTATATTTATATTATGTATTGATAAAGGTTAACAATTATATCTTATGTTATTTCTTAAAATAAATGGCATGTGACTTTTCCCAAAACAGAAAAGGGTAAGTGTGTGGGAGTTGATAAACTATGTTTTTGTTAAAAAATTTATTAATAATAATTTATATAATTCCACCACATTGATATTTGAGTGGACGTTTAATATAAATTTGTAACTAGAGTATGAATTTAAACATTCCAATAATATTTTATTTCTTCCATTTTACTTAACTCTAGTGTTATTATCTGAAAAAAAATTCCATATAAAACTGTGATATGAAATTTTTGTGGAATATTATACAAAAAATAATATACAATTTTAATGTATACCATGAGATATGTATCCCAAATTTTATGGTATGAAAGTGTCCATGGGCTCAAATCCAGATTGTACTTGAAAAAATGGATATCACATTACCATTCGGGCCATAAATTTTTTACCCATAATTAGATCGAGGTGAAATTTTGATATTTATTAAATAATTAAATAATTAGCATTTAATTCAACTGGGTGGATAGATGTTTTGTGTGAGAAATTAGTCTAAAAGGCAAGTCATGTGGGATGAAAATATTTAGGCATAATTCCACATGTAACCTTGTTGTTATTGGAAACCCTAGCCATAAATCACTCTATTTATTTGTGTTTTTCATAATTGGGGAGAGTTTTTATTTATGAGAGTGAATTTAAATATAGTGGTCTCATCCCACTTCTATAATTATTTATAATAAGGAATTCTTGTAGGAAAGGATCTCTTCTAAGATACCTTCTATCTTCTAATTATACTCATGTTTTTTTATTGATGTACCTTTAATATTTATTTCTCTTCAGTAAAAATCAGTTATTATTATCTAAATCTAAATTTATTTTTCTTCATAGTTTTTTAATCTAATAGAGGATATGATATTTGGTTTTCCTATTCTAAAAAAATTCTTATACAAACTGTTTCCATGACGACAGATCCTCCCATAAAAGAGTACTTTTATTTCATAGTAAATATAATTATTTTATCTTTCACTTATTTATTTTTAATCCACTTTATTAATTTAATTCATCAAAATATGATTTATTAATTTATTTTTAAAAGTTTGAATTACTCGTTCAATTTTTTCTTAGTGCACGAGGCTGATCTTGTTTGATTCATGAGAGTAACACTTTAATCATAAAGTATAATAGAATTAGTATCAAATTTTAGGCTTTAAATATAATACAAAAACTAAAATTATTTATATTTATAGGTTTTTATGAAAACCTCATTATACACTAAACATAAGTTTTCTTCGGGACCACAATCAATGTAGGGTTTCATGATTGGATGTCCAAGAGTTAACTTATGGACCATTTATTTCCAATATTTATGGTCATGTTTCATTGAATAGTATTTTTGAGTTAAAAGAATTATGGAATAATTATTGAAGGGTTTAAAAATAAATTATAATGTTGAATGGATAAATAAGTGATAGATTAGATCTATTATACATTTACATATAAGAATTTTTAATGAAATTGTTTTCTTGCACACTTCTTTTTGTTCTGAAATCACTCAAACCCACCATATTTTGTATACTATTTCAATTATTTTCTTATATTTATATATTAAAACATATTAAGGTATTTTTAGTTTACTTTATCTTCAATTTAATTTACAAATTAAATCATTGTGCTATGATTAGTAAAAATTCATAAATATTTTGAGATCATTCATGAAAATGATCATCAACTACTTCTTAGGGATATCTATCATGCTCATGTTTATGTGATTGGATAGAATGGTTAATCAAAGACAAAAAATAATTTCAACATTTATATTTATCCAATATAAAAAAATGTTGTATCTTGGAAAGAATGGGTTTTTTATACTTGTTTGGGCAATATTAGGACAAGGTTTTACCCTTCCAAAACCATTCAAGATATTGTGGAAAAATTTATTTTGTTGGGTAAGACATAGATGTATTTTTTCCCTAGCTAAAATTTTAGGGATATGAAAATATTGCAGTGCCTTGACCCTTAAATCCCCACGTTAATAGAAATATATTTTTATTATTATATTTAATAGTGATATATGTATTATGAATATGTATATCAAGATTTAAATTTTATATATTTATGTTGATTATTTCATTTTTTATGTTCAATTAATTATTTATTATTGATATTTGAATCACCAACATGTATCATATTATGTATTTGATTTTTTATGCTTATTTTGTTAATTTTTTTAATAAATTTATTGTAATTTATTATTGAATTATTAATTATCTTAAAATTTTATTATAATAATTATTAATTTTTTTGAATTCCATACTTGTATAATTATTGTTTGATGATATGTTAATTAGTTAATTTTTTATTACAATAATTCTTGAGTATTAATTTTAAATTTAGGATTTTTTTAAAATTTAATATTTTTTAATAAATTCATACATTAACTCATGGGTCACTAAATCCCCATGGTGCCCCGTGAATCTTAGGCAGAGTTTGTAAGTTTCCTTGAAGTCATGGGGTGAGAATCATTTGAGAAAGTATACACCTCATGTGGGGCCAGGTTGTACTACTATGATATGTCATTGATCCACCCAGTTACTATCCTTATTGAGAATAATCTTTTAATAGAAGTAAAAATTGAAAATATATGTTGTAAATAAATTACCAATTTAAGTTTCAAGAAATCTAATGATAGGTGATGATTCAAATCCCACATATATTCCCAACCTTCTTTAAGGACTCAATTTTTCATGTTTTGTGGGAGAAATTGGTACACAAACCACCCAACCAAAAAATATCAATTAGGAGATATTTGGATCTTGTATAAATTATAGCTAGAGTGGTTAGTATATATAATATTCCCTTGGTCTGATGTTAATTAAATTTGAAGAAAAGAGCATTGCATGATCCACACAAAGATCAAAAAAAAATTATAATTATTAATGGTCGGGCATTAAACTAAAGTAATTTTATTAATGATGTGGCTAAACCATTATGAGCATGAACAAGGGAAAATTGATACTCTACTATAATTCAAATTTTTATACAATAATCATTAAATTTTTGTGGCCAAAAATCACTATAATTTTCAATACTTACTTTTTAATGTCATAATATTGAAAATTTTATCTCAATTTAAATATTTAAGTAAGGAATCATGAAAAATATACATTGCATATTACAAAAAACATAAATGTAATAGAGGAATATATCAATACCATAAAATATTTAAATAGCTCACATAGATGATGAATTGGCCCATATATATCTCCTTGATTTTTTTCAATAAAAGAAGAAATTTTAAACATAATCTTAACTAGTGATGTCACATAAATAGTTTTCTAAGAGAACAATCCACTCTTGGAATTTTTCTTAGTGGAAGGATCTTTTGGACCTTTATATAATAACCACACACATTTTTAATTAATCTTCATATCATTTATAAATTAAGATAACCAAATTTATCATACCAAAAATTAATTTTTTTGGTTCATTTTAACATACCATATGTCTTCCGATTACATTTATATAGGTATACTGTAATTCATATAATAAATTTGGTAGTTTTTTCAATACATGACTCTTATCCAATTTATTAATGGAATTCCATATTATTTTTATTACCCTCAGTTATATACTGAGTCTCATACCCATCTAGTTATATCATTAAAACTTAATAAATTCCCCTTGGACTTTGAAAAAAATAAAACATCCATTATAAAGAACCTTTTCCCATTAGGTAAAACAAAACTTTTTTTACCATCCCTTATATCATATCTATTGAACCCTATATAGTATTAACAATCATTTTTTTGATTTTATATTATAAAAATATTTTCTATTTTTAATGATTGAATGTGTAATGATGTTGATGCAATAAGCTAATTTCTCATCTTGGGCACTATTGGCATAGAATCAACGCATCATCTTACCATAAAATAACCTCACCATGGTGCCTCTTAAGACATCAATAAGATTGAGAGTGACCTCTGAAGTTCATCTATAATAGGCTATGGGGTAGTGATTAGCATGAAGTGTATAAACACATGATATGAGAGGCATTTCCCTTATTAGGAACAAATCCACAACCCATTTAATAAACATTACCATAAGTATGATAATAAAATACCATATAAATTAGTAGACACAAGCATGAGAATGTCATCAAAAATATAGAACTAAAACACTATCTATCAACTATAAATGTAATACACCAACATATGAATCCTCTTAATTCTAGCTAGATCTACTCATGCTTGAACAAATATCACTCAACATTACCCTCGACATAGTCCTATTTTTTAAAAAAAAAATCAACAGGGAATAACAGTCTGAGTGAATGAGTATACTCAGTAGGTTTCTCCTTGGACGTATCTTGTTTCATGAAATAATTCATATTAAATACTCTACAAATGGCATATATAAGTATTAAAAAATTAATAAAAAAACATAATAATGCAAGGAATCTTTCACTGCATGACATATACTACCTCCACTATGCTAAATAAACCACCACCTCATACTATCCAAACCATTAATTATAGTAGATTCAACCATAAAAACTAATTATTTTCATAGTGGGGAATATAAAATAAAAACTACTTAGTAATACACCTAAAATAACAGAAACAATATCCACAATGGTACTACAATATCCCTTTCATCTACTAAACATCTATTAAATACCACATCCCACTAATATTCTTATCACCGTACACTTGTCAATAATGGTTATCACAATTCTATAACATATCATCAACATCATACAATCTTGTAAGTCTATCAAATCAACACAATAATAATCATAGTATAGCAACAAAAATGAATTCATTGAAGCATAAACCACAATTTTTAGACTTTATAATGATTATTGGTTCTATACAAAATTAGAATAAAATATATATTGTAAGATTAATCTATATCATAATTAGTCATATGAATGTGATTCATATTTATGGTAGTGATAGTGGATGGATCAAAACCTATGATAGTAATGAGATTCCTACACCATAACATATGATATAACATCAATTTATGATATATGATATGATCTTGTATGCCACATTTCTTGATTTATTTATCTTTATGAATCATTAAGATTTTTTATTTTAGGATTTATTAATATTATATTATCATAAAAACATTCAATGATCAAAGATATTAAATGGGTATACATTATGTGTAACATAAGGTGAATACTAAGCATTAGAAGTGGAACTCAAGATCCTTAATTGATTTAATTGAGTCAATATAGTGGATGATATACTTATCTTTGATGAGAGTTGAGACTTATAGGACTTTCTAAAGCTCACACTATCCTTATTATTAATTCATCTCTAAGGATAGTTTTTTAAGAAGAAGAGTGACATGAATTGGTCACCCAATTCATGCCCCCAAATAAATTTATTAAGAGTAATAGAAACAGTACGAGCACTTGGTGTAAAGAACATACACTACCAAGGTATTGAGGGGAAATTAGTCATTGATGCCAAATAGTAAACAAGAAAAAGGAAAAAATTCTAAGAGACAGGCCTGAGTCACCCTGAAATTGATCAATATTCCATGAGAAATAGGTGCGACACTACCCTAAAAAATCACTAAATCGAGTGCCCATGCAAGGCAGAAATTCTAAAGTTGATCAGAAGAAAACATCCATGAAAAAACCTGCATCGTATCTCCCTATAGCCAGAAGAAAAATACCCAAAGCATCAAAATCCAAAAAAAAGTATTTTGATAATAACCGACATAAAATCACCAAGTGGTACGCATTGAAGTAACCCAATCAGACAACCACCATAAACCTCTTTAGAAATCACCATCAATATCTAATCAAGATCATCCAACCATCAGCCATGAATCCAACCATAGACAAATCACATCCAAATTCTCTACATAGCAGAACCACCGTTACCCCAGCAAACTGAAACTCAAAGAATAAAAACAGGTTCCACTAAGAATACCAAATAGATAAATCAAGTAATAAAAAATCATTCCTAGGGAATGTGCCTAAAATTGAAATCAGGATTTCTCTTGTATTATTCCTCCATTTTCATGAACATTCACTTTCTGATTTCATGATATTCATCCTTAGAAATTTATTTATTAAAATACTTTAGATGTGTAATTTTATATTGCTCATCCATCCAAGCATCAATTTCCTCTCCCACAAGCTCTTCAATCAAGTAAGATTCTCTAAAAACATGGTACTTGTTACTTTCATCAACTTCCTCCTCATTATCCATGAAAAAATTTTAATGGTCCTCCATGGTTTGGGTTGTTTAAGGTTCTATGTTTACCTTCCTAGATCCATCTAAAGATCTGGTAACAATTTTTTTTTTAAATTAGAGTAGTCCCTATGCCTCTTCGTTCATTTAGAGTTTGGGGTAATTAAACCCTCACTAGATATCATTTGTTTTCCCTTATTAGCACTTGATTTATGATAAGCTTCCTCTATTTAAATGGCTTGGTCCTCATCCTCCTGATGAGAGTCCATAGAATCAGAGAGCTTATCTTGAGTGTCATGAGACTGAAGGTGCTTCTTCTGTTCATCCACTTGAATGGTGGAGACATTAGAACCACTTGTGATAGGAACCAAGGAATCTAAATCATAATACAATCCAATATTTATAGAAGAATGAAATTTAGGTTGTAAAAGATATCTAGGTTCAGACAAATACTTATTGTTCTCATTATTCTTAATCTCTCTAGTATGGTTTCCCTCACCTGAAACGCCAGTAGTACCTGACTGGAAAACCATGATTTCATCCAGGATAGGTTTCATTTTTTCCTTTTTCAATCCATGGAGCTTTTATGACCTCGGGATGTGAGAGATGAAAACACTCTTTCAAGGCATGACAATGTTTAATACATGATTGATAGTAATCGGGTAGTTTTTCATAGATGACGTCCTAGAAAAAACCAAAATCACCATTATGAATCCAAATATGGGAAGGAAAAGCATGAGAAAAATCAATTTATTCACAAATTATTTCAATTGGAGGGTTTGAAATATTCCTCGTCACTGATTCTAGCTTAGGTGGATTTCCAATTAGTATAGAGATTGAAAAAATGGAAGACTATTTGAACAAATGAAATGGAAGACCAAGGAAGCCTATCCAAACCAGAACAATGGGAGATTCACTATAGGGGTAAAAATCTATGGTCCATTTAAGAACCCTCATAAAAAATCTCCCAAAAAACATATATTTCCTCACCCATAAGCGATAATAATCATCCTCATAATACAAATGAAAGACAAAATTGAATGAGTTTATGAGGCCAATGTGAAAACCCATGAAGCCAATGGGTTCAAGAGATTGTCTCAAGAATTTTAACAATGGTATATTCTTAGAAATGTTCCCAAAAAGAACAAATCGAAAATCTGATGAAAGCAGGCTTACCTCGGTTGTCAAGAAAGAAATCATCGGTTGTCCACAGTGATGAAAATGATTTGGATGAATTCAAGGGTTATGCACTGCGACATCATTAATGTGAGGCGTAGGGATCTCCTTGGTTCTTCCCGCAACCACATCAATGAAGGAGCATGGAGTGTTTGTGTTTTCTCACTCGCCCAAAATTGGGTTTATTGGCCTCCACATATTTGAGGATAATGTGATAAAATACTTTTTGGAGATGAAGGGGTCCTCACATATCATACATGGATTCTAGTGTCCTATGTACTACCTTTGGATGAAATATCTTGAGTTTTGTTTCTTAGTTATATTGATCAAGCATACTATATAGATATGTAGTTCACTAGACTTGAGGTACACAACATTATTTTATGTTATTCATTTTACATATTGATTTTATAGTGATAAATTCGAATTAAATCAGTTTGTTCCACTTTTTATGATCATGTGATTTTCTAACAAAACCAATAAGTGGTATTTGAACCACCTTCATCATGGAATACATATGTTTTTATAATACTTTTATAAAGAACATATATATCATAAGATATAGTTTAATACATCATAAGCTATTATATGATGTGGATAAATGTTATCCACTAGATTTCCAAGTTGTTATATATGATATATGACATCGTATGGTGCGATTAATGTGTTTTTCTATATCATAGGGTAAGGAAAGATGATTTATACTGTATAATTCATCAAAAATAATGATTTTACATTATATTTGAAGCTACAATAAGCAATATCATAGTCTCTAATAGATGGTATGATGCTTCCAGAATAGAGTTTCATATCATTATGGTGACATGAAAGATATATCTGGTTATGATAGAGTTAAAATATTTAATCATTCTATACAATATAACATATCATAAGAGCTGAAATTCTTGTAGTGTTTAAGTCTATTATATAAATTTATCTAAACCATGACATATGATATAGTATAAAAAAGAAATTTTATTACTTTATATAAATTTCTTATAGTTTATAAGTATTTTCTAAAAGATAAGTACAAGGAATTATACATGGAATATTTTTATTCCTAAATTTAATTTGAAATATTCACATAAATGTATCGTGTTTGGTAAATAAGTTAAATGATAATTAATTTACTTATTCCTATTTAAATATTTATATATATAATTTTTTTATATGATGTGAATATTATATATGAATTTATTTATTTTTTAAAAAATCTTATAAAATTGGCATACCATGTATTACATGCTAGGTATAATAATGTAAGATTTAGTTTTAATATAATTTAAATGCAATATATTATCAAGTTATGGGATATAATTTTGAGGTTGATTATAATTTATATATGTTAGGTGTCAAAATTATGATGAAATTGAGGTATATCTTAAGTATTTTACCATGGGTAGTGGGATTTTGGGTTAGGATTCTCACTATCCTAGGGACTTATGCTATATCTAGAAAAAAGTTGGTAAACTATCTATCACACCATGCTTACTCTTATAGGGTTTTTAGTTGCATATAATTTTAAAATTTTACATGGAAGGGTTTAATATATGTTATGAATGTGATGAATTTAAATATAGGTATATATTTTTGGATTCTATTTTTGGGTAATAATTCAAAATTTAATTTCTATAAAGAGTTACATAATAATAAGGTTTGAACATATTAATTTTTTTAAAGGAATAGAAAATTTAAAACTAAATTATAAGAATAAAAAATACACATAAAGACAAAACATGAAACAATAATGATTACATGAGATGCAATAGTTATAAATGGAATATCTATAGTATGCATCAGTAAATGGTGATATCACCCCATCAAAAAATTAAGTGTAAGATTCCTTTTAAAGAAAACAATAGTCAAGAAATCAATCATCCAAATAGGTAGGTAATGTTAAATATGGGTGCCCATGTATTATTATATGTAAGTCACATTGATTATGGATGACCCTAATAGGATTAAATACTCATATTCAAATATAAACATTGGTTTATACTTAGTTATGTGACCCCAATACGATTAGGTGCCTAGAAAAATATATTTAGGATAATTTATATGATGAATTGGGAAAAGGGTTGTCCGCCTAACTATATAAGTGTCAATTTTGAAATGATTGACATGATGGACTACCTAAATAGATAGATATTGGGATAAATTATAAAGTAACCTAATATTTAGTAAAATATAAATCTTGTCACAGTAAAGGTAATGATATATGTGGTAATAATTTTAGTGGAAGTACTTCCATTAAAATTACTTGATAAAAATATATAAAACATGACACTCATCCATAGATATGTCTTTGTAATAGATTATGGAATCCAACATAAATATCATTTTGAGGTCACTTATATGTAATAACTATAATATAATTCTGGATTATTATCTAAAGTTATAAAGTTTTCTTAAAATGAATCATTCTAATATTATGCATGTGATTATTATAGAAATAAATTTCTCTAAATTTGACTACTGGATATTAGATATCAGACATTCATCGCACATTTATGATGATGAACAAAGACTCAAAAAAAATTGGGAATTTATTAAAGGTGAAATATATCTATGTTTTAGTAATGGATAAATAATTTCTACATTAGAAGTTAGAACTTATGATATAATTAGGCCTGGTGGAATAGTTATATAGTTAGAAGACTATTATTATGTTATTATCATAAATAAATATTTTATTTCTATATCTTGTTTGTATAAGAAAATATTTTAATTGAGTATTAATATCGAAAAAAAATTCTACATAATTGAATGAAATATTTTATGGAATTGGGAATAAGATAAATGTTTTAAACAATTTATAAATAGATAATATAATCTATAATTTTAAAGATAAAAATGTTGAGGTTAATTCTAGAACCAATTATTTTTTTCATTTATTCCTTGGACATATATATTTAAAACATATCCAAAGAATCTATAGAGATGTATTTTGGGAATCATTTGATTATAAATCATTTGAAAATTATAAATATTTTTTATTAGGAAAAATGACTAAATAAAAATATAGTGGAAAAGGTGAGAGGGATAATATACTATTTGATCTTATATATAGTAATTTTCTTAGACCAATGAGTACTCACACAAGTAGTGGGTATAGATATTTTTTTTATCTTTACTGATGATTTTAGTTGATATGTTTTTGTTTTTATTATGAGATAATAGTTTTTAACCTCTAAAAAGTTAAAAAAAATAAAAATAAAGTATAGAACCATCTTAGTGTTAATATTATCCTATTATATCGGGGCAATGAATACCTAAGCTAGGAATTTACTAATCATTTGAGATATTATGGAATTGTTTCAAAACTCACTCCTCTACAATCATTGTAATGGAATAGTGTGTATGAGAAGAGGAATAATACCATGCTAAATATGATTCAGTCAATTATTTATCAATTTGAACTTCCATTATCATTCTTGGGGTATGCTCAGGAAACAACTACATTTATACTTAACTACATTATATCTAATGAATTCATAAAGATATTATATGTGATCTAGATCAAAATACCTCCTATTTTTTATTTTATGGGGATTTGGTGTTTTGAATCATATATATAATGTTTAGAATCTGAAAAACATTACCCTAAATAAAAAAAATTGATTATTTTTTTGATTATTCTAATGAAACTATGGGATATTATTTTTATAATCCTATTGAAAAAATGTGATTGTTACATAGTATGGTATTTTCCATAAGAAGGATCATATAAAATGAGGTTTCAGCGAGAGAAAAATTAAACCTAGGGATATACAAGATAAATAAATAAGAAATTTTGTAGAGGTGGAAAATGTCCTTGTTCTATAAGATTTTATAGAGACAAAACTGAATTCAACTATAGAATAACACTAAAGGTATGGTAAGATTTTATAATAGTCTAATAGATATTGATTTTTAGTAGATGATGATAATGAAGTATTGATCATAGGTAATCAACTTACTACCTACCAATATTCCATTGAGATAACTAATTCCAACAAACTATTGGACACCATGAAATTTGAGATGAAATCCATATACCCGAACTAAGTATGGAACTTGGTAGATACACCTAAAGAAGTGAGACCCATAGAGTGTAAGTTTATTTTATATAAGAAAACTGGCATGTATGGAAGAGTGTCTACCTATAAAAAATTCTTGATAGAAAAATGTTATAAAAAATCATAGTATTGACTATAAATATACCTTTTTCACCAATTGTGATGATAATTTCCATTTAGTTATTTATTTCTATAATAGATCATTATGATTATGAAATATATCAAATGGATATCAAAAATATTTTACTTAATGGGAATTTATTATAGGATGTGTATATGATAATATGATAAAATTTAAAGGTTTTAAAGTGCTAAATGATTTAGTGAGGTTTTCAATTTGCAGTTATGCATTTATAGATTGATGAAATATTCTCAGTGTTAGAACATATGGTTTGATAATTCAATAAAATAGATTTGTTTCATAAATAATGAATATGATTAATATGTATATAATGAGTTTAGGGATAATTTTTTGATAATTATAGTATTTCATGTGGATGTCATACTTCTTATTGAAAATGATCTCTTGACTTTACATTTTTTTAATTTTTTGTTAGGGAAGTGCTTCTAGATGAAACACATGGGAAAAGTATCTGACGTACTAGGTTAAATGATCTATAAAAATAGATCAATGTTTTTTCTTAGACTGAGTTAAACCATGTATATTAGTAAATTGAAAAAGTTTTTTCACATAGAAAACTAGAAGAAAAGTTTTTTTCTATTGTTTTGTGTAATGAATCTTAAAAAATTTAAAACCCTTCTTAATAGTTAGAAAGGATAGATAAAATTATTTATGTATAACATAGGATCAATCATGTATGTTATGTTATGTTCTCAACTTGATATCTCTTATACCATGAGAATAACAAGTTTATAAGAATCCAATCATGGTGAGATTCAATCAATTGTTGTAAATATAATCCGTAAATACTTGATTAAAAGTAAGGATATGTTCTTGGTATTCAGTGGTGATGATGATATCATTATAAAGATTTACACTGATTATAGTTTCTAATATTGTATAGATGATATAAAATAGAAATACGGTTTCATGTTTTTCCTTAATAATATAGATGTCAATTATAAAAGTTCAAAAAAAGATGTTGTGGTGTACTTGATAATAGAGGAAGATCACATTGCAGTATTAGATACCATGAAGGAAGATATATATATCAATACATTCTTTACTGAAATTTTATTGGTTTCTAAAATTGACAGAGAAATTAAGATTTACCATGATAATAATGGATATATTTCTCAATATTTGGAAACCAATATCACCAAAGTAATATACAAATTATTAAAAACACAATATCAATTTAGAAATCATTGAGAGGGTTTCTGTAAATATCTATTGGGTAGATCCAAAGAATAATGTAAAAAATCCATTAATGGAACCACTTCCAAAAATAATAAGAATGAGGGTCATGTTGAATCTATGAGTATTAGATATATGATTTATTAGATGTAATGGTTGTAAAATATATCATGATTTTATAATGAGTTCAATCACCATTTATTATTCACTCATGTGTGTTATATATATTTAACATGTAAAATAATTTGATAATAACACCTAAATGTATGACTTTGAGTTTTCATTGATGAAAGATCATCATCACGTATTATGGGTTGTGATGATATATTAATATTATCACAAGTATAAGCCTCATATATGGTATAGAGTAGACTCATGTGATAATAAGTTGAGTCTTATTACCTGGATTGAACCATGCAATCTTATCACATGAAATATTATATGGACATTGATATACTTAGGGTGTATTATTAATATGAATCCCCACCTGATGTTCAAAATATTCTTAGCATGTGAGTATTAAGGATGAGATAATTTGGGAGGGGGTATGTTACTGATCATGTTATCAATTGATTTTAACAAAGATGGGATTTATCCTCTTATTTGGAAAGTATGATATCTAGTCATGTGATTAAATTTGACCAAGGAAATACATTCCCATGCTTATTTTGGAGAAATGTGATGTTATTAGCTACTTAGATGGGTGATATATGAAGTTTTAATTCAAAATTGTATTTCTATTTAAAATAATCATGAATATATGAGTTGGCCTATACTAGATTGATATGTTCTATATATAGTGGTCACTAAATGTGTTAGAAAAATGGATTATATAATTATACATATGATGTATCATATATATATATATATATATATTATAGTGGACATGTTCATATGGAGATATAAGTATGTTTGATTGAGATCCTACTAGAACCCTTTATAACCTGAGAAATAATGACATTTTTCTAGAGGTCACTATTTTCTTACATTTATGAATTAGAGAATTCATACCAGTTTTCAAAAATTAATAAAAATGTAAGGACTTTGAGATTTCAGGAATATTATTTTCGAATGATACAAAGGACCATAGGGTTTTATAGTTAGTAATTAGAATAAGGGTTATTTTTTTATAAAGTATTTATTCCAAAATATAATAGTTTGATAAAATGTATCCAAATGAGTTTGTATAGATTCACAAAGAGTTATAAATATTTTTTATAAAGTAATTACAAGATTTTAGATTAAGTAGGAGATTGTTAGTTATGCACTAAAATAAGTTAAATTGTATTTTATGATTCATTTATATCATAACCAGTGATATTTATGTGATGCATATTATGGGAAGTGATATGGTCTTGATCACATGTTATGATAGGCATGAGACTCCTATTTCATAGAATATGATAGAACTATGATATATGATAATTGATATATGATATATAATATAATATTGCATGAATCATCTCCTGAATGGATTATATTTGGTTATGGATCATTGTGATGATTCATTTATGATTTTATTACTATTATATGGTTATTGAATCACTTAACAATCATAAAAATTAAATGGGTATATGTTACATGTGACATATTGAAGATTCTATGCCTCAATAGTGGAATTTAAGATCCTTTATTGATTTAATTATGGATATATAAAGTATAATATCCTTTCAATTGACGAGATTAAATATTTATAATCCTTTTAAGATCTATTTATCCCTTTTCTTCATTTATCTTTGAGGAGAGGGTGTTATAGCACCTTTTGGAGATTAAGGGATCCTTATTTAGTATACATGAATTCTAGTGGTCTATATAGTACCTTTGGAGGAAATATTATGAGTTTTATTGATTAGTGATTTTAACCACACATACTACATTGAGATAGAGTTCACTGGACTTGAGGTATACACAATTATTTTATATTATTCATTCTTCATATTAATTACATAATGACATCTATTTTTTAAAATAGGTTTCTTATGATATTTATGAGCATGTTATATTAAAAAAACATATGATTGAATCTACATGTCCTTGGAAAAAATACATTTAATAACTATCATTAAATCACATGAATCCATTAGACTAACACTTCCTCAAAATTATATAATCATCATCATTCCTTTAAGTCTAACTCATAAACCATAATTTTTAGGATACACATTGATAATTAGATAGTAATGAAAAGATATTGTTGCACTTTGAGATTTTTTGAAATATTTTTTTTCAAATGAAATAAATCTTTTTTATATTTTTCATTACATGTAACACTAATTTTAGATTTCATTACATGAAACACTGAGTTTAAACAAAACATTACATACTATTAAAATATTATTATTTAAAATGATAGTTATCTCCTGTGTCATTGGGGTGGTGGGTATGAATATGATTAAATAAATTATGAAAATATAGGTTTTACAAACACACACACACACACATATATATTGAATTACTTTGTTTCCAATTAATTATAAATGAAAATAAAATCTATTTGAAAATAAAGAGAATCATTTTTTGAAAAACTATTTTTATATTCACAAACATGTTTTACCTAAATTAAATAAACAAATAAATTTTGGTGAATGATTTTAATGAAATTTATATATTATATATTCAATAAAATGTTTCACATCCATCCTATGATTTTTCTAGAAAATAGATGAGATTAAATCCAATTATACGCTTTAAAATTATATTTTTTCTAAAAAATAGTTTGGCCGAAATTTTATGCACTTATTTTAATACTAAATTTTGAAACCATTATAAAATATTTTTTTAAATATAAATTTTATTTTTATAATTATCATTTCAAAATTACCTTATATTTAAGTTTTTATAATTTTCTGAAAAGATTAATTTGTTGATGAATAGTGAAAAATATTGAGGTTTAATAAAAAACCTTGTTTTTGTTTAAATTATTTATAAAGTTAAAATATAATTTAGAATGGTTTTAAATTAAAATTAGTTAAAAAATATATATATTAATCTTATTTAGTCATTGTAATAATTTTTATATTGAAATATTATATAAAAATTTTGTAAACTTTTGAACATTCCTTCTTTGAAAACTCACTTTCTCATCGTACATGCAAGATTAATTTTAAATTAAAATTTTACACTTTTGTAAATTTAATTTTTAAAATTTATTCTATATTTGGAATTTGAATAAATTATATTAGATATTAATTTGAAATTAATTTTTTACCATAATGAATACTGAAAACAATAAAGATTATTTATCGCAGTTAAGGTAAACATGGGCTTATCAGGGGGTTAAACTAAAAATATTAGGGTTAAAAGAACATAAAAATATTTCTAAAACTATTTTATAACCATATTTCAACCCTATAATGTATTAATATCTATAATAATCAATTTTGGAGTCATTTTTCTTATGAAAAATGTATTCACACCTTTTTTCTTTTCAAAAAGTTTAAGTGTGCCACTCACCTCACTTATAAAAGGCCCCCACTCTCTTCTACTCTTAACTCCTTCAAACTCTTTTGGTTCATCGAATACCTACCAAAATAACTTATAATATTATTTATTATTTTTCTAGAAGCCTTATTTTTGGCATAAGTCCAATCTAGGAAGGATTTTGTTGAAAACCTACGGAGGGTACATGAAGAAGAGGTAATGTTCTTCAACGAGCATTTTTATAATATTCCTTCCTCAACCTCATTAAATTCTTATTAAACCATGATTAAATAGTAAACATGTTATATTATATATATTAATATTTTTTATTCTAATTTAATGAATATAAACCATCCCCACTTATATAAAATGCCTTACAAAACCATCATTCATGTGAACGATAAACTATAGCCTCGCGAACCGATGTCATTATTTTTTTCCATTACCACCTCTCATAGTTGTGTATGATGATATATATAATGTATTAATATGATATTTATAACATAATTATACCTATGGAGTCATTATATCTTATATAATATTTTTTACTTTCCATTATGTTGGAGATACAATAACGTCGATCGTGTGTATGGTGGACTACTGCCTCACAAAGTGATTTGATTCATTTTCAATAATGAATAACTTGGAAAATAATAAGGAAACATTTATTGAATATATGTGATATATGTGAAATAATTATAATATTAATTACATATTTATCATTATGAAAATATAATACATCGTTTTCTTTCTTAACCATTCACTCACTGAAATATGATAACATGGTTCATGTATGTGTGGACTACGACCTTCAAAAAGTGATGTGACTCTCTATTTTCATCACCACACCACATATATGATATTTATAAGTACATTTAAATAAATAATATGTTATTTATGATATTATTATCAGTATTTGAAGATAAAATATTACTTACATCATTTCTATAGTGATTTTTGATATATGGAAATGTTACTCATGCGTACGTACAACCTATCATCTCCATGATCATAACGTACTTTGTTTATCAAAGTAATATTAAATTATTGGTATTAAAAGTATTATTGATTTATAAATATGATAATTATTTCATTATAATTATTTTTTATAAAATGGAACCATGATCAATTTAAGAGGACCAAAAATAAAAAATCAAAACATACATGAAAAAAACAGTTATTGCCTGAAACATGATTTTAACATGGAACTATTAATAAATGGGTAATAAAAGGTACTAATAAAATAATATATGGTATGATAAATATAATTATGGTTCTTTAATATATTTATAATAAACATATATTTATTATCTACTAGGTTTGAACATGTATGAATGAATTTGAGGCTTATAGTAAAAGATTCATATTATCTCTTTTATTTTTAGGAAACATATGAAATTTCACCTATTGTTTATCTTTGTGTGTTGTATATAAATAACTTTGAAATTTTATATCATGAATATACTCCTTTTCATGATATTCAAAATTTCATTTTCTTTTATTCTTTTTTTGGGGCTTACTATTCAAAATATTAATAATGTGGTAAGGGATTTTCATCTCACTTTTTACTTCTATACTGAACATGAATGTATTTTATGATTTTTATACTGAAAGTAATATGTATTTACATAGCCATTTTAGGATCTATATTTCAAGGTATTTATAGTTCAAAAGTTACCAAAGTGTTAATAGATGTTTTCTCAATTTTCATTCCTTGAGACATATGTAATATTATGCACCTATATTCTATTATGAGGTGTATATACATACCATTTGAGATGTAATATTATGAATTTATTTATTATCAATATATTTTAAGTTTTATTTAATGTTATTTATTCATGGGGATTACATTTCAATGTTACCAAAGAGGTAAATATTTCATGTTACCATCTCATCAGTTATCGAGCTTGTTTATGATTATGTTTCTGATGATGAAATATTATGATCAATTTCTCAATAAAATCATGAATATTATTATACTCTGGTTATTTCATGAGAATAAATGTTTTCCCTTAATTTTCATTTCTTTATGTACTCAAGAGTTCAAAATAATTTTTTTAAGAAAAATCATCTTTATTTCTATCTTCAATCGAAAACCTTTTTTCTTCTAAAACCATGTTTTCAAAAAAAATCAAAAATGTTTCTAATATTATTCAAATGATTTATTAAATAAATTTGTACCCACTTTTTTACTTTTTAAAAATGTTTTTAAATGAATCTTAATACCATTTTCCAAACATTTTTTATTTGGATTTTATTAAATATTTTAAAGGAACTATTGTTTTTAATGTGTATGGAATGAATAAAATTTACCACCATCATAAACATTATTTTATTTGAATATTAATTTATAAGTTTTCAAGGCTATTTTCAAAAAAAATATTTTCAATTTTTTTGTTTTAAAACGTTTTTTCAAAGTAAAAAGGATATTTTCCACAATAAATTTTTTAAATGATTTTAAATCTTCTTTTATAAGTTTTCAAAGTTATTTCCAAAGAAAAGTATTTCAAATATATTGCATGAATTTTTAGTTTTAAAAATTAATTTTCAAAGAAAAGTTATTTTCATCAATAAATGTTCAAAGTGATCTTTCAAAATCATTTTTATCTAAAATGACATCCTTGGATGTTACTTATGAATTACTGGAGATATTTTCCAAGGATACCATTTTTATTCTTTCTCTAAATGGTTTATATTTTGAATGATAAGATGTTTATGAAACCTTTTTCTCTCCCACGGGTTATACAATTAAACCTATTTCACTTCCACAAGTTCTTTCATGATAAAATTATTATGAAACCAACTTATTTTCACAGGTTATGCTATAATGAAATGATGGAATAATTATGAAAACTATCTAATTTCTATAGGTTATGATATGATGAAATGTTTAAAAAACTCAATTCATTTCATGGTTTCAGATATAATGAATGTTTTATGATCTAGTGGCATACATATGTATGATTTTCATTATTTGATGGGTGAGATCTATATATCCTTTCAATGAATTGGGTAAATATTTATATCTCATGAGATAGATAGGACAAGAATGAGGAGTGAACCAGGTTTATTAAGGGACTTTGTCTGCTAAAATGGTATTGGGAGTGAACCTTGAATACTATGATGATTTGGTGAGTGAAGTTATTCCACAATGATAACTCAATGGTGGAAATAGAGTCTTTCCCAACACTTTTATTCCAATGGTTTGAACAAACCATTGGTACACTGGTTTTAGATTAGCCTTAACCAATGGTTTGTTCAAACTGTTGGTATACTGTATTTAGAATCATCCTTTCCCAACGGTTTGAGTAAACCATTGGGAAATATTTCGTTTTTCTAATGTATACCAATAGTTTTTTAAAAAATTTGGCAAAGTTTTCCCCCAAATACATAGTAGATCTGGTTCCCCCGTCTGTGCGATTGTAGCCCTAAACCGAAGCTCTCCCGAAGCTCTCTCTTTACCCTAGGCTGCGAAACTCCTTCCACCCGATAGATCCATCTTCAAACAAGCAAATTTTTAGTTCTACACTTCAAATATGTAAGTGGTACATCAGTTTTAATGTTCTACGTCTATTTTTTTTGTTTTCTATTTTGGTTTGGCCTAAACCAGAGGTCCATTCAGTATATGGCATGGTATACCCCATAAGTGCAATTTGATTTGTTTTCTATTTTTGTTCTACACTTCAAGTGTCATTATTATGTGAATAACCTTTATTTGAAGTCTTTATATCCATTCCTTTTGTGCAGAGTTAGTGAACCATTGAACTAATGGAGGTGTTGGTGAGATGTATCCCCACTCAACGATGGTAAAAGGTTTGTTTAGTCATATTTTCTCGAGGTGGGTAATGGATATAAGGATGGTCTATGTGAAGGGATTGGGGATGGTTGGGGTAGTGGTGTAGGTGGTTTTCCATTTTTTAGTGGGGTGATATGGTGGTTTCTATGGACTTTAGTTTATTTGAAAATTGGATTTGTATTTTGTATTTGTAGTTTTTGTTCAATGAATAATGGGAAAGGTAGTGATATTGAGGTTGAATTGGTTGTTGGTTGGGTGATGGATTGAAATTGTGATGTTGGTTGGATTGGGTATACGTAATTTTAAAGGTATTATATGGGTATTGCCTCCTCGGAACACCCCCATCCACACCCCTTGGACACCCCCACCCCCTAGACAGCCCCCACCACCTTGTACACTCCCCCTGGACACCCCCCATTGGACAGCCCCCCACCCTTGGACCCCCCCCCCCCCACATTGAATAGCCCCTCCCCCACCCCCCAGCACCCCACACCCCTTGACACCCCCACCCCCTAGACAGCCCCCCAACCCCCTGAACACCCCCACCCCCTAGACCCCCCACCCCCTTGGACAGCCCCCACACCCTTGACACCCCTCACCACATAGAAAACCCCACCCCCACCACCCATGGACACCCCTCACCCCCAAGGAAAGCCCCCTTGGACATCCCCACCCCCTAGACACCCCCACCCCCTAGACACCCTACCCCACTGGACAACCCCCAACCCCCTTGGACAGCTACCAACCCCTAGACCCTACCCCCCTAGACACCCCCACCCCTGTGGATATCCCACCCACCCCCCGGACACCCCCACCCCCTTGGATAGCCCCCCGGACACCACCCCATCCTCTAGACACCCCCAACCCCTAGACACCACCTGCCTCCTCTGGATAGCACCCACCCCCCTGAACAGGCCCCCCCTGGACACCACCCCACCCCCTAGACACCCCCACCCCTAGATATCCCCCCACCCTCTAGACACCCCCACCCCCTTGGACAACCCCCCTGGACACCACCCCACCCCCTAAATACCCCCCACCCCCTAGACACCCCCACCCCCTTGGACAACCCCCACCCCCTAGACGCCCCCCCTGGACAGCACCCCGCCCCCTGGACACCACACCCCCTGGACACCCCCACACCCTTGGACAGCACCCCCAACCCCCTGGATAACCCCCCCTGGACACCCCTCCCTCTAGACACCCCCACCCCCTGAGCACCCCACCCCCTTTGACAGCCCCCCAACCCCCAGGACAACCCCACTGTACACCCCCCACCCCTTGGACACCTCCCACCCCCTAGACACCCCCACCCCCTTGGACAGCCCCCACCCCTGGACAACCCCCACCCCCTGGACACCCCCACCCCCTTGGACAGCCCCCCATAGACACCACCCCACCCCCTAGACCCCCCACCCCCTTGGACAACCCCCCATGGACACCACCCCACCCCCTAGATACCCCACCCCCTTGGACAACCCCCCCCCAGACACCACCCCACCCCTGGACACCCCACCCCCTTGGCCAACCCCCACCCCTGGCCATCCCCCTGGGACACCACCCCACCCCTTGGACACCCCCACCCCCTGGACACCCCCACCCCCTGGATATCCCCCCCTAGACACCCCCACCCCCTAGACACCCCCACCCCCTGGACTCTACCAAAGGAAGTATAACAATATTTTTGGGAGGTTCAGACCATAAACATTAACCGAGGATGAGTTATATACTTTGGATGAAATAATTTCCACATTTTATGTTCTCATGGATAACTCAACCTCCATATTTTGAGGTGCTGTTTGAATAGTTCTACTAAACATAAAAGATATAAAAGAATGTGTAGAACCAGAATCAAATAGTAAATTTTTTATTCTTGAATGAATAACCAATGTACCTATCACCACATCATTATCAAGTTCTACCTCAATAGTAGTTATAGAATATGACCTTCCTTTCTACCATCGTGGTTGTCATTGATTGCCTATGATAACCCTTGTCTTAGGGAATTGTCTCACATAATGACCATATTCCATGTAATTGAAACACTACAATACAGGCTGATTGTTGATTTTAACCTTCCTTTCTTCTTCCACATTAGCAGGATTATTCATATCCCTTCAGTAACTATTAGTTATATTCCCCTATCTTCCACATTTGAAACATCTCCTGGCTCCCCTTAGGCAGTTTCCAGGATATTTCTTCCCACACTTTTGACACATGGGATGTTTGGTTTTCTTTCCATCATGGGATTTATTTATTTTTCCTCCCATATTAAACTCTATTTTACTCTTTTTATCTTTGGGCCCATGAGACCAATGAGATTCTATGATCTCTATTTCAACCTTAAGGGAACAATGTACAATATACTCATAGGTGTCTAAGTCTTGAATCACTAATAGTTTTAATATACTCGGCTTTATTCTACTAAAGAAGCAATCCACCTTGATTTCAGTGTTCAGGACAAAGCTAAAGGCGTATCGTCCAAGCCTTAAAAGTTTTCTTCATACGCCCCAATAGAATCATCTTCCTTTTTCTTCAGTCTAAGGAACTCCCTTTCCATCCTAAGATAGATATTTTGGGGGAAATATTTATTGAAAAATATTTTCTTGTAATCTTTCCATTCCATGGAATCAATTTCCTCCTTGGACTTTGTGTTTTTGATCTGTGTACACCACTGATCAGCTTCCCCATAAAAATGATAGATCACCAATAAGAATTTCTCTTCTTATGAGAATTGAAGGAAAAATAATATCTTCTCAATAGAGTTAATCCATTATTACATGATGAGAGGATCTAAATATCCACTAAATATAGGAGGTATTTGTCGCATAAAGTATTCAACCACCACTTTCTCTTTCTTAGGAGAAGGAGGGAGTTCCATGTGATTCAAGTTATTTTTTAATATTTGATCCAATTGTGTTAGTGTAGAGACCCGAAGCATGATGTACATTGAAATTACATTACTTTTGAGGAATACTTAGTACATAACAAAAACACACACACAAGGACCGTAATAGTTTAGTGTCTTTGGAAACTCGGAATATAATCTTCTAATCATGGTGAAAGATCTTCAACATCTCCCGTAAAGATCTTCCTTTTTTTATACCTAAAACCTTTCTTTATATCCTGGGGAAAAGAAAACATAAAAGGGTGAGCTCAAACGCTCAGTAAGGGTAAACAAAAGAAATATCAATCACATCATATTCATAAGAACATAACATTTTGGAAATCTTAACCTGCAAAAGAGATCATAATATCATAACATGGGATAAATCATATTAGTGAAATGTAATCCCAATAATCATAACTTAAAACATGAAACATTGTGGCATACACACATAATCATAGAGAATCATTTCTTATTAGTCAAGACTCATTGCCAAGACTATCTTAGTGGACAAAGTCCATTTCTCAACCGAGTTCACTCCTCGTTTCAGTCCTGTTTCACTGAACCGGTTTAACCTGTCGTTCCAGCCATGTCTATCTCATGAGATATAAAATATTTACCCAATTAATTGGAGGGAGATATAGTTCCCACCCATCTCATAATGATATCATTCTTATGTGTGCCACAAAATCATAAACCATACATCATAGCATAACCCATGTAATAAAAATGGGAATCTTAAACATCGTGACATCATAAAACAATTCATATAAGATAAAGGAATTCATAAAAATAATTCCATCACAACATATTTAAATAAATGTAATAATAGGGATAGAAACATAACCCTTTATTATCATAGATGGAAAATAATTTTGATAAAACACTTGAACTCCATTCTTGAGGAAAATATCCTTTCTACTTTAAAAACACTTTTCCTTTCTTAACATGTCATACAATTATAAACTAAAAGAAGTTGATTAAAAATAAACTTGAAAAATTTTAAAGGAATCTTCTTGGAAATAATGTTTTAAAAATCCATTCATTCCATATAAGTTAAAAAAACATTCTTCGTACTTTTGTCAGAAAAGTCAAAAAGTACCTCGTACGAAAAACGACAAAAGATTCCTTTCATATCCTTTACTAAAAACTCACCGAAGGGTAAAATTGGATTTAAAAAATTGTAGGTGGATGGAAATAATATTAAATATTGAGGAAACCTGGATGTGGATGATAAAATACACCCCAGTAAATGCCAAAGTATAAACAATCTCGGATAAAAATGAGATTGTGATATTTCCCTTACCTTAGGTCTGATTTGCTTCGTAAGTGTCCGAACCTCCTATATAATGATTTAAATAATGTCATTGACTTATTACAGAATCATACTCATTGTTATGATATCATATATGGTTCACTTATGACTTTATATTACTCGTTATTTTGTAAATTCCATGTTAAAGAGCGTTTTGGGTAAAATCGTTTCATTTTTCATCCGTGTTTTGACTTGTAATTATTCATATGATTACTTAGATCATGATTACTTAATTCCAGAATATTAAACATGATTTATATATAATATATATTCATAATATACATATATATAATAGATCAGTAAATGGAAAGAAATACACCGTTCATGGAGACGGTAGGTCGTACGTACGCATGAACGCTGTTTTCGTTTCCTTATTGAGTTGAATGGAATTAAGTAGATGACATACATATATATACACATAAATACAGTATCATTATTATGTAATATATTTCATGATTACTTATTATATATACTTTATAATCATTCATGAATGGTTGACGTGGAGAATGAATCTCATCACGTCGTGGAGACGGTAGTCCGTACGTACGCACGAGTAATGATATCGTTCTCATGATCGTGGAATTGTATTGGAGTGTATGTATAATATTTTAGAATCAATATCACTTTACAATAATCATATATAGTTATTATTTACACCATTATACCCATCCAAGTAAGGTGGTGGTGGAAAATAGATTACACCACGGCGTGGAGACGGTATTCCGTACGTACGCACGCGCAGTGATTTCGTTTTCCATAGGATGGATAGATGGTGAAATAGGGTTGTTTCATACTTATAATAACATATTAGTATATGAGTGATACTGATGTTATTACTTCATAATAAAACAACCTAATAATAATAAGTGGAAGAAGAAATAAAGTTGAAAGAATCGGTAACGGACATTACATCTTCTTTGAAGCGCCTCTTTGAGATCTCCTTTTAGGGCACTAAAATTGGTCTTTGAGTAAGACCAAAACCTCTAGGATGTTTCTAGGGAAGTAAATAAGGGAATTTTTCAGGGTTTGGCCGATCTTTAAGTCTCAAAGTGGTGTGAGGAAGAGAGGGAGGAGGTGCCCTTTTATAAGGGAGGAGAGGGGCTCCTTTGGAAAAACTAAAAATATTATTTTATTATAAAGCCAAATTCAGTTTTAAATAGCTCCAAATTGATTTATTTAGAATATAAGGTGGGTATGGGTCGAAATCCTCTCATCCAATATAATTTAGACAAGTTTAGGTTCCTATTTTAACCTTATCATTTAGATTTAACTTTAAGAAAAATAATTTTACTTTTACCGTGTCTTCTTGTGTTCTTATACTATAAGGTTAATAAACTTACTATAACAAGACAAAAGAACCCCAAGTTGTCTATTATTAATATATATAACCTTATATAAGTCATTTGGCAGAACCTTATATTTTTAGGAATAAAATAACAATTAATAATATAATATTTGTTTTAAAAACTATTTTATGTCAATTTTAACACTATTTAGTAATTAATTTTTGTAAAATCAATAACAGAATTATTAGTTCGAAAAAAGTTAATTAAATCAATACTAACATGTCATATTAACCTATAAAATTAGTGTAATTCTTAAAAAGTCTCAAATTACATTTATTTGGGTATTTATAACATAAATTATGTCAATATTTCATTAATAAGATAATTACTGCATCATCTTTGTGTCATAAATAAATTAAATTATTTAATGTCTAAAAATTACAAATTAAATACCATTATGTAGGAAATATTTTTATCTTTCTAATTAATATTTATAGTCGAATTTATCTTATGTATTACCCTATATTAAAAATGATTTTCTTATTAAACTTTGATTTTAACTATTTTAACCCTCCTTTAAATAAATTAATAATAAATGTCCTAATCTAATCCAAGTGGGCCTAAATGGTCATATTTTATTCCTAAGGTTGTTTTTAATTAAAATTTAGTAATTTTCACTATTCATCAGAAAATGAAAGTTATTCGAAAAGTACCAAAATTTCACCCTAAGCTAATTTCGATATTCCGAATCCAAAAATGAAGTCCATTTTGAAAATAAAATTTACAGAATTTAAAAAGGTGGTTATTACTATTCATAACGGCTAGTTTTAATAATATTTTAGTAGCATATTGTTGTTTAGTGAAACTCAGTATTGTGTACTACACACGTTATCGAGGAAGGTAGCGATTGCGTGTAATGCAAGGCAAGTCAAGGATGCGTGTTGTGCAAGCTCCTTTTGGTGTAGTGTAAAACACAAGACATTAATGAAATTAAAAAGAATATTTTTCATAAAATCTCGGGGTGTTACATTCTACCCCCCTTAAAATGAATTTCGCCCTCGAAATTCGTCGGGGTTATAAATGGTTTACTATTCGAAAGTTTCTTTAATAGAAACCCACATCGTAAAAAGGAATACCAAAACCAATATTTAAAAACAAAAGTATGAAACATAACGGTTACCCAAATAAACTAATCACTGGGTTTCCACATAGGTGAAAATATGGATATGGAAGAGAAGTCTAACCATCATGTTCTGATGGAGATTGATATAGAACATGGCTATGGAAAATCCAGCAATCACAAATCCATAAATTTTTGACGATCTAAGGTACCATCATATATAAGAGCACTAGGACAACATTTTTGGTTTTCAAGATCATTTCCCTAAAGTTGATGAAATTGGAATTAGAAGAAATACTTTCGTGATTTTGGTATAGTCTCACCGTTGGTCGTTCTTTGGACAATTTCCACTTCATCTCTTAAAGAAATGAAGTTGAATTTGTTATTCGTGATGTGTTAGCAGATCATGTGATAGAATGATGGGTCATTCCATCTCTCTCAAACAAAAGGTTAGAAAAGTTATCAAAAAATACATAAGTCCATATATAGTGAGATTAATCATATATGGTTCCTAAAATGGACTTATACTTCATATATCATACTCCTTAATATAATAAAACTAGTTTCTACTAAACAGGGACTTCATGTAGGCCATTGGTAGGCGATAAAGGCCAGTCTCACTTCGGTTGTGGGTTTGATTCCCACAGCCTTGTCCGACGCGATAGGCTGTCGCCCGTCCTGTAGGTTGTCCTTTTTCTAAAGCTATATTACTCTAACATCCCATCAATAATATCGAAAAAGTTATATCCTAACTTAAGTCTAACATAATCCATTCCAATCTTTAGGCATATCTAAAATACTTTGGTCCATGCTCATAGTATAAAGAAAATGATTACTTGAAATGTCACATAACAATCACGTGAATGTCATCATTTATCCCCTATATATCATAAGATATATCTTGTTGGTCAAATTACAAACATGTGAATACCTTAATCATGTATTCTCTTGAAGAATGAATACCCATTGAACCTTAGTGAAAACATGAATGCAGTTAAAAGTTAACACTTTCCACAAACCAAAATCCTCAAAATTATATATACTCAAACCATGATATCACTTAGTCCTTATATCAATCATGAGCTCATGTATACTGTGAAACATTTCATTTTTTCCTTATCCCTTCATTATGCGCATATCATCTTTTTTCCAAAAATATCTCAATCACTTTCCATGGTTATCGGTACCATAAAATTATTGAAAACCACAATAAACCAATACATAAATATTCCAATATTCCACGATACTATATACAAAATTATTTTGGAATACCATTACATAAACACTTAATCATTCCACCACATTGTTGTCATATTCAACATCGCCAATAGTGATCGCATGTGAATTACCTTTGTCCTTTGAATTAAGTGGTTTCTCATGTCGATCATCACTAACCCTTGGATTAGGGAATTTAGTAGCATAATGCCCCATTTCCTTGCACTTGAAGCATTGAAGTGTTGGTGGTGCGTTCTCTGCAATATTTTCTTTATTCACATCATTAGAAAGCCTTTTTCAATTACTTTGACACTCAGCTGCTCGATGACCTTCTTTTCCACACTTAAAACATTTTCTAGTCCCTTTAAGACAATCTCCACCATGATTCTTTCCACACTTTGAGCATAAGGAAACATTCATCTTCTTTTCACCATTATTCTGAGATTTCTCCTTGAACTCCATCTTTCGTTTCTTGTCAAAACTATGAGATGGATAAGTAACACCAACTTCCATTTCTACCTTGATAGCACAATGCACAATTTCTTCATAGCTATTGAAGTCTCTTATAGCTAATTCCCTTCGAAGATTTGGTTTTAAGCCACTGAAGAATCGATCAACTTTACTTTCAGGTTGGATGATAAATCCAGATGCATACCTTGCAAGCCTTGTAAAATTTGCTTCATATATACCAACAGATTCCTCATCCTTTTTCTTTAGTTCAAGAAACTCCTTCTCCATCTTTGTTCTAAGAATACGAGGGAAGTACTTATTGAAAAATAAGTTCTTGAACTTGTCCCATTCCATAGACTCAATTTCATCTCTTGGCCTCGTATTCTTGATAAGATTCCACCATTGATCAGCATCACCTTCCAAATGATACACTGCTAAGATGAGTTTATCATGTTCAGAACATTGAAGAACTGAAAATATATTTTCAGTAGTACTGATCCATTGTTCAGCAACAAGTGGATCATAAGACCCACTGAAAGAAGGTGGACGTTGCCTCATGAAGGAATCAATAGAATATTGTTCCCTTCTCTGCTCATTTGGAAGTCCAGAATGATTCATAGCTTGTGTAAGTATAGCAATAAGATTTTTCACTCTATCTCTCATAACATTTGTTTGTTCAGGAGGACAATCATTGCATTTTCCATTACATTGATCAACATGGTTCCTTCGGGTTCCAGCCATCGTCTAAAACCCAAAAAGAACAGTGTGAGAGGCAAAAATCACGCTAGGGAAAACAATATAATAAAGGGGGAGTAACTTCAATATCTAATATCTTAGGTTTAATTCTAATATGGTTAGCGCAATTCTAGGACTATAACATATACTTAACCTTAGGGACATCCCTAGACATACCTTAGAAATATCTCTAGGGATCTCACTAACGTTTTCGCATCCTAGTTTCGAAAGGTTGACTAAACCTTTCCTCTGATACCAACTGTAGAGACCCGAAGCATGATGTACATTGACATTACATTACTTTTGCAGAATACTCAGTACATAACAAAAACACACACACAAGGACCGTAATAGTTTAGTGTCTTTGGAAACTCGGAATATAATCTTCTAATCATGGTGAAAGATCTTCAACATCTCTCATAAAGATCTTCCTTTTTTTATACCTAAAACCTTTCTTTATATCCTGGGGAAAAGAAAACATAAAAGGGTGAGCTCAAATGCTCATTAAGGGTAAACAAAAGAAATATCAATCACATCATATTCATAAGAACATAACATTTTGGAAATCTTAACCTGCAAAAGAGATCATAATATCATAACATGGGATAAATCATAGTAGTGAAATGTAATCCCAATAATCATAACTTAAAACATGAAACTTTGTGGCATACACACATAATCATAGAGAATCATTTCTTATTAGTCAAGACTCATTTCCAAGACTATCTTAGTGGACAAAGTCCATTTCTGAACCGAGTTCACTCCTCGTTTCAGTCCTGTTTCACTGAACCGGTTTAACCTGCTGTTCCAGCCATGTCTATCTCATGAGATATAAAATATTTACCCAATGCATTGGATGGAGATATAGGTCCCACCCATCTCATAATGATACCATTCTTATGTGTGCCACAAAATCATAAACCATACATCATAGCATAACCCATGTAATAAAAATGGGAATCTTAAACATCGTGACATCATAAAACAATTCATATAAGATAAAGGAATTCATAAAAATAATTCCATCACAAAATAGTAAAATCAATGTAATAATAGGGATAGAAACATAACCCTTTATTATCATAGATGGAAAATAATTTTGATAAAACACTTGAACTCCATTCTTGAGGAAAATATCCTTTCTACTTCAAAAACACTTTTCCTTTCTTAACATGTCATACAATTATAAACTAAAATAAGTTGATTAAAAATAAAATTGAAAACTTGTAAAGGAAGCTTCTTGAAAATAATGTTTTAAAAATCCATTCATGTCGTATAAGTTAAAAAAACATTCTTCGTACTTTTGTCGGAAAAGTCAAAAAGTACCTCGTACGAAAAACGACAAAAGATTCCTTTCATATCCTTTACTAAAAACTCACCGAAGGGTAAAATTGTATTTAAACAATTGTAGGTGGATGGAAATAATATTAAATATTTAGGAAACATGGATGTGGATGATAAAATACACCCCAGTAAATGCCAAAGTATAAACAATCTCGGATAAAAATGAGATTGTGATATTTCCCTTACCTTAGGTCTAATTTGCTTCGTAAGTGTCTGAACCTCCTGTATAATGATTTAAATAATGTCATTTACTTATTCCAGATTCATACTCATTGTTATGATATCATATATGGTTCACTTATGACTTTATATTACCCGTTCTTTTGTAAATTCCATGTTAAAGAGCGTTTTGGGTAAAATCGTTTCATTTTTCGTCCGTGTTTTGACTTGTAATTATTCATATGATTACTTAGATCATGATTACTTAATTACAGAATATAAAACATGATTTATATATAATATATATTCATAATATACATATATATAATAGATCAGTAAATAGAAAGAAATACACCGTTCATGGAGACGGTAGGCCGTACGTACGCATGAACGCAGTTTTCGTTTCCTTATTGAGTTGAATGGAATTAAGTAGATGACATACATATATATACACATAAATCCAGTATCATTATTATGTCATATATTTCATGATTACTTATTATATATACTTTATAATCATTCATGAATGGTTAACATGGAGAATGAATCTCATCACGTCATGGAGACGGTAGTCCGTACGTACGCACGAGCGATGATATCGTTCTCATGATCGTGGAATTGTATTGGAGTGTATGTATACTATTTCAGAATAAATATTACTTTACAATAATCATATATAGTTATTATGTACACCATTATACCCATCCAAGTAAGGTGGTGGTGGAAAATAGATTACACCACGGCGTGGAGACGGTATTCCGTACGTACGCACGCGCGGTGATTTTGTTTTCCGTAGGATGGATAGATGGTGAAATAGGTTTGTTTCATACTTATAATAATATATAAGTATATGAGTGATACTTATGTTATTACTTCATAATGAAACAACCTAAGAAGAAGAAGTGGAAGAAGAAATAAAGTTGAAAGAATCGGTAACGAACATTACATCTTCTTTGAAGCGCCTCTTTGAGATCTCCTTTTAGGGCACTAAAATTGGTCTTTGAGGAAGACCAGAACCTCTAGAATGTTTCTAGGTAAGTGAATAAGGGAATTTGTCAGGGTTTTTCCGATCTTGAAGGATCAAAGTGGTGTGAGGAAGAGAGGGAGGAGGTGCCCTTTTATAAGGGAGGAGAGGGGCTCCTTTGGAAAAACTAAAAATATTATTTTATTATAAAGCCAAATTCAGATTTAAATATCTCAAAATTGATTTATTTCTAATATAAGGTGGGGATGGGTCGAAATCATCTCATCCAATATAATTTAGACAAGTTTAGATTCCTATTTTAACCTTATCATTTAGATTTAACATTAAGCAAAATAATTTTACTTTTACCGTGTCTTCTTGTGTTTTTATACTATAAGGTTAATAAACTTACTATAACAAGACAAACGAACCCCAAGTTGTATATTATTAATATATATAACCTTATCTAATTCATTTATCTGAACCTTAGATTTTTAGGAATAAAATAACAATTAATAATATAATATTTGTTTTAAAAACTATTTTATGTCAATTTTGACACTATTTAGTAATTAATTTTTGTGAAAATCATAACAAAATGATTAGTTCGAAAAAAGTTAATTAAATCAATACTAACATGTCATATTAACCTATAAAATTAGTGTAATTCATAAAAAGTCTCAAATTACATTTATTTGGGTATTTATAACATTAATCATGTCAATATTTCATTAATAAGATAATTACTGCATCATCTTTGTGTCATAAATCAATTAAATTATTTAATGTCTAAAAATTACAAATAAAATACCATTATGTAGGAAATCTTTTTATATTTATAATGAATATTTATAGTCGAATTTATCTTATGTATTACCCTATATTAAAAATGATTTTCTTATTAAACTTTGATTTTAACTATTTTAACCCTTCTTTAAATAAATTAATAATAAATGTCTTAATCAAATCCAAGTGGGCCTAAATGGTCATATTTTATTCCTAAGGTTGTTTTTAATTAAAATTTAGTAATTTTCACTATTCATCAGAAAATGAAAGTTATCCGAAAAGTACCAAAATTTCACCCTAAGCTAATTTCGATATTCCGAATCCAAAAATGAAGTCCATTTTGAAAATAAAATTTACAGAATTTCAAAAAGTGGTTATTACTATTCATAACGGCTAGTTTTAATAATATTTTAGTAGCATATTTTTGTTTAGTGAAACTCGGTATTGCGTACTACACACGCTATCGAGGAAGGCCGCAATTGCGTGTAATGCAAGGCAAGTCAAGGATCCGTGTTGTGCAAGCTCCTTTTGGTGTAGTGTAAAACACAAGACATTAATGAAATTAAAAAGAATATTTTTCATAAAATCTCGGGGTGTTACAGTTAGTACTGTCATGAAGTTTTGATCTCCGATTCCCATCAGATTTAGCATTCCATTAGGGAAATCATCACATTTTCTATCACATTGACTGTTGGCATGAGTTCTTATATTTCCATACATTAACTAAAAAAGGAAATTATTTTTAGGGGGCTTGAATAATTATCTAATAAGCATATAAAAAGGAAACATTGAACGTAAAAGGATAAACTTATAAATAGAAATTATATCCTATCTTGTGATTCCCTAAGTTTCAATCTAAGTTATCCATGGTGATATAATTATCCCTAGGGTTATTACTAAAGTTTTCTATCCATAATCTCAAAAAATAACTATATTGTGATCTGATACCAACTATAGGCTTCTTATACCTTTAAACATATTATCACATGATTTTAAGCATAATTAACCATAAAATGTAAAGAAATGATCATAAAGTCTAGTGTCTTTGGAGGACTAGGTACATAATTAGAAAACATGAAACAAGAATAAAAACATATTTTATTTAATCTCCATAATGTTCTCCTAACTTCCTTTTAAATCTTATATCTTCATAGAATGATCTGTGGAATACATGAGCAATGGGATGAGCTAAAAATCCTAGTAAGGGAATAAAAATAGGAATAAAGCCTGGAACATGGGTTAGAAGGCATAAGATGGTGGTATAAAAAGGCATGGAACATGAATAAACATTTGGAATCATAAAATGTAGATCATGGGATAATGTAATCATGGAATCATAGGAATGTGGCAGCAACATAAAACATGACATAAACATGATTCAAAGCTAACTGCCAATACTATATCACATGGTGGACAAAGTCCCATAAAGGAATCAAGTTTACTCATTATCCCAACATGACATATCATGAGACTAAAACATTACCCAATTATTTGGAGTTCTATTTGGGTGTATCCATCATAATATGTTCATGCATATATGTTCCACATGAAGAATCAAATATAAACATAAGGGTTACCTATGGAATGAAATGGGTATCGTAATTGTATCATAAAGCATAAGCAATGGGTGTATCATAATGATGTCCATAAAAGAATGGATTTAAATAATAAATGGACATTAATAAGAGAAAATATGAATACATCATGATAAATTATGTCTAACTGAAGTGAAAAAATATAAAAATAGTGTTTAAGAATCTTTAGAAATGAGTCACTTTAGTGCGGTTTAAGGAAAAAGATTTAAGAATCTTTTAAAAGGGGAAAAGGAATAATTTTTTTCTATAAAACCAAAAATGAACTATGATATTTTTTTCATGTTGAAATGAGGTATTTTTATAAAAATAATGGTTTCTTAAAATATATTATGGAGTGTACTTGAAAATAGGTAAGAAATTGGAAAGTTCCTTTTAATCGAGCTTGCTTTTCAGGAGAAATTAAGAAGAGAACCTTAAAAAAATGTATTTCTCCATCAAAAAAATAAGAATTGAGCTAGGTACATAAGTTTGGAGAATAAAAAATAATTTATAAGTACATAATAATTATTAATAATTAAATTGGGGTAAAGAGAGAGAAAGCGTAACCCGAAGGAAAAAATAAGGGTTCAGAGAGAATCCCTTACCATATGTCCAAAACTATTATGCACTTGTTCTTAATGTCTCGGATAATAAAATTACAACCATTGATTAATTAATTAAGAACCTCTTATATATTTATTTTATTTATTATAATTTTATTAAGTTCTTTTATGACCTTTTTGATAAGTTATAAGATTTAATTTCATCATTCTGGGAGCATTTATTTCATGATTTTATGATTGGTTCCCTTGAGTTTAATTATGGGAGTTCTTGTAAAATGAAAGAAAAACTCCAAAAGTGAAATTATATGATATTAATGCAACTACATAATTTTAAATGGTCCAAAATATCATTTTGTTTTCAGATATGAAAATGAATCATTAGATAAAATGTTAATGATGAACGTTAGTTTGTTTTGGTGAATTTTCAATTATCACAAAATAGTTTTGTTTTATTATTTAATATTATGTATACATATTAGTTAAAAAATATAAAAACAAGTTATAATACACATATTATAATTTATTTTAACCATAAAAATGTTTTTATGACTGAACTTGAAGGCAATAATAGAAAATTAAAACTCATCGTCCATGGAGGTGGTGAATCGACACCTCACAGACAGTGTTATAATTTTTAGAATAAAATAAAAAGAGAATGGATTTGATGATGGATATCATATTAAAATAATAATATTCGAGTATATATATGATATTGGATTTATAATATTACTTTGGATAGGAGATGTGATGGAAGGATAGGAAAAGAAAGGAAATTAAGAGATAAAGAGGGAGGGTTTTACCTCTTGAGTGTCGTCTCCTTGAGAACCTCCTTAAGGCACTTGGAAATAGTCTTTTGGTGAGACCACCAAGACCAAAACATGGGGAAGATATTTGGGAGAGGGATTGTGAAGAATATAATCAAGCTCAAAATCTTGTAAGGTGTGATCATAAGAGGTGGTGAGGGGTGATATTTATAGTGGGAGGAGAGGAGTGTTTTTTATTATTTTGTTCATTTGTTTATTATTTTGGCTCAAGACCATTAATAGTGTTGATTATTGCGAATAAGTACAGTAAATAGAGCATTTGAGTTTGAGATAATATCCACTTACACCATCCATGACTTAACCATGACTCAAAAATTCTTTCATTTACGTATAATGTTAAATACCGTAAATTATCGTATTTCATTATTCACCAAAAAATCAACTATTTTAGAAAAATACAAAAAATTGACTCTAACCATTTTTCAATGTGTAGAATTCAAAAATGGACTTCATTTTATAAAAATAAATTTCTAAATATGAGAAATTTAATTTTTAAATAAAATCATCATTTACTCGAAAAATACCGATTTTAATATTATAACTGATTTTATAACACTTTTGGAAAATTAATTAAGGTCTCATAAAATTATATTATAATCATAAAACAAAAAAATATTAATTTATGAGTCTATTTTATGGAAATAAATTTTCTTTTAAATCATTATATTAATTATAAAATTGAAAATAAACAATTATGTTTAACAAAAATATCAACACTTAATTTATCATTTTTAAAACGTTTATTTACTTATTTCATGATATAAATATATCATATTTTCATTTATAAGATACATAAATTTTATTTATACTTTCATAGGTGAGGTTACTATTCTATTCTCCAGATTACAATTCTTAATGGTGATATTATTATTCCAATGGTTAAGTTACTATTCCATAAACAAAGGTTCCTTGATTTTTAGAAATATCTCTTATTTCATTTATTCTTCATTTATAAAGTTTGTATTGCGTTCTCTATGTGATTTTATGTGATTGATACTATATAACATAATTATAAGAAGAGAAATTTCATTGATAAAATTTCGGATTGGTACATTGTACTTCACTGGCGACGACGTAGTTACATTGATTGTCGGTGAAATTTTTTAAATCCCCAGTCCATCTCCTTCCATTGTGTTTGCTAGTAAATTTATACATCTCTTTGGTTGTTTTGACCTACCATTCAAGTGTCCATGACTACCCCTAGGCATTTCAATGGTCCCTGTTTCACATAGGTGACCCTCCTTAGCTAAAATACCCACTGAAATAGCCTCCCTGTCCATTTCACTTATCATGGTGCACCTCCGTACCAAACAACCGACTATAGTCACCCTTACACAAGCTCAAAAGAAGATGAATGATCCTCACATAAAATTCAAATCAACCTCATGCAAGATCGGATCACCCTGACGTGATTGGGATTTGCCTTGACCTCAGTCTGAAACCACACTCACATGACTAGAATCTATCCTTACGCAAATTTGGGTTGCCCTGATGCAGAAAAGGTAAAAGCAGTTTACCCTTATGCCATGAACCATGACTACCAAATGCTTGTGGGCCTGGGCGTGGTGTTCCTCACGCTAAGGGAAACTCACATCGATCTCCCTATAACACCACACTCACTCTCGTGGCATGGTGCTCCTCCCCAAAACCTATAACACCCCGACCCCAGTTACCCAGAGTCGGTGCATTATTACTTAGCATTGGCATGATCACAAAGGATCAAGTCTCGAAAGACCGATTAGTTTAGTAGTCTTGGAAACACTATATATATTCATAAGTCTTACATTACATCATAAGGTAAAAAAACTACAACAACATATTGTCTTCATATCCCCTCATACTATCCCTACAGGTCATTCATAAATTACTTCTTCACATCCTGGGAAAAAATAAAACATTGAAAGGGGTGAGCTCAGATGCTCAGTAAGGATAAAAATATAGCATAAGCTTTCATAGATAAGCATAAACACTTAAGGAAATGTATAACTAAAACAAAAGCCTTTTAAACTTGAATTTCAGCATAATATGACAACAATAAAATGAAATAATTCCATTTACTTATTCACATGGATATTCTACTAGTCGAATAATCACATGCAATATCAATAACCACTTTCATAATGATGGAATTCATAATTCCACACTATCATAACCACGTAGCCAAGGCCTCGTGCCAAGACTACAAATAAGATTTTATCAAGGCATCGTGCCAAGACACTAGTTTGTCTCATGAGACCTACCGATGCATATAGGGGTTATAGCGGGCTCCACCCATCACTTACTAAGTCCAATTCATTCCTCATATGAAAATTTTGAAACATAACATAAACATTCGTATTAAAACTAGCATACGAAATATCAATACTTTAACCACAAACCATGAATGGTATAAAAATAGCACATCCAGAGTCAAACATAACTCATTCGATACAATATGGAAGATTTTATTGTATCAGATTAACCTCAATCAAGAATAATGAAGGATATTGACATAGATTAAAATAATCATCAAACTATTGATAGAAATAACCATCTTTTTCTTTAAAACATTTAAAAGTCACACTATTTGTCAAGAAGACATTTAAAATAGATTTTTGAATAAAAGTGTCTCATACCACTTTGTAACTTTTAAAAGGAATTTTGATTTTAAAACTTTAATGTCCATATAAATAAATCCTTAAAACCATTTTTAAAACATGGACATTAATGAGAAAGATTTAGAATAATAAATCTTTAAAACATTTTAAAATGATATTTTAGTTAGAGTTTCTAACCAAAAGAGAGACAATTGAATACAAATAATTGAGGTAATAAAAACTTTTTAATATCATGAGAATAAAGGTATTCATGATAAACTATGTCAAAGTACATTATATACACCATATAAAAGTGATTTGGTGTATAACAACAAAGGAGTCTCAATGGAATGTAAATTGAGATGAAATCTCTCATAAATGTTGTATCCTTAGGTTAAGGATAAATAAACGACATAATTATGTGTGAAAAATATAAATACACTCAATATTATTGGATATTCATTGTAAAACAATCAAAATACATTCACACATATTCTTGTAAAAACAACACCAATGAATTGGATGTTTAACTCAACAAATCGAGATTGAGTAAAAATTACTCTTATCAAGTTCATACCGATGACTTGAGAATTTATCAATGGAGTGATTATGTGTATAAAAATTATATCCACAGAAAGGGGAGTGGAAATTATGACATAATCAAATGAATAGTGATTCCACACATAATCTTGGAGTAAAATAATCAATGAAATATGCGTAAAGCCGAATGAATGGAAATTGAAATTTTAAATTCCCTTATCGATTTGGTAACTTAAGAAACATACACCCATGAAAGAAGGATAATACAATGATGATGTAAATATCCATAAATTAAAGTATATTACACAATGAATACAATCACAGGTAGTACACACACCACATGCAATAAATAAGTGGTGAACAATGGAAATCTCACGGAATTAAAAGTGTGATAAGAAACCCCTTACTTTGTTCTTTTTCCTTGGTCGACGATAGGTTAACCTACTGTATAATGGTGAAATAATTGTTATTAAATTATAAAAAAAATCATTTACGTTAATATTATATCATATATGATATTTTAAAATTGATTTGTTAATAATATCTTAGTATTATCGCCGTTTCGGGTGTTAACGGATTCGTTTTCCTTTATATTATTTGTTATGAGAGCCATTTTTTTTATGGATGGGATGTATCTTATTTATATCCAGAATGATATCATGTCTGTAAAAATTATTTTTATTCATCAAATTAAATTTAGTCTTGAATGGATATGATGGGGAATGAATCTCATCGCGTTTGTGGAGACGGTAATCCATACGTACGCACGAGCGACAATATCATTATTTTGATATTAAAATAATATATAATTGGATGGTATATAATATATACAGAATCATTATCATGTTATATTTATTATTTACATGAATTAAACATCATTATTATACCCATCCAAATAATAATATATTGAATAATAATTACACCACGACGTGGAGACGGTAGGCCGTACGTACGCACGTATGGTTACATGTCATTCAAAGGATGGATAGAATACTGAATATGGTTGTACCATATTTATAATAACATCACAGTATATAGAAGATACTGGTGTTATTATTTTATAATGGATATAAAAAAGAAATAAGAAGTGGAAGAAGAAAGGAACTTGAAAGAGGGTGGTGAAATCATTACCTATTCTTCGAGTTCTTCCTTTTGATTTGATAAAAAGGGCTCCTTAGGTTGGATTTCTAATCAAACTAAGGCCTATAGGTTGAATTGAGGGAATTTGATAGAATATTTGTTCAGGGGTTGGCCGAGCCAAAAGGCTTTGAAGGTGTTAAGAATTGGTTAGAAGTGGTGTCCTTTTATAAGGGGGGGAGGGGCTCTTTAGGAAAAACTTAAAGTATTATTTTATAATAAATTCATATTTAGTTTCTAATGGATCCAAAGTGAATTATTAAAATCTTATGGTGGGTATGGGTCGAAATCCTTTCAATTAATAGATTTTAGACAGGTTTGGGTCATTATATTAACCTTATCTTTTAGTTTTAACTCTTGGTTAATTAGTTTGACACTTACCATGTCACTTTGTATTTTTATATTATATAGTTAATAAACTTACTATATACCTCCAAGATACCCCCAAGTGGTCCATTAATGATACACCTATCATGATACAAGTACTTTGGCTGAACCTTAGATTTTTAGGAATTTAATATCAATTAATAATATAATATTTGTTTTAAAAACTCTTTTATGTCAATTTTGACACTATTTGGTATTTTATTTTTGTAAAAATCATAACAGCATTATTACTTCGAAAAAAGTTAATTAAATCAATAATAACATGTCATATTAACCTATAAAATTCGTTTAATTCATTAAAAGTCTCAAATTATTTTTATTTTGGTATTTATAATATCAATTATTTTAATATTTCACTAATAAGGTAATTACTGCATCATCATTGTGTCATAAATAAATTAAATTATTTAATGTCTAAAAATTATAAATAAAATACCATTATGTAGGAAATATTTTTATATTTCTAATGAATATTTATAGTTGAAAATATAACATATATAATTCTATGTAAAAATTGTTTTTCTAAAAGATATAGGCTTATGTCATTTTTGTATTTACTTTAACTTAATTAATATAAAGTGTCATTATCACTTACAAGTAGATCCATGGGGTCCCAAAATTGACCCAAAGATTCCCATGGTTGGACATGTATCAACCAATAGGGTTAAGACATGTTTTAGGGTAATTTATTATTATTATAATATTATTTGTTTACCCTTATTTACTGGATTTACCCTTTAACCATGTTAAATAAAATATTTACCGAAGTAATTATTCAAAATGTATAAAAATAAAAGTTACCTATTTACACAATTTGGACATCCTGATTATAAATATGGAGTCCATTTTTCCAAATTTAAAACACAGAATTGGTATAAATTAATTTAAAATTAATCCCCGCTGTCAAAACAAAAAGCGTGTTTTTAATAAATAATAACTATCAAAAGATTGACACTTGTTTATGTCTGGTTTAAATGTGAAATTATGTCCAATGACCAAAATTGTATTAAATGGTAAAAATATATTCTAAATATACATTAAAACCACTCAAATTCATAACTTATCACTATTAATTATTTCGATTAAAAAAGTTGTTTTTAATTAAAATTTAGTAATTTTCACTATTCATCAAAATATAAAAGTTATCCGAAAAGTACCAAAATTTCACCCTAGTCTAATTTCGATATTCCAAATCCAAAAATGAATTCCATTTTGAAAGATAAAATGTATAAAATTTTAAAAAGTGGGTATTTCTATTCATAACGGCTAGTTTTATTATTTATGGTGTGTGTTAGAACTTGAAGTTGCGTACAACACACGCTACTGTATTATTCAGCGAGAAGCGTATCGTGGAAGCTTGGGGTGTTACATTCTCCCATCCTTCAATAAATTTCGTCCTCACAATTTTTAAAATTGGGCTTGGGAATATAATGGAAACTCCCACATCGGAAAAAGAGTCAATAAAACTATCACTTTAAAAGAAAGAAAGAGAAGTACAAAGGTCACCCGAGATAACCTATACTAGGATTACATGTATAAAAACATGGATATGGATGATAAACTAAGTTTCATGTTCTGATGGAGAGGGATAGAAAACATGATCAGGAGAAAGTTAACAACAAGAAAACCACAAACTTGTGATGGGACAAACGGTCAATAGTTTCCCAGTAGGAAAAGTAAACGGACAACATTATTATTATTATTTTTTTATGTTACATTACATAAAGATGAGGAATTCATTTCTGAGATTGACTAAGAACATAAAAATATATACTTAATTTTTACATAAAGTTTCATTCTTTAATAAATTTCTTCTACTAACTCATTTTTAAACGATGAGTATTCCAGAAGACTTAGTCACACTAGAAGAGCTACAATAAAATTCTTATAGAATCACATGATCTAAGAAGAATAAACTATATATTTACATTTTCTTTAGAGATTAATCAAAATCAAAACAGATAGTATAAGATCTGATGATGCCCCAAAAGGTTATTTCATTAGAGAAAGAAACACTAATCTTAATTTCTAAAATTAAACCAACAATACCCCAAAGTTAAATAAATAGCATTCAATAAATAATTGTAATGGCCCGGACCTCTCCGGCCCATTCCTTTGTCAAAAAGAAGGTCAAGAAGTGTTCTAGAGGGTAAAATGGACTTTTCCCACACTTTCCAGAATTTTGAAACTACACGCCGTGTAGTTTGAGTACACGCCGTGTACCCCCTTTCCGGGTATACCCCGTGTTGGAGCCATGTCCTTGCCGTGTGCAATAAATGGGTGCATGCCGTGTGACCAGTTCTACACGCCGTGTAGTCCTTCCCCGCGTACGCGTTTCCAGTCAACGGCCATGTACCGTGTTGAAGTCGTGTCCTTGCCGTGTGCAATAAATGAGTACACGCCGTGTGTCTAAACTACACGCCGTGTAGTCCCTCCCCGCGTATGCGTTACCCTCAAACCGTGTGTTGACCAGTCAACGGTCGCGGAGCCGTTTTGAAAGCTGTGTGGAGACCGTGTGAAATAACCGAGTACACGTCGTGTACCATAAAGTACACACCGTGTACTTTTCTTTTTCTTACCTATAAAAGGAGGGGTCCCCTCCTCCTTTCAACTCACCCCTCTCCTCTGAGCAGAGCTCTCTCAAGAGACTCGAAGGCTATTCCTTCCATAATTTCTTCGTCTGAGCTCCAATTTACGATCCGTCAGCGGCTACGGGGTCGTAACGACAAGGCAGAAATTCCAAGCTTGGATCCGTTATATTTCCTTCGACCTTCCGACTTCCACTTGAGGAGGTTTTTCCGGGACCTGACAAAAGTGACGGACGCCGACGGACGTCTTCTAAGGTTAATCCGAGGGAGCGTTACGATCAAGAACCTATTGAGGTAGGGATCTTACCTTCGTCTCTCTAATTTGTGCATCATGTGGGGTGGGTGTTCTATTGTTTACGTGAAACACTTTTGAACTGGTTTAATAAAGATAATAATTGGCTTATATAACGGGGATGGGAAGTTGTGTTTGTTGTTACTTTATAGATTGCGATATTATGTTGTGAATTAAATGAGCTTCTACCTACTGAAAATCATGGTCGTTGGGGGCCTTTACTTACGCAATTAAATTTTTCCCTCTCCTTCTGGATTTTCTTATGGATGGAAACTTTGTGGAATGTGGAAATTGGTTAATCACGTAAAGTTGGCTGTTTAAAATCTGGAACCCTTGTGTGATCACCCCGATTAAACAAAATGGAATAATGAACATGTGGGTGTTGGCTTGGATACATGGCATGTGATGGGGGTGTTTTTGTGGGTTGTTGTGGATCGGGTGAGCAGCAGGGCTGCGGTTGGATTGGTTGTGGGTTGGTGTGAATTTTGTGTTGGTAACGGGCAGCGGGGCTGCAATAAATGGTATTAAAGGGTTAATGATGTACGGTACGGTTGTGGTTATGGTGGTTGGCAGCGGGGCTGCAGGGATGGGTTTGAATATGAACGGGCTTTTGGTTGTGAATATTAAATAAAAGTGGAAGAGTTAATGAATGGTGGGTCGTGGTAATGAAATGGAAATAATAATCAATGGGGTTGGTTGGTTGATAAGAAGGGATTTGTTGTGTTGCTCATGTTTTTTCTAACTTGATTTGTGGATGGCAGGGATAAGTTTTATGAACGGTTGATGTGGTTGGTTGTGGATAGATGCCCATTAGTTAAGGAACTAAATAAACTATTTTCTTCTGAAACGTGAAAACCTAAATGGGGTTGGGATTGTTTGTTGTATGCATACTTCGTGGTAGCAGTGCCGAGGCACGTGCTCAGTTTTCTGTTTAGAAGCCATAGGTTGGGCTGTGTGTTTGGTATATATATATATATATCTGTATCTTTTGTGTTTTATCGCACCCGACCCATGTTGAGCACTTAGTGCCGAATACTCCCATTTCATGGGAGAGGGTGTTTTTCCCTTAGTTACTAGCTCCTTCTTGCTCCTTCTCCCCTAGGCTGTGATGGCTTGAGGCGACCTTACACCTAAGACTCTTCGGGTAGGTTTAGATTGGGGTGGTTTTAGCCCAAGACTCTTCAGGCAGGTTCTACTGTTTCCCAAGAATCTTCGGGATGAGGCCTAGGTGTGTGCAGGCGGGATACGTGGTTGTGAGGCCCAGGTGTGTGCGGGCGGGATACGTGGTTGTGAGGCCCAGGTGTCTGCGGGCAGGGAGAGTGTGGCAGAGTCAGGACGTTCTTCATTAGGAAGAGCAGCTAACTAAAGGGAAATGGTGCGGGGTACCCAAATACTCTTGTTCTTATATACTACTATTACTTGTTGTGATTGTGTTTTGGTGAGTGTGGCTGGTGGGGTTGGGTGGATAGAATTCCTTACTAGGTTTCTTCTGTTGTTCTCAAGGGACATTAGGATGTCTCCCCACTTGTGCATGAGAGATTTAGGTTTCCCTACTGAGTATACTTGTATGCTCACCCTACGTTTACTTTCAGGTTTCCAGGAGGACTACCAAGGCCATGCAGGACCCTACTAGTCGGAAATTTGGAGTTGTTGTTGTTGTTGTACCTTTGTTTTCTTTTGGTATTGTACTTTGAGCTTTCTTGTACTTGTACCTTTTTATAAACTATTTAAACATGCATGTGGGCTTGGTTTGGGTTTATTTCTATACACTTGTTTCTTTTCCTTTTTGGTGGTTGACTTGTCCTATTTACCGATCCTAAATAATAAAAAGGGTAATGCCTCCCATATTTGTGAAAACTCATACCCTTGGTGCTAGTCGCCACCCTGGGGCCTACTGGAGGCGGGACTCGTGGGTCATTATCTCCCTTTCACCATTGCCGGCTCAGGAGGGGCATCTTTGGTGGGAGGGGGTCGTGACAATAATTGTCCTTAAAATCCTTTAATAAAATCCAAAATAATATTGAAACTCAAAACTTAGAAGAATTTGGTTATGTAGTCTTCCACGTTAAATGGTATCTCCAAATGACATCAATTGCTCTTAAAGTCACATACTTAAAAGTAATTAACCTAATCACATATTCTCTATTATAGGTTAATAATTTCCATAAATAATCCAAATCACTATAAATCCACAATAAAAACATAGATAAAAAACCACCATTACTCCTCAAATGAAATCCCATACTATTCTATTTTCCTTGGGCATATAGTGTTTCCAACAAAGCGAACATCTTCCAAAATAACATTTATCACTTAATCACAAAATCATTTTCCTATACTAAGGGTATTCATTTGATAATACATAAGATCCCAAATCAAATTATTATTGATCAATAAAATCATTTAACTAAAAATAATAGTCACACTAACCAGAGACTTCACGTAGTCCAGTGGTAGGCGATAAATCCCAATCGCACTTTGGTTGTGGGTTCGATTCCCACAGCTTTGTCCGACGCGACGGGTTGTCACACGGTCTGCGTGTTGTCCTTTTTCAAAAACTATATTTTATAGCATTACCAAAATGAGATAAATTTATCAAAATAACCATAACATAATTTAACCACAAATGTTATCTCATACCTTGCATTTTCATCCCAAATTATAATAACTTGTAATTGCCTCAAACCCAATGATCATATAAAACCAAATGGTTATTTATAACTATATCCACAAGAGAAAAGATAATTCTTCCTCAAATATCATTCTCACATGGAAAACTGTAGGGTTGCAAATACAAGAGAAAATTATTCCAAAGTAAACCCATCAATAAGGAGCACTAATACTTTTTAAACATTTCTCCAACCATTTATTTCCACATAGCTTCTTCTTTGACCAAGAAAATATCCTATAGAATAGGGAATTCACTCGGGTAATGGCCAGGTCCCCTACATTTACAGAAAATGATTGTAAATGGATTATTGGGACCATTTTTATCTTCTTCCATAGTACTCTTCATTTTTCTTCGGCAATTCTTCACTTTATGTTCTTTCTTCCCACACGTAAAGCATTTCTTTGTCCCATTGAGACACTTTCCTGGGTGTCTCCTTCCACATTTCCTACATGATGTAAATTGAGGATTCCTTTCTCCATGGTCTCTACTGTTGGAGCTCTTATCATTCATCACCTTTCTCTTCTTTTTTGAGTTCGGGAATTGGTTAATATATATATTGTTGATCATATTTTTGGAAAATTGATTTGGCATGAAGATGATATCTTTTACGCATATCAACATTCCATTTGGTTGTTCATTTCCACCACTTTTCCCACCTTGTACATCATTCTCAAAGTCACTATGACTTCCTTGGAATCCAACCATTAACTAAAACCAAAAAGCATTGTGTGAGTAACTATAGTCATAAAATCATTTAGAGAATATTATGTCACCATATTCTCAATTTGAAACACATTAGGATTAACCAAGTTTATTTACTCTCATATTATATATAATACTTCTAATCGGTTTGTAAAGAAAATGTAAATTATCCTAAGCATATCCCCTAGGAGTGTCGTAACCAAGAGTGCAACAAGGCCCGTTGTCGTGCACCAGTTCTTGTTTGAGTCTAGCTCAAAGTGGTGTTTTCGGGTTTTACCCCTAGGTACATTTGTGCCAGAGCCGCCTCTACCTGCTCGTATCCAGACAGGGATGTATTTCTCAGAAAACTCACAAAATATCTACAATACCAAAATTCTAGGAAGTTCTTCTATACTAATCCTCAAAGCCTATCTTAGGGCTATGTGCTCTAATCAGAGTTTATCTAAATCTAGCTCCCAAGGTTTGTACTAAACTTACTTTGATACCAACTGTAACGCCCTGACCCCAGTTACCTAGAGTCGATGTATTATTACTTAGCATTGGCATGATCACAAAGGATCAAGTCTCGAAAGACCGATTAGTTTAGTAGTCTTGGAAACACTATATATATTCATAAGTCTTACATTACATCATAAGGTAAAAAAAAACTACAACAACATCTTGTCTTTATATCCCCTCATACTATCCCTATAGGTCATTCATTAATAACTTCTTCACATCCTGGGAAAAAATGAAACATTGAAAGGGGTGAGCTCAGATGCTCAGTAAGGATAACAATATAGCAGAAGCTTTCATAGATAAGAATAATCACTTAAGGCAATGTATAACTAAAACAAAAGTCTTTTAAACTTGAATTTCAGCATAATATGACAAAGATAAAATGAAATAATCCCATTTACTTATTCACATGGATATTCTACTAGTCGAATAATCACATGCAATATCAATAACCACTTTCATAATGATAGAAGGTATAATGCCATACTATCATAACCACATAGCCAAGGCCTTGTGCCAAGACTACAAATAAGATTTTGTCAAGGCCTCGTGCCAAGACACTAGTTTTTCTCATGAGACCTACCGATGCATCGATGAGCTATAGCGGGCTCCACCTGTCACTTACTAAGTCCAATGCATTCCTCGTGTGAAAAGTTTTAAACATAACATAAACATTCGTATTAAAACTAGCATACGAAATGTCAATACTTTAACTACAAACCATGAATGGTATAAAAATAGCACATCCAGAGTCAAACATAACTCATTCGATGCAATATGGAAGATTTTATTGTATCAGATTAACCTCAATCAAGAATAATGAAGGATATTGACATAGATTAAAATAATCATCAAACTACTGAGAGAAATATCCCCCTTTTTATTGAAAACATTTAAAAGTCGCATTATTTGTCAAGAAGACATTTAAAATAGATTTTTGAATCAAAGTATCCCATACCACTTTGAAACTTTTAAAAGGAATTTTGATTTTAAAACTTTAATTTACATATAAATAAATCCTTAAAACCATTTTTTAAAACATGGACATTAATGAGAAATATTTAGAATAATAAATCTTTAAAACATTTTAAAATAATATTTTAATTAGAGTTCCTAACAAAAAGAGAGACAATTGAATACAAATAATTGAGGTAATAAAAACTTTGTAATATCATGAGAATAAAGGGATTCATGATATACTATGTCAAAGTACATTATATACACCATATAAAAGTGATTTGGTGTATAACAACAAAGGAGTCTCAATGGAATGTAAATTGAGATGAAATCTCTCATAAAGGCTGTATCCTTAGGTTAAGGATAAATCAACAACATAATTATGTGTGAAAAATATAAATACACTCAATATTATTGGATATTAAGTGTAAAATAATCAAAGTAAATTCACACATATTCTTGTAAAAACAACACCAATGAATTGGATGTTTAACTCAACAAATCGAGATTGAGTAAAAATTACTCTTATCAAGTTCATACCGATGACTTGAGAATTTATCGATGGAGTGATTATGTGTATCAAAAGTATATCCACAGAAAGGGGAGTGGAAATTATGACATAATTAAATGAATAGTGATTCTACACATAATCTTGGAGTAAAATAATCAATGAAGTATGCATAAAGCCGAATGAATGGAAATTGAAATTTCAAATTCCCTTATCGATTTGGTAACTTACGAAACATACACCCATGAAATAAGGATGATAAAATGATGATGTAAATATCCATAAATTAAAGTATATTACACAATGAATACAATCACGGTCAGTACACACACCACATGCAATAAATAAGTGGTGAACAATGGAAATCTCACGGAATTAAAAGTGAGATAAGAAACTCATTACTTTGTACTTTTTCCTTGGTAGACGGTAGGTTAAACTCCTGTATAATGGTGAAATAATTGTTATTGAATTATACAAAAATCGTTTACATTAATATGATATCATATATGATCTTTTAACATTGATTTGTTAATAATATCTTAGTATTATCGTCATTTCGGGTGTTAACGGATTCGTTTTCCTTTATATTATTTGTTATGAGATCTGTATTTGTTATGGATGGGATGTATCTTATTAATATCCAGAATGATATCATGTCTCTAAAAATTATTTTTATTCCTCAAATGAAATTTAGTCTTGAATGGATATGATGGGGAATGAATCTCATCGCGTTCGTGGAGACGGTAATCCGTACGTACGCACGAGCGACAATATCATTATTTTGATATTAAAACAATATATAATTGGATGGTATATCATATATACAGAATAATTATCATGTTATATTTATTATTTACATGAATTAAACATCATTATTATACCCATTCAAATAATAATATATTGAATAACAATTACACCACGACGTGGAGACGGTAGGCCGTACGCACGCACATATGGTGACATGTCATTCAAAGGATGGATATAATACTGAATATGGTTGTACCATATTTATAATAAAATCAAAATATATAGAAGATACTGGATTTATTATTTTAGAATGGATATAACAGATAATGAAGAAGTGGAAGAAGAAAGGAACTTGAAAGAGGGTGGTGAAATCATTACCTCCTCTTTGGGTTCTTCCTTTTGATTTGATCAAAAGGGATCCTTGGGTTTGCTTTCTGATCAAACTAAGGCCTCTAGGTTGAAGTGAGGGAAGTTGGGAGAATATTTGGGTAGGTTTTGGCCAAGCCAAAATGCTTTGAAGGTGTGAAGAATTGGTTAGAAGTGGTGTCCTTTTATAAGGGGGAGGATGGGCTCTTTAGGAAAAACTTAAAGTATTATTTTATAATAGATTCATATTGGGTTTCTAATGGCTCCAAAGTGGATTATTAAAAGCCTATGGTGGGTATGGGTCGAAATCCTTTCAACCAATAGATTTTAGACAGGTTTGGGTCATTATATTAACCTTATCTTTTAGTTTTAACTCTTGGTTAATTAGTTTGACACTTACCATGTCACTTTGTATTTTTATATTATATAGTTAATAAACTTACTATATACCTCCAAGCGACCCCCAAGTGGTCCATTAATAATACACCCATAATGATACAAGTCCTTTGGTCTAACCTTAGATTTTTAGGAATTTAATATCAATTAATAATATAATATTTGTTTTAAAGACTCTTTTATGTCAATTTTGACAATATTTGGTATTTGATTTTTGTGAAAATCATAATAGCATGATTACATCGAACAAATATAATTAAATCAATCCTAACATGTCATATTAACCTATAAAATTCGTGAAATTCATTAAAAGTCTCAAATTATATTTATTTGGGTATTTATGATATCAATTGTTTTAATATTTTACTAATAAGGTAATTACTGCATCATCATTGTGTCATAAATAAATTAAATTATTTAATGTCTAAAAATTGTAAATAAAATACCATTATGTAGGAAATATTTTTATCTTTCTAATGAATATTTATAGTTGAAAATATAACATATATAACCCTATGTAAAAATTGTTTTACTAAAAGATATAGGCTTATGTCATTTTTGTATTTACTTTAACTTAATTAATATAAAGTGTCATTATCACTTACAAGTGGATCCATGAGATCCCAAAATCGACCCAAAGATGTCCATGGTCGGACATGTATCAACCAATAGGGTTAAGACATGTTTTAGGGTAATTTATTATTATTATAATATTATTTTTTTACCCTTATTTATTGGATTTACCCTTTTATCATGGTAAATAAAATATTTACCGAAATAATTATTCAAAATGTCTAAAAATAAAAGTTACATATTTACACAATTTGGACATCCTGATTCCAAATATGGAGTCCATTTTTCCAAATTCAAAACACATAAGTGACCAAAATTAATTTAAAATTAATCCCCGCTGTCAAAACAAAAAGCGTGTTTTTAAGAAATAATAACTATCAAAAGATTGACACTTGTTTATGTCTGGTTTAAATGTGAAATTAAGTCCAATGACCAAAATTGTATTAAATGGTAAAAATATATTCTAAATATACTTTAAAACCACTCAAATTCATAATTTATCACTATTAATTATTTCGATTAAAAAGTTGTTTTTAATTAAAATTTAGTAATTTTCACTATTTATCAAAATATGAATGTTATCCGAAAAGTACCAAAATTTCACCCTAGGCTAATTTCGATATTCCGAATCCAAAAATGAAATTCATTTTGAAAGATAAAATGTATTAAATTTTAAAAAGTTGGTATTACTATTCATAATGGCTAGTTTTATTAGTTGTGGTGTGTGTTAGAACTTGAAGTTGCGTACAACACACGCTATTGTATTATTCAGCGAGAAGCGTACCATGGAAGTTTGAGGTGTTACAAAACCAACATAAACCACATCAAGACACAAAGATACATAAAAAACTCATAACTTCACAAACTGGGGGTGTAACATGTTGCATAAAAGGGATTCAAACATCTGTGACTATATTGTGCATCGTGTGCAAACAATGCAATGCATACTCATTATGCATTGAATTGCATTTGGTGTTTGTACATGCATTACCTTCAAATTGATAATATTGCATATATGCTATTTAAAATATTTTTGCTTTCTAATTGATAGTGATGCATGAATGTTGTTTATATATGCATTATCTTCAGTATCATGATACATAAAATGGTTGATATATGCATTTTAGGTTTATATATGCACTGATAGCACTGTATATACGCTACATGTAACATGGTGATATATGCATGTATGTTATTTAGTTGAATTTTCTCACAAATTCTAAATATATATGCATTTTCTATAAATAGCCAGATTTATGAAACCATCCTCCCTCTTATATTCAGTTAGTTGTACCAGAACTGCATTTTATATTTGATATGCATGCACAATAATTTACTCAATATACAAGCAGTCTACAAAAATCTATCTCATTCTAAACATAAGGAGTGTCATTTTAAACACGTGAAGTGAATATCATTAACTACATATCCACACAACTGATATTATGAAAGTTATTTGCAATGACGTAATCATGTACAGATATTGTAATTCATTTTACAAAATATCCACATTCTCATCACACAATATATAGATAACTCTATATGGAGCAATCACACACACACATTATACATCATGGAGTATGTTAGTACTTTGTACTATGAAATCATGTTTCATTTATTACTCAAACCATTTCGTTTGCCTCGTAGAAAATTTTGTTGCAAACGTCTGAAGATTTACCGCAACTTGAGAGCAATGTTGTTGGATTATGTCATTTCAACAAACGCTATTCAACGACTAGTTTTTATTTGGATATCAATAAGAAGAAACCGGCTACATATACAACTAGTTTTATCATTGCACATGAATATAACTACATATACATTTTTGTGCTATCTTTAAATTCACTGTTCATAATTCGTATCAATTTGCACTGAATTTCAATGTCTGACATTCAGATTTTTTTCACAATTCCTTATTTTTACATTGCATTTCTTATTAAATAAATCAGATCTGTGCCAACGCACAGGGAAAATGATAGTTGATTTAAAAAATAAAAATAAAACCGGCATAGCAAGGGAGTGAACCGAAGGCCGACCGGTCCGGTGGGTTGGAGCGCACACGGTATCGCCCGTCCTTCACACGATAAAAGCGCTACAGCGGGCAATATGTATCCGATGTCTTCATTCTTTTGGGGATTTTTCCAAAAGGTGCGCGGTCTTCCTCCGGACCTGAAACGCGCGGTCTTCCTCCGACCGATTCTCCATTACTTTCATCCTTTCAGATTTAGTGTTCCATTTTCCTGTAAGAGGCATCTCTGTTTCCCTCTCACATTTCTAGGGTTTTGAAGAGTATTGGTTTCGATTGACGGTGGTGGTGGTGACTTGCAGGAATTCTGCATCCGTAGAGGTTGATAAGGTGTCCCCAACCTCTCTCTCAAATGGAATGGGTGGTATCGGTAAAACTAGGTAAATTTAAATGGTTTTGTTTTAATTTTAGATAAAATTGATTATATAAAATAATTTTGGTTATGGTTGATTTTAATTTAGCGATCATAATGTTCTAAATTTTATGTTCGTACTTTTCATTGTCATCATTTACCTGTCTAAAGTTTTTAGTTTGCCACCTAAAATCTTGGATTATCGTTCTCTTGATTTCCCATTTGAACTTGAATCTTATCATATCCGGTTAAGTTAGGATTATTATCTCCCTCGTCTTCCCTCTTGAACTTTATCATCTCCAATTCTCATCTGAAATGAAGAGCTCATTTTGTGGATAAAAATAGACTTTAGTTCGTGTAATAATTGGACATCTATGTCCAACTCCTGTATCCTCTCCATTCGCCTCACAGGTCCATTGAACTGGGTTAGTTCCAAATGCTCTATCTTTTACTGTCACACCCCGACCCCAGATATCTTTATTTTACTTCTTTTTTGGTCCCGATTTAAATTTTTTCGAGGTTTAGTTGTGTCGGCGGTTTCGCGCCGGTGCGCGGTCATCGCATCGCTAGCGGTGATCGTGCGTTCGGCCCGGGCGACTATGTGTTCGGCCCGGACGACTATGTGTTCGCCCGACGTTTTAAATATTAAAGTTTTTACGTTGACTTTTTATTATTATTACTTTTTGAGTTGCGTTACTATTATTGTAGTTATTTTCCGTGTATAAGTATATATATATATATGTCTATATATGTGTGTGTATATATATATACATATGTATACACTTTAATACGTTATGTTTATATATGTATATATATATAATGTATCTACGTGTATATGTTTATATATAGGTATATATATATATATATATATATGTGTTTAGGTATGCGTATATATACACGGGTATTTTGATTAAAATAATTATTATTAAAATTAACTAACTTTTATTTATTATCATTATTCTATTATTATTATTATTATTATTATACATTTTATTATTATTATTATAATGTTTTACTATTATTATTATTATACTTATTAACATTTTTATTATAATGTTATTATCATTATTATAATAATTATTATTATTATTTTTATCATATATATATATATATATTAATTTAACCCTAATCCTACCCCCCCTACCCAGCCGCCACCCCGTTCCCCTTTTCTCTCTCTCTCTCTCCCTCTCCTTCTCCCCTGTCTTTCTCCTTCCCCCCCTCCTGGTTCGGCCGACGCACCCTCCTCCTCCCGTCGCTGTGCCCCTGCCGCCTTCGCCAGCCAACCGCCGGCCTCCGCTCCGCTCCGGCGCTCCGCCCCGCTCCCCTCCTATTTTCGTCGCCGACCCCGTTTCCCCCCTGCTTCTCCGCCTTGCGCCGACCCCGCGCGCCGCCGGCCTCCTCGCCCAGCCACCGTCCCGGCTTCCCTGACCCTCTCCGCCGCTCACCGTCCCGTCGCGCCAAGTCGCCGACCACCGCTGTCCTCACCTCTCGTCCGGCGACCCCTCCCCTGCGCGCGAACCCCCTGTCCGGCTCGCCGCTCCCGTGCCGGCCTCGCCCCGGCGTCCCGGTCCCTCCGCTGCGCCAACCTCCTGCTTTCCTCTTCTTCCCCAGCCTCGCCGGCCTCCCGACCTCCGGCGCACCATCTCCCCGGCCCCGGACCTCCATCCGGCGACCCTAGCCGCCGGCCCGCACCCCCTGTTCCGGCTCCCCCCTCCCGCTCCATTGTGAGTGTTATTTTTATTTTGTTTTATTTTATTTTTTTTTCCTTTATGTGTTAATCTCATTTATTTACGTTTATATATATATATATATATATATATATATATAACGTTTTAATATTTTTATCATGTTAATAATAATAATAATATTATTATATTATTATTAAGTTATTATTATTATCATTATATTATTATTATTGTGATTATATTATTGTTACATTATTATTATTATACTTATTAAATTGTTATTGTTATGTTATTCTTGTTATTAAAGTATGTTATTATTATTATATTATTATTATTATTATTAATATATTATTAAGGTTATTATTATTATTATTATTATTATCATTATTATTAAGTTATTATTTTGTTATGTTATTGTCATTATTATGATTATGCTATTATTATTATTATATTATTATTATTGTTATTATTATTATATTATTATATTATAAATGTGCTAAATTATTATCGTTATTATTATTGTATTATTATAATTGTGCCATATTATGATTGTTATTATATCATTATTATTATTATTATTATTATATGGTGTTATCATTATTATGATGTTATTGTTATCACCATTATTATTTTCACATTATTATTATTACGATTGTTATTACTATTATGATATTATTATTATCGCTGAACCCGTTTAATGGTCTTTTGTTTTAGGATCGGTTTGACGACGCAATACGGTGCGACCATTACGCAACGGGAGTTTTGCGCCGTGTCGTTTTTCGTTTCGAGCTGCGTTTTGAGGTAGGTCTCCCTTTGCACTCGCCTTTAAATTTAGAATTTATTTATTCCTTGACTTTTTATTAAGTTTCAGTAAATTTAAAAGTATTATTAAGTAGTTATCTATAGTTTGGTGATCTGCTGATGATAAAAGTGGTTTTAATTCTAGCGTTTCATTAAAAGCGTTTTCTTGGATTTAATTGTGTACTTCCATGGTAGTGTTGCTAGATGGTTCTTCCTGAATAATGAAAGACATGTTGAATTGGGTTTTGAAATGTTTTTGGCGTGTGTAAATTAGTAGATGTATTGTTTATGGAAAATGATGTTTTTCTTGGAACCTTGATTAGAGAAAACGTCGTGTGACCTCTGAACTTGTTTCTGGAAACTTTATGTGTGGCTCTTGGTTGATGAAAGATGTTTTCCTTTGTTGCGTGAACAAAAGTTTGGATTTCATTTGGGAAATGGTGTTCCTTCAAAAAAGTGATTAGAGACCCGTTTGGCTCTTGATAAAAGTGGGGTGCGTTTGGTTGTTGGAAAGTGACTACTTGTGAAACAAATGTGTTCCAGGTTTAAGATGCTGATTTGAGTTTCTTAAATAAATTTCTAAGTACATTTCTGGTTTTCAATGAAATGGCGTGTGTCATCTCTCTTTAAAAATGCTTTAGTCTTAAATGATCAAAATGTAAGTGACATGACGGCCCGGTTGGCACTTTATTAAATGTGAAGTGATTATACATATATATACGTACTTGTGAGGGCATTTCTACAGGGGGACTTCCCTTCGAGGGTTGTCGTGTAGCGATGTCCGTGTAAGGGGTTGGCAAGTGCGGTGAGATGAGTCACGCGTGCGAGAGTCTCCCACTTACACAGTGTTACTAAAACCACCATGGGTTCCTGGGCGTCTTGTAGATTATCGAGTGACGGTTGCTTGCTAACCCTGATTAGACGAGTTAGTACCCCGGAGTTGTGGACAGGCCAATAGGGATGTGCCACTGGTTGGCTATTAGGGCGGCCAGTTGGTTATTGACTATGAAGTACCACACCGACAGGTAGTCTGAACCTGAGTACGTCTAGGGGTTTTCTAGGGATGTTCAGGATCACCCATGGTTATTGCTGATAACTTCTGGTTTATTTCTGCTTGCACTTGGTTTTCCTTGCTTACTTTTACTTGCACTTGTTTTCCCTGCTTGTTTACTTTCAGTCATCCTTCACAACCTATACTGTTAGACTTTGGGAAAATAGGTTTTCAAATGAAAATGCTTTATTCTCTTTGGGTAAGATTTGAAAATGTAACACTTTGCTTTTTAGAATGAGGTTAAAACTGATGAAAGGGAACTAACTTTCAAAAAGAATAAGGGAAATGTGTCGTGTTTGATTTTTAAGTAAAACATTATGAAAACTTACTTTTATACATTATAGTTCAAACCTGGATTATGTAGATTCTTTATTTACTGGCAGTGCATTGAGATTTGTTGTGAGGCTCACCTACTGAGTACTTCTGTGCTCACGCCTATCTTTTACCTTTTCAGTTGCAGGTTCCTTGTGTTCAGGTTTTCCTGGCTTGAGTCGCTCAGTGAGGGAGCGACGTTGGTTGTAGTTGGGTGGTGACCCGCGAGGTCACATGGAGGTATGTCGTGGTATAGTTGTTTATGTCTTTAGTGTTTGTCAGTTTGTTTAGTTTATATTCTTTCTTTCGATCCTGTTTTTTTAGTTTGGGTTGAAATCGTTCCCAACGATCAAAATTTTAATGCCCGACACTTGTTGCCATCTCGGGGGGATCAGGAACGCCCCTCGGGACTTGCCGCGGACCGGCTCGGGTGACCGGTTCAGGGTCGACCCTGGCTGGTTCGTGACAAAATGGTATCAAAGGGCATGTTCTTGTTATTTGGGATGTCTGGTAGATGGAGATTAGGATTGTCGGGACTTGAGAGGTAGGTATGGGAAGGACGTCATGAACCCTCACCCGTTCTGCACCTCGAGTCACCAGAGATAGTTTGGGAATCGAGTCTTTGTTTCGTTTTGGATTGTTTTGGGTTAAGGGATGACAACAGAGGTAAGCCGACGTTACTTCGTGATTTCACCTGGAGTAGTGACCCATGTGGAGTCTGAGTACACGGTTTGAATTCCTCCTAGTGGTCGGCGCTGACTCGGGACATGGCCCACTACCATGTCGCTAGGTTGAGCGTGACTACTAGTCCCTCACTTCAGTGGTTAATGCAATTTTGGTTGCTGCTTTCGTTTTGGGGTTGTGTGAGTGCGTAGTTGGAAATGAAAAAGGTTTTTTTTTGAAAAATTGGACTGGTTCCTTTTAAAAGACCTTAAATGTGCGAAATGGGTTTTAAAACTGAAATCTCTTGATTTGGAAATCTGTTGTTTGCCTGAAGTTGGTTCAGAATGGTTTGGGGTGAAACCTTGGTTCCTCCTTATGAACGTTTGCACATGTGTGAGAATGCATGGAAAATGCACATTGGTACGAGTATAAATGGACAGTGGATAAAGACATGTGCAACGGGTCATGGGAGTACCTGGGTGTGTTTGAAATTAAAGGCTTGATTTTTTTTCTCAATTGGTTTAAAAAGGGGAAATGGTTTTGGAAAGTTTTTGGTTTGAGAGTGGATTGGTATTTGGAAAGTGATCTTGAAAAAGGGTGGTTTTGAAATCTAAAATGAAAAGGGAATTTTAAAAAGGAGATTTTATTTTGGGTTGTGTTCGCATTTGTTCGGTCTTTGTGCTGACTGTTTTTGATGGAGGCGCTTTTATTGAAGTTGCTTCGGTTAAAATTGGTTTTGGCTTTGTGTTTTATATGTTGCTCAGGAAATGCCGCCCAGAAAGGTCTCTAAGGATTCAGATAAGTCATGCCCAGTTTTTGGTCCTTCTCAGACTTTGCCTATTCTCCATGGTGATCAAGGTCTGTTAGAGGCAGTGAAATGGCTCGAGGGAGTGGAGCGTGCCTTTAGAACGTTGGGAACCCCCGATAGTGTTAAGGTTCGTGCAATTATGAAGTTGTTTGAGGGTCCAGCTCTGGACCAGTGGAAGATGGTTACCCCACCGTCAATGCAAGTTGAAAGGACGTGGGATGTCTTTAAAACAGTTTTCATCCAATGGTTTGTACCTGAGGAAGTGAAGCTGGAGAAAAAGAGAGAGCTTGTGCATATTCAGCAAGGCCAACGGACGGTGAAGGCATATGTTGACCATTTCAAGGAACTGCTTTCCTTTTCTCCGGAGGTAGCGTCACATGAGCTCATGAAGGCCTCTCTTTTCACTGGGGGTCTTCGTCCAGAGATCAAGGAGCGAGTCCTCCCTTCCAAAGACCTTTGTCTCGAGAAGCTGGTGGAGGAAGCTTTCTTGGCTGAGTTGGTTTCCGGTGTGCGGGTGGTTAATACTTCAGCGTCCCCTGTTGTTCGTAAAAGTTCCCCCTCTGGTGAGGAAAAGACGCCAGAGATACCTGTTCTTAAGGAGTTATCCCCTTTGGTCCCAGCTTCTAGTTCATCAGATCGTTCGATGGTATGCTATCAGTGTGGTCGTTTCGGGCATTTAAAGCCGTCTTGTCGCAACCCTCCGAAGACGTGTCATCGATGCGGCAGTCTGGGTCATCTGGAGAAGTTTTGCAGGAAGCGTCGCTTGAAGAGGACGCTGTGGTTGGAGAGTGTTAGTACCTGACTGTGAGGCAGGAGATGCTTCAGCCATCAGAGCCCCAACCACAAGTCTCGGGGTGAAGCTCGCGCACAGTCAGAAGTTCCCAGGGTTGTGAAGCCTTGGTCCTGGTTCTGTTTTCCGTATTGATGGTGGAACAATTAGAAACCTCTTTCATACTTGTTTTCCTGCTACAAAAGTTTCAACAACGTTGTAAATGCGTTGTTTTTCTATAAAATGACAATGGACTTGTTCTATGATAAATTTAAGTGGACTTGTCGTGTGAATGTAATATTCTGAATCGTGTGTCCTTAAAAGTGTGTTTGACTCTCGTGTGGGTTGACCTCGTTTTAGTTATGTTGTCGATGTGGTTATGCTTTGTGGACTTCGGTGGATCATGTCTCCAATTTGATATTGGTTAAATGTTTTTCTATGGATTTTCCCTGGTGTTGAAGGTTGTTGACTCTAATCGAGGATTCAATGTCTTGACGGAGGTGTTGTTTTAATCGTGCTATAAGAGTTGGTTTGAATTGGTTGGGAGTTCCCGCGTCGACCCCCCCTTTTTCCTAGGGTTGTCTATTTAGATGGTAAATTTTTCTGCACTAGTTGAGTTCTTGTGGTGGGGAGAACCCCTTCGTGTTCTCCCCTCAACCTCAGACTCCAGTTTTCTCTTGGATGGGTCGGGTGTGACCTGTGTGGGGTAAGGTTATCCTGAAAATCTCAGTTCTCTTCAGTTCCTTTAGTTCTGTCTGGGCATAGACTTGGATTTTTGACTGACTTGCGGCTTGGTGACTTTCTGGGGGCAGAAAGTGTCTGTGGTGGGGAGAATTGTCACACCCCGACCGCAGATATCTTTATTTTACTTCTTTCTTGGTCCCGATATAAATTTTTTCGAGGTTTAGTTGTGTCGGCGGTTTCGCGCCGGTGCGCGGTCATTGCATCGCTAGCGGTGATCGTGCGTTCGGCCCGGGCATGTGTTCGCCCGACGTTTTAAATATTAAAGTTTTTACGTTGACTTTTTATTATTATTACTTTTTGAGTTGCGTTACTATTATTGTAGTTATTTTTCGTGTATAAGTATATATATATATATATGTCTATATATGTGTGTATATATATATATATACATATGTATACACTTTAATACGTTATGTTTATATATGTATATATATATATAATGTATCTACGTGTATATGTTTATATATAGGTATATATATATATATGTGTTTAGGTATGCGTATATATACACGAGTATTTTGATTAAAATAATTATTATTAAAATTAACTAACTTTTATTTATTATCATTATTCTATTATTATTATTATTATTATTATTATACATTTTATTATTATTATTATAATGTTTTACTATTATTATTATTATACTTATTAACATTTTTATTATAATGTTATTATCATTATTATAATAATAATAATAATTATTTTTATCATATATATATATATATTAATTTAACCCTAATCCTACCCCCCTACCCAGCCGCCACCCTGTTCCCCTTTTCTCTCTCTCTCTCTCCCTCTCCTTCTCCCCCGTCTTTCTCCTTCCCCCCCTCCTGGTTCGGCCGACGCACCCCCCTCCTCCCGTCGCTGTGCCCCTGCCGCCTTCGCCAGCCAACCGCCGGCCTCCGCTCCGCTTCGGCGCTCCGCCCCGCTCCCCTCCTGTTCCCGTCGCCGACCCCGTTTCCCCCCTGCTTCTCCGCCTTGCGCCGACCCCGCGCGCCGCCGGCCTCCTCGCCCAGCCACCGTCCCGGCTTCCCCGGCCCTCTCCGCCGCTCGCCGTCCCGCCGCGCCAAGTCGCCGGCCACCGCTGTCCTCACCTCCCGTCCGGCGACCCCTCCCCTGCGCGCGAACCCCCTGTCTGGCTCGCCGCTCCCGTGCCGGCCTCGCCCCGGCGTCCCGGTCCCTCCGCTGCGCCAACCTCCTGCTTTCCTCTTCTTCCCCAGCCTCGCCAGCCTCCCGACCTCCGGCGCACCATCTCCCCGGCCCCGGACCTCCATCCGGCGACCCTAGCCGCCGGCCCGCACCCCCTGTTCCGGCTCCCCCCTCCCGCTCCATTGTGAGTTTTATTTTTATTTTGTTTTATTTTATTTTTTTCCTTTATGTGTTAATCTCATTTATTTATGTTTTTTTATATATATATATATAACGTTTTAATATTTTTATCATGTTAATAATAATAATAATAATATTATATTATTATTAAGTTATTATTATTATCATTATATTATTATTATTGTGATTATATTATTGTTACATTATTATTATTATACTTATTAAATTGTTATTGTTATGTTATTCTTGTTATTAAAGTTTGTTATTATTATTATTATATTATTATTATTAATATATTATTAAGGTTATTATTATTATTATTATTATTATTATTATTATTAAGTTATTATTTTGTTATGTTATTGTCATTATTATGATTATGCTATTATTATTATTATATTATTATTATTGTTATTATTATTATATTATAAATGTGCTAAATTATTATTGTATTATTATAATCGTGCCATATTATGATTGTTATTATATCATTATTATTATTATTATTATATGGTGTTATCATTATTATGATGTTATTGTTATCACCATTATTATTTTCACATTATTATTATTACGATTGTTATTACTATTATGATATTATTATTATCGCTGAACCCGTTTAATGGTCTTTTGTTTTAGGACCGGTTTGACGGCGCAATACGGTGCGACCATTACGCAACGGGAGTTTTGTGTCGTGTCGTTTTTCGTTCCGAGCTGCGTCTTGAGGTAGGTCTCCCTTTGCACTCGCCTTTAAATTTAGAATTTATTTATTCCTTGACTTTTTATTAAGTTTCAGTAAATTTAAAAGTATTATTAAGTAGTTATCTGTAGTTTGGTGATCTGCTGATGATAAAAGTGGTTTTAATTCTAGCGTTTCATTAAAAGCGTTTTCTTGGATTTAATTGTGTACTTCCATGGTAGTGTTGCTAGATGGTTCTTCCTGAATAATGAAAGACATGTTGAATTGGGTTTTGAAATGTTTTTGGCGTGTGTAAATTAGTAGATGTATTGTTTATGGAAAATGGTGTTTTTCTTGGAACCTTGATTAGAGAAAACGTCGTGTGACCTCTGAACTTGTTTCTGGAAACTTTATGTGTGGCTCTTGGTTGATGAAAGATGTTTTCCTTTGTTGCGTGAACAAAAGTTTGGATTTCATTTGGGAAATGGTGTTCCTTCAAAAAAGTGATTAGAGACCCGTTTGGCTCTTGATAGAAGTGGGGTGCGTTTGGTTGTTGGAAAGTGACTCTACTTGTGAAACAAATGTGTTCCAGGTTTAAGATGCTGATTTGAGTTTCTTAAATAAATTTCTAAGTGCGTTTCTGGTTTTCAATGAAATGGCGTGTGTCATCTCTCTTTAAAAATGCTTTAGTCTTAAATGATCAAAATGTAAGTGACATGACGACCCGATTGAGACTTTATTAAATGTGAAGTGATTATACCTATATATATATATATACGTACTTGTGAGAGCATTTCTACAGGGGGACTTCCCTTCGAGGGTTGTCGTGTAGCGATGTCCGTGTAAGGGGTTGGCAAGTGCGGTGAGATGAGTCACGCGTGCGAGGGTCTCCCACTTACACAGTGTTACTAAAACCACCATGGGTTCCTGGGCGTCTTGTAGATTATCGAGTGACGGTTGCTTGCTAACCCTGATTAGATGAGTTAGTACCCCCTGGAGTTGTGGACAGGCCAGGAGGGATGTGCCACTGGTTGGCTATTAGGGCGGCCAGTTGGTTATTGACTATGGAGTACCACACCGACAGGTAGTCTGAACCCGAGTACGTCCAGGGGTTTTCTAGGGATGTTCAGGATCACCCATGGTTATTGCTGATAACTTCTGGTTTATTTCTGCTTGCACTTGGTTTTCCTTGCTTGCTTACTTTTACTTGCACTTGTTTTCCCTGCTTGTTTACTTTCAGTCATCCTTCACAGCCTATACTGTTAGACTTTGGGAAAATGGGTTTTCAAATGAAAATGCTTTATTCTCTTTGGGTAAGATTTGAAAATGTAACACTTTGCTTTTTAGAATGAGGTTAAAACTGATGAAAGGGAACTAACTTTCAAAAAGAATAAGGGAAATGTGTCGTGTTTGATTTTTAAGTAAAACATTATGAAAACTTACTTTTATACATTATAGTTCAAACCTGGATTATGTAGATTCTTTATTTACTGGCAGTGCATTGGGATTTGTTGTGGGGCTCACCTACTGAGTACTTCTGTGCTCACGCCTATCTTTTACCTTTTCAGTTGCAGGTTCCTTGTGTTCAGGTTTTCCTGGCTTGAGTCGCTCAGTGAGGGAGCGACGTTGGTTGTAGTTGGGTGGTGACCCGCGAGGTCACATGGAGGTATGTCGTGGTATAGTTGTTTATGTCTTTAGTGTTTGTCAGTTTGTTTAGTTTATATTCTTTCTTTCGATCCTGTTTTTTTAGTTTGGGCTGAAATCGTTCCCAACGATCAAAATTTTAATGCCTGACACTTGTTGCCATCTCGGGGGGATCGGGAACGCCCCTCGGGACTTGCCGCGGACCGGCTCGGGTGACCGGTTCAGGGTCGACCCGGGTTGGTTCGTGACATTTACTCTACTTATTGATCTTTGATGAGATTGAAGATATGCCTGAAAGATATTTGATGGAAGTGGCAAATGAAAAGGTTATAGTTTATTTTGTTTAAAATTCAGTCATTTTGTACGTACAAATATGGTTTTGATTTTCAAGGTATGCCACTTGCCCCAAGCTTCGCCTAACAAATTAGGACAGTTGTGTAGAGATTTATTAAAGGCAGTTCAACATAATTTTAGCCAATTTAACAACATGTTCGATCTAGTTGAATTTGTTTAATACAATTCAACACCATTTTACCCAATTCAATGACAACATGGCTGATCTGAAATCTTTGAAGGCCTTTTGGAATTTCAAACGCTAGAAAATAGTTTTCCTACAGCCGTTTGAGAGTACAAAATTGAAGTTTTTTTTTTTAATTATCAAAATTGGCAGGTGTTAATATATGGTCTATCAATTCTATGACAAATTATACAAGGAATTAATCCTAGGAATTCAAGGAATCCTAAGGAAACTGCAATTGTCATGCAAGAGGTTAATCAAGTGCCGTGAGACCTTTTGGTTTGTGAGGTTTCACTGGTGGAAATGGAGGATTTCCCAACACTTTTATGCCAACGGTTTGAACAAACTGTTGGTATATTGTTTTTAAATCAACCTTTTCCAACGGTTTGAACAAATCGTTGATATATTGTTTTTAGAATCAATCTTTTTTAACGGTTTTAGTAAACCGTTGAGAAAGCTTTCATTTTTCTAATGTGTACCAATGATTTTAAAAAACTATTGGTAAAGACTATTTCTGAATGGTTTTTTAAAATCATTGGGAAAGTTTCCCCCCAAATACAAAACATATCTAGTTCCCTCGTACACGTGATTGCAGCCCTAAACCGAAGCTCTTTCAAAGCTCTCTCTTTACCCTAGGTTGCGAAACTCCTTCCACCCCCTTGGACAACCCCACCCCCCTGAACAGTCCCACCCCCTGGACAACCCCCACCCCCCTGAACAACCCCCCTGGACACCGCCCCACCCCCTGGACGCCCCCCTGGACACCCCCACCCCACCCCCTGGACACCCCCACCCCCTCAGACAACCCCCCTCGTGCAGCCCCCCCCAGACAACCCCCACCCCCCGAACACCCCCACCCCCTTGGACACCCCCCCGGGACACCAACCCCCTTGACAACCCCCCTGGACACCCCCCCTAGACCCCCCCAGACGCCCCCCCTGGACACCCCCACCCCCTGTACACCCCCCCCGGACACCCCCACCCCACTGGACACATAGTTAGAGGTGGTATATGTCGTGGATGATTGTCTGATAGAACAATATCGACGGATGATTACTCATTGGTCGACTATTTAGTTTAAGATATTAATCACATTTCAGGTATTTAAATTAATTTTTTCATGTTTTGCATTAATACTATCTTTTTTATTATTGAATTTTATTTAGGAATCATCCAGAAGAAATAAAAAAACATTGATGCTAAAAAATGCATCCACACATTGGGACGCACTACGATGTCAGATCATGAGAGGAAGCAGGTATGAGAATTGTTTATAATTTTTCTTTATGACTTGTACTTTATATTATTTCCTTTATAATTTATTCGATTGCTAAAGTTTTCATATAATTTTAGTTATGAATTTAATTTTTGGTAACATATTTTTAATTATGGTTTCATACATTCAATGTCATTTAGAGACCAACATTGAATATTGAAGGACGTGTGCCTCGAGCAAAATTGTTTTGCTTGAGTAGAAGGAAGAACGATGGAATTGCGGTTAACAAACCGATTCAGTAGCAGATTGTAAGTTTTGCTTTGTTGATTTCAAATTTTAATGTCTATTTTGTAACTTAATAATTTATTTATATTTGTAACATGTTGCTTTAGAGGCCCTTGATGCCTATGAACCTGACAATTTTGGGCCAAATGATCACTTAATCAGGTGTTGAGAGATGAGTACCCTAACAGAGTACGCTGCCGACTTGAGAATAATAGTCCCGACGAGGTATTTGCCCTTCTCAGGTATGAGTTGTAGTGCCATTGAGTTCTAACTGGTTAAGGAACAAGCAAAACAGACTGAAAAAGGGTCACAGAGACGACATAACAGTTTGTTAGGGCAACCGGTGTTTTTATGAAACTGATGGAAGTTTTACGTCAAACACTTTCACCAGAGGTCATCACAACTTGTGATGGCTATATGTCGTTGATGCGTTCAATATATGGTGCACTAGGTGGCAGTTCTAGTGGTGGTCGAGACGATGTCGTTCCTGGCGATGACGATGGTGAGGAGGAGGCCGAGGCGGAGTACGAGGGGAGGAGGAGGCTGGCGCAGAGTATGAGGGCGAGGAGGAGGCCGAGGCGGAGTACGAGGGCGAGGAGGAGGCCGAGGCGGAGTACGAGGGCGAGGAGGAGGCCGAGGCGGAGTACGAGGGCGAGGAGGCCGAGGCAGAGTATGATGATGGGGACGACGATGAGAATGGGGATGAGGCTGATGATTATGGTGATGATAGTGATGGCGATGAGAGATATTAATCCGTTACATTTTTGATTGATATTACTGACATTTGATGTTTGATGATTTGTTGTGGCTGAATATATGTGTGATTAGGCAGGTCACATTATCTTTATTTTTTTTATTTATAAATAATAATTTTTGACTTGATGATTTGCTGGGATTGGATATGTGTAACTGATTCACCCCTCCCTTGGACACCCTCACCCCCATGGACACCCCCCCCAGACACTCCCACCTCCCTGGACAACCCCCCGCCCCACCCCTCTGGACAACCCCCCGCCTCACCCCTCTGGACAACCCCAACCCCCTGCCCCCACCACCCTGAACACCCCCACCTTCCTGGACACCCCCACATTCCTGCACACCCCACCCTCATGGACACCACCCACCCCATGGACACCCCCCTGCACACCCCCACCCCCATGGACACCACCCCACCCCCCTGGACGCCCCCACACACATGGACAACCCCCACCCCTTGGATAACCCCCCCCCCCACCTGGACACCCCCACCCCCTTGGACAGCCCCCAACCCCCACCCCACCTGGATACCCTAACCCCCTGGACAACCCCCCGCCTCACCCCTCTGGACAACCCCAACCCCCTGCCCCCACCACCCTGAACACCCCCACCTTCCTGGACACCCCCACCTTCCTGCACACCCCACCCCCATGGACACCACCCCACCCCATGGACACCCCCTCTGCACACCCCCACCCCCCTGGACACCACCCCACCCCCTGGACACCCACCCCCCTGGACACCCACCCCCCTGGACACCCCCACACACGTGGACAACCCCCACCCCTTGGATAACCCCCCCTCCCCCACCTGGACACCCCCACCCCCTTGGACAGCCCCCCCGGACACCACCCCACCCCCTGAACACCTCTACCCCTGAACACCACCCCACCCCCTGGACACCCCCACCCCCCGTGGACAGCCCCCACCCCCTGGACAGCCCCCACCCCCTGGACACCACCCCACCCCCTAGACAGCCCCACCCCCTGAACACCACCCCACCCCCTAGACAGCCCCACCCCCTGGACAACCCCCCTGGACACCACCCCACCCATTGGACACCCGACCACCCATGGACACTCCCACCCCATTGGGCACCCCCACCCCTGGACACCCCCACCCCTGGACACCCCACCACCCTCTTGGACAACCCCATAGACACCACCCCACCCCCTGGACAACCCCCTGGACACCACCCCACCCTTGGACACCCCACCCCCTGGACACCCCCACCCCCTTGGACAACCCCCACCCTCCTGGACATCCCCCCTAGACACCCCCACCCCTGGACACCCCCACCCCCTAGACACCCCTAGACAACCCCCACCCCCCGGACACCCCACATAATGAATACTTCGACTTTGGGTATTGGGTGTTATGAAATCTCTTAACTTTTCAAAATATTTCCATTTTTTAGCATCAATAACTTATTTAAAAAACTCTCTCTACACATTCTGCATCTTTGAAAAGAATTCACTTTATAATATCTTGAACAATGTTCTATCGGGTCCATGATGTCTTGTATGTGATAAATGAAAAACATTCCAACACATTTCACCTCAAATTTAGGTACACATAACTGAATTAGTAAATCTCCACATTGTTTTAATAATAAGGTATCAACCCAGGAATAGTTCACTACATCAACTAGAAACACCCTCCTTTATCTAAAATGGGGATAAATTATCCCATTTGGAAAATAAATTTCAATCTCATCATTCAAAATCTCCATGTTCATGAAATCATTCTTCTTTTCCCCGTGCAACCTCCATCTTATGAAATCAAAATCCTCTTAGTTCCATTTAATCTTTCTTGGATAATGATCCACATGTATGACCATGATGTTTCAATCCCTAAGGAACTTGTTACCATCATTTTCAGATTAAACTTTAATCTTATTGAATTTCTTTTGACGAAATGACTTATAATTGTTTTTACAGAATGGATAGAAGTTGGATGCATGAAACCGATTGGATGTTAAGAGATTTTCAAAATAATTTGGAGAGCTTTTTAGATTTGGAATTTCACAATGCTTCAGATAGTGGTATCATACACTGCCCATGTTACAATTGTGTTGGGAGACCTTGGTTGAGCCATGAAGAAGTCAATTACTACATAACCAAATATGGTTTTCAAGCAAACTACTATGTGTGGTATCATAATGGGTAGAAAATGATATCTCAAATTGGTGATGATCCAAATGAGAGGATTGGATTGAAGAATTTGTTATATGACCGATTTTCATTTATTATTCATCATAAAAAATAAAGGATTCCGACCCAATAAGACTTCGATATGAGCACACATGATGCATATAATAAAAATGATGATGCTGTTAGGGTGAAAAAATTGAACGATGCTTCCATAACTCCAGTATATCAACAATGCGGTAAAATGGAAAAGTTAGAATTTTTAATCCGATTGTTTCATGAGAAAACTATGTATGCGATTTCTAATACTACCATCGATTACATTCTTATCTTCATGAATGACTTACTTCCAAATGAAGAAGATATTCCCTCAAACCACTATATTTCATGGAAGTTAGTTGATGAACTTGGATTTTCAAGATACTAAATTCATGCTTGCCCGAAAGATTGCAGTTTATTCTGGGAGGAAACTACTGAACAAAATGATTGTATAAAATGCGGTACATCCCGTTGGAAGCCAAAAGCTGATGGAACACCATCCTATGTGCCACAGAAAGTAATGTGAAACTTTCCATTGACCCCCAGACTCCAGAATATTTTTATGTTTGATGAAATATCAATAAAAATGCGATGACATGACACTAAGATAAATAAGACTAATGATGAGTTGCTTAACCCTGTAAATGGATTTGCATGACAGAGATTTGATGCTCGATATCCTGATTTTGTAGCTGACGTGCGTAATGTGAGGTTGGGTCTTTCATGTGAATGTTTTAATCCATTTGGGTAGATGCTTACTTCGCACAACACATGACCGATTTTTATACACATTTATAACCTTCTCCCATGGTTGTATGAAAAAACCTTTCACTTTCATGAGTATACTCATATATGTCCCTTCTAATCTTGGTAATGATATAGATGTATACATGCAACCTTTAATAAGTGTTGAAACTTTTTTGGGATGTGGGTGTGCGCACATACGATGCATGTTCGAAAGACATATTTCAGATGCACACTGCGCTTATGTGGATGATCAATGATTTTCCTTCTTATGCAATGATGTCTGGATGGAGCACGAAGGGAAAAATATCATATCCTATTTGTATGAATAATACACGATCTAGAAGACTAAAACATCGCTGTAGTTTCAGTTTTATGGGACATCAAAGATTCTTGCCAATTGACCATCCATATATAAATAATTTTCAAAGATTTGACAATACCATAAAGACCGATGATCCACCTCAGCGTATGTCTGGAACTGATGTGCTTAATAAATTGAAAGATTTCAGTTTTTCATTCGGGAAGGGTCAAATGAAATCTGTAAAGAGAAAGAATGTTTCCACTGAAACCTATTACAATTGTAAGAAGAGGAGTATCTTCTTTGATTTTCATTATTGGTCAACCAATTTGTTACGTCATTACTTAGACATAATTCACATTGAAAAAAATATATGTGAAATGTTACTTTCAATTCTTCTAAATGTTAGGGGAAAGACAAAAGATGATTTATGGTCTTGACATGACTTGGTGGATTGTGACATCAGACCAGAATTACATCCTGTGCGTATCAATGAAAATAAATGGCAAGTTCCATGTGTTTCTTATGTGATGACACCTACAGAAAATAAGCAATTTCTGGAAGTACTAACTATTAAAGTTCCTGATGACTATTCAAGAAACATATCTAAACGGGTCAATGGAAGAGAGTTGAAGCTAAAATCTTTGAAGACTCATGATTATCACGTCCTTCTACCAAGGCGGAGGAGGAGGGTGAGGAGGAGGTCGAGGTAGAGGAGGAGGGTGAGGAGGAGTCCGAGGCGGAGGAGGAGGGTGAGGAGGAGGGCGAGGAGGAAGCCAAGGCGGAGTACGAGGGCACAAAGGAGAGAGTTGAGGAGGGCAGAGACGATAATGTGGATGACGACGAGGAAGTGGATGAGGCTAATGATGACGGTGATGATAGTGATGGTGATGAAAAACAGATTGATTTGTTACATTTTTGACTAATATTACTGACATTTGATATTTGATGATTTTTTGTGTTTGAATATATGTGTGATTAGGTAGGTCACTTTATCATTATTTCTTTATCTATAAATAATAAAATTTGACTTGATGATTTTCTATGACTGAATATATGTGTGACTGATTCACCCCTCCTCTGGACACCCCCACCCCCCTAGACAACCCCCACCCCTTGTACAGCCCCCACCCCCAGACACCCCACCCCCGTGGATAGCCCCCCTACCCCTGGACACCCATCCCCTTAGACAACCCCCCACACCACCCGAACACCCCCACCCCGAACACCCCCCATTGGACAACCCCCACCCCCTGGACACCCATCACCCCCCATGGACCACCCCTCCCACCCCCTGGACACCCCACCACCTGGACACCCCGACACCCCCCGGACACCACCCGACCCCCTTGGACATCCCCCACCCCACCCCCACCCCCTGGACACCCCCTATACACCCCCACCCACTTGGACAACCCCCTACCCCTGGACACCCCCACCAATTTGGACAACCCCCACCCCTGGATATCCCCCCTCCCCCACCCGCTTGGAATGCCCCCATGGACACCACCCCCACCTCCTGGACACCCCCACCCCCATGGATAGCCCCCACCCCTGGACACCCCACCCCCTCCCCCACTCCCTTGGACGACCCCCTCTAGACACCACCCCCACCCCCTTGGACAACCACCAACACCCTGGACAACCCCCACCCCCTTGACAACCCCCACCCCTGGACACCCCCACCCTCTTAGACACCCCACCCCACCCCACCCCACCCCATCCCACCCCACCCCCTGGACACCCCACCCCCTTGGACAACCCCCCAACCCTAGACACCCCACTCCCTTGGATAACCCCCAACACCCCCTTGGATACCCCCACCCCTGGACACCCCCACCCCCTTAAACACCCCCCACCCCTGGACAGCCCCCACCCCTGGATTGCCCCCACCGTCTTGGATAACCCCCACCCCTGGACAACCCCCTCACCACCCTGGACACCCCCACCCCTAGACACCCCCACCCCCACCCCCTTGGACAGCCTCACCCGTGTGGACACCACCCCACCCCCTGGACACCCCCACCCCATGGACACCCCACCCCCTTGGACAACCCCCACCCCTTTGGACACACCCATATTCTAAATTCATTTTTTATGCCATATTTTATGTGTTATACATAATTAAATTCTATATGTAATGAATTCTGAATTGAATACACTGTCAGAATTCTATATGTAATTCATAATTCATTTTGTATGTGTTATTCATTCATAATTCAAAAGTATTCAATTGAGAATTAAATTTTGAATTCTGTATTGCATAGTGCAATTGGGTTCTTAATTGAATTCTCAATTGGCTGGTTTACAGGGGATTTCAGAGGGGGAGGCAGGCCGACCTGCTACGAAAATTGCAGTAAGGCTATACAAACGGTTGTAAACCGTTGGTATATATGTGAAAAGTAACTTTATACGAATGGTTTTCATAAAACCGTTTGTAAAACTATATACCAACAGTTAGTAAATCGTTGGTATATGTCTATCCCCACAGCTAACTAGCCAACGATTTGAGCATCCTTTGGTATAGTTTATACCAACGTTTTTCAGGCCTTTCCCAACAGTTTCAAACTGTTGGTATAAGTCATGTTTCCAGCAATGACTTTGGTAGTGATCCTTAACTACTATGAAAATGATTTTCCATGTTTATGTGTACCCCATAATTCCTTTTCTTATGCAAATTTTATGCTCTCTTGGTTCATGTTCTTTGATTTCCTTATGATTCATGTATTATAAACTTTTAATATCTATTTCACGACTCATGATTATGAACTTTGATATACAGGGAATGATTTTCAAAATATTATGCTCATGGTTTCATACCCTTATGTTCATGTTATTATTACTTATTCCCTTGTTTACCATTACTGAGCATATGATCTCACCCTTTCTAATGTTTTCTTTCCCCAGGTTATGAATAAATGTTTTAAGTAGGTTATGTTTGTGAAGAGTACTAAAGGGGAAGATCTTTAAGAGAGATATTGAAGATCTTTTACCAAATCATAAGATTGTGTACCCAGTATCCAAATACACTAAACTATTACGTTCCTCAAGTGCGTGTTTATGAAATGTATTGAATGTTAATCTAAAAAATGTAATATCTATGTATGAAAATATTAGGTTGCTACAGTCGTTATTAGAGGATAGGTTTAGTTAACCTTTAGAAACTAGGATGAGAAAAATTTAGTGAGATCCCTAGGGATATTTCTAAGGATATATCAAGACATACATTTAAGTATAATTCTAAGGATGAGTCAATATATAGGAAAATGTCCTAGAATTTTGTTAAAGGGTAGAGTGAGTGGTTTTCAATAAATTAAATCCTTGTCTGGATAATACAAGTGGACATGGATCTGGAACAGGGGTACCTAGGGGTAATAACTCTAAATAGGGAACATTGATATAGAATTGATCATCACTTGGTGCATGAAAACGAGCCTTGATACAAACCTGGTTTGACACTCCCTGAGGATATGCTATGGAAATTCACAAAATCTTTACAAAACATCATGCAAGATTTGAACAATGACCATGAATGACCTAGGATAAACCTAAGGTGTCATAGATTAAAAATAAGGTGTCATGATTTAGAAATCCTAAAAGTGATTTTTTCATAAATATATGGTTTTCCAATATGATTAGTGTTGATCAAACTATGATTTTTGGTTTTAGACAATGGGGGGAACCATAAGAAACTGATTTAAAATTGAATGTGATAGAAAATTTGTTGATGAGAATCCAAATGGTATGATGACTGGAGTGAAAGATATTATATATATTAGGTTTTTGGGGGTACAATTACAATCAAACATATACACATAGGCCGAGAGGGCATGCCATAGACCCCTCCCCCAAGGGGATAGCCCACCCATAAAGCCTTATTTATTTAATATACGAACCATAGGCCTAGTTGACATGAATCCCATTATATGGCTCGAAAACCCAGTGCAACATCACACCTAAATAATCCCACTAGTGTCAGTAGTCCCATGTTATGCTCGCACCACCAATTAACAACAAACACCATAACCAACTCTTGGACTCACCAAATAAGAGAAGGATAGATCTCATAGAGAGTTTGAGTAGCGGAGACCATGGAAGAAAAAAATATTCAGTTTTCATTATGTTAATAATGTGGGAATAAGAACTCAAGGGAATGTATCAGAGGGCTGAGAAGATGTTTTTGGGTGTGGAAAAGGATAGGAAAAAAAATCAAAGGAAAAATGATTTTTTTTGTTAACGAAATGGATGAGAATAATGGTCTCTCTTAGGTATCATCGAATATTGAATGTTTTAAATGTGGAGAGTATGTTTATTATGAAAATCGATATCCTAGGGGGAAATCTCTTGAAGATAATTAGAAATTTAGTACGAGCAATGGTTATACTGATGATGATGAAGAGACTAAAAATGACATATGAAAGGAAATAGGTGTTAATGAATAAGAATAAGAAGCCTAGTTAATGGTTTATGAAGGAAGTTGGATGATTGATATAATTATGTATTAGAATTCAAAAATTATGTTATATATATAAGGATTGTTAAGTATAAGTTTTTCATTAAGAATATGCAAGAATATATTGAATAAACTAATGAAATAGAAAAGTGATTTAATGGAAAGGTAATATTTTATGGAAAACAGATGATTAAGGGAGGATAACCCTTAATATAGTCCTGAAGTTGAGAAGATGGTGATTAGTTTGGACAGAGACATTATATAGATAAAGTAAATTAAATAATATTGATGACCTCAGAAATGATAAAGGATTTCACTACTGGAAATATCTCCTATACCCACGGTTTAAAACAGTGGGTATAGCCCTTGAAATCGTGGGTATAGGATATACCCACGGTTTCAGAAACCGTGCGTTGCAGTGCTGTCACAATAGGTCTATACCCACGGTTCTCTGAAATCCGTGGGTATAGACCAAGGAAAATTGATATTACCCACGATTTGAAAACTGTGGGTATACTGATTTACATCGCCCCATATTTACCAACGGTTTACCAAACCGTGGGTATAGACAGGTTCCCCAGGCCGAGCAGGTTCCCCAAGCCGAGCAGCTGCACCTCCCTACCATTCTGCACCTGTATTAGCACATATACATGGCATGTCAGCTAAACTAGAAGTGTCAATCCACTCTATGGATGGTTAAATACATGATCCTCTCTATATAAAAATATCATCCTTACCTCATACATATGAAAATGAAAGCACAATACCGGAACAAGATAATTTACAAAGTTTAGTGAAAAGCCTACTTTCCATGTTGGTTATACGAGACAACATGGATACTCTAATAATATCAATACTAATTGGTTATACACCGTGACTATAAAAATCCATCAAATGGTTATACACCTTATCCTTTATTCAAAAATTGGTTATACACCACAATTTAAAACTCCTTCAGTGATTGGTTATATACCCCATCTAAAAGCCTCCTACAACTGTTTATATACCCCATCCACAAGCTTCTTTTTAGAGTTGATCAAGTGTATAAAAATAGACTTCTTTAAATGGTATTCCTCAACAAGAATGTTGGATCACTATATCTTGTGTCTAACTACTTGGAGATCTTTAACATCTTTTGAGAAAGGTATACTTGTCTTGAAACTTCCTCTAGATCTGGGATGATTTGGATCTACTCAATTTTCAACATTATGGAACTTCATCCAAAATGTTGTCCTTCTAGTTCTTCTTACAAAACTCTATGCTTCTGGTTCTTCATACCTCCTTTGACCCAAATGCACTTTTGACGAAAGCAGATCATAAAATCCCCTTCTTCAACTCTTTTTCTTAGTAACTCTCAATATCTCATTCTCAATATTCCCTCTTTTTCATATACTTAACTCATGTGATGTTCCCCCTTTATATATGAAGTTTTCCTCTTATAGATGTGAGAATGTATGGACTTCAATTTGAAATTCCGACTACCTCAAGAATTGACTACTTTACTATCTTCCAAAGATATTGGTATTTGACTTTGTCAATGCTCCCACAAAATTCAGAATCAACTATATTTAACTCATCTTAAAATCTCATCTTGAATCATGAACATTCCTTCCTTGAATATTTATAGTTGAATGTTTAGCTCAACATCATCATAGTGATTAACTTTATAATAATGTAATGCCCTTTTGGAATCTTCTAAAAAGTGTTCTTTTGATGTAATAAATATGCTCATTATGGTTCTTCTGTTTCCCCAACTCGAACTTAAATACATGCTTTCTTAATAGCCTTCTATGTCAACCACTAATCACTTTATCAGAAACTATCCAACAATGTCATCCTCAAGAGTCCCTTAGACTCACATCAGTAGTATAATGGTACCCGACAGTAACCTCCATCAAAAGGAGTCATTCCTTCCAAAAGACTCCAATATATGTGGTCCCCAAACTCAAGAGTTATACCTCAATATCTATAATCTTGAGCAAACGGTCCCAATACACAAAGTAAAACAACGATCTCCTCATAGAAACCACTTGATCTATCCTACAATGATCCATCCAATTGAACATTCAACAACACTAGTTGGGTAAACCCATTGAGGGTCCCATCTAAATTGTGTGTACTCCCCCCCTGCCCAACCCCTCTCCCTCCCTCCCCACTACCCAGCTCCCCCCCCAGTGCCCAGCTCCTCCCCCAACCCCTCCCCCTCCCCCCTGCCCAGCCCCTCCCCTCCCTCCCCACTGCCCAGCTCCCCCTCCCCCAGCCCCTCCCCTCCCTCCCCACTGCCCAGCTTCTCCCCCTCCCCCTCCCCCCCTCCCTCCCCACTACCCAGCCCCTCCCCCTCCCCCTCCCCTCCCCCCGCCCAACCCCTCCCCTTCCCTTCCCACTGCCCAACTCCTCCCCCAGCCCCTCCCCCTCCCTCCCCACTACCCAGCCCCTCCCCCTCCCCCTCCCCCTACCTAGACCCTGCCCCCTGCTCAGTCAAGTAGAATGACATATTTAGAGAAACTTTTGGATAAAAAACACATGAAATAAAATACACAAACATGTATTGCAATGTCATTAAACAATTGATATATATACAAAGTATCCACCATAAACAAAGTATCCACCATAAACAAAAAATGTTATCAATATTCAAGACTTGCTCATGTTAAAAGATTAAAAAATCAAGAAAAATCATAAGGGTGCATACCTCCTGAAAGTACACCGTGATCCATGATTTCCGAATAACATCCTGAGCCTTTTCAAATGTGATGACAGTTCAATGTATCCAAAACATACACAAATCTACAGCCGAATATTAAAATTAAAAAGTTGGAGTAAAACCTGAATCAGGATTCCACTGAACAAGCTTTTTCTTTTGTGTTTGGAGTCTTCCTAAAACACAAAAACCACATTAAAAAATTAGAGAAAGGAAAGCTGAAAACCAAAAAACAGCATATGCACCATCTAAATCAGTTAGTCAACTTTGAATATTCATATAACTATTAGATCACATACCAATCAGTAAAGTACACTGACATATTTAGAGAACATTTTGGATAAAAACACATGAAATAAAATACACAAACATATATCACAATGTCATTCAACAATTGATATAAATACAAAGTATCCACCATAAACAGAAAATGTTATCAATATTCAAGGCTTGTTCGCGTTATCAAGATTAAAAAATCAGCTCCTCATCTCACCCCTACCCAACAAATTCCCCTCCCCCTCCCCTCTACCCAACCCCTCCCTCATGCCTAGCTCCCCCACGGCCCAGCCCCTCCCCCTCCTCCCTCATGCCCAGCCCCCCTGCCCAACCCCTCCCCCTCCTCCCTCATGCCCAGCCCCCCCTGCCCAACCCCTCCCCCTCCTCCCTCATGCCCAGCTTCCCCCTCATGCCCAGCCCCTCCCCTCCCCCCCTCATGCCCAGCTCACCCCTGCCCAGCCCCTCCCCCTCCCCCTCCCCTTCCTCATGCCCAGCTCCCACCCTGCCTAGCTCCTCCCTCATGCCCAACTCCCCCCAGCCCAGCCCCTCCTCCTCCCCCTCCCTCATGCCCAACTCCCCCTGCCCAGCCCCTCCCCCTCCCCCTTGCCCATCCCCTCCTCCTCCCCCATATTTACTGTATACTAATCAAAGATGAGATTCATTGACATCCAAGGGCATATAGTTTTTTTTAAGAAAATAAAATACACAGGGAAAGTGTTTTAGTTTTTGGTGTTATGACTGAACTGCGTAACAATATAATCATAAATCGATGACCGAAAGGGGAAAAGGGAAATGAGCGCAGGTTACTTGCCTTCACTTGTAGAGCAATCATAGTCCTGATCACATTAACACCATAATTTTGTGCCAAGGTTCGAGGTATTGCCTCAAAAGCAACTGCAACAGTTTCGTAAGGCCACTGTTTAGAAAGAAACCAAACACAAAAAATATGAATCACTACAGGAACTACAAATCAATGCCTTTACTTTTAAAGCAAAAGATCAGAAGTAATTAAACCTTCTCAACGCCTTCAACAGATGAGCTCTTCTGCTTCAAAGTGGAGGACACGGTCATACTTGCCTGATGAACATCCTTTGCATGCCGAGTATATGAAAGAGAGATTAAGTCAATGCAGCCCCCTCCCCTCCCAGCCCTCCACTGCACCCCCCTCCCAACCTTCCCCTCCTAGCCCCCCTCCCAGCCCTCCACTGCAGCCCCCCAGCCCTCCAACCCTCCATTGCAGCCCCCCATATAGCATCCCGCCATTTTATAACATAAACTTTCATTTCATTACACGGAACTGAGGATCGTTAAGGTTTAGTGTCTTGGAAACAAGGATCATAATACATAAAAAAAAAAACATAAAAACATTCTTCTTAAACACTTGAAAGGCTTCTCCTTTAGTTCATCCTATGTTCATTATGCATCTCATAACCTGGGGACATACATCAAAAGAAAGGGTGAGCAGAAGGCCCAGTAAGGGAAACAAGAGAAACATTTTACAAGTGAACTTGAGATACTTCAATAAGGACATGAAAAGAATTTTAAGGCATGAGAAAGAAATCATGAGGTACATCATAATAAAAATAATCATTTTTCATAACTTGAAGATGTGGCTACAACATTTAATATTGACAATCGTTTCGTTTCACCAAGGTCCATCCCCAAGGTGTCGTTAAAAATTACCAAGGTTATTCACCAAGGCGTCGTTAAAATGGTCATCTCTAGAGATTAAGTCTTTACCCAATGCATTGGAGCGCTATCAGGGCGCACCCTTAAATTTGTCTTTATTTTCATGTGAGCCACATATATCATCATCAAACATTTCATAAATAACCCATATAGCATAAAACAAATGGGTTTCATTTCATAATCATAACGTTTCAAAAACTGCTTTAAAGACATGATCTTTACGTTACTTTAAACCCACGGAAAGGGAAAGCGGGTATCATGTATGTAAATCTCAGAATTTAAAATAGATCATTTTTATATATATGTGAATACCCCTTTAGAAATAGGAGCTTTGAGTATTCACTTTATAACATAAAATAATTTTGAGAAAAGAGAGGCATTTTGAGACGAAAATTCTGCAGCATAACGGCTATGTTACAAGGTTTTAGAAACTTTGAAAAGAGAGGGAACATGGGTTGAACAATCATAATTGACCCATGAAAAGGTAAAGGGACAGAATAAGAAGGATATATGGACATGGTGATGCAATTTCAAGGACATACCAATTGAAACGAAAAACATGGAAGGAAGACAAAAATTTGATTTCTCTTATGAAAATTCGGCAGCCTAACGGCGTCACTTAAACTTCAACAAAAATGAATTGGACAAATAAAATAGGGTCTCTCATCATATGATCATAAGAGATCAGTATGATAGATATAGAGATCATACCCCAACATAATAAAAAGGAACTTGAAAGATTTGACATGAAAATCGAACTTGAAAAAAAATGAGAAGGGTGAAAGAATCACTTAAACATTCGGCAGCCTAACGGCGTCACTTAAGCTTTCATAAAACGAAATGATGAGAGTAAGAGGGGATCTCTCATCATATAAACATGAAAGGGCAGTAAGAGGAATATAAAAGAACATCCTCTCACATAATCACATGGAGCATAAAAGGAATGACATAAAAGAGATTACACGAAAAGAAAGAGAGGGGTCGGATCCCTTACCTTAAAACGTGACTCTTGAAACTCAAAGGATTGGACCTTGAGGGCTTGGGGGCACCTTGGGAGGACTCTTTGGAAGGTAAGAAGACCAGAACTTCGTTGGGGAAGATTTGGGAGTGAAAACCAAGGGAGGAAAGGGTGGGTATTTATAGGGAAAGTGAGGGGACAAAGCATTAATGGTCAAAGGACACCTCACATGTGCTTTTCTCAAACCCATGGGCTCTCCCTTGGCATTTATCATGGAGTTAGGCCACATGGGGCCCCCAAAACAATAATTCATCACCCTTGGCCGGCCAACCCTCAAAAGATATCATGACATCATCATGACATCATTATGATGTCATTAAACATACCGAAACCCTAAAACGGTATTTTTATTATTCACTGAAAATTCAACTTTCTCAGAATAATCCCAAAATTTCACCTTAACCAAATATCAATGCTCTGATTTCAAAAATGAAATCCATTTTATAAAAATATTTTTCTAAATATTTTTAATTTAATTTTTTAAATAAAAACACTATTCATCGAAAATTCATTTTTTCAGAAAAATCCCCAAAAATTACCTTAACATAATATCGATGCTCTGAGTTCAAAAATAAAGTCATTTTTATAAAAATAATTTTCTAATTATTTTTAATTAAATTTTTAATTAAAAAACACTATTCATCCGAAACAACTAATACTTGATTAATAATTTATGAAACCGTTATTTACCCATTTTATTGAATCACATTACTTAACCAAGGTGTCTAAATTATATTAAAACTTTCTTTAAGTGAAAATTACTAATCCATTTGGTCACATTACTAATCCTAAGCGTAAAATCACTATTCATAATTTACTATTCATCAAAAATTAAGTTGATCTTATTAGACTCCAAATTCCTTAATGAACACTTTTGTAGAAGACCATTTTTTGAAAATCATTACACATCATTAGTTATTTAGGGTTTACATAAATATTTCAAAATATCCCTTTTTCAAAATTCATCAATAAAATACATTCTAAAATTATCTAGGCATTTGAAATTTCACAAACATCACTAAAGGAAGAAATCTCAATTTATTCACCCGAGAGGATTACACAAGGAAACTAGGGTCTCATCACATAGCCCCTTATAACACTGGCATAAGACCTAAGTGTAAGGTGTGATATGGTGAGAGAATCTGAGGGAGGCTCAGATAACATTGCCCTAGTAGCAATCTCCACTAACTTGAACTTCTCCTGCAAGCGTTTTCGTTCAAGCTTGACATGCTGGAGATCGGCTTGGGCTTGGTCCAAAGCGAAGCCCACAGATGCTACCTCCTTCCCAAGCTCTGATAAGTGGGCTTCGTAAGGGTTGAGTCTACTGGATGAAGCCATCGACTCCTCTTTCTGCATTAACCATTAACATCTTATTAAATCAATAAGAGTAAGTTAATATACTACTCAAAAAGATTGGGTCGTTACACCCCATCCCAGGCCTCCCCTCCACTGTTAAGGCCAAGATTAGATGGTGAGATAATAATAAACACACCAAACCATAACAAAATATATGGCATGTGAAAATTACCTAAAGAATTGTCAAATAACACACCTGATGAAAACATAATCCAAAATGCATTTCATTGCATAAAGAAATTCACATACAAGCAGTTCACCAATACAAAAAAAATTAAACTCCAACACAAGTCTCTCTGCTAAGTCAAAAATGGAGGGGATTAATATTCCCCCCATCGCCATCATCGTCATCCCCATGTCCAGCATCATCATCATCACCAGCAACATCGACAACAACATCATCAACAACATCATCACCAACCGCACCATCAGCATCATCCTCAGCAATCTCATCACCAACAACAACATCAACAACATCCTCGCCGGCTCTATCGCAACCATTGTCATCACCACTAGGACCCTCATGGGAATCACTCGAGACATTATTTAAAGAGCGCATTGATGCCATACATGAATGAAAAGTGGCAGCAACCTCTGATGGTAGTGACTAACTCAAAACTGACATAACTTTCATGAAATGTTCATTCATTAGCTTACTTTTTTCACGCTCCTCTAATACTATTTTCTTTGTCGCAGCTAATTCAGCACATGCACTTTCCAACTCAGAGGCCTTAGAGGCTTTAGAGGAGTCCGATGATGACCAATACCTAGAGGGGACAATGTTTTTGCCTGGTCTACAACGGACTCTTCCTGGATGCTCCACACCTAACACCTGACTCAAATGATCATTTGGCCCTAAGTTGTTCGCTTCCTTCTCATCCATGACCTCCAAGGCAGACTGTTGAAATTATAAACATATTAAATTATGAATTTCGTATAAATGTTTGAAATATAAATAAACTTACAATTTTATCTTGTGTTTGTGAATTAACTGCAGTTTCATCTTTTTTTCCTACTGAAGCAGAATAATTTGGCACGAGGTACATGACTTTCAATGCCTAATACAGCTTGCTGCATATGAGAAATGCACAAATTTGGATTACAACCATATATGATAAATGCAAAAAATTGGATTGAAGTGAGTTGCAACAAAGACATACAAACATTGAGGTAAATGACAGTCATAACCGATTGGTGGTTTTCTGAAATGGTTTTCTGAAGTGAATTTCAAGGAAATATACTACTTGTTTAGGAAAAATAGACAAGCCTTCTCCTAGTATAAGATGTGATTTCCAGGATAAATGGACTAACAAAGGGAAGGCATGCATAAGTTATGATGACATGTTATAAATAAGGACATTATTTTAATTCAGATGAACGTACCAGCCGCTTCTCATGCGCGGACATTGTAGTGCGCCCCAATGTGTGTAGATATGTCATTTCATCTTTGTTTTTTTTGTTTTTCGCTGACACTTCTTAAGAAAAAAAAACAATACAAGTAATAAAAATTAAATTTTATATAAAAACCATTAAAGATGGGTAGTACCTTATACTGTTCAGTCTTCCAATGTGCGATCATTTTTTGATATTGACTTTTTGGACAGTCAGGGTTTGTGGGTACACCCTCTAACTCAGTACCCACTCTGCTCCAACCAATATGTAACTCATACTTGTATGACCGCCAATACTCTCCAAGATCACTCAACCTAGCAGCTTTGATAGCTTCACCGTTAGGAAAGTTAAATCGACTCTGCAACGAACATGTTAAGTCATATAAATACATTACTAATATAAATATAAATTTATAAAATTTCCGTACCCATATTTGCGCCCATGCCCTATCCTTGATGTCAGTACTGATATGTCTCCATGAGTCCGGTTCCACCGGAACGATATCATGATATTTGGCTAAAGTAGCCATGAAACTTCTACACTCCTTAGCATTTTTACCTACCATTTGATTTTGAGAATTGTAATCCACCATAATCTGAGTTTCACGATTCTAGACATCCCGCATTCGAGTGCGTCCACGTCGCCTACTAGAAAATCCCACTAAATAAGATAAGAGGTGAAAAGAGAAGAGTTAAGTGACAATACAATAGGACAAAAGTGAAATGCTATAATTTGAAATATTTATAATAAAAAAACCTGATGCAGGCTCCTGAATAGGCTGTGAGGCATCCGTGGACTGTGCTGGATCAACATCCTCCGAAGGAAGTATCTGTTCCACAGCATGCTCCGACTGATCTTCATGAACAAGAGTGGAAACTGAAGGAACAAACTCAATATGTGTAGGATGGATGGTAGGAAAAGGAGGTGGCGTAGACATGTCAGAATATGCGTAGTAGGTCTGGGGATACATGAATGAATATGAAAATTGTGCAGGTGAGAACATCGGTCGAGTCGATGTGGACATGGAATGAGAAAAAGCGGGTAAATGGGATGATGATGATAGCATGTATGGGAACATCCCAGGGGTCTCAAGCGGAGGGTGGAAATGTGTGGTAGATGGGATGTCCACTGATGGGTCAGTGTGGGGAGTGATAAGACGGGAGCTCCTCATAGGTCTAGGAGGATCCCTGCTCGGTCCCATACTGGGAAGAGGAAACTCTGGAGTTATATATCCCTAAAAAAAATTTGATAAAAAATATGAACTTGGTATTATATGTAATGCAGAAGATAAATATTAGAATTATTATACTCACTGAAGACAATTCATGCTCGCGTCTAACATGATCAACATCAGATAATCTCTTCTTGCGATCTTCTGTAGTTTTCTTCACAATTTGCATAAGAATGAAATAAATATTTTTTAGCAACAATTTTTACAAATCATACATACAACTTAGAAGCCAAAGAAGACAAAAAATGTCATAACATCTTTCAGAAATTTACAACCAAGTTATATAATTTTTAAAACCACATTTTAAACACAGTTTTCTGAATTGAAATAAATATAATTAAATGAAACGAAACCAAACAATACTAAAACAGACATCATTCCAAACAAAAACTAAATTAAAGTAATTAAATTAGTACCAACCTGAGAAACTCACGTCAAGGTAAACTGAATGAACTCTGAATATATATGGTTGCTTTTATATATTACCCTCCACTACCTCAGGTTCAACATCATCTCTCACAATGAGACAATTTGTGTCATCAAATACAATATTTTGGCTAATACCGATGAGGACGTCAATGGTGACAATTTTATCCCCAGCATCATGAAAAATATGTCTTGAGATTACTTCATTAATGACACCGTAATTAGGTTTCAGATGATCTTTCACATAAAACACTTGTTTTTCCATTGATGCCAAAATCTATGGTTCATCAGTATGCATGAATCAACTCATGTCAATAACTCTAAATCCACAATCATCAATAAATGTACCATGTCGCGTCATTGAATCAAACCATTTACATTTCATCATAGTGACTCGACCTTGAGAGTAGTAATCCAATAACAATATTTTCTCAACTAGTCCATAATAATACACATCTTCATATCGAGGTCGACTATCTGATGCACTGGCATAACAATCCGTTCTAGCAGTTAACATAACGCCATCATGCTGCGTCCTCATTTTCACCGCTCTACCAGTTGTAACAAATTTATATTTATTGATTATTAAAGATTTGCAGTCACGAACCAAAGAATTGGGACCAAAAGCCAACACTCTTAATTCTTGAGAAATGAAGTCAGCAGGTAAACTCAATACCTAGAATACATATGAGTAATATAATTAAATATATATCTATATTTTAAGGTATTTAATGTAATGGTCATACCTTTGATTTCAACCAAGCTGAGAACTCTTGGCTATGCATAGCCTCTCTCCTTCTCAACGGTAAAGACCGATGAACTCTACTTATAATTTTTTTATGTTCTCTACATAAAATGACAATAAAAGTATAAGGTATATGTGATATGATATCGTATGAGATAACATATATATATTCAAATTACTTACTTGATATAGGCATCGAACAAACCACAATTAAACAAGACTGTACGATGTGCCATATTCCGCTCTTCAAAGCTCAATGTAACCAATGTATATGACCTGACAATTCCAACTGTTTGGGGAAGATATGGAAACGAGGGCTGAATTTCCTCATACTGCTCATCTTCGTTTCTCATTGGTCGATTATGTCTTGTGCTCACATCAGACAAATACATTGAACAAAAATCCATACATTCTTGGGCCATATAACTCCTCACAATGGAACCTTCAAGATAATTCTTATTTCGGACATATGATTTCATTGTGCACATATTTCTTTCAGTGGGATACATCCACTGAAAAGCGACTGGTCCCCCAAGAAGCGTCTCAGTTGGAAGATGGACTGTTAAATGCAACATGCAAGTGAAAAAGGATGGAGGAATTTTTTTTCCATCTCACACAGAATTAATGGTGCCTCTTGCTGCATTTTTATCAACAATGATTTGGATAACCTTTTAGCACAAAGGTCTCTAAAAAAATGATACAACCGAATCACTGCCACCCTTACATTATTGGATAGCAAATGCCGAATTGCTATTGAAATCAATTCATGAAGAAGGATGTGATAATCATGAGTTTTTAGGGATTTCAATTTAAAATGTCTTCTGTTGACTCGTTTAGATATGTTGCTGGAATAGCCATCTGGAACCTTGATATTCTCCAATATTTCCAGAAATTGATCTTTCTCTGTTGGTGTCATCACATAAGAAGCACATGGAACTTTTCATTTGTTTTCATCGATACAAACATGATGTAGTTCTGGTCAAATACCTCAATCCAATAAATCCCGACGAGACTAGAAGTCATCTTTGGTCTTCCCCTTAATATTCAAAAGAATTGCAAGCAACATTTCACATATATATTTTTTTCAATATGCATTACGTCTAAACAATGACGTAACAAATTAGTAGACCATTATGACAACACAAAAAAATACTTCTCTTTTTCCAATTGTAAGTGACTTCAGTATCAACATTCTTCCTCTTTCGAGATTTCAGCTGACCTTTCCCTAATGAAAAGCTGAAATCTTTCAATTCATTAAGCACATCACTTCCTGACATATGTTGAGGTGGTTCTTCAGTGTCAACATTATTATCAAACCTCCGACGATTCTTCATGTATTGATGATCCATTGGCAAGAATCGGCGATGCCCCATGAAACTGAAACTACGACGATATTTCAGCCTTCTCGATCGTGTATTCTTCATACAAATGGGACATGATAGTTTTCCCTTCGTGCTCCACCCCTACATCATTTCATAGGCAGAGAAATCATTTATGGTCCATAGAAGGGCAACACACATCTGAAACGTATTCTTTGAAGAAACATCAAATGTTTGCACACCTAAATCCCAAAGTTGTTTCAACTCTTTTATTAAAGGCTGCAAGTAGACATCTATATCATTACCAGGATCCGAAGGTCCAGATATCAGTATACTTAAGAAAGTGAAAGGTTTTTTCATACACATCCATGGAGGAAGATTATAAACATGAATAAAAACCGGCCACGTGCTATGAGCAGTAAGCATATGAACAATGATAGGCCCAATTTGACATTGCCCACCTCAGCTGCAAAATCAGGATGTTGTGCATCAAATGTCCGCCATGCTAATCCATCTGCAGGATGGACCTGCTCATCATTACCTTTAATTCTCTCAACATTGTGCCATCACATATTAACTGAGATTTCTGGATACATGAATAGATTTTGAAGTCTGAGAATCAATGGAAAGTGCCACATGACTTTCTGTGGCACACGAGATGGTGTTCCATCTGCATTTGTCTTCCATCGAGATGTACCACATTCTTTACAGTCATTACAGTCAGCTGTTTCCTCCAAAAATAAACTGCAATCTTTCGGACAAGCATGAAATTTATTAGTAGCAAATCCAAGCTGCTTAATTAACTTCCATGCCATGTAATGATTTGAGGGAATATCTGCACCATCAGGAAGCAAGTCCTTTAAAAATGTAATAATATAATCAATGACGGTATTAGAAATACCATACATGGTTTTCCCATGATATAACCACATTAAAAATTCCAACTTGGTCATTTTAGTACATTCTTGATATACTGGAGTTCTGGAATCATCCAATAAATTTTTCACTCTCTCAACATCATTGTCTTCAATATTTTCCTCATGTGTGCTGATATCATTATCTTCTTGCACTGACATGCTATCTCTCTCGGAATGATGCACATATGAAAACCGATCAAATATCAAATTCTCCATGTCACTTCGTTCATTTCGTTTATGAACAGTCGAAGATTGACTCGTCTCTCCATGGTGAAACCAAACATTATAGTTTGCTTGAAATCCAAATTTTGTTAAATGGTAACTAACTTCTTCTCGTCTTAACCATGGTCTTTCAACACAATTATAGTAGAGACACTATATACAACCTCCATCTGATGCATTGTTAAATGCAAAATCTAAAAAATTCTCCAAATTATTTTGAAACTCGGTTGAAATCCGATTGGTACAATACATCCAGCTTCTATCCATTCTATAACAAGAAAAAAATTATCATTCAATCAAAAATGTAAATCGTATTTTAAAAATTCATTACAATCAATTTTATTATTAAATTAATCAAAGCATATTAGTAGCTAGTAAAACATATTTAATGACAAGAGGAGTCCATGATTGAATAAGTAGGAAAAAAGAAAAAAGGTCTACCTTGAGATGTAAACTAAAGAAAAAAGTTAAAAAAGACACTCCCAAGTGGTCATTGATGGGGAATAAAAAAGAAAATTTCAATGTAAAATACTCCTTTATAGATATAGAGGCATTATACACATGGGAAGAAAATTTTATTTTAATAATATGAATTTATAATTTTATAGATTATTTGGTAGGGGTTATTTGATGGGGAATAAAACATTCAATGAAAATAGAGTAGTTATAACTTTAATGTTTTGGAATTAATATTGAAAAAATGTTTCAAGGTATCCTACAAATTTTGTACAACATGATGCTTAAAAGATATACTTTTTATGGATTCTATTGGAACTTTGGAATATTTGTTCATATGGAAAAGATATGTTTTTTAAAATTGACATCATGATATACTTGGGAGTATTGAGAATCAATGTTTGGGGGGTTTCAACCCCTTTAAATGAATAAAAGTTAGAAACATATTGTAAATTCTTTATAGAAATCACAAAACATGTTTGATATTTTTGAGTAAGTCTATGGAAGCTGTGACCATCCTATTCATGATGAAAATGAATGCCTCATCATTATACCATCCTGAAAAAATTTGAGTTTTAATACTCAAAATCCTCAAAAGAAGAATAGATTAGTGAAGGAGAAAGATTTAGTTATTGAAGTTTCACCCAAGTATCCAAAGGGGAAGTCCAGGGATCTTGGATAGTGGATGTTCTGCTCACATGATAAAAGATTTAAAAACATTGAAATCTATTGAAAAATGAAATGGATGCTTAGTTACCTTCATAAATGATGGGTCACTAAAGGTTAAAGGAGTTGGTTTAATTGTTATTGGGAAAGAGAAGCTTAAATAAAAAAACACTCTTTATGTTGATGGATTAAAACACAATCTATTAAGTGTTTCTCAACTTCATGATGAAAGAAATATAATTTTTTTAGGAATTATGGGTTATTGGTTGAGAACATTGAGGATGGAAGAGTGGTTAAAAGAGGATAAGAGTTCTAGAGGCAATTTATTCCAAGTGGGTGATGTTGAAAATTCATGTTATCTAAGCATGAATGAAGAGAATGAATTATAGTATCGGAGGATTGGAGAATATAAATGTTCTATTTTTTAAAAAGGAGATGGACTCTCTTTTTATTTTTATAGGAGATGATAAATGGAGAATATATAGAGAGTGTTCCTTATTGGGGAGACATAGGGAGTTGGTAGTTGAAACTTAGAGAAGAGTTCATGTGTTGTTCCCCATGTTTTTGACAAATAAAAAGGAGGAAATTGAAGAGCCCTTGATGATCAAAAAACTTAACATGTCTTAGAGTCTAAGATCCATCATTAAGTTAATTGATTAAGGGGGTGGTGATTAGATCTTAATTAAGACATTGCTAGTATAGTGTTGATCTTTACTCTGAGGGTTAGATACTTAGGAAAACCATTATTCATTACAATAGTTCAATGTTTAAAAAACATTTTTAGTGTTTGATTACTATGAAATTGTTAATGAATAAAATCCATTCAGGGATATTGAATGAAATTTTTATGTTTTATTTACTGGAATCATACTCATTGATGGGTAATAAGTGAATTCGAGATAAGTTTAAGAAAAATTAATAAAGAAAATCCATCAAATTCCATGTCTGCATCATGGTTGTAACGGCCCCTACTTTTTATATGGGAATTTACCATTGAATAAATTATATATGTGATATTTCATAAAAAATAAACAAAACATTATTAGAAATTTAGAACTTTACATGTCCATAATACGATCATTGGCCATTATAGACATTAGAGATGTAGTTGTTAGAATGTGATAATTAGAATTGGTGCATATTAAGGGTAATAATGAGAGATAATTTATATATAGGGGTAAATGATGGACTCAACTAGTAGGAAATAACATTTTTGAAACACAGTAATCTGAGTTTGGGAAAATAGTTGGATACAAAGGGTTGGTTTACCAATACAAACCAAAATCCTTAACTTGAGGATGGATGAGAAGGATCCCTCTCCCAATGTGTTCTGGTATTTTTTAAGTGTTGTTTGAAGTGATGAAAATTTAAGAGGGGTGTGATTATGGTAAAAGAGAAGAATTCAATAAGTGGTGTCAGATTTATTAGATATATTAATTGGTATAAAAATATAAAATGGTATCATGGCCTTATATGACTCAAATGGTGTTGAGAAACCACTTTAGATTTGTATGCTAGATCTGGAATTTCATCTTGTGATGAAGAGGCTCAAATGATGTAGAGCCTCATAGAGAATTAAAGTTGTTTTAAAGCCTCATATAAAATTTTCAGTTGTGTTAAGTGAAATTTGGTAATTGATAAATGATATAATTTCATATGTAAATTGTTATAAGGCTACTAAAATTAATAGAATACAATACATGTAATTAATAATAACTTTCATGGAATTTATGTTTATTTGTTCGTGTGCTAATAATGTGGGGTTAGGTTATTGTTTTTTCTAAGATACCAAAATTTGTTGGAAGTAACATTTCATAAGCAAAAAATAGTTACAATGTTTGATGTATTATCTATATAATTAGTGTAAATAACTGAATGCATTTAGGGGGATTTGGGGATGGGAACACATAAACTGTTTATTCTTATCCATAAAAAGGAAAGCCATGTGAGGAAAGGAAGGTTCATGGATATCAAGTGGTGTCATACACTACCACAAAACCGGGCAAGGTCAGTGCCACCCCTTTATCAGCGCTGATAAAGGGGAGACCTTTATCAGCGCTGATAAAGGGGAGACCTTTATCAGCGCTGATAAAGGGGAGACCTTTATCAGCGCTTTTTTTAAAAATGCTAATAAAGGGTCGACTTCAAAAAAATTTTTTTTTAAAAAAATTTAAAAAAAAATTAATATATAAATATAGTTATATAGTTATATTGATATAAATATAATATATAATTTTCAAATATATTTTAGATAAGTATAAATGTACATTTACACTTATTATACTTAATATATAAGATATTTAGTGAAAATGGCTTCTTAAAAAATTTAAAAAATATTTTTAATTAATAATTTGCTAATTATTATGGAGTAATAGTCATTTAATAACAATTTGAAGACTAAAAAAATTAAAAAAAAATTAAAAAAAGATCCAAAATATGTTGAAAACGCAACTCGAACTTAAAACGGTCATAACTTTTGATCCGAGTGTCCGTTTGAGCTTTACCACATATCAAATCGAAGTATGCGACGAGCTCTACGTCGTTGTGACCGGGGGAACCCCAATCAAGTGTTTTTCGAGGCCAAAAGAGGCCCAGAAGGCCTCCAAAATTGAGTTTTTTGTTGGGGTACCCAGATTTTTTAACATTTTGTGGATTTTCAGCCTCGTTTAAGGGGGTATTATTGGCTTTTTTTTGGTGGGGACTGAATTTATTCCAAGGTATTACATTCATATTGATATTATGTCTTTGAAATTTCATCCTTTTTTATAATGCACTGCTATTTATAATCAAATATATAACTATATGTACATATTTCTTATATATTCACACCTAAAAATTAATTTTTTTAAATAAATAATTAAACATATTTACATATAAAATATATTAGCTTTATCTAAATAATAACTAATATCCATTTTATTTAAAATAGCAATATATGAATATTTATATAACTACTATATATTAATATAACTATACATATATTAATATAACTATGCATATATTAATATAACTATATGTTTATATTAATATAACTATATATATATGTATATATTAATATAACTATATATATATATGTATATATTAATATAACTATATATATATTAATATAACTCTATATTAATATAAATATATATTACTATACGAATAAATTTAACTAAATATATATATAAATAAATAGATATATCATGAATAAGAGAACAAATCAATATAGGGCAGTGACAAGGGCTTTAGGTGCGCAGGGGGGAGGTCTCGAGATCAAATCCGGGTGGAGGCACGGGTGCGCGCGCAAGGTTGATTTAAAGGGCTAGCGCTGATAAAGGGTGTAGGTGGTGCGGGCGGGCGCTGAAGGTGCGGGAAAGCGCTGATAAAGGGGGGGTCAAGCGTTGTAAAAAGCCCCCCCCGAGATTGGCAGTATTTTTTTTTTTAATTTTTTAATTTTTTTTATCAGCGCTAAAAAAAAAGCGCTGATAAAAGTGGTCTTTTATCAGCGCTAAAAAGAAAGCGCTGATAAAAGACCCTTTTATCAGCGCTTTTTGGAGCACTGATAAAGGGGACCCCCTTTATCTTCATCGGCTTTATCAGCGCTTTTCTAGCGCTGATAATGACCATTTTTAGCGCTGATAAAAGCCGTATTTGTAGTAGTGATAAGTCCATCATGAAAAAGTGATATCTATTAGTTAAACATGTGGTGTGACTCACACCACATAGTACTTTATTGTTTATTTTCTGATTGTTTGGTGTAATTATGATTGAGATTACAGGATGTGTAGAAGAAAGAAAAATCTCAAGTTATACATGTTTATATAAGTAAGTGAGTCGCATGCAAAACTTTGATGTTATTGACTATATCGAGTTTAGAATTATTAGGATTAAAGTATTCATCAATAACTCAATGATTAGTAAATTAAATTGCTAAAAATATTTTAGTAAAACATGGCTGAAGAGAGGAAATGATTAAAATCCTAGAAAATAAAAATTAGGAATTATTTTTATCTAACAAGTGGAATTGACAGTGGTAAAAGATCCAAAGGTTTAATCAACACATGGTTTAAAGATAACCTAAAGGTTTGAATGTGGTAAATGGATCCAAATTTTCAAGAGATGGAGTTTGAGGAATAGGTTGAAAGAGCTCAATATCAAATGGGTTGTAAATGAATTTAATGAGAAAGGGGGAGAAAAAACTCTCCAAATATGGATTTTAAAAGTTGAGGAGAATAAAAATGCACCAACAAGGATTTAGTGGAGACTATTAAAAATATACAACATTTATTGTATGGATGACGAGGGAGTATAGCTAATAAGGTAACCCTATGTAATTATCTAATAAAGGGGGGAGAATGAAAATAAAAATATGTATACAAAGTCCATTTTCATTATATTTAAAAAAAGGGGAGTGAAAATAATACACCATAAATATGTATTCTTTTGAATAATTTATAGTTAAAAGTTGGTGTAGGATTTATAGTAGTATTAACAACAAAATCTAAAGGGAGATAAAGTTTCAACCAAGAGGTTGTGTGTTGGATTTGTTTACAATAAGTGTTATGTTTTCTAATAAATAATTGTGTTTGATAATATAAGTCACAAATTGGAGTTTTGAGATTTTTTGGAAGTTATTTAGGAAGATAAGTTGAAGAATGATAATTTATGAAAAGTGTTTTGGAAGTGGGGTTGGAGATGTTCTAGAAGTGAAGTTGTTAAAAATGTAAAACTTGATATTCTAAAAGTAAATTGATAGTGGATGTAAAGGTTGTGCATTCTGGATGTAGTATGTTACAGAATTAGAGAACCAAGATGTTCTGAGAAGAATTTTTTGTTAACTAGAAGTTTGGAAGTCAAGTATAGAAGTTTTTTTTGAAGTGTAAGTCTATAAATTAATTAGGGAAGATAAGTTTGAAGATTTTTGGATAAGGTTAGAGCTTTGTAAGATGAGTAATTGGCTGTTTTTGGAAAATTAAGTCTGGAAATTGAGCACATTGGTTATTCTAGAAGTTACAGGAATAAACCATGGCATAAACACAAGTATTGCTCCATGATTTATGTTTAAATAAAACTGGGAAAGGAAATGAAAAACATTAACCTGATATAAATAATATCTTCCATGCTGATGCATAATAAATTGTAGAAGAGGAAAAATTAGTAAAGTTTATATAGGAACATAAAGATTACCTCAAAAAGAAAAATCCTACAAATGGGTTGATCTATACTTGTAATCTAGAAAAGGAAAACACTCTTTGTATATATAAGAGTAACTCATGCCAATACTTGAGTTTTCTTTCTAATTCGGAGATTGGAAAATTTTATATGGAATGGTTTTTTTCATGTTATATAAGGGAATTCCAAAGAAGACTGAGTAGAAAAATAGAAAAGTGATAAATTTGATGATACCCGGAGGAGAGGGAGCCGAGAGGGGGGAGCGGGGATTTCGCCGGAGCTGGGGGCAGCGTGGCAAAGGCTGGGATGTTGAGGCGGAGACGAAGTCTGGGAGGTCCAGGTCGGGAGCGGAGGCGGAGCCGGGAGGTGGAGGCTGGGGAGGGGATGAGATGGCCGGGAGGCGGAGGTCGGATGGCCGGGAGGCGAAGGTCGGAGAGGGGAGGAGAGGGCATAGAGGCAGAGGTCGGATGGCCGGGAGGCGGTGGTCGGGGAGGGGAGGACAAGACCGGGAGTCAGAGGTCGGGGAGGTAGGGTTGAAGTGGGAGGAGCGCGATGGAGCCCGATACTTAGGGGTTGAATACCCACAGTTTTAATAAAACCGTGGGTATAGACAATTAAAAACCATCTATCCCCACGGTTCTTTAAACCGTGGGAGTAGATGCGTGGGGATAAACCCCACTTCCAGTAGTGTTTTTTGAAGAAGTGGTTTATGCTATCATTTAGTAAGTGTAAAACATTTCTGGATTTAAGTAATATTTAAAATAATCTTTGTTTAATTTAGGGAATGAGGAAGAACATATGTTTTTAATAATGTTTTGTGGTAATTTATGTTATAAACATGTTTCAATAGATTACATGATCAAAGTATTCACATGTTTGGTATGTGAAAATCAAGAGTTACTTTGTATCCGGGATTAATGTTAAGTTGATTTTGAGAAATTTAGTAACCTTATTTATAATTTTTTAATTTTAGAAGGGTTATAAGTTTGACCATTTATGGAATGGTTTAAGTTGAACTTTAGATGAGGTTCCAGAGATTAACGCATTACTTCAAAATATGAAGATTTATCTATATTGGATAACCAGTGTTTCCTTTTTTAACTAGTGATAGAAGGAATGAATTTTCATTCTTTTATGAATATTATTTAGTTCTCAAAAAATGAAAAAAAAATCTTTTAGAGTAATAGATGAAGTGAAATTTGATGAAGGGACAACAAAAGATGAAATTGTTCTTATGGAATAAAAAGATATCTAGTAAGTACATTTCCATATGTTCTCAGTTTAGATGGAAAAGTAATTACCCAATATTAGGAAAAGGATATTGAAATAAAATTTTGTCCCATTATAATCATTTTGATGAAATCAATTAATTTTTTCATTCCTCTTTGGTTTATAGATTTATGGTTGTTAACTTTATCTTGACCATGTTCTCTATCACTCTCCATCAATATTTGGGTGTTAGTTTTCTTTTCTATGTCCATGTTTCCACTTCTCACCAATGTTATCCTATTTTTAAACTTAGTATGTGTTATTCCAAATGGCTTTAATACATCCCTTTATCTTTTCTAATAAGATTTTTTATTAACAATTTTTATGATTTCTGTTTCTATGAAGTAATTTTAAAATGTTAAACCTTTGATGATCGAGATGAATTTTGAGGGAAAAATTCATTTTAAGGAGGGTAGAATATAACACCCTGAGATTTTGTGAAATATATATTTTTAAATTAATTTAACCTATTTGATATTTTACATTACATGTGACACTGAGGTTATCTTTTATTATAAGAAATATTGAGTTTAAACGAAACACGACATACTATTAAAAAATTATTATTTAAAATGATAGTTATATCCTCTGCTGTTGGAATGAAAGGTATGAATAAGATTAAATAAATTATGAAAATATATGATTTATACACGTATATATAATTAATTCCTTGGTGACCAATTAATTAGAATTGAAAATAAAAACCATTTGAAAATATGGGGAATCAATTTCTGAAAAACTATTTTTCTACACAAAAACATATTTTACCTCAATAAATCAAACAAATATTTTTTTGTGAATTGTTTTATGGAAATGTATATATTATATATTCAATAAAATTTTTATCATTCATCTTGTGTGTTTTATAGACAATAGATAAGAATAAATCCAATTTTATAATTAAAAATCCTATTTTTCTAAAAAACAGTTTTGCCACTATTTTACGCTCGTATTTTGTTTTTTTTTGAAATTTTTAGAATTGTTTTACCAAATAATTTAATTTTTTGAAATAATAATGTCAAAATTATCTTAGGTTGTTTTTTTAGACTTTTCTGAAAAGATTATTTTTTGGATAAATAGTGAAAAATACAGATTTTTGTTTGAAAATGACATTTTTTATTTAAATTATTTAAAAAGAAAAAATACATTTTAGAATGGTTTTTAATTAAAATTAGTTAAATTTTATATCTATTAATCAAATTTTGGTCATTGTAATCATTTTAATATTTAATTTTGATATAAGAACGTTGTAAACTTTTGAATATTTTTTCTTTGAAAACCCATTTTATTGTCGCGTGTTTGGGATTAATTTTAAATCCAAATTTTCCACATATATGAATGGAATTTATAAAAATATATTGCATATTCTTAATCATTATAATATATGTTATACAATAAGGTCAATTTAATTTTTTACTATGATGAATAGTAAAAATAATAACAATTATTTACTGCGGTAAAAATGGGTTTATCGAGAGTTAACCTAAAAATATAAGGGTTAAAATAACCTAAAAAATTGTATAAAATCTATTTTATTGACATATTTTGACCCTATAATGTCTAATTCTTGACAATACTTCATTTTAGAGCCTTATGTCATATCAAAAATGTAGGAACACCTTTTTCTTTTCAAGAATTGTAAGTGTGCCACTCACCTCACTTATAAAGGCTTCCCATATACTCTCCCATTCACACCTTAAAACCCTTTTGGTTCATCCAATCCTAGCCCAAATAACTTATAAACATTGCTCCTCTCATCCTAGAATCCTTAGTTCGGGTAAAAAATCAATCTAGTAAGGATTTTGGTGAAAACATAAGGAGGTTACTCGAAGAATAGGTAATGTTCTTCAAAGAATATTATTATTTTATTTATTAATCATCCTCATTTAATTATCATTAAACCATTGAAATATAATAACATCAATATCTTCCATATACAAAGATGTTGTTATGTTAAGGTCCTGACCTACAATCACCCTGTAACACCTCGATATTTTTAAATATGAACATTTTTTTCGATTGCATATGTGACAAGAAACCCAATGCTTAGAAGAGAATATAATACCTTGAGACTTTAAGATATATTTATTTTTAAACAAATTCAATCTATTATATAGTTTTCAATATAGGGAACACCAAGTTTGAACTAAACAAAATACTTTATTAAAATATTATTATTTAGACATGACCATTATAACCTAACCGTTAAGATTTTAGCTATGAATAGTAATAACTAAATTATGAAAATTTTATGATTTACACATGTATAAAATAAATTAAATCATTATATATTGATTAGAAGTAAAATAAGAATGATTTTAAAGAGAAAGAAATGTATTCTGAAAAAATATATTTTTCTAAATGGCAGATTAGTTATGCATTATCCACATAATTTAAAATTTAATTTTACAAATTTTTTAAGATTTAGTTGAAAAAATAAAATTCATTTTTGAAATAAAAATATAAAAATCATTTTAAAGTTATTTTCTAGGGTTTTTTTCTAAAAAGTTTCATTTTTTGATGAATAATGAAAAATACTGAATTAAGATTAAAATTTTCATTTTCGTTTAAATTATTTATAAAGTTAAATTATATTTTAATTTTTTTTAAAGTAATATTAGTTAAATTATATATCAATTATTCTAATTTATGTAATTTTATTCATTTTCATATTTAATTTCTATATAAAAACTTTGTGAACTTTTGAACATTTTCTCTTTGAAAACATTATTTCTCGCCGCGTCTGAATGATTAATTTTAAATTAAAATTTTCCACATATGTGAATGGAGTTTAGAAAAATGGATTTAATTATTGGAATCATCATAATTTATATTATAAAATAATGGTAACTTAATTTTTGACCATAATGAATAGTGAATATAATAAAAATTAATTACCATTGTTAAGGTAAAAATTGATTTATCGGAGGGTTAAAATAAAAAGATATGGGTTAAAATGTCCTAAAAACATGTATAAAATCTATTTAATGTACATATGTATTAATTATAATGTCTAATAATCTATAATACTTCATTTTTTACCCTTTTGGAATGTGAAAAATGTGGGTACACCTTTTTCATTTTCAAACAATTACAAGCGTGTCGCTCACCTCACTTATAAATGGTCACCTACTCTGATAAGTTTTTAACACCATAAAACCTTTTTATTTAGAAAATAACTTCTCAAATAACTTCTAAAATTCTATATTATCATCCTAGAAGCCTTATTTTTGTCATAAATACAACCTAGGAAGTATTTTGGTTCAACGAGTGTTTTTATTTTATATCTTCCTCCAACTCCTTATATTATTATTAAAACATTATGATATAATAAACTCGATATCTCACATATAATTATATGTTTTTATATTATGTTTATGACCTACAACCACCCCCACTTCCATCAAATGGGTTATGAAATCATCATTCGTGTGTATGGTGGACTGACACCACATGAACCAATATCATTCGTTTTTTCATTACCACCTATAACAGTTGGGTATGATTATGGATCTAAAGTATTTATATAATATTTATAAATTAATTATACCTATGTAATCATTATATCATATATAAATTTTTTTACTTTCCATTTCATATGGGATACGATAACGTCACTCGTGTGTATGGAAGACTACTGCCTCACGAAGCGATGTGATTCGTCTTTCATTAACGCATTACATGGAAGGTGATAAAGATATCATCATCATATTTTTTTTTTATTTTCTAACACTTTCAAGGGGACAGTGAGAACCCTCATAGAAAAAACAGATCAAACATCAAAGGAGATTACTGAATTATTAAACACAAGTTTAAGACGATTGGAATCTCTTTCCCTCTATAGTTTCTAGGGTAGGGAACTTACCTGGCATTCTGAATCTTTCTCTATGTTGTCTTCATAATGCCTTGGTAGATAATCCCAAGCTTTCAGATATTCTGCTTTACTGATCTTCTCCCTATTAAAGCCTCTGATCAATATACGATCTTGCTTGTCAATCCATTCAGCTTGATCCCTGGACACCTCCACTTGGATCAATCTTTCCATCATTTGATCGACGTCTTCCCTTGCTGCCTTGATCACCAGGATATCCTCTTTCATTTCTTCGCCATAATGCATGAAAAGTTCCATCTGAGCATCTAGATCCTCGTCCTTCGAGCACTGAAAGCTGTCGGGAGATCCTGCCTCACATTGTTGTCCAGGAGGAGTAGTATCCTCCTCCACCAGCAACGTCTCTGCGGATTGCAGATGCTTCTCTTCTTATTGCTCATCTGCCTTTGAGGTTCCTTTCACTTGGGATTGAGGATTTGTGGCATCCTCCTGTTGAGACTCCTCTCCTGCTTCTGGTTGTACCGTGTGCTCCTTGAATTTATCCTCTTTCTTGGCCAACTGAGTCTCCATCGGTTTAGGAAGATAGGAGTAGTGGACTACCTTATTCACGAAGCGATTTGACTCTTTTTTCATGACCAAATCGATGATATATATAAGTATATTTAAAGAATTAATATTTTATTTATGATATTATTATCTTTATGTAAGGATAAAATATTACTTACCTCATTTCTCTAATGATTGTTGAAAAATGTAAATGTTACTCATGCGTATGTACGACCTACCGTCTCCATGATTGTAACATAGTTCATTTTTCATAATCAAAATTCATGATTGGTTTTAAAAGTATAATTTACGGATAAATATGATAATTATTTCATGATTATTATTCAATATATTTTTAAATAATGACCTCTATGACCATATTCAACCTTCCAAAGTCATTTTTGACACATATGCCCAATATCATTAAAACAACCAACGTAAACTTAATTCATTAAGTAATATTATATAAAATTGTAATATGTGAAATGAAAGGAATAATAAACTTGAAAAATTTATTAATTAAGCAAATAACTAACATAATTTTATTATTTAGGAGCATAAAGAACGTACGTGACGAGTTGAACTCAAGGTAAGAGTTTCTCATCTCATTTTTACTTCTGTGAGTGATACTCCATATTCACCTCTTATTTATTTTGTGTGGTGTATGTAATACCCGTTTTGTGTATTATATCATTAATTAATTTCTATTAATGGTATTTAATGTTTCATTTAATGTTATTTCTTTCATGGGACTTATGATACAAAATTTACCAAAGTGTTAAGGGTTTATTTCACAATCTTATCATTATTTAGGATTTTTTTGTTTAAGTCTCCCTTGGGGGTAGTTATTTGATATTTTGGCATTAAAATAAATCCATCTTCTCATCCTTAGGTTATTCATGAAAATTTTCAAGTAACTGTACCATTTTCCCTACTCTTTGTCAATTAAAATGATCAAGAAAAAGTTTTTAAAAATTTTTGACTTCAACTCTCTCTTCAGTCGGAAATTTGTTTTCTTACAAAACCATATTTTATAAAAAAAATTCAATTTTTTAAACTTTTAAAAATGATTTATTAATGACATTTTTACCCATTTTTAATTTTTTTTAAAAAAAATTATGGAATCTTCACACCATTTTCAAAATAAGGCACATTTTTCTTTTACTGAAAATGTGAAAGGGATCATTGTTTTAACTTGTTCGGCATGTATAGAATTTCTTGCTTCCATGACCACTCAATGTTTTTAAAGATTCATATATATGTTTAAAAATTTATTTTAAAAGATTTTTTTTTCATTTTTTTTTGGATCTTTTAGTTTTAAAAGGTGATTTTCAAAATGAAAAGGATATTTTTTTCATAATTTTTTTAAATATATTTTTATTGTATTTCTATTTATCAATGAAAACAACCCTTTAATTTTACTCAAATGGTTATATTTTAGAATGATACCATCCTTTTTATTTCTCTGGATGGTTTATGATTAGTTTGATTGGAGATTTACTATGTTGATATCATTCATTTTACTCTAGATGGGTTTTGATTTGTTTTTGATTGGGGAAAGTATTTATATTTTATACGATCATTTAAATACGATTTTTGAGGGGCATTATGTTTCACCACTTTCATATGAGGAACTCGTTGGACTTATTAAGTGACAGGAGGGGCCCACTATAGGCCCTTTATTCATAGGTGGGTATCACGAGAAAAACCATATTGGGTATTGGATGAGTCCTTATCTATCTAGATAGATGTATTGGCCCAATTTCTAGATGGTATTAGATTTCTTAGAACATGGCATCAAAAATATGTTTTAGATGTCCAACATTATGCATTCCATCATTATGAATTCAGTTATGGATATTTTATGTGATTATTTGATTAGTTAGAATATCCATGGTTATGTTTCATGCTCATATGATTATTTATATGGAATTATTTGATCATTATTTATTCCTACCATATAATTATCACGCTATTGATTAAATGGAATTTGTTTCAGTTATTTACCTTGAAAAATTGATTATGCTTTATTTATTCATAGCTTCTAATGTACACTTACCCTTACTAAGAATCCGATGTCACCCCTTTTTATGTTTTATTTTCCCTAGTATATTAGGACTTGTTTGTGACTAATATTCATATATACACTAAGGGGAATAATTGAATTCTCATATAAAATACTTTGTGTATTTTATTTTTTCAATTATAAAAATAATTTCAAGTGTATCTATTTTACTAAGGCTACAAAACTATTTAGTCCTTTGTGATGTGATTACTTGTATATTATGCCAGTGTAACCAAGTAGACACCGAATCTGGACTACTGGGGTTGGGTCACTACAATTTGTATCAATGGAAGTTTAATAGAAACATTAGGAACTAGATTTATGAAAACATAGATTATGGAATATAAACCTATGATATAATTTGAGGATAATTATATAATAACATTATAAAGTTTTTGTAAGGAATATATTATATGATTTTCCTTGCAAATACATCCCTATTTAGATACTAAAAGTGGATGTGGTTTTGAAACATATGTACCTAGGGGTATTAACTCTAAAGATGACACATTGGGCTTGACTTGATTATTACATGGTGCATGACAATGGGCCTTACTATGAATCTGAGATGACACTCCCTAGATATATTCTTAGGATAATTCACATTTTCTTTATAAATCATTATGAAGGATTTGAAAATAAATATATCTCTAAAGAAACCATGTTAATGATTATGAGATTAGATATGCATAAAATTTTCAATTTATGTTAAGTATTTAACTTTGTTTTGGATTATATATTATGTTTCATAATGATATGATCTAATCCAGTGTATTCCATTGTTTAGAAATGGTTCATAGAATAAGTAATGGGAACCACATCAATTCATGTAATCCAAAGAGTAAGAATGATTATTTCTTTTATGAGATTAAACCAATCATTTGAAGGTAACTAGTCTATCAAAATTTTTCATTATATGAGGACAAAATATCATTTTACAACTAGATAGATAAATAATTATCTATGTATTATGGCTTATAATGGAAGAAATAAAAGAAGTGGCTGGTAAAAAAAGATAGATATGGGGAATATGGGAAAGAAAGATTTTCCTACATGTGGTAATTGTGGAATGAAGCACCTTAGAACTTGCTTAAAGGGAATGAGTTTTTTCTACAAGTTTAGAGAGAAAGTCCACCATGATCGTGACTGTAAGGGAAAGAATTTTTTTTAATATTCAATTTTTAAACTGTAAGGAGATGGAGCACTACGGAAATGAATTCCTTAAGAGTAAAAGGAATATACATCAAAAGAAGTTAATATATCGTGGTTAAGATTTTTTTATCACCACAAAAGAAGTGGAATCAATAATGTGCTTGTGTTTATATACAATAATATTTTCATTATTGTATTTTATCAATGATATACTGGTTATACGAATTATGAAATGTATATGGACTATACTGCAATACTTTTTTATTAAGGATTTGGAAGAATATGTAGAACGATATTGATGACCAAGAAAAATTATTCTGTGGAAAGTTTAACTTCTTGTAAAACACATGATATGTTCCTCATGCTGAGATAATGATGTTGGGATAAAGAGAATATTGATATGGATAAAGTAAATTGGGTAGTACTGACTACCATGAAACTGATTAATGAATTTTTGAAAAAGTGTTTTATGTTTTCATTGATGGAGTCTACAACATTTTTGGATTTAAGGAATATATCTAGAAATCTATGTTTTATTTAAGGAATAAGGAAGTGATAATGTTTTTAATATGGTTTTTGGGTAATTTAGGTTATTACCATGTTTCAAGGGAATAAATAATGAAGTTATTCAAATGTTTGGTATGTGATGATTAAGAGATACTTCATGTTGTTTTGGGATTGATGATAATTTTTTTTTGGAAATTTAGTGACCTTATTTATAATGTTTGGATCTTAATATTTTTGAAGGTTCATGAGTATAACCATTTATAAAATGGTTTAAGTTAAACTTTGGATGATGTCTTAGATAATAATATATCACTTCACCATTAAGATATTTATGAATATTGGATAACCTATGCTAACAATATTTTTATAATGATAAGTAGAGATCGAAGGAATGAATTATCATTCTTTTATGGATCTTATGATATGGTAGTACTTCAGGCATTCCAAATTTATCTTCATTTATTATAGTAAGAGATGAAGTTTAAATTGATCACGGAATAATTAAAGGATGATATTGTGATGATGAAATGGAATGAAATCATGCAAGTATATTTTCTCATAAAAATTCTTCAATTTTAGGAAAATGATCTTGAAATAAAATGCCATCCTATTAACATAATATATGATGATATAAATTAACTTTTTTCACAACTATTTATATTATGGTTTTTTGGTTATTTATTTTCACAATATCATTCACTTTCTTATGATCAATTATCCTTTTCACTCCCTCATTATTTGGCCATTATGCTTTTATTTCATATCCAAATATTCACTTCTCAATTATGTTCTCCTATTTCGAAACCTAGTATGTGTTATTCCGATTAACCTTCTCACATCATTTTATCTTTTATAAAGAGGATGTTTTATTTACTAAATTCATTATGTGTGTTTAACAAAGGTATTTTCCAGTTTCAAACACTTGATTACTAAAATAAAGATTAAATTGAAAGGTCATAATTTATTTAAGGGGATAAAATGTAACACCTCGAGATTTTAAAATAGAAACATCTTGTGAGATAGTGTATTTGAAATGATACACCAATTTTAGAAGATAATATAACACCTTAAGGCTTTATGAATATTTATTGCTAAATAAATTTAGTCTCCTCAATTTCTTAAAATGCACACAACACAGGGTTTGAATGAAAAACGATACTCTATTAAAATATTATTATTTAAACTGGCCATTATAAACTAGCGATTAAGATTGCTAATATGAATAGTAAAAATTAAATTAGGAAAATTTTATTTTTTACACACTTAAAATAAAATCAATGGTTATCTATTGATTTGGAATAAGATAATAATTATTTGAATGAGAAATAAATGTTTTTTGAAAACTGTATTTTTCTGAAAGATAGATTAGTCATGCATTGTTCACATAATTTAAAATTAGTTTTACCACTTTTAGAATATTTATTTGGAAAAAATAACTTCATTTTTGAAATCATAATATCAAAATTATCTTACAGTGAATTTTTGATATTTTTATAAGAGGTTTCATTTTTTGATTAATAGTGAAAAATACTGAATTTTAATTGAAAACAACCTTTTTTGTTTAAATTATTTATAAAGTTAAATTATATTTAAAATTGGTTTTAAAGTAAAATTATTTCAATTTTATATCAATTAATTCAATTTAGTTTATTGAAATAATTTTCATATTGAATTTTGATATAAAAACTTTGTAAATTTGTTAACATTTTCTTTGAAAACCCGCTTTCTTATTGCATCTTCAGGATAAATTTTAGAATTTTTTTTATAAATTAGGAGAATATAATTTGAAAAAATGGATTAAATATTTTTAATTAGAATAATTTATATTTTTTAATATGTTCAACTTAATTTTTGACCATAATTAATAATAAAAATAGTAAAAATTAATTACTACGGTTAAGGTAAAAAATGATTTACTAGGGGTCAAACTAAAAAGATAAGGGTTAAAATGATGTAAAAACTTTTCTAAAACATTTTTTTTGCAAATATTTAAAACTTATAATATGTAAGTATCGATATTAATCCATTTTGGACACTTTTCATGTGAAAAACATGGGTAGACATTTTTCTTTTCAAAAAGATTACAAGTGTGCCACTCACCTAACTTATAAAAGGTCACACCCTATCCTATCTTATTAACTCCTTAAAACCCATTTGGGTTTCATAATACCTACATGAAATACTTCCAAAATTACCTAGTCTCATCTTATAATCCTTAGTTTGTTCATAAATCCAACCTATGAAGGCCTTTAGTGCAAACCTAAGGAGGTTACCTGAAGAAAATGTAAATTTCTTCAATGAGAGTTTTTATTTTATTTCTTCCCCACCTCCTTGAATACTTATATAAACATGATGATATAATAAAATAAGTATATTGAATATAAATATATTTTTTATGTTCATTGTATGACCTAAAACCATTTCCACATCCATCAAATGGGTTACGAAATCATCATTCGTGTATACAACGAACTACCGCATCGTGAACCGATATAATTTGTTTTTTCCATTACCACCTCTTACAATTGCATATTATGATGAATATAAAGTATATATATATATGATATTTATACATAATAAAACCTATTTAGTCATTATATCATATATAAGTTTTTTTAACTTTTCATTCCATAGGGGATAAGATAACGTCACTCATGTGTACGACATATTACCGCCTCGTGAAACGATGTGATTCGTCTTTTACTAATGATTTACATGGTAGGTAATAAGGATGAATTTAATGAATATATGTGATATAAGACATAATTATGATATTTATGAAATATATATCATTCTTAAAAGATAATATATTATTTTATTTTTTTAACTTTTCACTCACTAAAAGATGATAATATTATTTATGCACATGTGAACTACCACCTTCAGGAAGCGATGTGACTCTCTTTTCATCACAAAATGGATGATATATATGAGTATATTTAAAGAAATAATATGGTATTTTTGATATTATTATAATTTTGGTATGATAAAATATTACTTATCTAATTTCTATAATGATCGCTGAAAAATGGAAACATTATTCAAGCGTACGTACAACCTATCATCTCAATGATTGTAATACATGCATTTTTTCATAAACATATTTGATGATTGGTTTTTAAAGTATAATTTATGAATAAATTTTATAATTATTTCCTGAAAATTAATCTATATATGTTTAAATAATGACCTCTTTGACCATAGTCAACCAACCAAATTCATTTTTGACACACAAGACAAATATCATCGAAATATCTAATGTAAACTTAATTGATTAAGTATTCATATATAACATGGTGATAAGTGAAATAAAAGAAATAATAAAGATGAATTTTTTTCTTAATAAGGTAAATAAATAACATAAGTTTATTATTCAGGAAGATAAAAAATATACATGATGAGTTAGACTAAAGGTTAAGACTTGTCTCACTTTTACTTCCATGAGATAAATTCCATATTCCCCTCATATTTATTTTATGTGGTGTATATGATGACATTTTTTGTATGATATATCATGAATTAATTTATCTTCATGGTATTCGACATTTAATTTTAATTTATTTCTTTCATGGGACTTATGATATAAAATTTACCAAAGTGGTAATGATTTATTTAACAATATCATCATTTTTCGAGATTATTTTTGTTTAAGTCTCCCTTGGGGAAATAATTTTATATTTCTATCTTAAAATCAATATATTTCTTCTCATATATTTATTCATGAACTTTCTCAAATAATGACACCATTTTCACTTTCTTTGGTACTTAAAATGATTAAGAAAATGTTTTTAATAAAATATAACTTCATTTCTCTCTTCAGTCAGAAATCCGTTTTCTTCTAAAACCATGTTTTCTAAAAGTATTTTTCAAAATATTTTTAATATTTTCAAAATGATTTATTAATGAAAATTTTAGCCTTTTTTACCTTTTCATTTTTTTGAAAGGAATGTTTATGTCATTTTCAAAACAAGTCCTTTTTTCTTTTACTAAAAATGTGAAGGAATATTTGTTTTAACATACTCATCATGTATAGAATTTAATACCATCATGACCACTCAATATTTTAAAGATTCATTTATAAGTTTCAACGGTTATTTTCATGTATTTTTTTTTCAAAATGTTTTGTGAATTTTTAGTTTTAAAAGGTTATTATCAAAATGAAAATGATATTTTCCTCAAGAAGTTTTTTTAAGATATTTTTATGGTATTTCTATTCATTAATAAAAACTACCCTTTACTCTTACTCCAATGGGTATATGTTGGAATGATACCATCCTTATTATTTATATGTATGATTTATGATCATTTTAACCGAGGATATACTATGTTGATACCATTCACTTTACTCTAGATGGTTTAAGATTATGTTTATTGATTGAGGAAGGTATTTACATTTTGTATGATAGTGTAAATATTAATGTCTTTTGTGAATTATGTTTGACCCCTTTCATATTTGGAATATATTGGACTCAATAAGTGATGGGAGGGGCCTATTATAGCATTTTAATGTATCAGTAGGTCTCTTGAGACAAACTATATTGGGGTTTTCGTAAGGCCTTAACCATTTATATTAATGTATTTACACAAGTCCTCGATGATATTAGATTTCTTAGAACAAGACCTTAATGCTAAATTTTAGATGTCCAACATGATACATTCCATCAGTATGAATTTAGTCATTTATATTCCATGTGATTATTAAATTAGTTATAATATCCATGGTTAAGTTTAATGTTCAGGTGATTATTTATTGGGAATTATTTGATCATCATTTATTCCTTCCATATTATGATGAAGTAATTGATTAAATGATATGCATTTTAGTTATTTTTCTTTCCACGTTGATGATTAAGAATATGATATCACCCATTTTTTATGTTTTATTTTCCCCAGGATACCTGTAAGTATTTTTTTATGATATTCTAGGATACAATAAGGGAAAAAATAATGTTCTTAAAGAAAATACTTTGTGTATTTTTTGTTTTCAATTATAATAGGAATTTCAAGTATGTATCTAGTTTACCAGGACTAATAAACTATTCAGTCTGTCAGGATGTGATTCCTTTTATATTTGGAAAATATAAAAAACTAGACATCGAATTCGGGATATTGGGTTTAGTTCACTACACATATCCACTTCCATTAAAATGGTAACATAATCATCATTCGTGTATATAGAGGTTTATAGCCTTGTAAACAGATGTAATTCTTTTTTCCATTACCACCTATCACAGTTGGGTATGATGATGGATATAAAGTATATATATTATATTTATAACATAATTACACCTATAAAGTCATTATTTCACATATATACCTATTTTAAATTTCTATTCCGCAGGGGATACAATAACGTCGCTTGTGTCTAAGGGGGATTACCACCTCACGAAGCGATGTGGTTCGTTCTCACTAACGCATTATATAGAAAAAATAAGGATAAAATATATAAATATATGTGATATAAATAAATTAATTATGATATTTATTAAATATTTATAAACCTGAAAATATAGTATAACATTTTATTTTTTACCTTTTCAATCACTAAAATATGATAACATCGTTCATGTACGTGTGGACTACTGCCTTCACAAAGCGATGCGACTCTCCCTTTTCATCACCACACCACATGGATGATATTTATTAGTATATTTAAAGAAATTAAATGGAATTTATTATATTATTATCATTATTTAAAGGTAAAATATTACTTACCCTCTTCCATAATGATTGTTGAAAAATGGAAACGTTACTCATGCGTACATACGACCTACCGTCTCCATGATTGTAACATACTTCATTTATCAAAACCATCTTTCATGATTGGTCTTAAAAGTAGAATTGATATATAAAAATTATAATTATATGATGATTATTATTCTAGATATTATTTAATCATGATCAATGTAATAAGACCAAAAATAACAAATCAAAACTTGCATGAAAAAGACAACATTTATTGCCCAAAACGTGACTTTAAAATGAAATTGTTAATAAATAGGTAATAAAATGTAATAAAAATCTTATATGGTATTATATATATAATTATGGTTCTTTAATATATTTATAATAAACTTATATTTATTATATATGAAGTTAAAATGTGTATGATGGAAATCGATACTCATGGTAAGGGATTTCCATTCTCTCTTTTATTTCGGGAAGACATATGAAAAGTCATCACTCATTTCTTTTGTGTGGTGTATTTTAAGTACTTTGACATGTTATATCATGAATATCCTCCTTTTATTGATATTCATTTTTTCATTTGATGTTCTTTATTTGGGCTTATGACTCAAAAGATTACCGAAGGGGTAAGAGATTTTTGTCTCACCTTTTTACTTCTCTGAGAAACATGCAATATTCACCACCTATTTATTTTAGGTGGTGTATATATTTCCCATAAATGTATTTTATGATTATCATATAGAAAATTATGGCAATTTACATATCCATATTTTTATCTCTATTTTGTGGGGTTTATATTTCACATGTTACAAAAGCGGTAAGAGATTTTTATCTCAATTTTTTTTCCTTGAGACATATATTATGTTATGAAGCTATCTTATTTTATGAGGTGTATATATATGAAATTTTACATGTAATATCAGGAATTAATTTATAATCATGATATTTTAATTTACATTTAATATTCACTTTAATGGGTCTTAAAATTTAAACTTACTAAAGTGGTAAAGATTTATGTTACAATCCCACCATTTATTAGGACTGTATATGATTATTTTTCTGATGGTGAAATATTATGATCAATTTCTCAATAAAATAATGAATTTTCTTCTCCTCTAGTTATGGGATGAGAATACATATTTTCCCTTCATTTTCCTCTCTTTATGTACTTAATAATTCAAAATAATGTTTTTTGGAAAATTAATCTTTATTTCTCTCTTCGATCAAAAACTATTTTTCTTTTAAAATCATGTTTTCTAAAAAGTCATTAAAAAATGTTGTTAAAATTATTAAAATGATTTATTAAAGAAATTTTTACCCATGTATTAATTTTTAATTTTTTTTGAAAGGAATATTCATGTCATTTCCCAAATGATGATTGTTTGGATTTTACTGAAAATGTGAAATAAATATTTGTTTTTAACTTGTACAACATGAAAAAAATATATCTCCATAATGAAAATTATTTTATTTGAAGGTTCCCTTACTTTTTTCTATTTGTTTCTTAAATAAAAATATTTTCAAAATGTTTTAGGTTCATAAAAGTGTTTCAAAATAGAAGGGTTATTTTCCTCAAAAAATGTTTTAAATTATTTTCAAAGCTTCCTTTATAAGTATTCAAAGTTATTTCGAAAGAAATGGATTTTAAAAATATTTCATTAATTTTTATTTTTAAAATGTTATTTTCAATGAAAATTTATTTTCATCAAGAAATGTTCCAAGTGATATTTTAAGATCATTTTCCATATAAGATGATACCCTTGGATATTAGTTATGATTTACTGGGTATATTATCCATGGATACCATTCTTATTATTTATCTTAATGGTTTATGTTTAGGATGATAAGATATTTTTGACACTCATTTTACTACCATGGGTTATACCATGATAAAATGTTTATGAAATCCATTTCTCTTACACAGGTTATACTAAGATAAAATGATTATGAAACCTACTTCTTTTCACAGGTTATGATATGATGAAAAAATGAAATGATTATGGAAACGGTCTCATTTCCATAGGTTATGATATGATGAAATATTTATGAAACCCTTTTTATTTCATAGGCTATGTTATGGGGATTTTTTATGATCTTGAGTCACACGTATATACGATTTCCATTATGTGTTGGGTTGAACCTATATCTCCTTCCAATGCATTGAGTAAATATTTATATCTCATGAGATTAATTGTTCTAGAATATGGAGTGATCCCAGTTAAGTAAGGGATATTTCATGCTATTATGGTATTGAGAGTGAACCTTAACTACTATGATAGTTTGAGGATTAAACCAATTCCACCATGATATCCTTGGAAGTGAGCCTTTAATACTATAGAAATGATTTTATATGATTATGTGTATGACATAATTCCATGAATTATGATAATTTTATGCTCTCTTGGCACATGTTCTTTGATTTCCTTATGATTCATGTCTTATTAACTACTAGAATTTATGTCATGACTCAAGATTATGATATTTGATATGAATAATATGGTTTTCAAATATTATACTCATGTTATCATAAAATTATGTTCATATTATTCTTATATATCTCTCGTGATTACCCTTACTAAGCAACTGAGCTCATTCATTCTTATGTTTCCTTTCCCCAAGGTGTCAAGAAATTTTTTAAGTAGGTTATGTTTTTGAGGAGTTCTAAAAGGGAATATCTTTATGGGGGATGTGGAATATATTTCACAAAATTAGAAGATTGTGTACCTAGGCTATAATGAAACTTAACTATTATGATCCTTAGGTGTGTGTTATTGTAATATATTGAATATTAATATAAAAAGATATAATATCTATGTATGAAAGGTCTTTGTCACGACACACATGCCAAAAATCCTTTCATAGGGTCACCACATCAAACATACATTAAATTAGTCAGCATTCCTGTTATCCCTCACTACCATCCTTCATAACCACATCAAACATACATTAAATTAGTCACCATTCCTGTTATCCCTCACTACCATCCTTCATAACATTAGTTTCAACTAATTTATCCTCCCTAATTACTATAATTGTTTTAGTTAATCTATCATTTAATTTTCAAATTAATCAAAAAAATTATCTACCACCACATCAACCTGACTATACAATATCAATAACATCGAGAAAGGAGAAGTTAAAATCCCTTACTTCAATCGATGCTTCAAATATCACATCATCAAACACAAGGTTCCATACTGACCCAAAATACTTGAATATTTTATTTACGTAATACTCTTTTTAACTAAGATAAGATATATCCCTTACATGGAATGAAGGACTGGATTACATGGCCCGAAGGCCCAGTGACTTAGGAGACTTCTTATACATTGGAATCTAGAAACACCCTCAACACCCATTCTTGTTTTCTATACCTTGTGTACCACCAATAAAGAATTTGTAATTTTCCTTTCCCAGTACAAAGGTTTGTGAGGCCTAAACCCAATATATGTTGCCATTGTCCCTCCAAATCCAGTCTAGTCACTTCATTGGATGAATTGTCATCGCTCTATCTCTCTCCTATAGGATAAGGACTCTCCTAGTTTTAAAACCCCGAGTAGATATGATTTGGAGGCCTAGAAGCCTAAAGGCCTATTAATTGGCCTGAAGTCCCTATATCCTAAATTACCTTAAATGAATATTGGCCCTATATCCCTAACCCAAAGAGCCAATTTTTGTGGCCCGATCGAAGGAAAGGTTCAAATCACACATCTCAGAAAGATTTCCAAATAAACATATAGTCCACTAACCTCACATAAATCTTATATCATCCTCTATTATATAAATTTATTAAGAATTTAAAGTGTGGATAGAAAAAAACTGTCAAATATTACCTACCTTGATCTATATAGATATGACCTCTTGGAAGAATAAAAAATTAAATATCATTTTAAGAGTGTTTAGGTCATCAAAATAAACCCTATGGACACCAATAGTTTAGGGAAAGGAAATGGAATTAAGTGGAATATAAAAAACCAATTGATTTTAAATTTTAAAATAGATATTTAAAAAACACTACCTAATGGACATAATTACATCACAATGATGTACAATCAACTGAAACTCTAAAAATCATTTCACAATCTCTTTTATCCTCACTTATATTTCATTACCACAATTTTTTCAAATATTATGATATTAAAAAACCTTTTAGTTTAATGAAATTCATTTCAACATGAAGAAAATGGACTCTAAATTCTATAGTGAAACCTCCACTTCACTTTAATTTATTAACTACCTCATTTTGACACTCAAAATTTCCCAAATCTTCTAATAAATTAGTGATAGTTATTTTGCTATAACATGTAATACTTCGGGAAATAATGGACTAATAATATGGAATAACCAATCATCCACAATGATCAACCGTGACACTAAATCCTTACACCCAAATGAATTTTGGAATAATTTGACACATCATACTGAAATAATGAGAAACAAGATGCAAAGAAAAAGACGAAATGGTCAAAGGTGACTCTTATCAAAATCCAGCACTTTAAAAAAATATAACACCAAAGATTATATCATGATATAATGGTACTTATTACAATGTGATTTTTGGGCTAGTTAAAATTTTAGTTTAGAATCAATTTATCTTCTACCATGTACCTCTAAGATCCTTCCCATCATTTCTAGTACCTTAAAACATGGATTTGAGCTCGGATAAAATCCAATCCTCTGTATTATATACCTATAAATCATTCTCATACTAGAGAATCAAAATATAACCTAAAAGGAACAACAAAACCCAAATTTAAATAATCTATGTGATACACATCTAATTAGAATCTCACTATTGAAAAATAGAAAATCAACAAAATAGAGAAGAAAAAAATAAATCATTTCAGTAAAAAATCATATTTAAAAATTTCTATAGGAATAAATACTAAAAAAATCACAATACTATGTCTGCATATATGACTATCATTTCCATGTATATTCTCCCAAACCACTATGTCTCTATATGCCATAAATTAAGGGAATGAAACCTACTTACAAAAATTTCTCCTAACAATTTTGGATATCTATATGTTATTTCATAAATTCCATTCTCTCTTCAATGTAATTTTTTTCCTAATTGATGAAATGAGATTCATCATGAAGGTACCTATAAAGCTATGATACATAGTAAGCATCGTGAATGAGATCTATTTGATATGGGAGTGCCAAATTTTATGAAACATCACCCATCCTTTCCAACACATCAAAATTTCTAATGAATGATAGAGAAAGCTTACCCCCTCTATAGAACCTAAAATTCATAGAACAATAAGAAAACTTAAAAAAACTAGATATTTGATCAAGAACTCAAAGGGTATTCTCTAATGATCCAGTTAATAATTTTTCCAATCATGGGTAGCCTTTATCCTCTATAAAATCAATTTTACTTTATCTATAATACTTTGTACCAAATGTGGTCCAATAATCACTGAATCCCCTACCTCAATCCAATAAAAAGTAGACTTACATGGCCACCCATACAGTGAGTCAAACGTGTTAGTCCCAAGTTGTGTTTTGGTGGTATTTGTTGTTAATGGATCAATATGTTGATTATGTTTAAAAAAGATAGTATATTGATATGGTAATGGAAATCTAGATTGAAGAAGGGCATGTGTGTGAAGTTGTCAATCAGATCTATACCACCAGTTGTTGAAAACTGAATTCACCATCATAATCCAGAAGAAGTTTGATAGTGATCAGTTTTTTTAACCAAAGAAAAAAAAAACAATCACCTCACTTTATAAAAGGTGGTGATAAGACTCACAATCACAATCATTCTATCAAATGGAAATTCATTAAGAAAGTCTATTGGTCTGAGGAGAAATTTCTGGATGAAAAGGTTCACAAGACACACCTCAACCACAGAATGAAGGAAATATCATAATAATCAATGAAATATGAGTCTTCATGGATCTGATGGAAACCTGATGATGCTTTGATGATCTTAGAATTCTCATTGATCATAAGTATTCTGTAAAACTTGTGATGAATTCTTGATAGTGGAAAGGAGGAGAGATGATTCTAGAAATCGTATCAGGAATTGGTTGGAAAGAAATATGTTACTGAGGGATGGGAAGTTACAATAATTTCCATTCTAAGTTAGATGATGCTGAATCTAATCTTCAAAGTATTCAAAGTCATGAATGAAGTCATGATGCAAGAAAATTTATGTAGAAGAAAGAAGTTTCTGAATCCAATGCTTTACGGTCTCAGTCCATCGGTGTGAGAATACCAGATGCATTTTTTTTTGATGGATGAGAAGGTTGAGGCGGTCGATCATAATGTGAGAATCTGAAGGTGTTGGTTTTTACTAAGACCAATAATCCAAAATAAATAAATCTTCAGAGAAAGAAGTTAAGTGCTTAAAGTTATTTGGTATCTTAATTAGAAAAGGAAAGAACATGCTAATATTGAACCTATTGGAACAAGTCCATCAAACGTGGTGTGCCAAGGATAATCAAAGTCATTTTGAAATCGATCATCATACTCAATGATGTTTGCAAAAGATATTCAGTGCCATGATTTTTCTCATTGGGATTTTTTGGGATTGATTCTTGTAATAAAGTCCGAGACCGATCAACAATTTAGTAGACTATTTTCATCAAGATAAATTATTGGTTGTCTTTCAAAGGGGTCAAGAGAAAAGAAAGTTTTTTTCCTTATTAACTAGGTTAAGAGAAAAGAAATGCTCTATTTTTTTTTCTAGTGGTTAAGAGAGATTTTTTTTGTCTTATAACAATTCGGTGAAAAGCCATCAGACTAGAGTTTAAATCGATTGTTGTAATGAAGCAGAGACTGATATCATAGACAAAAGCTGACATTGATTAAATCATCAAACTCAGAATTATCAGTCTGAGTAGAAGAAGAAAAATGCATTGATTAAAACAGCCTATATAAAGCATTGTCATGGGAGATATTGAAATTTTGTTTAAAGTAATTATGGAAGAGTTTTCAAGGGAATATCAAAGTCAAAAGAATTTTTTTAAGCTGATGCTGAAGTGTTCCCATCATAATGAGAATACATCCTCTTCTCATTTATTTACATTTTTTGCAGAGAAACATAACAAAGTATCTTTATTTCTGATTTTTTAGAAGTGGGTCAAGAAAATTGGAGTGACCATATGTCTTCACCGTAATGAAGAAATCGAAATGAGAAAACATGTTTTATAATTAGAACAGAGAAATGTAATAAATAAATTATTGTATTTATCATAATGAAGAAATCATAATGGAAAATTGGAATCAGACTGGAGAATTTTAGGAAGTTTGAATCAAGTTGAAGCTGTGAGAAGATTTGAGAAGCTTTGAGAAGTGCTGAAGAAGTCAAGGATTCATCTAAAATTCAAGTAAGATTGATATTTTGGGAAATTTGGTTGAGTGAGAAACATTTTCAAAATCCCACCCAAACCTTATTTTGCTTCTATATAAAAGAAGAAAGTAATTTTTACTTTCTTGATAAAATTACTGTTCATGGGTGAAGAAGAGAGGAGGAGAGATGAAGAATTCTAGAGATAAGGAGTTTCCGGATTGAGTTTATCCGAGGAAGTTTTCCTGACTGAAGAAGAAGAATAAGATCATATTTAGCTAATTATCGTATCGGGCTTGATCATTGGATCGAGGAATCAGATTGGAATTTTTGGACTGAGACATATGTTTTTTATAATTGTTTATGCTGTATTCTGTTAGATTATTTTTATCTGTCTGATCAATCAGACTTGGGATTTAGATTGGGAAATCGGAATAAGTATTATTACGAAGTCTAGTAATTTTTAGCTTCTGCTGGGTAAAAAAGTGAAGAATTGTTTTTTAAGTTTATATTTGTAAAATTTGATCAAGAAGGATCATAAAATGTTTGTTATAAAAACATTTTATTACAATTTCATGCTACATAAATCACATGTACTCTTAAATTGAACATAGTTCTACATGAGTGTAAGGGCATATCCTATTCATTTTATTCCACGCAAAAGGATTTTTTTTCTAGTGGATTTTATGATATAAAATTGTTTCGATACCGTACCAAGGATGTAGCTACTATTGTTGAGTAGTGAACCTTACAAATTCTTGTGCTCTTATGGACATGCGATTGTTTTGTTTTCAATCACGTAAAAGATATCTAACAGGAGGGGAAAGTTGTTTCAAAATAAAGGAATCTTAAAAGAAAAAGATATAACTGATTCACCTCTCCCCCTATCAGTGATACATAGATCCTGACTGGGCACTAACAAGTGGTATCAGAGATGAAGGTTTCGTTCATTTACAGTTTGCTGAAGTTCTTAAAGAAGAAGCTATGATGGATAATATTATTTGCATGGAAAGTAAGGGGATTCCAATATTTAATGATAGGAATTATCATATATAGAAAGGTAGAATGATGTAATATCTATTTTCACTGCCAAAGGTGTCTAGGATAAGCTAAAAAACATTTATATAGGGAATAAAAATGTAAATAAGGTAATGTTACAAATCTAATGATCAAAGTATGAAGATCTCAAAATGGATGAGCATGAATTATTGGGTGAATTCTTTACTAGGGAAAATGAAATTTTTATCACTATCATATGTCTTGGTGAATAATTATAAGATTCTACTATTGTTGAAAAAATATTGAGAATTCTTCCTTACAATTTGGATGCAAAAGTTTCTTCATTGGAAGATAGAGATCCTAAAACATTATATCTAGATGATTTTCATCGTAATATCATTGCTTATGAAATTATAAGGAAGAAATCTATGAGGGGAAAAACAAAATTGGATAAATAAATGTCTTTTAAGGCAACCAAGAATGAAAATCTTAAAAAGATTCTTGAAGAAGAATAACCTAGTGAATCTAATTCCAAAAACGAGGTTTGTAGAAATCTTGAGGAAAATTTATCCTTGTTGTCTAAAAATGTGAAAATATATACATGTAAATATAAATGGAAAACACCCTTAAAATGTTTTGGGTGTGGATCCATTGGACACTTTGTTTCCAATTTTCATGAAATATATAATGAAAAATAATGTGATTAAGAACAAAGTAGTAGAGATGAAAGAAGGCAAAGTTTATTTTTTGAAGAAAAAGGGTGATAAGGAGAAATCATGTTCCAAGGGAAAATATAATTAGTTATCCAAGTCCTAAAGGAGAATATTTTTGTTTAAGTATTACAATTGTGAAGAGTTTACTAATGGTGTTGAAGAAAACACATTTATTTTAATAGTCAACTAAGAATGTTTTTCTAGCTATTGTTTTGAAAAAGAGGACAGTGGAGATGAATCTAAAAAATCTTTTGAGAATGATGGAGATAATTCTTTTTTTTTGCAGTAGTTAATAATGAAGAGTTTGGAAGCAATTGTTCTGAAGAAGAAGACACTCAAATATAATTTCATTTGAAAAAATAATTGAAAGCATATCTAAGAAAGATTGGGAGTCCTAAGAAAGAAATATTGAATTTCAAAAGTGAATACTCTTCAACAAATAATCCAGAATTTTTTTCCTAATGATAAAGTCAATCTTCTGGAAGAGATTAATGATTTTATGAAATATCTGAAGAAAAAAAATAATTTGAATGAACATCTGGAAGTAAAGTTGAAGGTAAAAAAAGAAGATTTGGAACATCTCCAACAAAACTTTCTAATGTTGAATAGAGGGTTAGAAGTTTCAATAGTTATATCTTTGAAGTTGGTGGAATCCCTAGAAAGGATAATCCCGCGAAGGGTCAAAAATTACCTTCAAAGGTTCAAAAGAAAGGTAAAGTTTTTTTTGAGAAGAAGAAAGAGGGGAAAGTTGTGTATGTTTCAAATACCAACAAAGTGTAGGGGTCAGATGTTTCTAAAAAGTATGGTTCTGAAAACTTTTCTTATACTTATGGTTCTAATAAGGTTGAAAAGAAGACCAAGCTAAAAAAGTAGATTTTGGTTGATAACAGAAAGGTTGTTGGTCAACAATGTTATGATAAGAAAAATAATAAGGGTGTTGAGATACATGCTTCGAAATCCAATCAGTATGGAAGTTATAGAGGAATATATTCCTTCAATGGGTACTGCTGGTATTTTGGTGGATTCAGACATATAGAACATATGTTTTAGTCCAACCATCATTATTACAACTATTCCATGATCTATAGAAGGAAATGTTTAAGGGGGAGTTATGGTGAGCAAAGAAGATCAAATCTTTCTAAAAAATTTTTGGAACCAAGAAGGGAAGCTCAGAAGGTGAAGAATCTTGCATCACCAATCAATAAAAACGAAAAATTAAAGGAATCCATGTAATTTAAGAATGTTGAAAAAAGAAAATTTTTTGAGAAATTAAAGAATTAATTATTAGTAATTTTATCAGAATGAGTTTCATTAGCAAGAATGTTATAGGAATCACAAAAAATAGTGCAATAAAATGGAAAAAAGGTTACTGAAAATGAGAAAAAGTTGATAAAAAGATATCAAAATATTTTTATTTAAAGAATAAAAAAATGTATAAGAGATGTGAGAAATATGGGAATATTATTAAAAGTTATTTTACTATTTTGTCAGCCCAAGGAAAAGAAATGAAGAAGATGTTACAAAAATAATCGTAACAAATATGTTACTAAAGTTGAAGAGAAGTCAGCAGCCTCATAGGAAGATTCTTCAGATGAGAAGACAATTCTTACAAAATATGAGAAGGATGGATAGAATAAAAAAACACATCTAATAAAAAATACAAGAAAAAGATAAAAAAGGAAAGACTGAGAGAGGACTCTTAGTCAGATTATTGCTTCTAAGAAAAAACTAAGGTTCCTCCTTATTCCCAAATTTGTGTATACTTGTAGTAACTTGTAGGGAATTGAAGGAGTCAAAATAATGAAGTTGATGTAGATGTTTCTCTTAGAATTCTTTCAAAATAATGTAACGAGGTTACAAATTGAGAATTTTTTAAAGTTTTGTTTATACAATTGAAATTTGTGACATGTTTCTTGAGATGGGTGCATGTTACTTTTATCGTAAAACAATATTTCCTAAATTTCTCTAAGAAATGAGAATGCTAAAAGAAACATGAAGATGGTATTACATGAAAGTTGTGTAATGGAAAACATTGACAACCTTTATTATTCTCTCTTGTTTTCCACATCCAATTTTCCCATATAGACTTAGAGTTGTTTAGTTAAAGGTTATTTGTTAATAAAATCAAGTGATTCTTATGTCCCCCTGAAGAAGAATATCAAGTTTTTGATATGAAAAGTTTCAAACCTTGGTAATAAGATCATTTTTCAATAAGGGGGAAACTTTTCACGAAGAACCATTTGAATTTGAATGTTAATAACGGGAAGAGATAAGAAAAAGGGCCAGAGATAAGAAATAAGGGGAGAAAGAAAAGAATGTGGAGAAGAAAAAGTGAGAGAAAAAAAATACCAGTAATTATTTTGAAGGAAGTATTGTTTTGAAGTGGTTGAAGAGGGTATTGAAAATAAACACAAAGGGGGATATTGTTAGGCCCAAGTTTTGTTTTGGGCATATTTTTTGTCAATAGATCAATATGTTGATTATGTTGAAGAAAGAAAGTATGTTGAGAATGTAATGGAAATACTGATTGAAGAAAGGTGTGTATGTGAAGTTGTCAATTAGATCCAGACCATCGACATGAGAATCAGATTTAGATTATTAGCATGAGAAATAGATCCTGCACATCAGAATGTGTCAATATAATCTATCAGATTGGGATATTGATAAAAATTCAAAAGCTAATGGAAGTTTAATTCACCATCATAATATGGAAGAAGTATGTTGGTGATCATTTTTTCTGCCAAAGATGAAATAAATCACCTAGCTTTGTAAAAGGTGGTGATAGGACTCACAATCATAATCAGTCTATCGGAAACACATTGGTTAAGAAAGTCCATCAGTTTGAAGAGAATATTTCTACTTAAAAGGTTCATCAGACTCACCTTGGTTCCAAAATGAAGGGAATACCATAATTAGAAAAGAAATTAGAGTCTTTGTGGATCCGATGGAAACCTAAAAATGCTTTGATGATCTTGGAATTCTCATAAATCAAAAGTATTATATAAAACTTGTGATGAAATATTGATAAAGGAAAGGGGGAGAGATGATTCTACCAATCATATTATGAATTGGTTGGAAATAAAGATGTTATTGAGGAATGGTAAGTTACAGTACTTTCTATTATAATTCATACAATGTCAAATCTGAACTTAAATGTACTCAATGTCACGATGGAAGTCATGATACAAGAAAATGTTTGTGGAATAAGGAAGTTACTGAAGCTGAAGTTTCTGGTCTCAGTCCATTAGTGAGAAAATAACAAACACATATTTTTTTGAATTCTACGAAGGTTGACCGTAATGTAGGAAACCAAATGTGTTGGTCTTCATTCAGACCAATAATCCAAAAGAAATAAATATTTATAGAAACAATTTAAGCGATGAAAGTTATTTGGCATCGTAATCATAAAAGGAAAGAAGTTGATGATGTTGAACCTAAGGGGACCGGTCCATCAGACATGGTAGGCCCTCGATAATTAGAGTCATTTTGAAATCGATCATCATACTCATTGATTGTTTCATAAGATATTCAGAGGCAAGATTGTTTGCATTTGGAATTGTTAGGACTGATTAATGTAAAAAAGTTCGAGACTGATCAACAATGTATTTGACCATTTTCATCAAGATAAATTGTTTGTTTTCTTTCAAATGGGTCAATATAAAATAAAGTTTTTTCCTTATCAAGTGATTTAATAGAAAATAAATGTTCAGATTTGTTTTTATAGTGGTTCAAGATAAAGTAGAAATTTTTTCCTTGTAATAATTGGTTCAAGAGCCATTGGAATGAAGTTGACACCGATTATCATAATGAAGTAGAGGCCGATCTGTCAGACATAGGCTGACATCGATAACATCACCAGGCTTAGAAATATCTTTCTAAGGAAAAGAAGAAAAATGAATTTCTCAAAATACCCTACAAAAAGTATTGTCATGGGATATCTCAAAAGGTTATTTAAAGCAATTATGAAAGAGATGTCAAGGGGAGCTCAAAGTCAAAATAAAATTTTGAAGTTTATAATGAACTGTTTCCATCATAATGAGAAGACATCCTCTTCTCATTTATTTACATTGGTGTAGTGAAACATAATGAAGTATCTATAGTTTTGTTTTGTTTTCAAGTGGTTCAAGAAAACTAGAATAACCATATATCTTCATTGTAAAGAAGAAATCAGAATGAGTAGACCTATATTACAGTTGGTGTGGAGAAATATAAGGAAGAAATTTTTAAATTTATCATAATAAAGAAATCATAATATAAAATAAGAATCGTACTAGAGAATGTTAAGAAGTATGAAGTAATTTGAAGTCATGAGAAGATTTGATAAGTTTTGAGAGGAGTGGAGAAATGAAGAAGAATTCAAATATTCATCTAAAATTTAAGGAAGATCGAGATTATGTGAAATTTGGTTGAGCGAGAAACATTTTCATAACCCCCCACAAACCTTATTTGGACCACTTATAAAAGGAGAAACTACTTTTTTACTTTCCAGGTAGAAGCATTGTTTATGACTGAAGAAGAGAGAATGTGGAGCACTGGAGAATTATAGAGAGAAGGAGTTTTCATATTGATCTTACCAAAGGAAGTTTTCTAAAGATAAGAATAAGAAGAAAAAGGCTGTATTTAGAAATTATCTTATCAGTCTAGATCATTGGTCTAGGAAATCAGATTAGAATTTATAGACTAAGACAAATATAGTTTAGAATTGTTTCAGATGTATTCTGGTAGAGTATTTTAATTGGGCTGATCAATTGGACTTGGGATTCGGACTGGGAAATTAGTGTGACTATTATTACTAAGTCTAGGAAGTTCTTTCCTTATGCTAGGTAAGGATGTGAAAAATTGTTTTTGAAGTTTATATTTGTGAAAGTTGATAAGAAGCATTGTAACATGTTTGTAAAAAAAACTTTGTATTTCAGTTTCGTGCTACTTGAATCACATGCAGTGTTGTATTGAACATACTTCTACATGAGTGTATGAAAATATCCTATTCATTTTATTCTACACAAAAGAATTATTTTCTAGTGGATTGGGTGGTATTAGATAGTTTCTATACCATACTAGGATGTATCTAGTCTTGTTGAGTAGTGAACCTTGTAAATTCTTGTGAACCTATGGATGTGTGACTTCTTTTTATTTTCAACAAATTGAAAGATCATTAACAAGAGCCAAAATTTATTTCAAAATAAAGGAAACTTAAAATAAAAAGATATCACCAATTCATCACCTCCCCCTCTCAATGATACTTGCATCATAGGTGGGCACTAACAAAATCGTTTCATACAAATGGTAGAGTGATGGATATTATTATAGTTAAACTCAACCAAAGGAAAGTTCCTCACCCATAAACATACAAATTTTAGGACATATGCATGAAACATTTCCTCAAATGTTTGGACCATCTTCTCCATCTTCACATTCAAATAAGGCTGAAATATGGTGTTGAGGAAAAATAGAGGGATAATATATTATTATAATCCCTCACACACTCACAGGGTAATGTGAGGATTGATTAGAAATGATCACTCTTGGAACTCCATGAAGCCTCACCAGCTCTTCCATATTGAGACATACCAACGAGTCCACTATACAATATTCCTTAATTGTCATTAAATCAGCCAAATTCATCAAGTTATCTAAAAACACCCAAATAACATCATATCCTCCCATTGATTCTAGTGTAACTATTATAAAATCTATATAAATATCTTCCCACATCATCTATGGAAGATCTAGGGGTCATGAAGGATCAAGTGTTACTTAATTCTCTATTTTTACTCACTAACATACAAGTTATCAATATAAAAACATTGATATTAACCACCTTAAACCTAGCCACCAAAATCACTCCTTCAAGATAAGATACATCTTGGAAATACTAGGGTTAACTTATAGAGGTGGGACATGAAACTCATGTAGACCCACCTCTCACAGTACCTATAGAATTAATAAATTTCCATGAAATAACATCTAGTGCCCAACATCCTCTATCAATTTCTCTAAAGCATCACCATTATTGAAAAAGTCTCTCTACACCCATACCTCAGGATCTACAAACTGAGAATTCTCCATATATTGATAAATAGGAGTGTGAATCATCATTTAATATAGAAAAACTCTACCCCAATATCTTCTATGAGTATATGTAAATCCACTAGATCCTCCATAATCCTTCAATCATAACTAGCCTCATAATAAATATCCCCATCCATATTCTTATTCAATGCATTAACCACTATGTTACCTTTATTTAGAGAATAAGACATCACAAACAATAATCATATAAGAACTATATCTCAATTTACTAATTCAAATTCCAATCATGATGATATAAGATATTCCACATGCACTTGTGATCCATGAAGACCAAAAAATACTTTATGATAAGGAAATTTCACCACCAAATATAAAGTGAACACCACCACTTTAAGCTTAAGGTTATGGGAGGTATAGTTATATTCATGAGGAAATAACATCTAGGGCCTATAAAATATCTCCACCTAACTTTACATCATCATGAAACCCAAACCAATATGAGATACATCATAATAGTCCTAGTCACGACTCCTACCTTAAGAAAACAAAGGATACGGGAATTGAATAACTTCTAATTTAGGTTCTCAAACATCACTTGACACTGATTAATCTATACAAAGTTATGATATTTCATAGTTAAATTAGTCAAAGGTGTCAAAAATATAAGATAAATCGGTTATGAATCTTCTATAATAGCCTGAATGACCATGAAAACTGAACACCTCTACAATGTTCTTGGGTTTCTCCCAAGAAATAATAGGCTCAATCTCCAAAGTATCAATTGACACACCTTGGTGATACACAACATGACCCTTGAAATATACCTCATTCTCTAGAATATTCACTTGTATAACATTTTATAGAACCAATTTCAATAAATAATATTCAATAAAATCTAAAAAATTCAATATGATTATCCACTATCTTCATGTATACCATGAGGTATCAAAGAAAAACCACCATGAACTCACTCAAATTCACATAGAACACCAAATCCTTCAAACCCAAGATCATTTCTAGTGAATTTGTAACTCCAAAATACATCATTATAAATTTAAAATGACCATAGAGATATTTAAGAGGTATCCTGAATAACATCCTCTTTCTCCCATAACTAATGAAAACCCAACAACAAATAAATCATTGAAAACATTCTAAATCCATTTTTTGGGTAAAAAAAAATTATTATTTGGGAGGGAATAAAATATTTTCACTATTATTTAGTTCTTTCATCAATAATTCATATAGAACGGTGAACCACCACCAACCTTTTTAGAAAACAATACCTGATATCCCAATGGAGATACCTAGGGCTGGATGAAGCCCTTCTATAATAGGGTTTCAACCTAAATATGCCAATACCATTTCATTAAATACACCATCAAATAGGAAGATATATAAATAATAGATTCACCTAGTTACAACTCTATCTTGAACTTGATATCACAATAATGGGGTTGTACCTTAGCCTATTTAGGGAAAAAAATCCATGAATTCTCCCATAATTATCAGATGATCCTCTATCTGAATCTACACAAAGATTAGTATTATTTCTTCTAAATGTGATATAATTATGTCTAATAACCCATGATCTATGTAATGATCTCTCTAACTGAAAAAAATCATTAACTTCCCCTTCAAATCAGAAATGATCCACCATCTCCAAAGAAAATCAATGAGGTCCTACACATATTATAACCAATCTATTATAAAGATGACATATTATGGTTGTATATAAAATAACAAGAACTCATAAATCAGATAATACTAAGTAATAGTCAAATAAAATCCCAAAACACACCTCTGTTAATCTAGAACAACCTTTGATTGGTGTAGTAAGCACTATAGGTCTAGAGAATCTATTTATACTAATCTCCAACACTATGATTGGAGAAAAAGAAATAAAGGATTGGAAAGATCATTTGTCAATAAAAGTATAATATAATGTAAATATAATAATGTGGTACCTTGAATTGTGTATTTATTGATCACCTCATCAACATATACCGTGTGAAGTTAACTATGATCAACTACTCCACATAACTATCATATCTGCATGTATCCTCCTCATTTATAATATTTACTCTATCCATAAGGACGGGGAAAGTTATTAGGATAACCTTTACCACAATTTCTTTATATCATAGATCTATTTATCCAATGATCTTTTTTATTCAAAAACTACCGATGGGGATAATATGGTTTATTGGGTGGACCATCCACCATTGAACTATGCTTTGGCCCATGATAACCTCCCGGATAATTCAGAAACACAATCCACCAATGTCCTTTTACTATAAATATATGTCAAATCATTTCACCACTTATTATTGAGGGATATTAGCTCCACAATATATGGAATAAGGAGTAATAATCACTATATTAACTACTTGACTATACTAATACCAAGGGGTTCCTTTACCCAACTCCACTTGGTTCTATACTTTCTATTCCTCCATTGCGAACCACCTAAATAGTCCACGGTAAATTATTCTGAATTAATTATTCCTTCTGAAGAACCTTTTACTAATTCTTAGGTAATAACCCTCACTCAATATATAGATATCATTACTCTTCATCATCCATGAAGTTATGGGAATATCCAAACAAGATCACGAACTTCACTCTATACTCATTAATAGAAGACCTCCCCCACTAGATAGATAAGAATTATTACTATCACTCTAATTAGGGAGTGGTAGTTAAAAAAAGCATCATTTAACTGATCAGAGAACATATATTAGTTTATTTTATACACTTTTAATCACTTAAGTACAACGTCCACTTAAATCATGCTGCTCTTTGCAATAAACTCACTACCAGTGGAATGAAATGATCCTCTACCACTGAATTGTAATTCCCCAAGATTTAGTATATATTTTCTTTTAATGAAATACTATGTTGAATATATTCATTTAAATAGTAAACTAAACAAAAACTAATCATGAAATAACTTATTAAAAATAATGCAATATACAATAGTAGAGAAATGGTCTTTAACGTTGGCATTTAAACATCATTTCTTCAAGACCGATGTTAAAAGTCCCTTTTTAGCATCAGTTTTTCAAGTACCCTATGTTAAAAATCAAATACAAGTTGTATATAATTTCTCAAGATTAAATTTTATAGGTTGTGCAGCTAAAATAGACTTATGGATTAAATGTTATGGCTTTCAGAAGTTGAATTTTTTAAGTCTTGTTTTTTAAGTTTGGTTTTTTTCAGTAACTGGTGTTTAAAGTAAATTTTTGACATCGGATTTTCAAATAAACGATGTTAAAAATAAATTTAAAGTTATAGGTAATTTCTAAAGAATATATTTGACATGTTGTGGAGCACAAACAGACTTACAAATCAAATGTTATGGTCGTTAGAAGTTGAAAATGATAAGATTTGATTTTTAATGTCATTTTTTTCAATAACTGATATTAAAAGTAACTTTTTGGAATTGGTTTTTCAAATAAATGATGTTAAAAATAAAATCCAAGTTTTATATCATTTCTCAATCTTCTATTTGAAAGGTCGTGGAGCTAAAATGAACTTACAGATAAAAAGTTATGGACACCGAAAGTTGAACATAATAAGACTTGGCTTTTAATGTCGTTTTTTTTAGTAACCATCATTAAAAGTCACATTTTGGCATTGGTTTTTCAAATAAATGACATTAAAAGTCAATTTTTGCATCGGTTTTTCAATAACCGATATGAAAACCCCAATATGAGAATATTTTTAACATCGGTTATATATTTACCCGATGTTTAAAGAAAATTTCAAATATGTGGGTTTGGTATTTCAATGTTTTCACAATGCACATATCTATTTTGAAAATCTTGCCTAAATTTGAATGCATAACCACCATAAATATTTTCATTTACAATATATACATTCTCATTCTCTTTTTTTTTAAAATTTTCGACATCTTCGATAGAATCAAAATTCAACAATTTTTCAATCGACGATTGGTACACGATATGTATTCCCATCATTTAATTTCATTATTATTATTTTTCTTTATCTCTAAAAATCTTGATAATTTTTATTATGATGATGAAGAATTATTATGATCATGATACAAAGATAAAAAATCTGCATGAGATTCATCGACTAAGGTGCAGAATTCTTTATCGGCCATCTTCTTCATTATCGTGTGAGTTATTCATTAAAAAGAAGTGAAATAACGACAAACAACATATCGATTCAAAGGAAAACAATAAAAGAATTAAAATTAGGTTGAATCTTTATGTTTATTTTTAGTGGTTATTTGGTGTATATTTTTTTTCTCATTTCTCATGTTTTCATTGAAGCGAGTTGTATCTATTGGAACCAAAATAGGTATAACTTACGATGACCATAATGTTTGATCGGTAAGTCTGTTTTTGGTCCATGACCAGTCAAATCGAAGCCTAAGAAACCTATTATATTCCAATATTAAGAGTTTAAATATTTTAATAGTTTTTTTCAAAACTGACATGAAAAATATATTTTTTTGAAAACATATTTTTCACATCGGGTTTTATCGAAAACTGATGTTAAAAACCATGTGGAATCAGAATTTAGAAATCGATTTTCCATAAAACTGACGTTGAAAGGTCAATATTTTACTTTTCAACATCGATTTATAAATATCGACATCGAAGAATAACAAATTCTAACATTTGACATCAGTTTTTATAAAAACCGACACTGAAGACCGACGAGGCTTGACTTTCGATGTCGGTTTATATGAAAACTGACGCCAAAGAACCCTGAGGGCCTAATTTCTACATCAATTTTTATAAAAACCAACAGTGAAAAATTCATATAACTATCATTTTAATTGATATTTTGACATTGGTTTATAAAAATTGACATTGAAACATCAATTTTTAACATAGCCTTTGTAGACATCGGTTAAAAACCGACGTCAAAATGTAAGAAAAACTGATGTGGGAAATCATTTTTTCCACTGGTGATGTTGTGAAGCATCAATAAAAAAATTGCAATAAAAAATTACAATAAAAATAAAGTCTCCAATAAATAAAGATATAATAAAATGATTTATTGTAAAATAATTTATTTAAATTCCTTACATATAGTTATTATTTTTAAGGAATGATTTATGTATTGATTAAATTTAATAGACAGTTGATAAATAATTAATGAAATGTGGTTAAAACTATTACAGGTTGAAAATGGATATTTTCAATGAATTATATTTTTTTAAGTGATGTTTATTTTTGTAAGAAAATTAAATTAATCGACTTTAAATGATGATGATTATAATAATTAATATTTAAAACTAATATATCAATTCTCATTTAATTAAAAATTGATATGGAATAAGAATATTCAAAGTTTAATAGTATATTTTTTTTATAAAAACATTTTTTTCATTATAATATATATTTTCATATAGAAGATAAATTTATAATTTTTATAATTTTAATTTTATGAAATGAAATTCATTTTTGGATTTATCATATCAAAATTATCCTAATATGTTTTTGGTATTATTTGAAAATAATTGATTTTTAGGTGAATAGTAATTTTTTTATTAAAATAGTAGAGTTTATGACTATATCAAAAATGAGGTATAACTTAAAAACTTATAAAAAAATTTACATGATCAAAAATTTATTTATAGAGTGAAATTATGCATTAAAATTTACTATATTGATTTTAGAAAACCCAGGTTTACCATTTTGAAACATAATTAATCTTTTATACTAATAAAATAACTCTTTTCCAACTATTTCTATAATTATGATTTCAAATTTGTATATTGAATTTATTTTTAAGACAAAAATATTAATTTTTTAATATTTTTTTATTTCATGGAATAAAAAAACATTGATAACTTTATCCTAAAAAATATTTATAAACTTAAAAATACACTTTTTCTAAAAACAGGTTTTTGTGTGTTACTTGCACTAATGATAAAATTATTTTTTTATAGAAATATAAATTTTATTTGAAAATGTAGATTACATATTTATAATCACTAGGTAAATTTTTCTTAATAATTACCATTTTAATTTTAGAAATTAAAAGTAAATTAATTAGGTAAACATTAGTTACCACTGTAAAATTCAAAAAATGGAAAAAGTAAAAAATATAAGTGTAAAAGACATAAAAATGATAAAAACATGCGTGAAAATGTTTTATTGATTATTTATTGACATTATCGTTACCCACTCCATTATTTTCTATTATTGGATCAATTTGACATCTAAATTGTGAATTTATCTTTTATATATTATAATAATTCCATTCCTCCACCTTATAAAGGGGTTCAAAACCACCCCAATCCTCTTTACACACCATTTATCTTTAATTTGACCAAACATAACCAAAATAACTACCAAAAACCCCTATAAACTTCATAGAGTTTATATTATTCTCAAATACCACCTCTCAAAGCCTTAATCCCTTTTTCCAAGGATTTTTCAAAGGAGTATAGTAAAAATTTATAATTACTCCTTTTCCATTTCCATTATTTTCATTCTTCTTCCACCTCCTTAATATCTATTTTATCCACTATATTATAGTGAAATCGGTATTATTAATATACTTAAATGTTTTGATGATGATGTAATAATCAATAACGACTCTTTCCCTTTTGCTTAGAAAAATGAAAATGCTGTCACGTGTACATGCAGACTACCGCCTCTGTAAATGATATCTTTTTTTTCATCATCGACTTAAACAGATGGTTCTAAAATACTATTTAAAGGATTAATATGATATTTATAAAAATATCAAGTTTCTGATATTATGAAAAATTCCCCCTCTTCCTCCCAATCTATAAAAAATGAACGTATCACCTGTGCATATGTGTAGACTACCAACTCCACAAAAGTGACATATTTCAATTTTCAATCTAGTATTTTATTATTTATCAAACTCTATTATAACTTGATTAACCATATTAAAATCATATAAATAATATCCTTATTCTTCTATAATAATGATATTATTCCAAAGGAATCACTTTATTAACCATGATCATCCATAGATTATAGATTGTTTGTGTCTAGGTTGGTCTAACATCCTACTTGAACAATGATATAAATTTCTATAATAGATTACTATGTAAAATTAACTACAGGCGTAACATGTTGGGTAATTCCCTTATCTTTACTTTTTTTCCACTTTTTTGGGTGTGTCTTGAACTCCCAAGGGCAAAGAACATTTTTTGAGGACGATGACTTAATGTTTAAGATTTTTGTTGGAATTAATGGAGTTTAGGTAGAAATGTGTAATGGATTTGTGGAATTCTCCCCACGTTTAGAGAACACCTGAGTTGGTTTGAGTTTTTTTGTAAAGAATATTATTTTTACTCTTTTTTACTTGGAATTTACATAGTGTAATTGGAGTACATGGCGTGTAATGTTCGTTAGGATCAATTAATGAGTTGAGTACACAATGTGAATGAGTACATTCTGTGTAAGGGTTACACATCATGTAATTATAAAAATATTTTTTTTAATAAAAAGGTGATATATTTTTTGGAGCATGTGGAACCCATATATTATACGATTTTTAATGGCATTACATGCTGTGTAAATTTTGGAAATTGGAATTTTAGGGTACTTCACTACTTATATTTCATTCATTCATTCATAACCCTCCTTACTCTTGACCTAGAGCTCCTCTATGATAATTTTGGGAACATATATTCATTCGAAATTGATTTTTTTAGTGTTAGATCATTAGGGAAGTTTCATTTCATCTCTCAAGGTAAGATATCCTTTTTCTTATTTGTTTCCTTTGACCGTGGTAGCACCATTTCATTGTTCTATTAGTTTTGTTGATCCATGGTGTTGTTTCTCTTGTTTTATTCTAGATTCGTTGTGTTATCTTGTTTTGGGAGCTGGCTATTTATGGATGTGGTATGACAGGTGTGAGTTCTTAAGGTATCTTTTGATCTTTCCTCTTCACTGAAAATTTTGTTAGTTGAATCAGTTATAAGATATATATGTTGATTATAGGGCCTACGTTGTGATTGTTGGGTGATTCCTTGTGGTGGATCCCATTGCGGGCATGTGTGGACTAAGTTATGAGGTAGGTGGTTCTGTCATTAGCCTCTATTGGTGAACTACATTTCTCTAGTTTTTGATATTTTTTTTGTTAAATGAAGTGACATTATTGACTGATTTGATTTTTGTGTGTGGAAATGGGTTTTTGATAAAAGAGGGTTTCCCCTAGTTATAGTAAATGAAAAAGGGTTTTCAAAGGATTATGAAATGGTTTTTGAATCATGGTTTGATGAAATGGTTTGATAAAATGGTTTGGAAAATAGATCACATGGGAAGCCTGGGGTACTTAAATGGAAGGTGTAGTAACTGGACTCATCCACTATCAGGGGGTTTTCTCATGGGTCTTTCTTATTCTCCTTAGTCCTGTTGTTATATGGACTTGTTAGATTTGTTAGGGAGTTCACTTTTTAGGGTGTTCTTCTACTCACTAGACTTGATGAATATTTCAAAAGGTTTGATGAACATGCAATTTTCTATATATAGGTATGAGTGTCTGAGCTATCATGACTTAGTATGATCCCTAGTGTGATGTTACCTGTTATTTTATCTGATTTGGGATGTTTTAGCTTTTCTTATTTTTATTTTACTTACATGGTTTTGATATGATATGTGATGCCTACTTTTGGTTAATTAGATTATATGTTTTTATATATGTATATTAAATTCATTGAAACTGATTTACCTTCTTTTTTGGAAATGTAGAAAAAAGGGAGAAATAAATTGCTTTTCCTTGTTTTTGATAAAAAACTACTGAGTTATGTATCATGCCTTGTTTTCTTTAAAGTTGAGCATTCTTGGATTATTTTTCAGAGACTTGATATAGAACACCTGGGTGGGACCCTACTAAGCCTGTTAGCTCACACCCTTCACACCCCTTCACACCCCTTCAATGGTGCATAGACCTTGTTATGTCTTTCGATGCAAGGAAAGGCAAGGCGATGCAATGTGGTGATGAATTTTTTGTCAGATGGGTTTTGGGTAGCTGAATGGTGAGATGGTGGGAGTTTTCCCATTCTATCACATAGAGACTGTTGGAGTAGTTGTTTAGATTTTTTATCCTTTTTAGTTGGACTTGTATCTTGGAGATTGTTTTGCTACCATTTTAGTTATATTGCTTATATTGTTCTCTTTCTGTTATGCTATATATATATATATATGTTTTATTTCAATATATATTTATGTACATGTGTATATGTGTCATGTTTTCTACTTTAGTTTGGGATAAATTGTTCCCTCTATTTGTTGTTGATGCCCAAGTTATAGACACCAACCCAAGAGGATTGGGAACACCCTTTGGTTATTTAGAAATTTGGGTTGGGTACTAGTTTGAGAGGGTATTCAGGTCAGGTTCATCATAGTTTGGTATCAAAAGGGTGTTTTTCCTCAAGATTCCTTGTCTTGGGACATTTTTATTATAGGTATTTGTGTTTGAACTAAGATTATTCTATTGTTAGATCATTTATTTTATTTCACTGTATAGCGGTATGCCTCTGAGATGTGTTTTGCATGTTCTTCAGGAGGGAGAAGTTGATACCCCTCAAGGGAATCTTCCTATGGATCAAAACTTTATCGAGGCTATCATGTGGGATGTTCATGTCGTAGATCAGAATGCACCATAAGTTCAGAATGCAGCCGTTGAGGTACTTTCAGGAGATGTAGGAGATATATATCGATCACGAGAATTCTTGCATGAGAATCCACCATCCTTTAAAGGTATGAATTAACCTCAAGAGGTGTAGGAATATATTGAAAATATTTATTTTATATTCAATTTCTCATAGACAAATGAGAGTATCAAGGTGAAGTGTGTGGCGTTCAGACTTGGGGATCCTAGTAAGTGATGGTGGGATTACTTGGTAAATGTTGATAGGCATGCGAACTTGGACAGGAAGGGTTTCAAGACTCTCTTCATCTAGGATTTTCTCAGAGTCACTGGTGATGTAGAATTATCTGGATTTCCTCTCTTTACAGCAGGGGGATCACTCATTGTCTGTGTACACCAATCGGTTTGCTGATCTGGTTTGTTCTTTCACCAATGTTTGTAAATAATGACCAACTAAAATCTTAGAAGTACCTACATGGTTTGAGATTGGAAATCAGATCATAGGTATTTATGCTTAACATTTTTACATATGAATAGATATTAGATAGTTCTAGGATGGAAGAAATGAATATGAAAGGCATGGTTGGATATTTCAGATCTTCTCTTCCACATAGTGGTAGCTTCAGTGGCATGCTAGGGAAAAAGAGGAAGTGAAAAGATCATCATAGGAGTGGTGGAGGTGGTTCTCATTAGCATGCCTCTTAGACACTTTTTTTTGGCATCTAGTGGTGTGCCTATGAGGGAGTGTGATACACCAAAATGTCTTTTAGGAGTAGGTATTTCCCTTTTGAATATCGTGTGATGTTGTCTGGTCTGAATAATGTTCATGCATTTTTTATTTCCTTGATGAATTAGATATTCCACAAGTATCTTGACACTTTTTTTTGTAGTTTTCATGTATGATATTTTGAATTATTTGAGATATGAGAATGAGCATGATCACCATTTGGGTTTAGTTCTAGAAATCATGAGGAGTCACAATTTGTATGGTATGCTTTTAAAATAAACTTTCTAGATTCAATAAGTGAAGTTCTTAGGGAATGTGATTTATAAGCATGGATTATCAGTTGAACCTAAGAAGTTAAAGATTGTATTGTCATGATAACAACCACATATCATCTTTGAGATTCATATATTTCTTTGTATTACTGGATACTATCAATAGTTCATCAAGGATTTCGCAAAGTTGGAATCACCTTGGACTGCTTTTACCAGAATAGTGGTGAAATTTTCATGGGATGCAAAGTTTCGGTCTTCTTTAAATGATCTAAAATTAATTATGATATTAGACTCGATTCTGATCTTACCTAAGCCCAGGAGAGGGCATGTAGTTTTCTATGATGCTTCTAGAACTGGTTTTGGTTGTGTTCTTATGTATAATGATCATGTGGTAGCTTATGAATCTTGTAAACTTTGAATGCATGAGGATAATTACCCCACTAATTATTTAGAGATTTCCACAGTTATTCACGTGCTTAAGTTTTGGCAGGAATATCTTTTTGGGGAGAGGTTCATAGTCTTTTATGACCATAAGAGTTTGAGCTATATCTTTTCTCAGAAATACTTGAATCTCAGGCATAAAAGATGGTTGGAATACCTTCAGACATTTGACATTGATATTTCTTTCACCTTGTGGAAGGAAAATACTATTGTATAAGATCTCTTAAGGAAAGTTCCATCATAGGTTGTTCATGAATTGAAGGAAGAGTAGAACCTTATGTGGATTTTTCCCCAGTTAAATCTAGATTATTAGGAGGATGTTTCAGGTATAGTTACAACCAATGCTTAGTTATCATCATCTATCCTTGAGTATATTCTATAGATTCATCAATAGGATGATGATTTCAGAGAAATTTGAGAAACCCTATATGGTGGGGAGACCATTTCAAATTGGTCTATCTCTTTAGATGGTATTCTCACTTTTGGGGATTGTATTTTTTCATCTCAGCATTTGTGAGGAGCTCATTTTTGTTTGATTGTCATTTTTCTTCATGGTTCATTCATCCATGCACTAAGAAGATCTATTATGACATGAGATGATTTTGGTGGCTGGGTATGAATTGTGACATTGCTGATTATGTTTCCCACTATTGCACCTTACAATAGTCAAAGATAGAGCATCTGGAACCTTTTGGTTTTCTCCAGTATATTTTGATGCCTGTTAGGCTATGGGATGAGGTATCTATAAAATTTGTTGTTGGATTTCCATGAAATCCATGAGGAAGGAATTCTATCTAGGTAGCGATTGATCAGTTGACAAAGTTGAATGATTTCATTCTTATTAGGGACAACACTGACATTGAAGATCTTAGTAAGCTGTATGTGAAGCAAATTGAGAGGTTACATGGGGTTACTTCTACCGTTATTTCTGATAGGGATCCTAGGTTTATATTGAGGTTTTAGAGGAGTCTCAAGGAGGAGATGGGGACTCAGGTTAAGTTGAAAATAGCTTATCATCCATAGACTGATAGTGAGACAGAGCATTCTATTAAGATCCTATGGGATATGCTTCGTGCATGTGTCTTGGATTTTGGTGGATCTTGAGATTTCCATATGGGACTGGTTAATTTTTCTTATAATAATAGTTATCATCCATTGATAAAAAAGGATCCATTTGAGGTTTTGTATGGTTTCCCATGCATGAAACATATTTATTGGGAATAGGGGGGAGCTTCATTGGTGGGACTAAGTTTGGTTTAGGAGATGTCTGTGAGGATTGAAGATATATGTCAACATCTGGTTATAGTATAGAGTCAACATAAATCTTATGTATATTAGTGTAATCTTTCATTTTAGTTTTCCATAGGTGACCGAGTTTTCATGAAATTTTCTCCCCATTTGGGTCACCATCATCTAAGAAGACATGGAATGTTGGATTCATGATATATTGGACCATTTGAGGTCACTTAGTGGCTTGGGCAGGTTGATTATCAGTTGGAATTCTTGTTATAGTTGATAGGAATTCATGATATTTTTCATATATCAGAACTCAAGAAATATAATCCGGATCCCTCTCATGTTCTGAGTTAGGAATAGATTGATTTATAGACACATGTTTCTATTGTGGATTAGCTAGTAGATATTGTTGATTTTCTAGTGAAATTCTTGTGTTTAAAGTTGATTTTATTGGTCAGAGTGTTATGGAAATACAAATCAAATTCTCATGAGACTTGGGAGTGTGATTTTTTGAAGAGATTGAAATCGTATCACTACTTCACAACACATCATTCGTCCACATGATTTTATGAGGACAAAATTTATTATGGTGGGGGAGTTTGTAACATCATATTACCTGTATTATGGTACTTCCATTATATTTAGTTGTTTTCCACTTTTTTTGGTGTGTCTTGGACTCTAGGGGATAGAGAGATATTTTTTAAGGAAAATTAAATAATGTTCAGGGATGCATGTTTTTTTTGAATTAATGGAAGCCATGTATAAACTTGTAATAGATTTATAGGGTTCTACTTGAGTTCATAGAACACCTGAGTTGGTTTTAGGTTTTTGTAAAGAATATGTTGTTTTTGTTGTCTGCTAGGAATTTTCATGCTGTGTAATTGGAATACACAATGTGTAATGTTCTCCAGGCTTATGTCATGAGATGAGTACATAATATGAAACATTACAATGCTGTTTAAGGGTTAAACATTATGTAATGTAAAAAATAATATTTTTATTAAAAAGGAAATGTTTTTTGGAATATATGGAACATGTGGATTACAAGATGTGTAATGGGATTACAAGCTATATAAATGTCATAAGTTGGGATTTTAGGGTGATGGGCAACTGATATTTCCTTCATTCATCCAAAACCATCCTTTATCGCAACCTAGATCTCCTCTTTGATGATTTTGGGAACCTTCGTTCATTCCAGATCAATTCATTTGGTGTTAGATCATCAAGGTAATTATTTTTCATCTCTATAGGTAATATATCCTTTATACTTCTTCATTTCCTTTGATCACGGTAGAGTTGTTGCATTACACTATTGGTTTTGTTGATTTGTGGTGATGTTTCTCTTGTTTTTGTCTAGATCTATTGTGTGATCTTGTTCTGAGGGATGATTCTTTATTTGTTGTGGTACAATAGGTGTATGTTATTTAGGAATGCTGTGATATTTTCTCTTCACCAATATTTTGGTTAAATCGAATCAATTATAAGAGGTGTAGGTTTATTTTTGGGCCTCTGTTGTCATTTTGGGTTCTTTCTTATGGTGGATCCCATTGTAGGCATGTGCAACCTGAGTTTTGATGTATGAGTTACATCTCTATCCTGTGTTAGTGAACTACATTGCTTAAGATTTTGATAAATTGTTTATTAAATTAAATGGAATGAATGAATGATTTTATTGGTGTTTGTGGAAATGATTTTTTTGAAAAATATGATTTTCCTTTGGTTTTGGTAAATGAAATGGGTTTTCAAAGAATTATGAAATGGTTTTATAAAATTATTTTCAAATCATGGATTGATGAAATATATTGGAAAATAGATCACATAAGAATCTTGGGTACTTTAGTGGAAGGTGAAGTACTAGTCCCCATCCACCATTGGTGGGTTTTTCCATGGGGATTTCCTTTACTCCCTAGGCCTGTTGTTCTAGGGACTTATTAGACCTAATGGGGTTTTACTTTCTAGGGTGTTCCTATACTCTCCATACTTGATTAATGTGTATAGAGTCTTGATTTACACATGATTTTCTATGTTTAGGTAAGAACTTCTAAGCTATCTCGAAATAGTGTGGTCCTTGGCGTGATGTTACCTGTGATTTTAGCCAATTTCAGATATTTTGTCTTGTACTATTTTGATTATACTAGAATAGTTTTGATATGATATGTGATGGATGATTTAGTTTGAATTGATATTTCTATTTTGATATATGTATATGAAATGATTAGAAACCGATTTACCTTCTTCATTTAAAAATGTGGAAAAAGGGTAAATTAAATTGTTTTTCCTGTTATTTTGATATAAAACTGCTATACTGTATATCATTCCTTTTTTTCTTTAATGTTGATCATGATTGGATTATTTTTTAGACATAATATGGAACACTTGGTTGGGACACTACTGATCCTCTTATCTCACACCCTGCATACCCCTTCAGCAGTGTGTAAACCTTTTTATGTCATTCGATGTAGGGAAAGTCAAGGTGTAGTTGTGAGGCAGTGAGGTTTTCTGTCAGCTGGGTTTTGGTTTTTTCGGATAGTGATATGGTGACAGTATTCCCATTCTATCCCTTGGAGATTGTTGGAGTAGCTGTTTATGTTTTTCATCCTTTGTAGTTGGACTTTTCTTTTGGATATTTTTTTATACCATTTCAGTTGTATCACTTTTGTTGTTCTCTTTCTATTATGACACATATATATATATATATATACATGTTTTCATCCACTATTTGTTTATGTAAATTTTTATATAAGTCATGATGTATACTTAAGGTTGGGAAAAATCATTCTCTCTATCTTTTGTTGATTCCTGGGGGCTAGACTCCAACATGTGGGGATCCAGAACTCACTTTGGGTATGTGAAGATTCAGGTCAGACACTATTTTGAGACGGTATTCAGGTTAGGTTTATCACAACATGTGTTACTATAAATTAATGATAATATAATTTTTTGTTAATGGTTAAATAATATTTATATTAATATTTAACTTATTATTATTTTACCGCCATTTTTTTCGTTAGAAATTACAGAAAGAAGCTTATCACCAACATTATCATCGTGAGTCATAACTAAAATACCAATGAATTGAATTTAGAATGTTATAAATCATTATAAAAAATATATCAAACTACCTATAATTATCTTTTAATGATTAAATTTGAATTCATAAACAAGACTTGACACCTCCTTTTCAAAACAAGTATTAAACAATTAATCGAAGATAATGACATATGATAGTGAGGATAAAATATAACTAAGTAATTTATTTTTAATAAATGATTGTAAATAAAGTTTATAAATTGTTATAAGTATGAATTATTTTATTAAATAGTTTATTAAGATATATATATATATATATATATATGAGGTTAAGGAACCTTTTTACATTTCAGGAATGAAGGTAAGAGTTTTTGCATCTCAATTTTGTTTTATTGAGATATTTTGTGTATTAACTGCCTATTTTCTTTCTATGGTGTATATATTGGCCATGAGTTTATTTAAAAATAATTTTTACTGAAATATTAGGGATTTAAAAATCCATATCATGTTCTACCTTTTATGGGTTTTCAATTAGAAGGATAATGATTATGTAAGGGTTTCGTCATCTCAATTTTCAAATCCATGAGACATGTTTGATATTGTGTACTAGGTTTTCTTTTATATGGGGTATTACTATACCTATTTTATTCATTCATGATAAATATATTTAATTTCAAGATTTTTTAATGCTCATTTAATGATATCCCTATAATGGTATTTTGATTCTTATGTTACCAAATCTGTAAGGGATTTTGATAACTCAAATCTCTTTTATTGAGTTATATTGCCACTTCATGAGCTTGTTTCTTATATTCTGGGTTTCTTCCACATATTGATTTTATTTAATGGTAATTTCTATTCCTATTTGGGGAAAACTAATTTTATATTAAAATATTTTAACTTGAAAAATTTCGTTCTCAAAAAGTATATCACTGTTAAGAATAATTACCATTCTCTTTAATGGTTATTTATCCTCCATGTCCATATTCTCCTCTTCCCACCAATGTTATCTTTTATATTTGGAAGCCCTATTATGTGTCACCTCATGTGACCTTCATATTCCTCTTTAAAAAAATGATGTTTTGTAATCCCTTTTTACAATATGGCTTTTAGTGAATATATTTTAAATTGTTAAAATAATTATCCTTTCATAGTCAATTGTTTTATCTTCAACACCACATTTATTTAAAATGATATTTATATATTTTTAAGGCTAAATTATGGAGGGTTCTTTTTAAAAAGTAAAAATTTTCATAAGTTCTCACTTTAAAATTTTGGAAATTACCCATAACCTCTTCTATAACAATGTTAAAAACATTTTATCTATAAACAATTTTACAAAATTACTTCAATTTTCTTATTTATCTGAAAAGGGTTTATTTCCTTGGAAATCAATTTTCCTTAATTACCCTCTAAATTATATTATACTATTTTTGGGTTTAAACTCATGGAAATATATTACTGATTTTGTCTTGCCTAATGATCTACTGTTTATAAATATGATTTTTCTTCTAAATACTTTCTTCTATGAACACTGTTTTTTCTTCCTTTGATTGAAGGGTGTTCACCTAGATTTCATACATTGATTTATTAGGGAAATTATTGACTAAACCATATAACTTTTATTTATATGTTGTAAATAAGACATACCTCATCATCTTAATTAAAGGCTATTTACCTAGAAAGTTACTAAATATCTTTTGATACACATTTATTTCCCATGGGTTTATTATGTTATGATAAATAGTGGAATTATGAATTATTTATTTATGCGATTCCTCTTGAAAAGGATAAAAAACCCATTTTAATTCCTTGAGTTATTTATGATATGATAAAAGATTAGTTTCATATGGATAACATATGTATGGAAGATTATTGAGTGGGGAACTATATCACCCTCCAATATAGTGGTTAGAAATTTATATCTCATGAGACATGTATACATAGGTGTAATTAATATTTACAACCAAGCTTGAGTGCGAATAGTGAATCATGAAGCCATGGGCATGAGTAATGATCCACAAAGGTTTTGATACATTATGCTTACATTTGTGACAAAGTTATTTATTATGATAATTTAAAAGTGAATGTTACAATTCTTTACAGTATTCCTATGATTATGATACTTGGATAATGTGTTTTATACCATTATTCTTCACCATTTTCCATGGTATATGTTTGACCATTTGAGATTACCTTTCCTTCTATATTGACTTCCAGTCAACTTGTATTATTCTATGTTATTTTTAATAAGATATTTCTCTGATACTCATGTTTTCTCATATTATTATGATCTAACCATTGATGAAATGTTGATAATTTTTTCCCTTACCAAGAATTTGGGCTCATCCTTTCATATGATTCCATTCCCAGACTATAAAGATGATTATAACTAATAATAATTCTATAAGGGAGTTTAGAGTGGCTCAAATATAGAGTAATGTTCAAAATTGTTGTAGAATAAGTTAATTATGTATTTAGTCCTGAAACACACTAATCCTTAAATTATTAGTATTGTAATGGGGATGCGGCTGTAGAACAGATTCACTTATTGGTAATCAACATGAAAAAGTTTAATTAAGAATCAATTCTATCTTCACTCAATGCAAGATGGGTGGGACTAAAATTTAACACATGGCTAGACACTCCTGGGGGAAATTCTTTATTTAATCACACTATCTTTACCAGACAATGTGAAGGATTTGAGTAAATCTTTACAAAATAAGAGATCGAAAATGAATAACATAGATTGCAACATATAAATTTATAAGTTAGGGTACATATTTCATTTATGATTTATTACTTTTAAGTTAATAATTTTCTTTTTCATATGGTTATCAAATTAAGTATTCTTATATTTAACTTATTTTAATCATGTAATTACTTGAGAAAGGAAAATAATAATTAATAATGGATATGATGGAAAATATGGGGATATAACTAATGAGTAACCAAATGGCAATGAATCTAGTTTTGAAAATATTGTGGTTATTCTCACCCAACAATGTCGAGTTATGATTAATAACTAGAGTCTTGCTAAACTCTTGAACACACTAAGTAAGAGAAGGGTACGGTTTTATAGAAGATTAAAGATTAAGATGATGAAGGAAAGGAGATTCAATATCCTTCATGTAAAAAACTTGTACAGAACCGCCCTAAGGAATGTCTAAAAGGAAAGAGAAAATGTTTCAATTATGGAAGGATTGGCCATTGATCTTATGATTATGAAAGAGGGGTGAAGAGCTCAACCATTACAATGAATGGCATTAGAGTCCAAATTAATTCACCATAAATACTTAAATTATTCAAATACAATGTGTTAGGGAATTATGAAAATTAATTCCTCAATCCAAGTTCTAATAAGGATAATAGGTATCGACAACCACCCAATCCAAGGGATAAGGGAAATACTATCAAATCAAAACTGCGGAGGTGGATCTTGATAATTAAGGGACACTTATTCTCCACTATAAATTTATTGAATAATTATGGGATTTTGATTTAGAATGTCTAGGAAGTATTTTACGATCATTAAATCACCACCCCAATGATATGATTATCAAAGAAAACATTCTATTTTATTGTATCCAAAGTTCAATTTTATGGGAATATGCATTGTGAAAATATAATTATCCTTCCATTAGATGAATTTAATGTGATTTTGGAAATGGATTGGTTATATCTTCTTAGAGGAAAAATTATCTAAAATAAGGAAATCACATCCATACCAACGTTTGGTAGTATTTCAATGCAAGGATGATTATGAACACCCTTTAGAAGAAAATTATATAATATGGGTCTTGATATTGAATCATGATAGAATATTTTGAGAAAAACTCACTTTTATAGATAATTATATTTTAGAGAAAAAGATATGTTTCCTAAGTTTGTAGTTTTGATATCTATCTATAAATTATATCTTAAGTCATGTATACATTTTATTTACCCTTAGATAAATTCATTAGTCGATGATATTTAAAATTCTTGGGATTAAATTTATTTAAGGGTGGGGGAGAATGTAACACCCCAATATATTTGTATATATTATACTTTTAATTAAATATTATATTAAATATCTTCCTTTTTATGCAACAAAAAACTAAAATGAACCACAAAACATCTTATTAAAACAATGCAATACGCTGTGAAACATCAACAAAAATGTTACAGAAGAAAATAAATCCTTAGGTCAATAAAAAGATAATGAAAGTATTTATTATAAAAATATATATTTAATATAACATCCCAAAAATTTTAAAATATTAAATAAGTGTTTAATAAATGAATTGTTTTATAATATAAATAAACTAAGTGTTTATAAAATTTGACTAAGTTTAAAATTTAAAATCATATAATAAAACTTTGAAATAATATTAGTTAATATCAATTTTTTTCAAACCTTAAAATATTATTAAATAAATTATTATTTTCAAAGAATAAGATTTTATTTTAAATTAATACTTAAAATCACAAATAAATGTTCTTTTTTATATATATAGTATTTTTTTATTAAAAAATGATAATATTAATTTAGTTATTTTTTCAAAATATGTGTTTTGTATGAAAAAAGAAATAGTTTATTTAAAGAGATAATAAAATTAATAAAATTATTTTTAAATACATGTTTTAAATAAATCATTCCTTTAAACTAATATGTTTATAATAAATTTTTTTATCATGAAATAATGTGTTTTTAATAGATAAATGATGGTATATAAGTTCAATAAATAATTTATTAAATAGATTATAGTAATATATTTTTTCACTATTATAAATTTATAATTTTTAATGAATAATGAGTATAAATATATTTATGGGAAATTATGAATTAATTATAATAAATATAAAACAATTATTAAAATTATTAAAAATATTATAAAATAAAATGTTAAATCAATTAATAAAAAAAAAGAAAAATGAAAATGTGAGCTAGAAAAATAATAAAATAAAATGAAAAAGAGTGAAAAATAAGATACAAAAAAGCGAGATAGAAACATGATATTAAAAAGATGAAAATGAGTTAAAAAACAGAGAAGAAAACAACTTTTGAGAGGGGGAATTCGAGGGTCTTGGGGTTATGTAGTAGGGGATTCGAGAAGTGAATGCTGGGGAGAGAGAATTCAATCCAATGAGGGGAGTCAATACAGTGAGGGGAGTTGAGCCAAGCATTGGAAAGGGACACTGAGTGATGTTAACCCCATAAAAAAAGGAGTTTGGCCGCCGATGAGTGTGGACAATGCGCCATTGAAGGGTTTTGTTTTCAGTTGGGGTCTCATTTCTGGGCAATATTCCATCGGATAAAGCTTTAATCTAAACCGACATAGTCAAGGTAGGTGTTTTTTTCCTTGTAGATGTCTAAAAATCCTTTTATGAATTGTTTTAGGGTTTATAATGTTTTATTCATCCAATTTTCAATTTTTCTACCCCATTCTTTTTTTTCCGACTATTTATCAATTACATGTATTGAGGTCTATTTTTTTGTATACAACATTTCTTTTGAATTTTTAACTGAAGGTGAATGGTTTTGGCATGTTGGTGTTAATTCGGCTAGAATACAATATATATATATATATATGTGTGTGTGTGTTTGTGTGTGTGTGTATGTGTGATTTCTTCATCTTATTTTTTTATCCCTGTCTTGATATGTTTTTCTTTTAGTGTGGATCGAAAGATCAAATAGATTCACTGAATTATTTGTTTGATTAATATTTTGTTTCAGGCATTCTTTGATATTTTTTAAGTGTTGTGGTATTAAATTGTATATATAAATATTATACATACAAAAAAATAGATATTACAAATAAATGTTCCATTATTGTTAAACACCACTGCCTCTCGGTTTATCCATTTTGAGTTTTGTATTCCTTGTTGCACTCCTTTCCAGAGTGCTGCAAGTCATACACACCTTGCATGGGTGTTGCATACCCTTTGGGAGAAAATTAAGAGATGAATAAATCATTCTACGAGGTCTTCCTTAAATCCGAAAATAGTCTACTACATTTCAATTTAAAAGTAAGGGATTATATTTATTTTTATATAAGTTTGGTTTAAATATGAATTTATTCTTCCGTTATGTGTGTTACAAATTCCATGTTATATATATATACATATATATATCTCTGTGTGTGTGTGTGTGATTTTTATAAGAACCTTCAACTTTATATTATTTTTTAGAATTTAAATTCATGGTTTATATATATAAGTAATTTTATGTTTATGTTTGATATACATATTTAAGTTTTATTTTTTATACTCTATGATTATTTTCTTAAACCATGTAAGTATTTTCATCAACATATTATATATATATATATGATTTGTTCAATGTTCAAGATCATTTAATTTTAAAACTACTAGTTTAAAGTTGATAATTATGTACATATGTATATTTATACATCTTCATGTTTATGATATTCTAAACATACATGCATATACTTCTAAATATGGAAGAGAATTCAATTTATATTTATGTATGGTTTCTCATAATAATTATGTATGTGTATAAATATATTATATATATAAATATATTTTCACTACTAATTATCATTGTATGACTTGAATTAATTAATATTTCATATGCATGAAAATTAACCATAAATTCAGGTTATGACCTTACTTTATTTGATAATTTTCAAATTATTAAAAAATTAAATGTTTTATTTAAAAATATCACTTATTAAAATTTTAGGTGTATTATATAATTTCTCCCATAATTATTCTAAGAAATAAAAACAAAATATCTATTATTTTCTGTGAATTATAATTTACAATTGCTATTATTTTATGTGAAAGGTTTATATATTTATCCCAATATTTTATGTGTGAAAGCATCAAATTTTTAATTAATAAAATGATTTATTCAAGGATAAATTTTATATTATAAAAGTTACCACTTTATATGAAATGTATTTCATGAGTTGACTAATAAAATTATGAATACATGGATGTTCATTATTAGTAACTATCCATGAAAAATATAAATTACATGTGTTTTGGTTGTACTAAATCTCGCAAGTGATTTCCTACGAAAGTTAATATATATATATATATATAAATGTGTAAGTGTATTTAATGAACTATTATGTTTTTAAATAAAAAATTCCAATGAAAATTGTATATATATATATATAAATGTAAAGTAAGTTTAAAATTATTTAGTAAAATTAGGTGCTTGGACTTTGTAAACATGATATGTTATTTTATTTTTGTTTAGTTTGTTAATTTTTAATGTATGTGTATAATTCTCAAAAAACTAAACCGAAAAAGGTCCTAGTGTGTAAAATGCTATGTGTAATTTTCATTTTTCTTTTATAAAAAAATACACAACATTTTTATGCACTAAATCTTGAAGTCTGGGTTCAGGGTGTTATATTTAAATTTCATAAAAATTGTTATTATATGTAAATAACGATTTATGTATTGAATAAATTTATGGATTAAATGATAAATAATTAATAAAATGCGATAAAAACTATTAAATGTTAAAAACAGTTATTTTTCAAAGAACTATATTTTTAAAGTGGTGTGTATTTTACCTAATAAATTAAATTTATCTATTTTAAAAGATTATTCTTATTATAATTAATATTTAAAAATAATATATCAACAATCATTTTATTAATATTTTTAGGAAATATTTTTAAAAATATTTAAAGTTCAAAACTTTATTTTTCTATAAAAACCAATTTCCTTTATATTATGTATTTTCATTAAAATGATAAATTTATAATTTTTTGAATTTAAATTTTATGAAATTAAAATGGTTTTTAGATTCATCATTTCAAAATTATCTAAAGGTTTTTTTCAATATTTTTTTGAAATAATTGAGTTTTTAGGTTAATAGTGAAAAAATCAGTTTGTAATAATTTTTTTGATTTTATGGCTATATCAAAAAGCATGTTGACTTAAAAAATTATAAAAAAAATCATAATAAAAAATGTATTTATGGAGGGAGATTTTTAATTTAAAAATAATATGTTTAATTTATTAAACCCCTGTATATAATTTTGAAACTTAAGTAATCTATTATTCTAATAAAAAACTATTTTCTATCTTTTTCTTTAATTATGATATCATAAGGTATAATTCTATTTTAGATTTATTTTTACTGCATATAAATATTATTTTTTAATAATAAAATTATTAATTTAATGTAAATCTATAGGATTGATAAAATTATCCAAAAAATTATCTTTACACCTAAAAATATACTTTTTTTAAAAACGAGGTTTTACGCGTTACATGTGCTAATGTTAAAAATAAATTTTCATACAAAGTTAATTTGTTTTTAAAAAATATATTTCACATTTGGAATCATTAGTTACAAATTATTTAATAAGTATCATTTCATTTTTAGTCATTAAAATTAAATTAATTAGGTTAAAATTAGTTACCACGATAAAAACAAAAAATTATAAAAGTTAAAAATCTAAGTGTAAATGACTTAAAAACATATGTGAAAGTGTTTGTTCAAGGATTTATTGACCCCACCCTTCCATCACTCCACTATTTTAATATATTAGATAAATTATACATTTGAATAGATACTTTACCTTTTATATATTATAAAAATGTCACTCCTCTCCCTTATAAAAGGAGCCATCACTACCCCACTTCTCTTCACACAAAAAGCCTATTTTATTCAACCAAAATGTACCCAAATAACTCCAAAACACTCATAGAAACTTTTTATAGGTTCTAGCAAACTCAAAACACCAACTCTCAAATCCTTAATCCTTTTTGTAAATTTGTATTCCAAAGAATAAGGTAAAAATATCTAATGACTCATTTTCCATTTCAATTCTTTACATTCTTCATCCACCTCATTAAGATCTATTTTATCCATTATATTATAATTAAATAAGTATTATTAATATAATTAAATTTTATTATTATGATATAATAACAAATAGCCACACTTTCTATTTAACTTAAAAAATGGAAATGTCATCATGCTTACATGCGGACTACCACCTCCATGAACGACATGTTCGATTTTCCATCACTGAATTACATGGATTATTCTAAAAGAACATTTATATAATTAATATTATATTTATAAAATTATTAAGATTCTTAATTTATCAAACATTCCTTATCATCCTCTCGTTCTATAGAAAATGAATGTGTTGCCCATACGTACGTGCAGATTACTGCCACCACAAAAGTGACATATTTCGTTTCTCACTGTAGTCTTTTATTATTTTCTAAATAATATTATAACATAATTTAAAACAATAAAATCATCTAAATAATGTCATTATTATTTTTTAATAATGATTTTATGCCAAATGAATCACATAATTAACCATAATCACTCATAGATTATAGCTTATTCTTGTTTGGGTTAGTTTAATCACTTACTTGAGCAATTGTATAAATTTATATCATGGATGACTATGGAAATGTAAACAATGTTTTAATAGAAATTAATGAGAAAATAATGTTTTATGTATGTTTCTATAAAGGGAATATTGTCTCACCTCGACCATTATTATTATTTTATTTTATTATTAATTTTTCGTATTGACAATGAGTTTCAGGTGGAATCCAATTGAAAAATTTAATGTTTTGGAATTCAGTTCAGGTCACATGGTTAGACCACATGATTAGTTTGACCATGTGGAAACCATGTGAGGGACATGTAATTCTTGATATAATCATTTTTTATGGTTTTTTAGCGGTTAGTCCCACATGTGTGTTCCCTATTGTACCCAATGAAGGGTGCACAAATGGTGCATGATTTGGGTAAATCTTTTGACAACCATGTGATTCAACTAATTTCCAAAAAAAGTTTAATTAATTTGAAATAAAATAAAACCTAAACTACCTCACCCTCACACCTCTTATATGCGATGCGCAGGTGGCCGAGATCCCCCCTTCCACTACAAATAACATAATTTAGTGACATTTTTTACATTACGAGCCTTTGTAAATGCTGCTAATTAATTTAATGATATTTATAAAAACATTACTAAATGTGATGTCTCTAATCAGTGATAATTATAAAAAATTCATTAAATGAATTTTATTTAGAATCATTTTCTTAAAAGTTGCTATTTAGTTTGTAAACATTTTATAAAAATGTGGCTATTTTTTGGTTATTTTTTTATTTGAAATTGCAGTAATTTTATAAAAAAATTTTATTATGCCACCCAACACATGTCCCTAATGTCAGATCACCCAACCCTCCTCACTCCTAAGAGGATCCACACCCCACTTCCTATCCAGTACTCAAAGATGTTTGAGTCAAGTTATTAGGGGCTCCCCATGAATCAAACATAGCACTAATGACCTAAACATCCAAAGAACCGACAAACCAACCTGACAAGACAAACTATTTTAAAAAAAATATTATACTATATTTATACATATATTAATATATTTTAATATATATAAATTTTAATATATAATTTTCTATATTATTGTACATATATATCTATATATATATTATATATATATATAAATTATTTTAATTATAATTATAAATAAATATATATATATAAAATATAATATTTATATAAGAATTAATAGATATGTTATATATTAATATATAAATTAATATATTTTTTGTTATATTAACCTATATGTTATTATATGTTATATATATATATGTGATGATATATGTGATGATATATTTATAAATAAATTAAAATATATGTTATTATTTATATGTGTTAGTGTAAATTAATATTTAAGTTATTATTTCATGACCGACCCACTGGGGCCCTCCTGGCCAGCAGAAGGCCGAGCAAAAAGTATCCCAAGCCCGCCAGCATAGGCCAAGGGCTAGTGACAAGTGCCGAAATACATAAGTAATATGGGAGGGCTTTTCCTAATGTACGTGTATACACGCACCCAACCATATCCATGTAGAAGTGCAGATGAATAATAATAAAAGAATGTAACATCTTGAGTGAAAACCATGCATGTAATGACCTCTAGGGAATATAAAAGAGTACAATAGTGTAATATGAAAAGTAAAGGAAAACATACATTCCCAATCAGAAACGATGACCCAATCAAGCAATAATTGGAAATGAAATTTAGAGAGAGCCTGATTCTAGATCTCCAAGTCCCGACCACCATATGCAGTTAAATTCACACAAGTATCCCTTTGTTCCTCTAAAATCATCTCTAACTTGTCCATATTTTTCATAAGACATGATTTTTTTGGGAAAATCCCATTCAGTGGTGAGTATATATATACCCATTAGAAATCCCTAAAAATTTTGGTGGGAGAAATAAAAGACTTGATAAAAGTAGCCAGTTTATCACAGTGAAGGCATGCTAATCAGTATATGAGATAATAAACATAAAGAAAAACCCATATATGCTCAACAAGAATCTCAAATGATATAGAAAGAGGATCTCAAACTCCATAGCCCAGCTAAGAATAATGAGTCTACCAACAGTTCCAAAAGTCCATCATCGATGCATCGTATCTTGCATGTCTATCCAAAGAAGTAATAATGTGAAGGACCCACACCACACCACTATGCCGCAAAGTCTAGGGGGAATAATCTCTATATAGAGGACCCACTACCTAGCATGTCAGTGGGGAATCACTCGGTAGGTAGAATAACCACACCTTAGTCTCTAAGGGGGGTACTACTCAGTATATAGATAGATGAATCATTCCCTAGTGTGTAAGGGGGTACCAATAAGTTTGTAAAGGACCCACACCCTAGTCTATAAGGGGGTACCACTTAGTAGGAGGACCCACACCCTAGTCCATAAGGGGGTACCGCTTTATAGGTAGAGGACCCACACCCTAGTCTATAAGAGGTTCCACTCAATAGATAGATAGAGGACCCACACCATAGTTTTTATTGGGGGTACCACTCAATAGATAGATAGAGGACTAATGCCCTAGTGTTTATGTGAGATACCAATTAGTAGGTGGGGGAACCAAGAACTATCACAATAGGAGGGTGCCACATTGTAGGTAGAGGAATCATGCCCTGATACAACAGGAGGGTGACACTCTATGATGATCTTTCATGATCGTTGCCATCATCAAGTGTCTCCTAAAGAAGTTTCACACTCATAAAATCTCACATAATATGTCAAAAGACATGGTAAGATATCAGGTTTTTTATGAGGTATAGATCCTATTTATTTCATTTTAAATTCTTGTTTACAGCCTAATGTGAATTCCTTTTGAGTTCACGAGTGCTTCAGGAATTTTTGGGGATTTTTAAGAGATAGAAAAACATCTTTTTGAAAAAAATAGGTAGGCCGCATGGTTAGTAAAAACTGTCCAGGGCATGCCACGTGATCTAACCAATTGTGCGATGGCTAGATAGAGAGAAAGAAGATCCCACACAAATTTTTCAAATTGTGTGAATGGAGTCACACACCCATGTGGGAGCACATTCATTTTTTGATAAAGGTGTTTTGTATATCTTAAGCATGATTTGTCAAACTATGTGCAGTGGCCATGCGAGGTGCCCCTTCTTATAGTAGTGAGCACACAGTTGGCACATGGATTGGACAACCATGTAGCCAAAATGTGAAGCCTAAGAATTGTTGGGGAAATTAGCAGTTTCACTTTACTTAATGTTAAAACCTATTTTCCTTTTCCTTCTTTTTCCTTTTTGGACATCACATATGGGAGAGCTCCATTTTGATCCAAATTCTAGGATTTTATCATGTTCTTCAATCCGAACTCATATTTGAGCCCCGATCATCTCGTTGGATCTGTGTTGATGAGTATTCAATTCATTTTGTGTCATTCTTTATTTAAATTCATATTGATGAAGTTATTTAGGTGAAAGATAATATGAACAATTTCTTGGTTCTTCCTTAGTTCTTCATTTTTCTTCTGATATGTATTGAATTACAAGATGATACTAGATGATAACTCTATTACCGAACTATTGTAGGTGGTCTATACTTTTACCAAGTGTTTTGACGATTTATTAAAATAGTTTTTGTTGTACCTCCCATCAAACATTCCATCAAAACCCCGAAATTGAATTGATTAATTGAATTGAATGAAATGGAGCCTATTTGGGAATCCATTTAGTTTCTTTTAGATGCATTGGAGGTTTTTTCTCTAACTAAGTCCACCCTTGGGGTATGCCATATAAATTTCAATTACCCATTCCTTTTTAAAGCACCCATGGGGGGGGGGGGGGGTTATTTCTTTCCTAGTTAGAGAAATCCTGTTAATAAAACAATTGAATTGAAATGGTTGAATATGAGATGGTTTTCCTCCCTTTCCATGTGTTAAAATGATATTGTTTGATTGAATTTCTTGAATTATTTATTCAGAAATTATAGAAATGAGTTTGTAAAATCATGAAATGTTAATGTTTGTGAATTGTTATATGTTTGGGTAAACTCATGTTATGAATTTTTTTCAACAGTTTCTCTCCCGAATGATGTCTCCCCAGCGATTTCGGTGCCTCCTTCGCATCAGAGGTTCGGTGATTCTACTCTGCGTAGCTGTGGCGGTGTCCCTTCCTTCAAGGAGGCTCTCTGCCGGTCCTCCCCAGTGATTTCGCAGGTGCCCTACCCCGAGTCCAGGTCTTTCTCCTCGAAGGTTTCTAGAGAAGGAAATTTTCTAACGGTGGAGTTTCCCCCCCTGAGATTTACAAGGAGGCCATTAAAGATATGAAATGGACCTTAGCAGCGCAGTTTGGTCCTTCTAGGCCTCCTCTTTTGGTTTTCACGAGATTTGTGGGTTCTTGGGGCCTTGTGGATTCAGTGCAGATATCCTCTCTTCATAGGAACTCGTTTTGCTTGTCTTTCTCGTTGGAGCATGATTTTATACAGGCGTGGTGTAGAGCCCCTCGGTTCATGGGAAGATGGCACTTCAGTCTTGCTATATGGTCACTCGCATCCCATAGTGGGAGGGAGTGTTCTCGAGCTGCTGTTTGGATTTCCTTACCAGATTTACCATTGCCTTTGTTCAATGATTCTCTTCTTAGAGCTCTTGGAGATTCTATTGGAGGCTTTCTTTGTGCGGATGATAAAACAAAGAATGGGGCGGTTTCCTCTGATGCCCGGATCTGTGTGGAGTTAGACCTGGCTTTTCCACCACCGAAACATATCATACTAAAGGTGTAAGGTTCTTTGGAAGGGAGTCAGGACATTGTTTATCCGGTCTTTCCCAGGTTCTGTTCCTTTTGTTCTCTTCAGGGGCATGCTATTCAAATCTGTAGGAATCGCCGCAAAGGTGGACGGAGGAAGGCACCAGCTACTCCGAATTTATTGGATGGCAGATTAGCTACAAACCTTCAGGGGGAGGCATCTCTTAAGGATGAGAAGGTTTGGCCCACTCCAGATGTCTCTCTCGACGTAGTTACTGGAAAAGTCTTTGTGTCGAGATCAGCATGCTTGGCTCTGGCACCGATGCACTCGGTTTCTATTTTCCCTTCCTGGGTCGTCCCAGCTTTCGGTCCCTTTAATCCCTTTCAGTCTCTCTCCAATGTTCGGTGGTCGAATAACATCTGGAAATTGTTCTCTGAATGGTCGGGTACGAGGACTTGGGTTATTTCAGCATCAAGCCTATTTCACATCAACTGTAATACAAGGGATAATGGAGAGATTATAGTACCTGGTTCTCTGACCATCCTTCCTCTACCCAAGCTCTCTGGCTCAGAGAAAGCTTGGTTTGCTAATGCTTCATCGGGGCTTCCTCCAACACAACCTACCTGCATTTCTTAACCTGGAAGCGACAATATTCTGCAAGGAGGCTCAGATGTCCAACTAGCTACTGACATCCCAACCCCCCAAAGTAAGAGGAAAGGAAAGTTTAGTAGAATTACCTTGATTTTGTCTCCTTCAATTGGCACCTATTCTTCGGCAGGACCTGGAGTATGCACGAGAGCCCAAAGTAAATCTATGAAAGAGGGTTCACCTTCTTGCAACACGAAGACCAGATCGACTGGGGCCAAAGCCAGGTTTCCCCTGTTTTAATGACTCCCATTTTAATCTGGAATGCCTGTGGCATTGGGGTCTGAGTTAAAACCGACTTCCTAGCCACTGAGATTAAGAAACATAAGGTTGGAATCACTGCTGTTTTGGAGCACAAACAGAAGTCTACAACGATCAAAGATTTCATGCACAAAGTCCGCATGCAAGCGTCCATGCATGCATAACCTGTCAATCATTATATATGCATTTTTTGGGGAAAGGAGATTAGTGTGGATATGGTCAAAGCCGGGGATCAATTTGTCACGATAAAGGTCTCCAGTAGAGAAGAATCTTTTTTATGTTCTTTTGTGTATGGAATCTGTGATGCGCAAAGGATACAGGTACTATGGAAGGAGCTAAGAACGTTTGATCTGGCGGACTCTCCCTGGTTTGTTGGTGGTGATTTCAATATCATTTCTGATCCAGTGGAGAAGTGCGGCAGAGGCCCCTTTCGTCGTGGCGCCAGCCACGACTTTTCCCATTTCATGGCGAGTAATGGACTTATGGACTTGGGATACTGTGGGGATTGTTTCACACGGTGTAATAACCAAAAAGGCAGTAGATGATGCTGGATTCATCTGGACCAGTGTTTGGAAAATTCAAATTCCATTGACAAGTACTCTGAGGCTAAGGTCGATCATCTGGTACGTGGTGTGTCTGATCATTCTCCCTTGCTAGTTTCTTTGAATGTAAGGCAGGAGAGGAGTAACTACTTCAATTTCCTGAAGTACTGGGCCGATATCTCTGGTTTCCATCAAATTGTGAGCCATGTTTGGAACTAACCGGTCCAGGGATGTTCCTGGGTTGCTTTTTAAAACAAATTAAGGCGCCTCAAATTCAAACTTCATGCATGGGTGAAATAAATCCCACCCAGTGACAGAGGTTTGAACGTCCTCAAATAATAAGTGAAAAGTCTGGAGTGTAGTCTAGAGGATGTATGGGGCGACATGATTTTTGAAGAGTTGTCTAACAAGAAAAATCTTCTTGATGAACTTATTCTTAAACATGAACGTGTTGCAAGGGAAAGATCCAGGGTGAAATGGCTTCTCTAAGGCGACAAGAACACAACCTTTTTTCATGCATGCATTAAAGATAAGCCAGAAGGTCAAGCCTAAAATCAGGTTAGAGGATGGATCCTACTCAAATGACAGGGATTTGGTTGGCAGTAGCGCTATGTCTTTCTTCCAAAATCTCCTTGCAGGTCCTAGCCAGGCCATGGAGAATGGTTATCCCACTAGTTCTTCAGAGCTGTTTGAGGTGACCCCAAGACAGGTTTCTAGTGATGATAATGATTCCTTTGAGGCCTTACCTATGGCGGAAGAGGTGTTTGAGGCTATGTTAAATCTCAACCAAGATAATGCCCCGGGCCTTGATGGATTTCATGGCTCTTTTTATAGGGGATCTTGGGAGGTGGTGAAGGCGGAGTTAGTTGCGGCCATTCAAGACTTATTCTACGGCGGTACACTTCCTAGGATCACAAGTGCTACTACGTTGGTTATTTTGCCTAAGATAAAAAATCCCTCCTCCATCTCCCACTACAGACCGGTGGGTATGTGAAAATTTTCATATAAAATTCTTTCCTCCATCATCAATTCGAGGCTCTCCAAACATACTCTGCGGTGGTTATCATTAGATGAGCATGGTTTTGTGAAAGGCCGGTCGATTCATGGTGCTATTGTACTGGTGCATGAGATGATTAGAGATATTAACCTCAAAATGAATGGTTCAAACATGGATATCAAATTGGACATGGAAAAGGCATATGATATAATTGAATGGGGTTTTATCAACAGGGTCCTCTCGGTTATGGGCTTATCAGCCTAGGCCACTGATCTTCTGTTTAGATGTGTGAATTCTCCATGGTTGGCAGTTTATTTTTTGGGTAAGTCCCACGACATCTTCAAGGACACTCGGGGGCTCAGGCAAGGGGACACCCTATCCCCAACAATCTTCATTATCAAGTAGGACACGCTTAGCCGTTTCCTCAATAGTAAGGTTATTTTAAGGGGAATCCTTCCATTTCATAGGAAAGGGAATCTTCCCACAATTTCTCATCTTATGTTTATAGATGACTCATTGATTTTCACTAATGCTAATAGATGATCAGTTCATGGTATTAGTAAGGTCCTGGATGAATACTACTCCTAGAGTGGCCAAGTGATCAAAAAAACCAAGAGCACAGTTTACCTCTCCAAAAAATGTGGGTCAAGGTGAATTTCTATCTTGTGTAGAGAGATGAACATACAGAAGGGACCCTTCCCCTTGGAGTATTTAGGCACACTGATCTCTCCCGGGAGACCTTGCATCAAGGATTTTTATCACATTATTAATAAAATTACGACCCGGGTGCTCAACTGGAAAAATCATTTCCTCTCCTTTGGGGGACGCATTACTCTGGTTAACAGTGTCTTGTCAAGTATACCGATCCATGCTCTCTCATCCATCAAGGTGACGAAGGGGTTCATCGTAGCCATTGATAGAATTCTGGAAAGGTTTATATGTGATGATTTATCTGAAGGAAAACACCACTTGATTTCTTGGAAGAGGATGGAGAGACCGGTCATTGAAGGAGGAATCAATGTGAGGAACCTTTCGGATACCATACACTGCATGCAAGTGAAACTTGTGTGGGAGGTGGTAGAAGAATGTACTCTGTGGGGTAAGGTTATGTCCTCAATTGGAAAGGAGAACAATGAGAATGGGAGAGGCCATGTTTCTCCTTTATGGTCAATGTTATTTCCTCTGGTTTCAGTCCTTCTCCAGCACTCTCAGTGGATTGTGGGTGAGGGAAATATTCTCTTTTGGCATCATAACTGGGTGGGATCCACGATTGGATTCCCAGGATGCCCTTTTTCTCAGATTACTTTCAAGGAGGCCCGCATGCATCCAACTTTTCTTCCTGCGGTTTTAGATGAAGAACAACAAGGAGTGTTTGATCTCATTAGCATCAACGCAGATCCAGATCACTGTTTGTTTACTCCATTGGCTTCCAGACTCTTCACCACAAGGGATTTTCTCAGAACTGTTATGCAACAACAGTAAACTGATAGGTGGAATAATGTCGTGTGGTGCAACAAAATCCCAACGAAGTACAATTTCTTAACCTGGAGAATCCGGAACCAGGAAGTTGCTATGGATGAAAGGATCAAGCATTTGGAGGTTAATCTGGCCTCTAAATGCTATTGCTGCACTTGTCATCAGGATGAGAATATGAACCACTTATTCTTTAAGAGTGAATGGGCACAGAAAGTATGGAGTTTTCTTGGAGTGGTTCTAATGCCGCATTGTCTAAATTTTTTGGAGGGAATTTATCTGGACAAGTGGTTTTATGGCACTAACATCACCACGGTGGAAAGAATCGCTAGAGAAATTATCCCGAATGTAGCTTGCTGGTGTAACTGGAAGGCCAAAAATAAGGCCAGGTATGAGGGAATTCTCACCTCTGGTAGAGCTATCATCATTAGAATTAAATCCTTGCTCATGGATGTGGTTAGCAGTATCAGTAACTGGCATGAGGCGCCTTCCTTGCGATGTTTACAGGGCAGTAAAACACTGATTACTAACAGTAATGAAGGTGTTTGTGGATAGTGGGTGTGATGGCACCCCTAGTTTCTGGCCTCAAGCTTAATGTTGACGGCTCGTGCAAGGAGGGGCACATTCGTGGGGGAGGAGTCTTTTGGGATTGCATGGGAAAAGTCCTTCTGGCCTTCTCTATATATTATGGCCTGGGATCTTCAATACAGGCAGAAGCAAAAGCATTGCTTACAGGTCTGCAACTATTTGTGCAGGAGAACATGGTTCTTTCTTAGGTTGAGAAAGATTCCAACATCATTCTCGACTCCATGGAAGACAAAGGTACCACTCCATGGTCAATTGTATACACCATTACGAGATGAAAATGTCTTCTCGATCAGAATACTGAGGTAACCCATACTTGGTGGGAGGGAAACAGGGTGGCGGACCACTTTGCATCTTTGGCTGTGGTGGATCATGGTATTAATGTCACTTGTTTTTATAGCAGCCTTCTTTTTAAAACTGAAGGGGTGAACTTGATTAGGGGTGATTCTCTTGGCCTCCATTACTTCATACCGCCTTAGGTCTTGTGTTTTGCTTCAATTCTTGTATATTGGACCCCTCTTCTATTTTTATAAAAATTTACCTTTGAGGATGATAGTGGTAGTGGATGCCTTGGATGATATTTCCCCTTGCGTATTGACTATGTGGGATGCCTTAGGCCTTACTACCCCTTGTATTCAATTTTTTGGGCTCACAACGGACATGGTCAGTAGACATTCTCCTTGGATCCCAATTCAACCCTAACCGAGTTTCCAACGAGATGATCATGGGACTCCATGAGGATGACTTGGTCCACTATACTGTGGATCCAACCTTACGGGGTATGAAACATTGAATATACGACATGAACGTAGTAAATGTGATATTCTTGATTATACAGATTGGTCATGGTTATTCTTCCACTTATGGTTATACAACATGATTGTGGTTGTTTTGATTTATAGATTATATGGAAAGGATATGGGGGATATGATTTTTTATGTATATGATGAGCCCTAGTTATTAGTTCTTATTTACTTTACTGCTTCCTTATCATAGGAGATTTATCCTATTTTCAAGGGATCCTTGTAAGGCTATATAATATCACATGTTTTTAGTATAAATTGCATGGGAACTTTCCTTTTTCTTACTAATTACATGTGATATGTATTTCACTCTAATTTATCTTGTTATATTTCATAACTAGGGGTTTTTATAGATATTTGGGTGGTTAACTACTAGGATTGTATCACACACCCTATTTGGGCTGCCATTAGGTACCTGGATAGGCTATATGGATGCAGGTAGGGAGTAGGGCAAGTGACCACAAATCAATGGTTAAATTTGTATTATGATTTAGAGCAGGGGAGAACAGGACTAGGCTGAGGCTCATGATGTTAGTTGAGGTAGTTTATTTTTTTCCCTTCATGTATTCTGTTACTTGTATTGTACGGATTCCATGTACACCAATTTTGGATTCTTTTTAGAAACATTACATGTATTATCATCTTTTGTACATGAGATTACTTCTGGAGTTGTTTATATATTCCCATCTTGTTTTCTTATCATCTTTCTAACTGTTATATATGATTCTACTATTGGATGTTATTGCTACTCCATTGTGTTTCACACTAGTAATGAGGGAATAATCTCCCCAAATACACACCCTAGGTCCTCTCTACATGTCAAAAGCCTTTGACCTTAGGGGAAATGTTCTTGAGACCATGAGGCGAACTGAGCTTGGGCACTATTGAATGGAATCCAGGTCCAGGACGTTACAAAGTGGTATTAAATATTTCATTTCTGGTATATTATTTGGAGAAAATAGGAAGGGATAAAAAGGAATATGACTTTGGTAATGAGCTTTGCATGGGAGTAGCTAAACCATGTATTGAGAAAATCCAAATTTCCTTGAATAGAAATTTCTATTTTCTTTATTTTGACTGTTATAGTTGGTTTGATTCCCCCATTGGGTGGAACACATGAATTGTGATGTTATCATTAATATTATTATGGTATTATTATGTTTTGACCTGATTAGATGAGGGTATTCCACCTAATGAATCATTTAGCAACTTCTTGGAATTCAAATGTGATGAATTATGACATGCCATATGGGGTAAATTCTCTATTTGCATGATGTTGTGATAGGTTCCATGATAGATATAACTACTTTTGTGATAGAAATTCTATGTAGGGAATTGAGAAACATGGTTGGTACTCAAAGTTCATATCGTAACCTAAGAAGTGTTTTCTTAATTAGGCTACAACAGACACTGTTACTATCTAATTATGGCATGCTAAGTCATGGAACATGAGTCACATGGACTAGAATTTATTATGGTGTGGATTTGGTGGACACCATATTTTCATTCATAAGGAGTATGGGTGATTATGGATTAGAAGTGATGCATCATTTGGTTCAACCATTTAAAATAATTGTTAAATGAATATGAAATTCAAATGAAAAATTGAAATGAAAAATTGAGAACTTGACCTAGACCTAAATTTTGAGTGGGAAAGAGGTTGTGTATCTAATGATGTCGTGAATGTTTCTTTTTACCAGTCATGGATTTAGGAGAAAGCTATGTGGTATGACCTAGTTATATGAAGGTTCTAACATTTCCTATTATTTTGAGCTATGAACTTTGATATCATTCTTTTCTAAGGAATGTGTTTGGAATTGTAGAGGCATGACACTATGATGATGACCTGGCGTATGCCAGGAGGGTGGTGATGACCATGCTTCAGAGGTGGTGGTCCATAGGATACCAGTGAATCCTCAATTAGTTCCAGATTTTGATTTAGAATTTTTGCTGGACATAGGTGCTAAGGCATAGTTCTGTGATGGCTTCTTTCACTTTATGTAGACTTTTCAGGGATCACCACAACCTACCCTGTCTATAGATGAGTTGAAACGTGTGTTCCAGACATAACATCCTACCATGTTTTTAGGGTATGGTAGACCAAATGATGTTGATCTATGGCATGATACTATGTTTTCAATATTTGAGCATCTATCAACACCTGATGTGAGTAGAGTGAAGCTTGTGACTTATATGCTTCAAGGAGTAGAAAATCACTGGTGGGGTGTTTTTAACAATGATGATAGACTGTGAGATATGGTTTGGGTTGATTTCCAAACCAGGTTCTAAGACTAATTTTACCCCGGGACTCTGAGGGAAGAGTGGTCTAGTGAGTTCATGCGTATGGAGAAAGGAACTATGATGGTTATGGAGTACTCATCATGCTTTACATAGTTGCGGTGTTTTCTACCGATGTAACTTGATGATGAGTTATCAAGAACGAGACACTTTGAGGGTGGTCTCCTATATGTTGTTCAATCTCAGGTCAACGTTTTTGTGTTGATGACTATTAATGAGATGGTAAATTTGGTACTAATTATAGAGCATGACCTAAGGGAATATGGGGGTGCTGAGTAAAGAAATGAAGTCTCTTGATTGAATGGTTCAACATCTTCAGGTAGGAAGTTTCATTTTGAGTCTTCTCATGAGATGATTACGAGTAAGGATGAGAGTAATGGTAGCTTAGTTTTCTATCATAAATGTGGAATATGGGGACACATGAGGAATTAGTACTATCACAACCTATTTGAGTGATGAACTTTTGGTTGGATGGGCCACGTGAAGAGTTTTTGTAGGACCTTCCCTCCAGAAGGGAGTAATAGTGGGTCATCTTCGACACTAGGTTCAGGAGAAGGTTTCACTTCCCTAAACCAGGAAGGGAGATGGAGCTGAAATATTCTTTTAGGTCGAGGTTCTGGTGGTCTTGGAAGAGGTAGCGAGGAACCAGTTGAACCGATGCAGTAGAGTGGTCCTACTCTGGTTTGCGTGGTTGTATCATAGGGACACAATTTAGGCAAGTTTTTTTCTATATAGCGTACACCTGAAGATCAAGGTGTTAGACCATTTTTGGTGAGAGGTATGATATTAGTACCATTTTCTCCTGTATCTTCTCTTTTTGATACATGCGCATCACATAGTTTTGTATTTGCACCTGATGTGGAAAGCATTGGGCTCGTTATACTGTTGTTTGAGGGCATCATGATAATTAATACGTTGTGGGGAATCAAAATGAAATATATATACCATTATAGGGAGTCCCCCCCTTGATATTGTTGGGTGTCACTTTGTATGGAATCTTTTTCTCCTCGAGATGACAGAGTTTGACATCATACTCATGATGGACTTGCTAGTAGCTTATCAAGACTATGTTGAGGATGTACATTTTTATTCATTCGAGAATAGAGGATGTACATTTTTATTCTGGTTTTACGCATTCTTTTATATCCCAAAATTTTATTAGAACAATCCAAACACCACCACAAATCATGGAAGTAGAGATGTTGATGAGAATGGAAAATGGGGTAATTATTTCATCCCATGAATATAAATCCTCCCCTATCATATTTTATGGATTTAAATTCCTAGAGAACCTCATTATAATCCCTCTGTTGTAATTTTATGAAATTATTATCATGGATTGGATTTCCCTACATAGATCTAACATAAATTACCGTGAGATGGAAATCACTTTCCATTTGAAGAATCGACCCCCAATTCTGTACAAGTGAAGGAAGGAGGATGAATCTTATTTGGAACTATCTTCTCAAGATAGATATTACTTCCCTATGAGAATGTGTATCTTTTTAATATGATTTATTCTAATGAAGGAACCATCCTCGAAGACATTACTATTGTGATGGAATTCACTCATGTGTTTCCCAAGGAATTACCTGGTCTTCCTCCTAGAAGAGATGTTGAATTTTTGATTGATCTCATACCTGGGGCATTGAAAATATCCAAGACTCTGTATATAATGGGTGATGTGGAGCTTTAGGAGCTAAAGAAACAAATACAAGAGAATCTAGATAAATGGTTTATATGCCCAAGTGCTTCACCACAGGGTACACCAGTCCTCTTCGTCAAGAAGAAGGATGGGTCAATGCGCCTTTGCATTGATTATCGAAATCTCAACAAAATCACGATAAAGAACAACTATCATTTTCCATGAATTGATGACTTGTTTGATCAGCTATGTGGAACACAATACATATTTAAGGTGGATCTGTGGTTGGTATATTACCATGTAACGGTGAAGAACGAGGATATCCCCAAGACTGATTTTCGTACAAGGTATGAGCACTATGAATTCATATTAATGCCTTTATGACTCACTAATTCTCTATAAATATTCATGGAATTGATGAATATAGGCTTTATATATTACCTTGAAAAATTTGTGGCAGTCTTTATAGATGATATTCTAACATACACCAAAACCAAGAAGGAGCATGAGGAACATGTAAGCACAAAACTAGAGACCTTGTTAAAGGAGAAGCTCTATCCAAAGTACAACAAGTCTGAGTTTTGGTTGAAGGAAGTCTCATTCTTGGGGAATATCATCACAAGAAATGTGATATCTTTGGATCCCTCTAAGACAAATGCAATTGATGGATTGCTGAGGCTAACATCTTTGACTGATATCTGTAGCTTCCTTATGTTAACTGGATATTATTGCCGATTTGTGAGAAATTTATCATGATTGTCAAACCCTTTTACAAAGATAACTTGGAAGGGAGTCAAGTTTTCTTGGAATGATGAATGCGAAGAGAGCTCTAAGGAGTTGAAAAAGAGGCTTATCACTGCACCCGTGGTCACACTACCCACAAGTGGAGAACTTTTTGTGGTATTCAGTGATGCTTCAAAGAAGGGATTGGGATGTGTATTGATGAAAAATGAAAAATTCATTGCCTGTGCTTCAAGGAAATTGAAATTTCATGAGAATAACTATCCAAAACATGATTTGGAGTTGGCTATAGTGATCTTTGCTTTGAAAATTTGGTTAAATTACCTCTTTGGGGATATGTGTGAAATATATACGGGTCACAGAAGCCTCAAGTAAATATATTCACACATAAAGAGTTGAATATGTGCCAATGAAGATGGTTATAGGTGATCAAACACTATGAGAAATCAATTCACTACTATCCGGGGAAAGTGAATAAAGTGGCAGACACTCTAAGTAGAATGATCCAGAAACTCTTTCATTAATGAGAATTTAAAAGGATCCAATCTTCTTATATTTGATGAAGATGGATATGGGAATCATAAATAAGGTAACATCATCAATCCTTTCACAAATTATTTCTCAAACATATCTTTTGGGAAGGTTAAAGGATGCTCAAAAGGATGACATGGGAATTCAAAAGAAAGTGGAAACTATTAGAAAACGTAAGTCCTCAGAGTTAAATGTTAATGAAGAAGGAATTGTGAGATTTTGGTCAAGAATATGTGTTCCATAAAATATGGAGTTAAAGAATGAACATTTATATGATTCACATAGTTCGAATTTCTCCATTCACCCAGGAAAAAAAAAGATGTATTGGGATCTCTGAGAGCACTATTGGTGGGATAACATGAAGAAGGAGATCGCTGAATATACATCAAAGTTCCAGGTATGTCAACAAGTGAAGGATGAGAGGCAGAAGTCTAAGGGGATGATGCAACCATTACCCTTACCAACATGTAAATAGGAGAACAACACCATGGACTTTGTCACCAGACTTCTGAAGACTTCCGAAGGAAACAATGGTATTTGGGTTATTGTGTATCGTCTTAAAAAGACTACACACTTCATTAGGATTTGAGAGGATTTTTCATTAGATCAAATAGCACAAATATACATTAGATAAGTGGTAAGGATTCATGGTTTACCACTATCTATTGTATCCGTTCGAGATCCATGATTCACCTCTAAGTTCTAGAAGACTCTCCAACATGCTCTGAATACTGAGCTGAACATCAGTACAACTTGTTATCCTCAAACTGATGGCCAATCTAAGCGGACTATCCAAACACACGAGGACATGTTGAGAGCATGCTCAATGGAATTCAAAGGAGGATGGGATCAACATCTTCTTCTAGTTGAGTTCTCTTACAACAATAGTTTCCACTCAAGCATCCAAACAGATCATTTTGAAGCCCTTTATGGGAAAAGGTGTAAAACACTGGAATATTGGGATAAAGTTGGGGAGAAAAAACATCTAGGTCTTGAAATGGTATAAGAAATGGTGGAGAAGGTTAAGACTATCCAACAACACATCAAAGATGCTCAGAGTCGACAAAAGAGATATGGTGACAACCATCGGTGAGACCTAGAGTTTGATGTTGGAGATATAGTTTCCTCCACATATCTCTATGGAAGAGAAAGTTGAGATTTGGGAATAAGGGAAAGATTAGTCCAAGGTACATTGGACCTTTTGAGATCCTTGATGGCATCAGATCAGTGGCCTATCAACTATCACTCTTACCAAACCTATCTCAAGTACATGATGTATTCCGTGTATCACTATTGGGGAAGTACATACCTGAACCATCACATATACTCAATCCAGAGGCAGTACCACTGGAGAATGAATTCTCATATGAAGAGAACTCGGTGAAGATCTTAGATCGTAGAGAAAATGTTCTACGAAATAAGATGATACCCCTTATCAAGGTGTTGTGGAGAAACCACAATATCAAAGAAGCAACATCGGAACCTGAGTAAGTGATGAGGTAGAGTTACCCTCATCTGTTTTAGTATGAGAAAAAAAATTTCAAGGGCAAAATTTCCTAAGGCGAAAATATTGTAATGACCCGATAATTTAAGAATAAAATTACCTTTCATTTTATGACTTATGGATATAGAAAACACATGCAATTTTTTTATTATTGGGTTTAAATGACTGTTAAGTATCATTATCATTGATAATATATCCATTGAATAGTGACCACACAACTGATATAAATATCAGGGTTTAAAAAAAATCCTTTCAACATATAGAAAGGAGAGGATGACCTCATCTAGTAGACTCAGGCTATACGAAGCTCATTTGTTGAATTTCAGAAAGGAGGTAGCATCACTAGGCTTCACTCTTGAGCAAGCCCAAGCCGAGCTTCAATATGTTAAGCGTGAATGGAATCACCTATGGTAGAAGTTCAAGTTAATAGATATTACAACCCGAGCGATGTTATCCGAGCCTCCCCAAGAGTCTGTCACCATCCCACACCTTATCCTTAGGTCTTATGTGGGTGTTATAAGGGGCTATGTAACAAGTTATTAGTTACTTATTGTGTAGTCCCTTTTTATAAATAAAATTCTTATTCCATTAGTTCATTTATGAGGATAGTGTTTCTTAAAAAAATGATGAATTTGATAAATTTATTCTTCAGGTAAAAATGGTACTTTTGAGAAATATATACATTATTATAATAAACTAAGGTTTTTATTAATAATATTTTAAAAAAATTATTATTAATGATTACTATATCAGTTCCTTATCTGTAAATTATTAGGTAATCATCTTGTTAAGAGTTATATTTTTATATGATAAAATAGAAAGTGTATTTTTTAAAGAATTTACTTTAAAGAATTAATTAAATTTTGATATAATTAATATTTTAATAAAATATTATTATTAAATTACTTTTATTAATAATAAATGAGTACATAATTTTTGTGAAGTCAAATGTAATTTTTATTAAGGATTGAAAACTGTTTTTGTCAAAACCCATGAATTTACAATAAATGCCAGTTTTCGTTTTAAAAGTGAAAATTCACATATTTAGAAAATTATTTAGATAAAATGAATATTATTTTTGGAATCAGGATGTTGAAATTATCCAACGGTGAATTTTTCATAATTTTCTGAGCAGTCGAATTTTTAGGTAAAAATTAAATACAATATAAATAAAAAATGTGTTTTATGACATCATAATGGCCCAAGAATGATGTAATAAATACTATAATTGGTATTATTGGCCCAATATATGTTTTTAAATTAAAATAATATGATTTTAATCTTATTTTACTTATCTTATAATGCCTTAGTGAATCCTCTAAAATGTATAATATATTTTATGATTTTAAATTCATTTCCTTGAGGGTGTGATTCATCTCCACATAAGAAAGACTAATATTTTAATGTATTCGGACATTTTACTTATAAAATAATGTTTTAAACTCCTCTTTGGAAAAAAATATGGGCAAAAACCAGGGGAATGTTTGTGGTTTTGAATATTTAATTATATAGAGTCCAAAATCTATGTTTGTGAAATATTAAAGAATTCATCTCTCATTTCCTATATAGACCCACCCAAGATCTAACTTATCTTCACTCAAAATAATTGGATCACGTCCCTAATCTGTCCTCCCCTCTCTTGAATCCCCCCAAGGTGCCACAATCTCCCATGAAGCCCCTGTTCAAGCTTTTGATGCCACACACTCAAGTAAGGGTTTCCTTCCTTTCTCTATTTTATTTAAGTTTACTTATATTGTTACACACTTTTATTTTCAATTAAAAATGATGTGGTATGTTTTATACCCTCCCCTATACTTACCTTATTATGTTTTTATGATGATATACCTCTTTCTCTCTCATTAATCCCTCCCATGTACACCCATTACCATGCCGAAATTTCGCAAGAGTTATTCTATTTCTCCTCTTTCTTCATGTTTCTTTATTATGTTACACCTTCTATTTACAAATTAATTATGTTGGGAAATGTATTTATATGACCCCTTAACATAAATTTCATGTATATATGATGATATATCCCTTTCTCTCTCATCAAACATTTTAATTAATTTTTATGTCATGCCATTAGGCTGCCCAAATGGAACCATGATTTTCCATGCCAAAATCGTCTTGCAGTGAATACTATACCCATTCCTCTATCAAGGATATTAAACTTTATGCACATATACCTTTTCTATTTAGGACTACATTTATGTATTCAAAACTCCTTAATCATTTAATGATTTATGATGAAAAATGAATCCATTTTTTATGATATATGTGGCACACTTAAGCATGAGATTGAAATGATTTTGAAGGGTGTACCTTGATAGCGCTCCAATGAATTGGGTAATGTTTAATATCATGATATGCCATTTTGGGATAGGGGTTTACCTGATTCCTTTTAGTTAATTTTTACACCATTTTGGGATAATGGTTTACCTAATTCCTTTATGTTAATGATGTAATGTTTTAAGTTGTTTCCACATTTCCATGTTATGATAACAATGCTATATCATTCCTCTATGTTCATGTTTCTCTTGTGATCCATTGATATGCCTATTTCTTAACATGTATTTTATTATTCATGTTATGCATTGTTTACTCCCTTAATGGGATTTATATCTCATCCATTTCTTATGTATATCCTCAGGTTATCCTATGTAGTGTTAAGTACGAAGGAATGAGTTGGTCATGAAAAATAAGTTTGAAATAAAGATGTTTTATTTCATGTTTTAAGTTGTTATGTAATGTTACTAATTTTCCAAGGTAATAGACCTCTCGGTCCTCGAAGTTGTATTAAGTTTATATAATAAATCATGTTTAAGTGTGTAATAAAGAGTTGGGGGTTATACACTACTTGTCATCGCCATGTGTTAATTGAAAAAATAGGGACCCCCAATCCAATCCCAACCCACATTAGATCAACCACCATTTTCACCACACCTCAATAGAATCATTGATCATGAACCAACACCCACAATACCAATCTGATCCATTCACAAAACACCATCTTTATTTTTCATCAATCAGTCCACAAACGATTGATCTGCGTGTCAGTCGTGCTACTACAATAAATCCGGGGGGTTCGATCGTGCTCAAACCCACCCCAACAATCTCAAACCATGGACCATTGGTCAATAGTGAATAACACAACAAACATAGATGGTAAAATCAAAATAATAGAATGAAACATCATTTTACAAGCATTATTTTGAAATGATTATATAAACAAGGTGATAACATGTGAAACAACGAAAGAATTATATTGGATCAATATAATCAGTAAAATTGTGGGGATCATGTGACAAAAAATTATCACAGTTCAAAAGTAGATACAATTCATGCTCAATATTTTAATCAGAATGGCTAAAACCAAAATTTTTTATCCTTACCTTGATATTGGATTATTTTTTGGTGAAGAAAACATCCTCTATAAATGAAGGTGATGATCTCGTTGTGTTCATTGTTCATCTCATGATTATCCTCGATCTGATCATCATTTGATGTTTGATGTCGACCCACCAATAAAGAACACTCTCCTACTCTTAGAATAGAAAGGTTTATAAAACTAACACTTGTCAAACCATCATAACAGGCTATTTATAGAGGATTTAATTTAGTCATTTAATAAAAAATAAATAAATAATTTATTTATTTTAATTAAACACACCGACTGATTTCTCCCTCTATCAAACATCTCATACCGACCAATCTTAGGTCACACCTAGGGTAAAACCCACACTTCATATTCAAAAAAGGTCTCAAATTTATGATCCCAAACATTTTTTTGGAGTAATTACACTTTTTTAGTAAAACTGTGCATGCGTGATATGAAATATATGTTTTATTTTTATAAAATTAATTTCAGGATCACTGGGCCTCGAAATTGCTCTTTATCTCAGCTCTTGGATCCAATAATATTCCAACATCCTAAAATGGAAAATGGAGTCTCTAAATTATTCACTTAAATATTTTCATCCTAAAAAAGTACAACTAAGCAAAGATGTGGGGATATAGAGTTTTCATCTCACTCTCCCGCTCCCACGATCTCACCCGATGGCTTCCTATACTGCCAAAAAACAACCACCCAAGGAAAATAATCACCCATGAAGGGTATTTATTTGAAAGTTACCAAAACCATTGATCCTTGAAAATGGAAACTCTAATATCATGTCCCAAATTACCTAGGTCTATATCATAAAAAGTGTCATGAACATACCTACTCACCAGAAACATGAGGAGAACACCAAACACCTACTCTAACTACAATCACATGTTCAAGTGGTACACCACTTCACTAAATCAATGAAATAACTAGAAAAATGGTCTACTATCCTTAGAGATAGTTCATTGTCCCATCCAAAGGATCTTGGTACAACCAACCTTCTCTTGGTTTTACTATTAAGGGGGAAAACCCTCATAAACACCATTTCCTCTAGCATGACAAGTGCCACTGACCATACGTGAACAAGTATTACATGCTCACTACCTCTAGAAAATCCATCAGGAACATATCCAGTGGATAGTTTATCACACAATATCTCCTAGTTGATATCCCCAAGTATTTCCTCCCTAATTCACTACAGAAGAAAAGGGGTAACAACCAACAACTGGAGGTATGTTGCACGATCGTCATAAAAAAGGGTCAACAACAAAGAGGTCAACTACTCTGTCAACTCGATCAGCAATAAAGGATGGAAAACCTCCCTGTGAGTATCTAATACCACAACCACACCCATGGGGACCTTTAATCACATGCTAACTCAACATCTATAGGGTCCACTATCACTCCCATATCTAAGAAGATATATCATGGGGAGTGGACCACTGAATCTAGAACTGGCTCCATGAGATATGCCATATGACCAAAAATCCCAGAACATTTTTAGCACCATCCTATTGTGTCTTTCGTTCTCCAAATCTAATGACAAGGATATGAGGGTACCATCATAGAATACTATCACAAAAGGATCCAAGAAAGTTTAAGGATTCAGATCATAAGTCTTTTAAAATTTGTTGTTAAATTAAAAATGCCAAAGTGTATCACCAAGAACTCAAAGAAACCATAGGGGATATAGGATTCCATTCTTGGTAAACCCACCTCTTTAACTTAGATATGGTGATAAATCATCCTAAGGTAAAACTCTAAGATCCACTTTGCCTTAATACATTGGTCTAAGAAGTGATATATTCTCAAGGGTGGATAATGTTTCCTGACAATCGCCTGGTTTAGGAAACGTAAATAAGATCCTCAACTTGAGCTCTCATTCACCTCTTAGGAAAACAATACAAGGATTCCCATGTGAACACACTAGGTATTACGAAGCCCTACCTCTATAGACCCTCCAACCACACTAATAGCTCTTGCAGTTCAACGAGGTAATCCATCATTCTAGTGTAAACATCAGGATATCCCTGGTGTATGTCTATATAGATATTCATCTAACTATGGGCAGGTAAACATAGAACATCATCATGAAATACATCATCGTACCCCACTATCATTATAGGTAGACGAGATTTCATAATATCCACAACTCTAAGGGTAATACTAGAAAACTGATAAATTGGTTATAACCTCTTGAAAATGAGATCATATTTCTCTACCCAAGGATAAATCCTTATCATGGAGGAAAAATACATCCCACAAACCAAAATCACTATAATACTCACTAGAAGAAATCATCAGATCATGGATAGTAGAAAACTAGTCTATAATAAAAAAATCATCGCAGGATATCACTACCACTATAGAAATATTTCTTGTGAGGCTATCTCTCCTCACATACTGAGGATAGCCCATCGAAAAAAACATGTGATCACTGATACTCTCTCCCAAATCCTCCAACATAAGGTTTAATAAAAAAAATCCTCCACTGGTTTCTCTAGGTCTCAAATAGGGGCCACATCTAAGGAAATGTGTCTTTCAACCCTGTGCTAAAAACTACAGATGGAGTAGTGGAGACATAGGCCATACCCTGAACCATACTCGAAGCCACATAACCTCAATATCCAACAACATGAAGTTTTCCATTACCTTTACCGCCTGCACACCACAACTAGGGATCACTCTAAAACCTTATCATATCAAAATAAACTCAAATATACAAGTTTAGGGAACTCATCTATAGTAAATTGATGCTATCTTATTTGGTCAGTACTGAATCACCCTCATGATTTTTAATCATGTCGTAAAAACATGTCTCAATGGGGAAAGTGTCCCTATTTCTTGAATTTTTGAAGCCACGTCAAATATTACCAAATATAATTCTACCGATGCCCCGTGTCACGCTAAAAAAGTATTTCTAGTGGGACCACCATCAGGAGGGTTCATATCTAATCAAGACATTCACACTATTGGCTCAAGAAAATACTCTACCACCTGAGAAGGGATCTGTGTCAAAAAAATCACGAGATATCTCTATCTCTGAAACCTGTGATGTGCACTCAACACAAGTGTGTCATCTGTTGGTACCTCCGAATACAAAATCTATTCCATTAAGAATACTAGTTTCTAAAGAAACTATCTAATTAGTAGGGGTTCATACAAGCTGTAAAACCTAGACCAATGTATTGATTAACACCTATACTGCTTGATGGTTTGTCTTTTCATGGAACCTCAATGGTCTCCATCACTATAACTCATGTAATTTTCTAAGTCTATACATACCATCATCCTTACCTGTTGGAGCTATTGACTACTCAACACATGAATGATAATATGTCTGATCTATATAAGGATCCATACATTACTCAATAGGTGGTATCACCGACTAGTTCTCTCCTAGAAAAACACCTCTTGGGTGGGTCCCTGAATTGATGTCCCATCTCTCAACTATTTTTCTTTATAGAACATTATTGAAATACTTACTGGATATCATTATGGATTCATCTTGACATTTATCTAGACATACCATGATAAATGAGCATATTTAGGGAGATTAATTTAGAAGGATAGTCAGATGACTCAATCCTATATAATGCATGTACCAATTTTCCATACAACTAATGTCTCATTATTCCATGTCAACAAACAGGTAGTCAGATTCATGGGGAATATATACATTGGTCACCACACTAACACTGGGTTCCCTAGACTAAACTTTTCCCTCAAGAATCTTGGGAATCGTTGCCCTATGTTCCCAAAAAACCTCACATGGAGAAAAAGCTCCAAACACCATCCCGTGTTCTAACAACCTTTGATACAAATCATTCATGACCCAAACCACTGGGTCCCACTTGGATGGAAAAAGGATGAGCCACAACTACCCCAAGCCTACCTCCATAGGCTAAGTACAAGAGAAAAGTTTTGAAAATCACAACTAATATGGGAGTCCTTTGCCTAATGTACCTATATAAACACACCCAACCATCTACATGAAGATGTGTAGGGGAATAATAATAAAATAATGTAACATATAGAGTAAAAACCATGCATGTAATAACCTTTAAAGAATTCAAAAGAGTATGGAAGTTTAATCTGAAAATTAAAGGCAAAAATACATCCCTAACCAGAAAAGGTGTCTTAGTTAGAAAACAACTGGAAAAGAAATAATAAGAGGTCACAACTCCAGATCTATAAGTCCTAAACACTTTACGTGGTCAAATTCACCCTAGTATCCTTATAATCCTCTATTATCATATCTTACCCGCCCTTTATCTGTATAAGACACAAAACATGTAAGAAAACTCCATGAAGGGGTGAGTATATACATACCCTGAAGGATTCCTCTAAAACCAAAGTGAGAGAAATAAAAGACATGACAAAATTAGTCAACTCATCACAATAAAGGAATAATAATCAGTATATGTGACAAAAAACATAATTAAAAACATAGATATGCTCAATAAGATTCCCAAATGAGAGAGAAATGTGATCTCTATCTCCATAGCCCAGCTAAGAATAATGAGTCTGCCAACAGTTCCAAAAGTACATCATCGATGCATAGTATCTCACATTTATTTCTAAAGTAGTAATAGTGTGAAGGACCAAAACGTCACTAATATGTTTCACATTTAAGGGGACACAACCTTCAAGTAGAGTAAACATGCCCTAGTGTATCAAGGGGGTACCACTCGGTAGGTAGAGGACCCACATCGTAGTCCATAAGGGGGTACCACTCTGTAGATATAAAGAGAACCCATGCTTTAGTGATTAAGGGGGAACTGATCAGTAGGTAGAATATCCACATCCTATTTTGTAAGGGGTGTACCACTCAGTAGGTAGAGGACCCACATCCTAGTCCATAAGTGTGGTTCTACTCAGTAGCTAGAGGACCCACGCCCTAGTCTGTAAGGGGGTGCCACTCAGTAGATAGATAGAGGACCCACACTCTAGTCCGTATGGGGGGTACCGCTAAGTAGATAAATAGAGAACCAATGACCAAGTCTTCAAGGGGGTACCACTGATTAGGTAGAGGAACCATTCCCTATCATATAAATATGGTTCCACTCAGTAGTTAGAGGACCAAGGCTCTAATAAAACATGAGGGTGCCACTCTTTGAGGATCCTACTGGATCACTTCCATCATCAAGTGTCTCATAAAAAAGTTTCACACTAAAAACACTTCAAAACATATCCCAAAAGAAACTATAAATGACACCATCACATTATACATTAAAAAATACTTATGATAGGCTACCCAGGGGATAAAATCTAAGTCAAAATAAAGGTGATACGAGAAGTAGAAGAAGTTATAAAGAAGTACACAACATGTATGGGTCCACATGGGGTGTGACCCCACCTTGTCGTCAGGTTTTGTACCAAGCTATGCCTAGGTATTGTTCCATGCCCGTATACCCCTAGGTATGACTGTGTACTCCCAAAGTACTCGATGTGGCAGGCCAAAGCCTGAGGAAAGCATGAGGCTCATCATCAGTCTGATGGTAAAAAATTTAAAACCATAGATATTTCATCACAAATGGCCATGAATGTCTTAATTAATCACATCAATGTGATCCTCATGGAAAAACACTCAGGATTTTATATCCACTTGTGTGAATCTTGAACTTAGTGAAAAAAGGTATTTCACTGCATTAAGCTGGAACGGCGTTTCATGGGCCTTAACCATGAGTCCAAATTAAATACCTGATATTTGTCTTGAAACATCCACCTCAATACCAAGGTCGTAATGCTATAGAAAGTTCATTATTGTGAAACCATATGGAAAAGATATGTTAGATACTATATTTCAAAATAACAACAACAACGATGATGCCAACAACAACAACAACAACAAAAATAACAACAAGATTATTATTATTTGGTACTTTGTGGACCCGAGCCATGATCTTGAATTTAATATCAAACTTTGGTCTTGAAATGATCCTCTCAACATTTGGGTCATAATTTCACTAACATGTTTTCAATCTGTTACTACATAGAGAAGTTATGTTCGAATCAAGGTTTCCATAACAAAAATAAATAATAATAATATTTTATATAGTATTTATTATTTTTAATTTATGTTTTTACCTAGTTCAAAAGGGAGACACACACTTCCCCCTTCTTATATCTGCACTTGATTTATTTTTTTATTAATCATTATTATAATTATAATTATTAAAATATAATATTATACCAAAAGCAAAGGAGTCACACTAATACTCATCTCGCTCTATTCACAATACATGCGCCATACTCCTTTCCCCCCCTTTCATCAATATTTGATTCATTTATTTCCTTATTTTTCTCTTTTATTTTAATTAATATCATGGTTTTAACCCCCTTCATAAAAACTATAGGGATCACATGCCCATTCAATAATGCAATTCTACATTATTATTATTAAAAATAATAAAAACAACATTATAATTATTAAAAATAATAATAATAACACAACAATATTATTATTATTAAAATTAATAATAATAGTAAAACTCTCCGGAAATAGAAATTGAAAGTACCTGAATGAACCACAGTGTTTATGCCTCTTGATCCCATCACATTGCACGTCGTCGCTGCATGCTAACCGAGAAAATAAGGACCACCAATCCGATCCCGAACTACCTTCGATCGACTGCCATTTTCACTACACCTTGATCACAAACCCACACCCACGGTATCGATCTGATCCATTCACAAAGCAGAATCCTACTCATTCAAAAATCTATTGATAGACCATCGATACACATGGAATTCTTGCTAATGTAATGAATCTGAGTGTTCGATCACACTGGAACCCACCCTGACAATGTTGAACTCTGGACTGGTTGGAAACAGTGAAGAATGTGATGAATGAAGAGGGGAAAAGTACAATAAAAAATGTACCATCATTGGACAAGAGTTCTTGTCCAACAATTATTTAAATGGGGTGATAACATGTTCAATAAGGGAAGGATTATACAAGATCAATATAAATAATTAAATTTTAAGGATTAATAGAATAAAAATTATCAAAGATCAAAAGAAGATAAAATCCATGATGGATATTTTATTCGAAAGGGATAAAACCAAAAATGATGATCCTTACCATGAAAATGGATCATTCATTGGTGAAGAATGTATCCTCAATCAATTATGGTGATGATCTCACTATGATATTTTTTTTCTCACCATTATCCTCGATCTGATCTCCATTCGTCATTTGATGTGAATCCACCAATGAAGAACAATATCCTCCTCCTCTTAGATCTAGTTTGGTTAATGCAACTAACCCATGAAAAACCATCATAAGAGAGTATTTACAGAGGATTTATTTATGTTTTTTAATAAAAATAATAATTTATTTATTGTAACTAAACAAACTCGCCAGTGGATGCTTCTATCAGACGTCCCAAACTAACCAATATTAGGTCGTGCCAAGGGTGAACCCCACATTCCAAATTCAATTGTAGATTCAAATTTCTGATTAGAGCCGCTATTTGGGAGTTATTCCAATTTTTCAGGTAAACTATGGACTCATTATGTAAAATATATTTAATAATTTTTTTAAAATTAATTATGGGCTCATCGGGCTTCAGAATCATGCTCCATCTTAGTTCCTGGCTTCGAAAATATTTCTATAAATATTACAGACTTACAAGGAAAAAATAGAGTCTCTACATATTATATGTTTCACACACACACACATGTTATCATGTGTTATTATATATTAATATTTATGTTATACGTTAATGTATAAATTAATATATTCGTTATTAAATATACTTATTAGTATATAAATTCACACACACACACACATATATAATTTTATTAAAAATCTTTTATTTGAAAATAGTTAATTTATTATAATTTTGTTTTAAATTTTTGTTTGTATATTTATATATACGTGAATATCAATTTTATATGAATACAATTTATTTTCACTGTTTATATAATACAATAATATGTGGTAATATCATTAATATACCAATATATATTAATAAAAATATACTTATAAATTTTTATATTTATTTATAGATTAATATATGAACAAATATATATGCCCTTAGGGTGAAACTCAATGGTAGCTACGCCAGTGGGTCTCAATGAGTTCTCATGTCTAAGCCACGTTGAGTCTTATAAATTAATACATACATACATACATACCCCCATATATATATATATATATCTGTGTGTGTTATAATAATAATTTATGTAGTTATTATTTATTAATTTATAAGTTTATAGATTTATTTATATATTAAAATATTAATATATATATATATATATTAATGTGTGTGTGTGGGTGTGTGATTTTAATTTAAAATGAGGCAATTTCGCCACATCATTTTTTCAATGTGGGATGACTACAACCCATGTTAATAAATATACATAGGTAAATTAATATATATATATATATATATATGTATCTATGTGTTTATATATATATACATTTATAAATTAATATACAAATATTATAATATTTTAGTATATGTTAATGTATTTTTATATAAATATAAATTTTTATATATACATATATATACATATATATACTAATAATGATATATTTTTATATTTTTGTAAATTAATTTAAATTTAATTATATATATATAGTCATATTTTAAAATGAAAATAAAAAATGTTAGTAAAATAGCCACATTTTTTAAAAACATAGTTAAATAGCCACATTTTCTTACAAATAAAGCAAGATTAAAAAATAAACACATTTAAAAGGGTCATTTAAAAACATTTTTAAAATTGATTTGTTTTTTTAAATGTAAATAAATTTAAAATTATCAATGTTTTTAAAAATAGCGAAGCAAATGTCAATATATTAGCCACATTTTTTAAAAGCATGGCTAAATTTAAAAGTATCCACATTTTCCTAAATACATCATGAAATTAAAAATTAGAATTTTTTTTAAAATGTTGATAAAAACATTATTAATTTTTTCATAGTTTCTAGAAACTATTTCTAAATTAAAAATTACAAACATTTTAAAAAATTTACTAAAACAAATCTCTGATTTAGAGATTTTTTCAGAAAACATTACTAATTTCAGCATTAGAAACTTTTTTAGAAAATATCACTAAAAAATGTTTCGAAATGTATTTTTTGTAGTGTTTTCACATACCCCCCTCATCTCTCCCTCTCATCTTGGAACTCTAAGAAGGATGATCCCCTCCCCCTTCATGCAACTTCTCCTCATCTATATCCATGGATTTTACTTTGTTATTCTCTCATATTTCAGGTATGATTCACTCCAGGTTAGAATACCTCCTTCTATTCTTCCTATTTATCTATTTTTCATATTGTTTTTCCTTCAACTTCTCATTAAGTCTCCATATCCAAAACCCTCTGTGGTTTTTGGCTTCTAATTTTGTTCTTGATTGAGAACATATGGTATGTGATGTGCCTATAAGGTCTTTCTTCTTCTAGAATCAAGGGTTTCAATTTCACTATGGTCCACTGACTTATGTTGCCTTGTGTTTTAGCCTTTAGACCACTAACCATTGACTTCTTGTGTTTTATATTCATGTCTATGTTTTAAATTAATATATATAGTATATCAATGTTAATTATAATAAAATAAAATATATTTCCATGTAATTTCCATTATATTATATGAATGTTTTCTTTTTTAATATATATATATACATATATATATATAAAGTTTATTTTTATTTGTTTTTCACACCAAATGTTTGATTAAATTTCTCAATTGTTTTAAAAGGATTTTGATAACTTAAAATGGTATTTTGGATTTTTAACTAGACCTTTGGGACTTTTTGTTAAAAAATTTTATCCCTTATTTTTAACTTTTTAAATACAAAGTGATTATTTAAAAAGGTTGAAAGCCAGTATAAAACATGTAACTCCATTTTTATTACTTATAAACATATCTATGGGTATATATATAGATACAATTATACAAATATTCACACAAGGATGTGTTAATATATTCAATGAGATGAGTGATATCTATATATATAAATTGAAATGTGTTTAAGGGTAAATAATTATTTTCAAACTCAATTACTATGGCAGAGAACAAGTTTTTATAAAGAGAAATTTTTTCATTCTAAATTTTGATGTCTGATTAGATCCTTCAAAGTAGTCATATTCTGAAATCCCTATACTTGTTAAATTAAATTCCCCATATAGTTTAAAATTTCACGTAAACTATTTTCATTTGAATTTTTTTAAAGGCTATCTACAAGTAGTTGATTGATTATGAAATATTTATCTTTTTCATTGAAGTGGAACATGGCTTCATGGAAAGGTAATAATAAAGGGGAACCCTGAGTACCTAGGTGGGTAGACTAGGGAAATTATGCTAGGAAATATTATTCTCTCAATAGCCTTTGGACTATGCAACAAAACTTACTAAACTATTTAATGATATGGATTGGTTCATTTTGGCAGTTTGGATTTGATCTACCTAGAAGATCATGTAAAAAAACCATTTTATGTGGTTTGATCATCAAGAGTACAAGGATATTAGGATGTAACCTAACCTTAGTACCCTAGGGAATACCAATGTTCTTGATTTATTTATTTTCCATTGATTATATTATTTTAAAGTAATTGTTTTGTTTAATTTTAGCCAAGAAAAGTGTTTATTTTGAACCAATGTTTCCCTCTAATTGAATGGTTTAAATTAGTGATTTATTAAAAATAAATAACCCTCTATATTTATTTTGAATATTGATGAGCCCGTAAGGGGCGGATCGTTTTAGGTTTTCTCTCCGGCGCCATCTTCTTCTTCACCTCGTTGGGATGACGACTCTTCCCAGGTCTTCCTGACGTCTCATGGTGTGGCGGATTCTTCCACGTGGATGGTGGTCTCTCTCGGATCGAGGTTTGTTCTTCTGCGGTGAGGGTGGTCAGGTCCCCGGTGGGCTCAGGGTCGATTTCTTCCGCGGCGCGAGTCGAGATTTGGTGTGACATCGGGGTGGCGGTCCTTCTCTGCAGAGAGGGCTCGGTTTCTGGTGCGTCCGGGTTGATACAGTGCGGCTTCAGGGTGTCCCAGGCGGCGAAGGGGTTTCGATTCAGTGCGCTGGGGAGATATCTGGTTTCCGAGGTGCAGGGGGCATGCTCTGGTGTGGCTCTAGGGTTGCGGTCTGGGTGGCGTGGGGTGGATTATGGTGCATCACCGGGGCGGTGACCTTCTCTCTTTTCGTGGCGTGGGTTGCGTTCTCCTTCTTCCGGGGCATGGGATTGAGACTGACTTCCTTATCTTCTTCCACTGCGAGGAGTTGGATCTGATCTTCTTCATCACCGGGGTCGGTTTACTGCTTCGCAGTGAAAGGGTGGAGTTTCGGCCGCTGCTTTGTGTTTAGGCATGGGATCCATAGTGGGTTTGTGGATGTCTCTACGTGTGAGGTTGAGGGTGGCGTCAGGTCCTGTGTTGCAGATGGCGAGGTTTGAGTTGCTTTGAAGGTTTGCTGTGAAGGTGTTGTTGTTGAGTTGGTTGATTTGGAGATTTGGTGGTTTTTGGTTGGTTTAGTGATCTGGTTAAGCTGCGGGCTGTTGGAATGGAGGTGCTTCTGGACTCAACGACAAGGAACTCCAAGGAGGTTTTAGAGCTAGGAGTCTCCCTTTACAGAGCTGTATGGATTTGGATGTTGAGAGGGTATGGCGTTAGCCGCCGGATCGGGCTTGTTCTTGACATAGGACACTTGTTTTCCATTCATCCTTGCTTCGGTGGATTGCTTTTTCATGTTCACATGCTGGGGAGGAGTGCTCCGTGTTGTCAGTTTGTGTTTCTTCTGACCTTTAGGTCGTGAAATGTCTTAAGTCTTGAAGTCTGTTTGGGTTTCCCCCTTCATCCCTTAAAAGGAGGTTCTTGCTTTTAATAAATAAAAAAATTTGAAGGCCTTCAGGCCATTGGAGGAGGAGGAATAACCCTTTATATTTTGAAAAGATACTATCTTTTTTAATAAATGATAATTGTTATTTTTTTAAATAAAAACAACTAGGAACAAATTTAATTTTATACATTTACTTTCAAACCAACATGAATAAATTTTTTTTAAAGGTAAAGGATGATGCGTGGATTACATGGAATTCTTATTGGGATTTCAAACTCACTCCCATATAGCACTTTTGTGTATTCCTTAACATTTAATTTCTTATAGAAATATTTATTTTGAGACATGAATAGTGAATCTTGATGTCATATTGAGGCATGTATGTGTTTTATTTTAGTTTCTTTTATCGCATTGTACATTTAGGCATTTTTACTAATTTATACTAAAAAGGGTTTCTATATAAGAAGGTGGATGAGTCAAATGAATCTGGTGGTGGCTTTTTGTGAATTTTTTTATTATAGGGGAGGGATAATGGGGGTGAGCGAAGGGATATTTTGTTTATTATTATTATTATTATTATTAAATTATCTATTTATCCATGCATATTTGATTTGGAATGGGTTTATGAGGTACAAACAGGTCATGGAAAATTTTTATCTAATTTGTGCTACTTATTTCTTAATTATTTAATGTGTGAAATCATTCCCACTTGGATCACTTTTATGGACAACACAGGTTTCCATCCTATGAAGATCAAGAATTCCCCTTAAGCTTTACCACAGACGGGTTCGAGCATCTAGTAGGGGGAATGTATGGGTTGGTTCATGAAAAAATGGTATTATAGTGACCCATTATTATTTGAGTAGTGAAGGTAGATGTAAATTATACTATCGATACATTGGGTGTTGGTACAAAAATATTGTATGACCAATACTTTTAGTATTGAACCTTGAGTTACCATGGGATGTCAGGTTTTAGATTTAAATTTTGAGATTTATTTATTTATTATTGATTAATATTTGTGATATTTGGAATTATTTTAATGTTTTATAGGTGATTTTACGACTTATGTGTTTTGAAGGATGATAATGGGAGTTGAACTGCTGCCACTCTATGAGATCGTAGGCCAAGAAAACCATGTGGAGCTCAATTCCACTATTTTTTGAAAATTCAAGAGGCAAATACAAGATTGAGACCTCATATACTAAACCATTTGTCCAATTCATGCACAACCTCTAGTTCCTCTTAATTGAATTTCTATATTATGTGTTTTTGGTGATTGAGTTTTGGTGTGGGTTTATAGTTTTGGAAATTTTTGAAATGGATTTTTATAGTAAGGAATTGGATTTTAAGTCAAGAAAAGGGATTTGAAAATTATTTGGTCTTGAAAAAACTTTATAAAATGTATTTTATGAAAAGAAAATAACCTAAAAATAAAGCTTCATGGTTTTGGAAAGGGGTTTCCAAAAAAATTAATAAAAATTTATCTTATGTTTAAAAGTGAGTGAATGGTTTTATTAATGGAACTTGGGTGATTTTGAAATATTTTTCAAGGAAGTTTCTATGATTTTAAAATCAGAATATGTATTTTGAAATGTTTTTGAATTGTGAAAGTCAACATTGAATTTATTTTGATGGTTTTTTGACTATTGGTTTTTTATTTTCAAAGACCCCATTTTAAGAGGAAGAAACTATTTTTGAAACTAATAAACATAATTTTCAATGAAAAGTTTTGAGTTGATTTGAAATGAAAATGATGTTTTCAAAATTTTAAGAGAGTCTGTATAAAGGGTATATGGGAATTTCATCTTGAATTTAAAGGTTGGGTTTTTAAATTAATAAGTGTTAATCAGAATTTTTAATATTTTAAAAAATTATTTTCAAAATAGAAACTATGAATTCAAGACTTTGGTTTATGAATTTGGAAATGATTCAAAATAGAGTTTTAATTTTTTTGATGCATGAGGTTTATTTTTTTATTGTTTTACTATAGGGTTTTTATATTATCTGTTATGATACAAGTTTTTAAATATTTAAATGGGGTTATATGTTTATTTTATTATTTGAAGTATTTATCATAAAAAGGTTCCAAAGCAGTTTCAGGGATTCATCGTCTCATGGTTTCTTTTAGGGCCATGTTTCTTAGTGATTGAGTGTATCCCATCGGTATTTTATTCTAACCATACTCCAAATGGATTTGTATAGAAGGTCACTTTATATAGAATCAAAACAACTGGTGCATGGGTGATCGATTGAGTCACTAGGGGGGGGGGTTCAATAAAGTTGAGGTTTAGTGGTCTAGGATTTAGTAGTGATCTGAGAGCTCAGGTTTAGGATTCCCTTTTCCTTTACATTCACCACTCTATTTTCCTTCTTATGATCTATATCTTATTCTTTTGGGATACTAAACACTATGTGCTTATTTGGAGAATAAATATTGGTTCCATAGGATAATGGATTCATTATAGATCAATTTTTTTAATTCTATCTAATTTGGGTTTAGGCTATCTTCTATAATATTCATTTTAAAAGATCTTATTTTGTAGATATGGAATAATGAATTGAGTTAGGTATTGTTAAGAGGCCAAATTCTGGCCCTATATGCTTTTATTTTATATTTGGAACTTTGGTTCTCATGATTCGGTGACATTGTGGATTGGGAATTATATATGTACATGAGTTTGAGGGGTGACCAGATTAAGCAGATTTCATTATGGACTTGATTTTATCCTGTATCTCTTTATACCTTATCTATGAATTCAATTTTCTAACCCTCATTTGGAGGGGATGTCATTTCCTTGTTGAGGTAATTTATTCTTGTGATAATTTTTAATCCATCGGTGTTTGTGTTATAGGCATGTCCATTTTTGGTGGTATCTCACATAGAAAAGTATGAGGACTACATTGGTGAGGTTCATGTTGGATTATATTTTCATTGTCATGTTATACACCCTCACTAAAATTCTGTAAGGTGTCCAATTGATTTGGATAACTCAGATTCTATGTGAAATTCTAAATGTGTTGGGGGAGATTATCAGATTTTTTCGAATTACCTTTGATTGTTTTTCTTTCACTGGGATGTGTGGTAGGTTTTTTAGGGTTGAATCTTTGAGGGTCTTATTTTTATGATCTTATGATTATTGTATGTGAGAGATTTTTGAACTTGTTTATGATCATAATTTTTAATCGTGGTCATATACCATATTAGAGATTATGGGATTTGAGGTTCTTTTTGAGACATTATTGGGTTTTTTATGAGGTTCATTTTTATTTTTTCTTGACTTGTGTAATGGAAGGTGTTAGCATTTTCCTTGTTTTCTAGTTTCATTAGTTGATAAGAGAGTTCTCCCCATATTTTTATTGATAGCCCATTATGTTAGGAATTTTTGGTGGTAAAAATTGTAATGATGGGTATAATTTTCACACCATTACCATTATTATAATTATTTTATTCAATTGTTTATTTTTGGTCTTTGAAATGAATTTCAGGTGGACCACCCTTGAAAAATTTATATTTTTGGAATTCAGTGCAAGGAACATGGTAAGCTCAGACAGTTATTCTACCCACGATACAACCATATGAGGGACTGAAAATTCTTGATAAAACCTTTTTTCATGGTTGAAACACATTTATCCTAACCATGTATATAAACCTTGCCTGTTTCTTATTGTATCTAGTGATAGGTTAATAGTTGGTGTATAGTTTGGGTAAACCATGAGGAACCCATGTGTCTCACCCAGTTTCCAAGAAAAAAAATAAAAAAAAAATAAAGTAATTTAAAAAATAAGACCTAAACTACCTCACCCCACTCCCCTATCATACATTATTCATAGGAGGACGATCACTATACGCTTTATGTGTTCCCTATTTCCCTCTATTTATGACACCCCAAGGAGGATGATTTCTTCCCCTCATTTGCATGACCTCTCCTCCTCTCTCACCATAAATTTCACTTTTTCTTCCTTCAAATTTCAAATATTATTCACTCCAGGTTAGAATCTCTCCTCTCATTATTCCTATTATATTTTCTTTCTTGGTTTTATTTCCCCTTATAGCTACATCACCCTATACAAAACCCTAGTTGGTGTTTGACTTCTATTTTTTTTTAAATTCTACGATATTAGGATATGTGTACTTGTTTCTTGGGTATTTATTCTTATATAATCAAGGGTTTCTATGGCATCATGTCAGATTGAGGTAGGTTTCCTCATTTTTTATTATTTTTACTACTAACCATGGACTAATTTGGTTTTATATTAATGTATATGTTTCAAATTAATATATACCATTTGTTGATGTTAATTCACGAAAAGAAAATATATTTCCATGTGGTTTCCATTATATAGCATAGCTTTTTTTTCTTTGTAATATATATATATATTTATATATATATAAAGTTTATTTTATCCAATTTTCACGACAAATGTTTGATAAAATTCCGAATAGTTTTTAAAAGTTTTTTAAGAACATAAAATGGTGTTTTTTATTTTCAATTGGACCATTAAGGATTTCAATTAAACGTTCCATCCGTTGTTTTCAACTACTTAAATAAAAATTGATTCTTTAAAAGGGTTAAAAGATAATAAAAAACTTGTAACTCCATTTTTATTACTTATACACAAATACATAGATATATATTTGGATATAGTTATGTATATATTCATATAAGTATGTGTGAATATCTAAAAAGAGATCAGTGATATCAATTTATATAAATTAATTTGTGTTTAAGGATAAAGAATGATTTGGAAAATCCAATATTAGGGATTGGAAATGGTTTTCTTAAATACCAAACTTTTATTCTAAAATACGAGGCATGATTGAAACCTTAAAAGTAATTGATTTCTTAACATTCTTGTAATTTTTGAATTAAATGGGTCCCCATATAGTTTTCAAATGTTAATTAATTTTTTAATGTTAAAAATGGTGTTTTAAGGGATAACTTTGGAGTTAGATTGATTGTGAAAAATTTCTATTTTTCATAAATCGTACTTATCTTCATTGAAAATGAATATCACATGGGACCCTTGGGTATCGTGTTGGTCATACTAGGATAAGTATGCTAGGAAATGGTACACCATCCCTATCCTTCCAATAGTGCTACAACACTAACTAAACTATATGAATATATTTATTGGTTTCTACTAAGACTTTGGATTTAGCCTCACTAGAAAATAATTCATGGGAATGGTTTTATTTGGTTTTATCATCTTGAGTGAGAGGATCTTATTATAAGGCCTAACCATAGTACCCTTTGGACTGAACATATTTGTTGATATATTTATTTTATATTTATACATTTATTTTAAAGTATTTTTTTTTAATTTTATCCAATAGAAGTGTTTCTTTAAAATAATGTTTCCCTCCCATTGAATTGTTGAAGTGAATGATTTATTAGAAACATATAACCCACAATATTTTAAAAATATACATTCTTTTAAAATGAATGAAAATTATTATTTTATTTCTAAATAAAAACAAATGGGAACAAATTTACTTTAATACATGTATTTCTAATCCTACATGAAATTGTTTTATAATTAAAGGTATAGACTGAGGGGTGTATTACTTGGAATTCCTACTAGGATTTCAAGTTTATACCTATCTAATATTTTAGTTTCTACATTATTTTTTGATTTCTTATGGATAAATTGATTTTGGGACTTAGATGGTTACTCTAAAAATTACATGGAGGAATAGAAGTGTTTAATTTTTATTTCCTTTATCACATTTTCCATGCAGTCCTTTTTAAGTATTTATACAGATGGAGAATAGCTATATTAGCTGGTGGCTGAAGCAAAGAAATCTGGTGAAAACTTTTTGTGCTTATGTGCATTGTATGGGAGGGAGATTGGGGGTGAGCAGAGGAATTTTTTGTTTACAGTTTTTAATTTATTATTTTTTAAATATTTTCATTATAATGGTAGTCTAACATATGGATTAATTGTGATAAAATTTTATTTATATTTCACTCTATATTTGTTTATTATTTAATGGGTGAAATCATTCCCATTTGGTTCACTTTGATGCTTGATACTAGTTTTTAGTCGGTGGGGATCAGGAACACCACTCAAGACTTATGACAGACTAGTTTGGGAATTTTATGGAGGGATAATTTGATCTGTTTTTTGAAATAAATAAATATTTAACTTAATATTATTTTACCACCCTTTTGTTCAAAAAAATTACTGAAACAAGTTTTTCACCAACTTAATCATCATGAATCATAACTAAAATACTTATAAAATTAATTTAAAACATTATAAATCCTTATAAAAAAAAATCTATTTTAGTATTTATAATGATCTTTGAGTGATTAAATTTGAATATGTAATGAATAATTGACACCACCATTATGAAAGTAGTACTAAACAAATAATTGAAGCTAATAACATCCGGTGATGAAAGTAAAATTTAACTAACTAATATATTTGCAATAAAGTTTTATAAATGAATTATATAAAAGTTTTTAGGTTTGAATAATTTTTTTAAATAGTTTATTAAGATAATTATTTTCATTATATAGGATTTTAAAAAGGTTTTTTGGATTTCAAAAATTAAGGTAAGGGTTTTTGCATCTTAATTTTTATTTATTGAGATATGATGCGTATTCACCACTTGTTTATGTTTTTAGGTACATATAGAAGCCATTGATTTATTTTATCATAATTTCTCATTTAATATAATGTATTTAAAAATCTATTTAATTATTTTTATTTCATGGGTTTTCAATTATAAAGATAACAACAATAAAAGGCTTCATTACCTTAAGTTTCAAATCCATGAGATATGTTTGATATTGTGCACCTTGTTTTATTTTATATGGTGTATTCCTAGTCATATTGATTTCATGTATGATAAATATATTTCATTTCATGATATTTGAATTTATATTTTATGACCACCCTCTCATGTTCTTTTGATTCTTTTTTTACCAAATATGTAAGGTATTTTGATAACTGAAATCTATTTTCTTGGGTTATAATGCACCTTTATAAACTTTATTCTTTTATGACTAGTTTACTCTACCATATGATTTAATTTCTTGATAATTTTACTTCCTCTATGGGAAAAATAAATTTTAAATTCAATGGTTTTACCTTCAAATATTTATTTCGCAAAAGGTATGTCATTGTTAATAATAGATATCAACCTATTTAACGATGGTTTATCCTTCATGTTTATATTTTCCTATTCCAACAAATTATCTCATATATATTTAGAAACCCAATTATTTTTTATCTCATGTGACAATCCCATTCCTATTTTCCTCTTTTCAAAAATATGTTTTATGATCCCTTTTTAAAATTTGTGTTTCAATAAAGATATTTTAAATTGTTAAAATGGTTTTCCTTTAATGATTTTTTTATCTCCAACAATAAATTTCCTTGATATAAAAATTATTTATTTGAAAGGATTCATTGTTGAGGGGTTTTAAAAAAAATAAAAGGCTTTAAATTTTACACTTAACCATTTTGAAAAATATGTGTAACTTTATCTATGAAAATGTTAAAAACAATTTTTTTAAAAAAAAACTCTTTTATGAAATCGCTTCTATTTTTCTCTTTATCAAAAAATGATTTATTTCCTTTGAAATTAATTTTCATGAATTAATCTCTAAATTCACTTATAATATTTTTTAGGATTAAGTCATGGAAATCCACTACTTTTTTTGTCTTTCCTAACCATCTACTTTGTATAAATATGTTTTTTCTTCCAATGACTTTCCTCTACAAATATTATATATTTCCTTCCTTTGATTGAAGGTTGTTCACCTAGATTCCAAGCATTTATTGATTGGGGAAATTATTAACCGATCCATATACCTTTTATCTATATGGTATAAATATGATATACCTTCTCATGATAATTAAAGGTTAATTACCGAAAAAGTTACTAAATATCATCGAATACCCATATATTTTATATGGGTTTATCATATTATGATTATTAATGTAATTATGAATGATTTATTTATGTGATTCCATTTTAAAAGGATATGGAACCCTTTTTATTTACATGGGATTTTGATGATATGTTGAATGTTTGATTTTATGTGAAACACATATGTATGGATGATTGATAGATGAGGTATTATATGAATCTCAAATAATTAGAAGTTTAAATATGATGAGATTTGTATACATAAGTGAAATAAAGATTTCCCACCAATCCTGAGTGTGATTAGTGACTCAAGAAGGCAGGGATGCAAGTAGTGACTTACGAAGCTGATGATTCCCTATGTTTATGTTTTTTCAATGATCATTAATATGATATGTTATAAGTGAATATTATATTTACATGTTATATTTCTATGATTATACTACCAGGATCATATTTAATATCTCATGATTCCCCACTCTTTTCTCATGGTATATGTTTTTTTCATTTGAGATTACATGTCATTCTATCATGAATTTTAGAAAAATATTATTCTTCAATGTTATTTTTAGTAAGATATTTATTTCATGCTCATGTTTTCTCATATGATTGTGATTTAATATTTGATGACACATTGATGAGCTTTTCTATTATAATGAATTTGATCTCACTTATTTCTTATGTGTCTATTCCGAGGTTATGAAGATGATTATAACTTATTGGATGTATAGAAGGAAGTTTAGTGACACTCAAATATGAATAAATGTTAATAAGTGTTATAGAATAAGTTTCTTATGTTTCTAGTCCTTAAATACACTAAACATTTTTTTCTTAGGATGGGGAGATGTAATTTTTAAATTAGGGAAATAATTTAAATTAATGATATATTTATATTGGTCAATATTGCTTAGTATCAAATCCTATGTGTATTATATGTGATTTTAGCACCAGATATAGTAGTGCTGGTCTAGGGTGCCTAAAGAATGAGCTAAAAATCTATCTCATATTCCTCTAGTGAGGTAATCCAACCATTATATTCATTAATATTATAAAATATTTTATTAATATTCATTATATTTCCTAGTAATATATTAATTATAAAAATAAAGGTTTATTGTATTTAGAGACTATATACATAATCAACACATTTTATGAAACATCTTCAACATCTCCCACAAATTTCTTCCCACATATTACACTTCTTAGACATAACCCACTTTAAACCATTCTTCATAACACGGGGAAATGAAAAAATAATTAAGGGTGATCCCAAATTCTCAATAAGGGTAAACATAGGAGATATCAATCAATGATCATAAATTATTATAATTAAAATGTTAGGATAACAATATTAAAACATAATAATATCATACCCAATCAATCTAATATCATTAATCATGAATCATGGCATTATTTGTTTCTTCATAAAAATACATAATTCATAAAATTGGGGAATCATAAATAATCAATCACATTCCATGATATAATTTCATAAGAATCAAAAATAAGTTTTTAAAATATTCATAAGCATAAAAAATTATTTCCTAATTCAAGGATCACTTCCAATAATATTATAGTGGATAAATTAACCAAATGGATTGGGTTCACTCACCAACCCCTTTTCATCCTTTGAATGAGTTCAATCTCCATCATCTTTTCATTTTTGAAATAGTTTCACTCACTATTCCATTATTTCCTTTGTTAGGGATCACTCTTAATTCTATCATAGTGGATAAATTCCATTACTAAAATTGGTTCACTCCCTATTATGGTTTATATTATCTCATAAGATATCACTATATACTCAATGAATATTAGGGCTATATAATTTTATAACCAACTATCACATAATGAAAACCATCCATTTTGTGCCACAAGATCATAAAATATTCATCAATTCATTATATGATAACCCATGAAATGAAATGGTTTTTATATAAATTCAATCATTTAAACACATCATAACCCATTTTAAGAAATATGTTTTATGAATATTTCATCATAAATTAATTAACCCATGGGTAAGAACCGAGTTTCATAGAATCATCCTTAAATCATCATCATAATAATCCTTCCAAACAAATAAAGTTTATTTTATCATAATATAATCTCCACAGTGAATCATAACAATACATAAATTATGTTAAAATAGATGAAAAATACATATAAAAGAGAAATTGAACATTTCATTGAAAATTGGGAAAATATTCTTTTCATTCATTAACATTAAAAACTACAAATTAAAAGATTATTGAGAAAAATATTTTCTTTGAAATAAACATGGAAACTTATAGAAAAATATTCCATGAATATAATAGTAATTATAGTGGTAAAACAATTCATTTGGTAAACATTAATGCAATTATTCCTTTCACAATTTTTGAAAAAATTCATAATAAGCAGTTCAAAAAACATTATAAAAATACTTTTTTGAAATTTTGAAAGGAAATAAAAATATGGTTAAAAGTGGATTTAAAAAATAATTGGATCATATGAAAGAAAATTATTTAAGAGATTTTAATGAACATGGACATGGAATAAAAATTTCATCCACCAAAGAGGAAATAGGGTCGGTATTTCTTAAAACTATTTTATCCATCATTTTAAGTACCAAAGAGAGAAAAATGGTAATATTACTTGAAAATTTCAGGAGTAACTTGATGAGAATATAATATATTAGTTTAAAAGTATAATATCTATATAATTCCCCTAAATGGAAATTTATCAAAAATAATTTTAAAAATAAATGAGATTGTAACATAAACCCTTACCTTAAGTCTCATACTAATTTTTATGCATTAAAACCTCATTTATAATAAATATATATTTATTATAAATATATTCAATAAAAATATTTATATATAAATTACTATTTATTACTCTTTTATAATTTTTAATTAACCTTTTATTAATAATTTCTTCATTAAAATGAACATTCACGTGAAAATTTGTCATTTTCCATGCATGTTTCAGTTTGATGGCTTTGGTCCTTACACCGTTATCATGGTTTTATCATCTCAAAAACCATTATCCATTCATAAGTATCATATTCATCCATTATATATAATTTTATATTAATTCAGATAAATTAGTGTTGAAAAATGACTTACACCACTTTTTGGAGACGATAGTTCGTACACACACACAAGTGATTTTCCACTTTTTTGATAGATGGAATGAAAGAAAGGTAAATAATAATTCACCTTTTCATAACATAAATTATATCATAAATATAATATATATATATATATATTAAATATATCCTTATGACCATCCATGTAAAGATGAAATGAAAAAAGAATCACATCGCTTTTTGGAGGTGATAGTCTACTCGTATGCACAAGCGATATTACCATTTTCAAAAAGATGGGACAAAGATAGAAAATGGATATAAAATTAAAATGAAAAAGCTCATTATATGAAATATATTGACTCTATTATTTTATGTTTGTAATATAACATTGAGAGGATGTTTTAGAATAGAGAAACATGGAAAATATTGGTAAGAACATATACCTTATTTTCGGTTATCCTTCATTGAGATGCACATTAAGGATTTTTTGGATCAGTATTTAAGGAAGATAAACATTTTAGGGTTATTGATGAGGATTTTTTGAGATTATTTATTTAAATATATTGGTTGATCTAATGGGATCATGTGGTGTGGATAATAGAGGATAGTAGGTTCCCTTTTATAAGTGAGGTGGGTGCAAAACTTCAAAATACTTAAAACTTTATTATAAATTATATATATTACTCAAGTCAAGTGACTAAAAAATGATAAATATTTTAATATAATAAGAATATGTTTGAAATAAAATTATAAAATCAATTTTAATAAAGTGTTTTATGATATTGTTAACCATATATCTCAAGCTAATCCCTCATTTAACCATTTTGACCCATATATTGGCAACAAGATTTTTACCATGGTAACTATTCATTATGGATAAAAATTAAGTTGAAAATATATTAATTAAAATGATTAAAAGTATAGAATGAATTTTATAAGATTCAACTTCTATAATTGGTTGAAATTCATTTTAAAATTAGTTTACAAAATTCAATAAAACTCATTTGTAGAAAAATGCATTTTTAAATATATAACTAGATTTATTCTTATTACTTTACTAGTAAAAACCATTATATGAATGTTAAATTAGATTTTGAATATATTATATTGAAATTTCATTAAAATAATTTATAAATATTAATTAATTTAATTAATTTATTTAAATTCACATCGTACACATGAAAATATTTTTTCATAAAAACCTTACTTTTTTACTTTCAAATGTTTTTATTTTTATTTAAGAAAATTGATAACCTATGAACTAATTTTATAAAAATATAATTAATATTTTTTTCATAATATTTTTTTCCTTATTTATACATTCAAAATCTAATGTTTAGGTGGTAATAGTAAAATTTAATAATAATATTTTAATAGTATATTGTAGTTCATTTAAACTTGTTGTTGCTTGTAAACCAAGCTATCAATGAAAAAAATTATTTAATAATAAATATATCATAAATTCCAAAGGTGTTACATTAAACCCCCTTATAATAATTTCACCTTCAAAATTATCTAACTTCAATATAAAAAACTATGGTTATTTTTTCCTCATCAGATCCTTGGGTTCCCACATAGCTTTATCAAATTTATGGTTTCACCAGAAAACTTTGACTAGGTGAGTGGTCTTGATTCAAAACACACTCTCTATTTGATATATAATCTACTCTGGTTGTTCGTCATAAAATATATCCTTATCTAGTGGTATGAACTATTATTTTAGTATATGTGAGGGATCAGGTATATACTTCCTTAGGTCATATACATGGAATAAATTATGGAGGTGAGAGATATTCAATAGAAGCACCAGGAGATCAGAACATATCTCTATATAATAAATAATTTCAAAGGCATAGATATATCTAGGAATCATATTTCCATTATTTTAAAATCTTATAACATTCTTCCAAAGACACATTCATAGAAATACCTTATCACAAATTCAAACTCTAGATATCATTGATGGTTTTCAACATAAACTTTTTTCCGACACTGAACTACACTCATGTATCATAGAATGAATCTAACCTTCTCTAGTATTTCCTCAAATAGGTCAATTCTTGATACCTTTAATTATCTAACTTTATCCCAACACATTGGAGTTATAACCATACTTTCATATAGGGATTCAAAATGATCCATCTTAATTCTTGAGTGAAATCTGTTACTGTATAGAAACTCAACTAGAGAAAGGTGTTGATCCTAACTAAATTTTAAATAAAAATAATATTCTCTAAAAGAATTGGGGTTTAAATAGTCCTCTTAGACTGATCATATTTTAAGGATGATATGTAGTTTTATTTTCCAACTCTTTATTCAATGATTGCTGAAGACTTATTTATAACATTGGGGTAATATTCACATCCGAACTAGATACAATAGAATGTGATACTCAAATAAAACTTATCATTTAATGTATATCCTAAAAGATGATCAATAGAAAAATCTTCCTTGATTGCAATGAAATGTGATAACTTCATAAGGAGATCAACTAAAACCTAAATAATATTATGAACTTTATATGTTTTAGGGTGTCTGATGATGATGCACATGGTGATGTTTTCCCATTTAAATTCTACTATGGGTAATGGTTGTAATATTCCTTTATAATTTTTTCTCTTAGCCTTAACATTATGACATTACATGCATCAATGTTCATACTAAAAATAACCATTTTTATGTTTTCCCACCAAAAATATTCTTTCAGATCTCTATACATCTTTGTCCTTTTACGATGAATAAAGAATGATAAATTATGAGATTCATCAAATAACTCCCCATTAAAATATAATATTAAATAGACACATAATCAATTCCTAAATTTTATCATTCCATCAAAATCATGGTTGAACTCTGGAACATTCTTTTCCTTCTTCTATAGTACCAAATCTTCATTTTTAACCTCTTTAATACTCACATATATGGATGGTTGAAAATTCATCCAAGAAAGATATGATATTCCCCATTTCCACATGATTTTAAGATGTATATTTTTCAAATGCACAAGTATTAGATGTCTTTCAATCCTCATTATGAAAAAATGAGCATGATATTTTTGACTCAGATCATCAATATCCTTATTCGCCTTCCTAGGTTGGTATTGTACCGAGCATTCAGAAACTTTAATCAACTAAAACCATATAATTTGGAACATATTCAACTCTTTATATTTTAATAAACATTTCATGATTTTATTATCATTATATATATCACATATTTCACTATAAAGATAATGCCTCCATATTTTCAATGAAAAAAATAATCATTTCAAAATCCAAATCCGGAGTCAGGTAATTTTCTAATTAATTTTCAATTAGAATTATGTATAAGCTATCACCAAATCATTCTATATGAGGAAACATACCATTCCATTATTTTATGTGTCACTATAAATTTTTCATGACCATATTTATACAAATGGTTGTGTTTGTTATACCATCTTTCTTGACCCTCAATTAATGATATCTAGAATTAAGGTCAATCTTGGAAAAGTATTGAGCTCTCTATAGTGGATAAAAAAGTAATCAATATGGGGTAGAGGGTAAATAATTATTCTTAATATTTATCTTTTTAATTTTTATATAATTAATGAAAATAAACATTAACCTATTATTATTCATAACAAAAAAGAATAGGTGTATCCCCTAGTGACACAGTTGGTCATATGAATACCTTATCAATATTCTTATGGTTTTGAATTATTATTTCTTATAACTCACTCATGTAAATCATATAAAGATTATTTTAAATAGGTGTATCACTAGATATAATTTCTATTAAAAACTCAACTTCATGATTTTAGGGAACACTAGGTGAGACTTCAATAAATACATCAGCATATTTCCAAAAAATAGGAATATATTTTATGTTCAGTTTCTCCCCAAAAGTTTGAGATAAATATGCCTTAATAATATGTATTAAGTCCCATACAATATAAGTAATTTACATTGGAAGTTATTATTCATCATCACACTGAAATATTATCATAAGTTGATTCATAATATAAAATGATACTTCCCTTCCTTGGAAATTGATATGGGATCTATACAAAGAGAGATAACCAATGCACAAAATCACATAAAATTCATCTAAATGATGAATAATAATAACTTCATAGGGAACATTTATACAAAATTCAAAATGAAATTTCGAACTATGGAGTATAGGATAAGTGTGCATTAACCTTCATGATCTACTTAAATGATTGACATAAGATAGACCTTCCTTGGACTAAGAGTTAGACCTTAGATTAGGGAAATAAATCAGATAATTCACTAGTTCCCCACACATAAGGAATTGAATTATCATTAGTACCTTAGTATGAGATTCATTTCCCTCCATTGAACTCTTAGTTTTCCTTGGAAATTAGTATATTTATTTCATTCTTTTCCATTTATAAAACATCTTCTAGTTCCTTTAAGACATTTACCTAGGTTATTAATCTGAAATTATTCAAATTTAGGAAGATGAATCTTTTACCCTTCATGGTATTTATAATTTGATTAGAAATAATCACAAGGTTTCACATTCTATCTCCCATTTCATTTTTGTTTCTCATGAGGATGGTCGTTGTATTAGTTTTCATATTCTTTGTTCACACTTTATGTTCATCACATATCACTATAGAATATCATATTTTTTAATATATTTTATCCTCCAATTCATCTTAATGGTTCATGAAAAGAATGATAATTAACCAAACATATCCCTAAAGAGTGTCTTGCTAGGTGTGCAGTCTAAGGACCACTTATCATACACCAAGTGAAGATCATGTTTACAATCAACCAAACTTCCTTAGTGTGTTTAAACCTAGGTGTATCTATAACACAACCACATAATTTTTTTATTTTCCATGTAGGGCTTTAATTACTAGGAAACCACACAATCTCTACTTTACTAAAAATTTAGGATATTATCCTATAGTTAGACTTATCCCAAATTGTTTCAAAAAATTTCTCTAAACATAACATAAAAAAATAACTAAAACATTAGCTAATACCAACTTATGTTACCCAAGCATTACATAAATAAATATTACATCATTTTGGATGAATAATTAATACATGTAACAGCAATACATGCTCAAAACCATAAATTTTTAGTGTTTTTGGAGATTGGAAACGTAATCATCTTATTTCAAGAAAGATATTCAATATATCCCACAATGTTCTTCTTAAATGTAATACTTCTTAAACATACCCTACATAAAACCATTCTTTGTAACCTGTGGAAATGAAAACATAAGAAATATTGAGCTTAAATTCTTAGTATGGATAAAAATAGAAGATATAAATCAATGATAATATGCGAGTCTAATCATAAGTGTACAAGAACATGATCATAACATAATAATGTCATATATAACCATTCAGATATATTTAATCATTAATAATGGATGAATGTTTGGTTATAAAAAAATATGTAATTCGTAGGAGTGCATAATCATCAATAATTAATCATGAGAAATTAGAACATATCATAAGAAAAAGAAATAAATTTTTGGAATAAAAATAGGCATATAAAATTATTTTACTAATCAAGGATCACTTCCAAGACTATCGTAGTTGACAAATTATCATAATGAATTGGATTAAATCCTTATCTACTTTTAATTCTTGGAATAGTTTTAGTCCCCATCCTCTTTTCATTCATGGAATGGGTTCACTCCCCATTTCACCATTTACTCTGTCAAGGTTCACTCCCAAGACTATCATATTTTAAATAGTACCTTATTTAATTGGGTTCACTCCCTATTCTAGACTATATTATCTCATAAGATATCATTTTATACCCAATTCATTAGAGGAGTATATAATTCCAATCCATCTCATCACATATTTAAAACCATTCATATGTGAAAAAAAAGATCATAAAATATTCCTAAATTCATCATATATTAACTCATGGAAATAAAATGAGTTTTATAAACATTTTATTATTTCATCATAGGATAACCCATGGAAAGAAACATGTTTTATTAATATTTTACCATAAATTAATTGACCCATGGGATAGAAATGAGTTTCATAGAATTATCCTTAAATAATAATAATAATAATCCAATAAGAGAAATAAAGTGGTCAGAATCATAATATCTTGTCACATTCTAACTTTTTTCATCCCTCCTTTGGACACCCAAGATGGTGCCTGGCATATCAGAGGTGCGTTATTGATTTCTCAGGTTGGAGACAAGGTTTTTTGTATCAAATTATAACTGGTGGGAACAATTTTTGAAAAAAAAATGTTTTAATAAAAAAACTAACCCAAAATGGGAATGACCCATCCATTCATTAGATGTACATGGAAGAATAAAAGAATCATTTATATATAAAAGAAATTAAATGGAACTAAACATAAAAAAACTAACTAATTCCCAAGCTCACCCCCAATACACCCCCTAAAAAGAAAAGAATTATCACCTCCAGTTCTCCCCAGGACCCACATTGATATAACTACCTTTAATTTGTATAAATTAGTAATTTCCTACATGGAAAATACAATAAAAGAAACTAAAAAAGTATAATAAAAAAACATACCTTCCTATGACTTTATAAGTAATTATCCAAAAATAAACACTCAAAGAGATGAAAATTGAAAAGGAATACCTAAAACTGAAAGATAAGGATAGGCATAAGAAACTAATCTCAATAGGCATTCCAAGTAAAAAACATAACCCATGTAAAGGATTTAAATTTAGGGTGATTATTATGATAGTTTGAAAACACATTATTAAATATAGATTTTTCATTTCATTTTATATAAAAATCAATATAAATTTTGTAAACATTTATTACATTTACCTTTTATTTAATTTAAAAGAAAATAATCTTTTTGAAATTCATATCGATCCAAAGCCCCTTTTTTATGAATCATCCATTTTAAATTTTTTTGAGTAAGATTATCATACACATTAAAATAACATTTTACAAGAATATAAAGTGAGTAAAAATGAATAATAATAGACTATAAATAATATTTAGTACAATGTAAAGAAAATTGAAGAACATATATAAAATAAACTAAAATAAATATCATGGGGAGACACCCCAAGGGCCTCTAAGGCTAGGGGAAACCTAGAACTAACATCACTTAGTAGGGAAACCCTCAATTAGTAGAAATTGTATGAAATCACTAGATAGTGTAATTAGAATCACATTTTGTTCACTAGGAATATCTAGTGGAATGGGAAACCATCCCGAACTAGGCACTCCGACTCAAGCACCTAGTTTCCCAAAATATTTGAGCCATACGAGTAACAAAAATCACACAACAAGAAAGTAAAACATCATTAAATAGTTCCATAGATTCCATAACCATATAAAATCATTAAGACACCCAAGGAAAATTAAAATCACACATACAGACATTTAGAAGCGAGTTTCAAACAACACCTGATGGTTTTTAGTCAAATAAAAAAATGGTTTTAAACATTTATTTAAAAAGTTATAATTGGTAATTATAATTTAATTTAGAAATCCTCTTAAATACCTATTCAAAAAATCATGCATGAGTCTCACATTTAAATACCAAACTTTCTCCTCTTTACTGTTAGACTCATATACAATTATATATATATATATATATTCATATACTTTAAATTTCATGAATTCATATATTCTCATATGAATTTATAGATACACACGTATATATACACACACCCATGTATATGGGTATAAAAATATAACAAGTCAATTTTTTTCCAACCATAGAATTTTAATTTAAAACTAGTAGTGAATAATCCATTGATATATATTATTTCAGTAATTACTTGGTAAAATAATTTTTTTATTTAAAATATCACTTTAAATATTCAAAATAACTTTATAAAAACAACATAAATCATTTACAAGGCCCCTTCAAGATTTTATCACAACAAGTCATGAATAGTTTATTTTAAAAAATATTTAATTAGAATTAAAATCAAGGAAAGAATAATTTTACTTTCAAAAATAATTATATATATTTAATTCTTTCAATTTATAACAAAAAAATGTAAAACAGGCACTAGAAAGTAAGGTTACTAAATTTATTTCCCTAAAACATGGGGCAACCTACCTAGAACTCACTATGTTTGAAGACGAAAGTAAAATTACAACTCTAAGAGGTAAGATACCCTAAATAATAAAAATAAAACTAAAAATAACAAAATAAAAAATTGAAATTCATCCATATATTAAGAGAGGATGAAACTCTATCTTAATTTGATGGAGAACTCAACACTTTCAACAGATATGACTAGAACTGGCCTTAATCAAACCACAGAAACCCTAGGAACCAATGAAAAACCTAAATAACCCGCAAAATAAGTTTATGTTTTGATAAATGATAATGAATAGGAATGAGAGAGAATTAAAATCAAGAAGAAGGGAAGGAGGAAGTGAGAGGAAGCCTTACCACAAATATCTAATCTATAATCACAGAGAAACTACCTTGATCTGATGAGAGGGGAGAGTGGGAAAAGAGATAGGAGGGAACAAATATTTCATGGGTGTGTGTGAAAAAAATTAAGGGGTGGGCATAGAAATTAGATAAGGTAAAATCGAAGATAAAAAAACGAATAATGAAAAAAAACATTTTTATTAAAGACTGAGAATCACACATGGTTGGGTTGCATGACTTTCCAAACCTACACTTCTACTAGAAGGTCTGTGGAACAATAAATGGTTAGGAAACATAGTTTATGAATCCATGTTCCAACAATGTAGTTTGATATGTCAAATTAAATATACACTCACATGGTCTATGCACGGTTTCTAATAACCGTGCATTAACTATGATTCTATGAAAAAACTCTTAAATTTCAAAATTTTAATACAACCGAGACCAAAAATTGGGAAAAAAATTATATAATTAATTAAAAATAAAAAAGAAATAGATCAGGTTTGGTTTGAAAAATTATCTCCATTATAATGCCTTTTCCCCTATAAAGTTTCAACTAGCTCAAAATACCAATGTAAGAGAGAAGATCAAACCTCTTTAATTAAATCATGATTCTCTAAAAACCACATAAACCCATGGCCACACCAAGACATAACATATTACACTATCCAAAAATGAAACAATATCATCTCCAAAACTTAGCTCAACTCATGAGGAACTTCTATAATCAAGGCTTAAAGACTCCCTCATATACTCCCAGGGCATGTTAGTCACTCAAATCGAAAAAATACTTGTAAATAAAGAAGACACAAAGACCTCGAATCACAATTAAAATCCAAAATAGAAACCAAAACACTTAAGAGATGAATAAGTAATATCAATACTGATAAATGAAATCCCCACCATAAATACTCTACTAGAAAAAAGGGGAAATGTAACCAAAAGACACCATCGAGAAAACACTTTGAATAAGAAAGGACCTAGACTAAGGGAACACAACTAAATTGATCAAACAAAAACTATTCAGAATTTCCATCATCCAAAATATATATGACTTCAAAATATCAGGACTAAAATCACCTCAAACCAAGATAACCGAGGGAAGATGAATGAGAGAGGATAAGGTACAACCAAAATTCCCTGAAATAAAACATTCTTGAGAAAAATTAGTGGATACTAGAATTATAATAGAAGTGGAAGAGAAAGAAACTTAGGGTATCACATCCAGAACACCACAACTATAGTGACCCAACCCCAGTAATCATAGAGCTGGTGTTGTGGTACCATTACAATGTCATAAGATTCATGTAAATCACATCCTAAAGCACTAAATAGTTTATTATTCTTGGTAAATTAGATATATACCTGAGTCATATATTCCAAATGAATAAAAAAATTAAAATACGTTTTTTCTTTCATTTATAAAAAATTTATTCCATCTAGTGTATCCTTGCATATCATTTTTAGTACACTTTAGGGAATATTAGGGAAATGAAACATAATATGATTGAGCATGAATGCTCATTAAGGGTAAGTAATGTGGAGGTAATAATGAATCAATGAGAATAATAATTATGGAATGGTAAATAACTCAACACACATTCAATTTCATCAATAAACTAAGAAGGAAGTCTGTAAACAATATGGAACATTAAATAACTGGAAACACATACCATTTAAATAACTAGATAAGGAATAATCAATAAGGAATTTTCAGAAAATGAAAAACCCTAACATTAAATCAATAAACTGATAATGAAATGAATCCATATATTTTTTCTTTGTGAAAATCTCATGGATAATAAATACTGAATCAAAATAAATGCAATGATTAATTATTGGACATCATGTACGAGGCACTTGAAAACCTATACTGTCAAAAACTTTCACAACATAGTTTAAAACTATATATATAAATATATTTCATTTTCAAAACTAATTTTTCTCATGATAACCATTTAATGCATAGAGGGGCTATATAAAGTATGATCCCTATCCCTCACTTATTGTCCAAATCATTCCTCACATCAAGTAATCGATTTAATTAACAAGCAATATGCCTTATAAAATATAAATATTGAATAAGGAGTATAAATTTATCAATATTTACCTAGATAATCAAATAAATATCAATTTAAACACCGTATATAAAAATGATATATGGATTAGGCAATAAACATAACCATGATAAATGATTTGGATAATTTGGTGAAATTAAATGTCTAATGATCATTGGAAATTAAATATTTCAAGGGGACTAAAAAAGGAATCAAGGAAGTGAATTCTAATACTATTCATTAAAAAATCAATCATAAACCATCAAGATAAAGAAAAATTATTTTTTCAATACAACATATCCTAAGTGAAGTAAAAAATAAATGGTTATTCTTGGTGATGAATAGAAATACAATAAAAAGTTATTTTAAAAACATTCTTGTGGAAAATATATTTTTATTTTGAATAACATTTTTGAAATCATTTCATTTAAAGATAAATTTTGAAAATATTTTATTTAAAAAGTATCCTTTTAAACTTATAATGGAATATTTGAAGAAATGATGGTAGGTAAATCCATACATGTCATACAAGGTAAAAATAACATTCCTTTAACATGGTAAAATTATTAGAAAAATGCCTTGTTGGGAAAGAGTGTATAAAATTACTTTGAAAAAAAAATTAAAAGAGAAAAATGGTAAAAATTTCTTTAATAATTCATTTTTAAAATCTTACAAACATTTTTGAAAACATTTTAATAAAACATGGTTTTTAGAAGAAAACATGTTCTCCGACTGAAGAGAAAAATGAAGTGTGGTTTTCTTAAAAACATTTCTGAAAACATTTTGAGTACAAAAGAGTGGAAAAAAGGTTTATATTTCTTGAAAAATTTCACTAATAACCATAGGATAAAAATTAAAGGGTTTATTAAATAATTTTAAGATAATTTCATTTAATGGAAATTCAAGTGTAAAGAGTCCCAAACAAAATGAGACTGTGAAGTAAACCTTTGAAAAGAACATAACATTGAAGTGAGAATAAATAAATTAATAGATTATATGTTTCAACTATAAATCCACATAAACTAAATGGAAATAAAATAATATATATTAAAATTTCATTACACACATAATCTTATAATGTTAATGACAATTAGGATGTAATATAACTTAATTAAAAGGACATGGGTTATGAAATTCTTTCTCACTTGGTAACTTTTAATTCAAATCCCCTTAGAAGAAATAATTCAAATTGAATTTAAAAATAATATGAAGATAAAATAATTAATTATATAATATTTCAAAATGATTAGTAGATACACCACAAAAAATAAGTTAGTGGTTAACATGACATTTATCTAATTGATGTAAAAAGTGAGATGAAAATCCCTTTCCACCTGGTAACTTTTGAATTTGTAAGATAAATGGAAGAAGTAATGTCAAATGAAACTTTAAATTCCTTGAAGATAAAAATATTCATGATATTAAATTCAATAATTGTAGTATATACACCTCAAAAAATAAATAAGTTGTGAAATTGGAGTATGACTCATAGAAGGAAAAGTGAGACAACAATATCTTACCTTGGATTTCCTTTCAGGTGAACATCCTTTAACTTCCTGTATAATGGTTTTATAAATGTAACTAAATTATAACATAACCATAATCATATTTATAATTTAATATATTATCTTCTTATAATATATCATTAGCATTTTGTTAATAATGTTTCATTATTTTCACAAATTTAGTTGTTAATTGCCTTGTTTTTTGCGTATGTTTTGACTTGTTATTTGTTGTTCATATTAGATATTTATTTAATAATATCTACATTTTAAACCATGATTTAAATATCATATATATATATATTATGTTTATATTTATTTATAATAATATATAATTAAATGCACCATTCATGGAGATAGTTGGTCGTACAAACGTATGAATGCTACTTCCATTTCATTGCCATATTTAAAAGAATGAAAAGTAAATGATAAATATATGTATATTATAATTACATTAAAATATTTATTTCATATATTTCACCAACTTTTATTAAAAACATTCTGTACACATTCCTTGTATAGTGTGAAAAAATCACATTGCTTTTAGGAGGGGGTAATCCACACGTCCATAAACAATGTTATCTTATTTACAAAAAAATAAAAAACATGAAGGTATGTGTTAAATAACAATAAAATAACTATTATTAAAAGATAAATATCATATATATCATATGAAAAATGAATTTATATCATAATTATCAACTATTTGATGTGGTAAAGGAAAAATGAACAATATTGTTCCGTGATGCGGTAGTCCTCCGTACACACGAATGGTAGTTTCATTACCCATTTGATGGAAGTGTGTGTGTGTGTATAGGTAGAACCATTAACATAACAACATATAAATACATATACGATACTTATGTTATTATATAATAATGTAATAAGGATACTTAAAGGAGTGGATAAAGGAATAAAACTAAAGTGACTATTGAATAATATTACTTCTTATTCAGGTAATACCATTTGTTCTTTCCAAAATACTTCCTTGGTTTTATTTATGCCCAAATTTAGGATTATAATATGAAGGTAAGGATTTTGTGATATTATTTGAGTAGAGTTTGGGAGATCCAAATTGATTTATAGTTGTGAATAAGTGGGACGGGTGAGTGCCTTTTTATAGTGGAGGAGTGGTATTCTTATAAATTTTTGAAAACATAATTCCACCCACATTTTTCCAATTTAGTGTGGCTCCAATAATGAACTAAATTTTATCTAATAGAGGATAGGGTATAAATATGAACATCGAATTTATTTTTTACAATTTTCTAGGTCATTTTGGGCCTCAAGTTTAAGGTTTAGTTCTTTGTTAAGTAAATTTTTCTTTTAATTGATGTAAATAGTTTTAATCACTTTCACTAATTGTTTTTTTTTTCAAATATAAGTTTACCTTATTATATATTATAAATTATTATGATTAAAAATATGGAATCTATTTTTTCCAAATTCCAAACACACAAGTGTCAAAAATCAATTTAAAATTAATCTCACAGATGGAATGAGATAACATGTTTTTAAAGTAATAATGTTCAAAATTATGCGAAAAAATTGAAAAAAATATAATTAATTTTAAAAAAAAATATAATTTAACAATATAAATAAATTAGAAAAAATGTAGTTTTCAATTAAAATTCAATATTTTTAACCATTCCTAAAAAATGAATCTTCACAAAAAAATACAAAAAAATCACCCTTAGATAATTTTTATGTTTATATTTAAAAAATTAAGTTTATTTCAACATATATAATTTATAAAATCTCCAATTTTTTTTAAATAAGCTTCAAGTTCAAAAGGCGATAAAATTTCATTTATAAAAAATATTTCTTTTCATGAATAAAATTTGGTTTGTTGTTATTTTATGAATATAAAATATATTGTATGAATGCAAAAAATATTAGATGGAATATATAACATATAGATTTAATTAATATAATTCACTAATATTAATTAATTTAATTTATCTGGATAAAATAAATTTGTGTGCATAAAAACATTTCTTTTATTTTCAATTGGGTTTTATATTAATTTATAATTAATTGGTAACCTATGAATTCATTTTGTATTTTTATAAATTAAAAATTTTTATATGTTAGTCAGTATTACTCATAACCACTAATTTAATGGCTAAATTATATCTTGTTATATTAAGTAATGGTATTTTAATAATATATTGTTGTTCGGTAAAACTCGGTCTTGAGTGTAACACAAGCTATCAAAGAAATTAATTATTGCACGTGACACAAGCTAACTTGGTGTTTCATGCACTACAAGATATAAAATATATTAATTTTATTTAAAATATTAAATATTTAATAAATTATAAAGAGGATATACTCTATTCTATGTTTGGTGTTTCATGTTATATACGCCATCGAATAAAAGTTACTCTTTTAGAATTTTCAGGGTGTTACATTCTTTCCACCATAAATAAATTATGTCCTAGAAATTTAAACTTTATCTTGGTAATCTAGGGTTTGATATTTAAAAATTACATTGTTTAAAAATAGACATTGTAAAATATTTTATAAAATATAATATTAACAAGAGAGAATGGTAAGTATAAAGGTTACATGGAATAAAATATAAATAGGTTTCTATGTGGGAGAACATTAGTGGAAAGTGAAAATATGGACTTGGTGGAAAATCTTAAATAATTATAGGGAGTAACTGAGGTCTTAGATTAAAAACAAGTGAATGATCTATGGAAATATAAGGGTCTCAAAGTCATAAATATGTGAGGATTTAAAATACCATCAGTTCAAAAAAATTATTGTAGTAGGAAACCATTTTTTTTAAGATACTTTTCATAATGACGAGGACTTATTTTATTGACCAAGAATATATGGAAATATACATACTTGATATATTTATATAAAAGAAATTTCATCCTTTGTTTGTGCTTCTGTAAATTACCAATTCATCCATTAATTTATGAAATGAACATACACAAATTAACTTTGAAGCCTGAAGCACTAAAATAAACTTTTAATGGATCTTAAGGCCCATAAAAAAATAACAAGCCTAACTATTAGTCTCTAACTATTCTCTAGAGTCAATATGGTTAATAAATTACTCTATAAACCTAAAAAGTATCACTATTGATTCATCATTCATATTTATTCATCAAATTATTTAATTAAAAATATTGACATATTAACCAAGAAATTGTGTATGTTAGTGGTTTGAATTAATCCCTTATCATCCTTCAGTCATGGGTTCAAGTCCCATGTCCTTGTCGAACATGATGGGTTGTCACCCGAAATATAGGTTATCCTTTTTTGAAACCATATTAATATAATTTCAAAAATAAATATGGTGGAAATACTTGAAATTTAATCATTAAATATCATTTTAACTAATAATTTCAATACAACCTCAATATATTAATACTTCAACCATTTTATTTACACAAAGTTTCTTCAATGGTTTAATGTTTATTATAGGTTATTCATTTTCATTATCTATTAAAATACATATCAATGGGTTTTAAATAAAATGTGAATTATGCTAAGTGTATTCTTTGAGAGTGTCAAAATAGGTGCACAATAAGGCCCGTTGTAGTCAGGCCCAATACAACTTTTCAGAGTTGTTACCCCTAGGTACATCTATTCCAAAACCATTTCCACTTGTAGAAATTATACATGGTTGTATTCCTTGTATGAACCACATAATCTATACCATACCAAAATTCTAGAATGTTCTTATATACATATTCTCAAATTTTAACTTAGGAATATGTTTTCTAATAAATGTTTTCCTACATCTTATTCCCAAGGTTTCTAATAAACCTACCCTAATTCCAATTCTTGAGACCTGACCCTAGAAATCTCAGATCTAGTGTCTAATACCATTATATTGGCATAAGGTACAAGTAAATCATGTCCCAAATGACCAAATAATTTAGTATTATTGGTAAACTAGAAACATACATGCATCTTGTATTAATAATAAATACACAAATTACAACATAATTTTTTTCTTTCATGGATAAAAATATTATTCCATCTAGTGTATCCTTAATTATCTTTCTTATTACACTTTAGGGAATCCTGGGGAAAGGAAAAAAATTATGAGTTAAAAATATCATTAAGGGTAAGTAAAACAAAAATAATAATGAATCAATGAGAATAATAATTATGAAATGGTAAATAACTTAGTACACAAGCCATGTAATAAATGAACTAGGAAGGAAGTGCATAAACAATAAAAATGGTATATAATTGAAAACGAATTCTATTTAAATAACTGGATAAGGAATAATCCATATGGAAAGGTAATAAAATGAAAACTCATGGAATTAATAAATAAACTAAGAATTAAATGCATTCATATATTTTTTAATAGTGAAAATATCTTGGATAATAAATATTGAATCAAAATAAAGGTAATGCTTAATTATTGGATGTTATGTCTGAGGCACATAAAAACTGATACCATCAATACCTTTCAAAATATGTTATAAAACTACAGGTAGAAACCTGTTGACTTTTCACAATCAATTTGACTCATGAGAAACTGACGATGCATTGAGGGGCTATATAAAGTTTTGGCCCTATCCATAACTGATTATCCAAAACATTCCTCATATCAATTAATCGATTTAATTAATACAGAAGATTCTTAATCAAATATCCATATTGAATAAAGAATATGGATTTATAAATATTTCCAAAGATAATAAAAATAATGGTCAATGTAAAAACCATATGTAAAAATGATATATGGTTTATGAAATAAACATATCCATGATAAATGATATGGATTATTAGGTGAAATTCAATGTCTAATGATCATAGGAAATTGAATATTTCAAGGGTAATTAAAATGGAATCATGTAAGTGATTTTCAATAATATCCTTGAAAAAATAAATCATAAACCATATAGTGGAAGAATAAGGATGGTATCAATACAACATATCTAATTTTGAGTAAAAAAATGGTTTATATTGTTTATGAATAGACATTCTATAAAAAGATATTTTAGAAAAATTCATGAGGAAAATTTATTTTTTATTTTGATTTTTTTTGAAAATACATTCCTTTGTAAATCACTTATGAAAATATTTTCATTAAAAAGAAACCTTTAAACATATAAATTATGCTTTAAAGAAATTATGGTAGGTAAATCCATACATGTTGTACAAGATAAAAATAATATTCCTTTTGCACGGTAAATTTTTTACAAAATTCCTTGTTTAGAAATAGACAAGATGATTCCTTTGAAAACATTTATAAAAGAAAAAAGGGGTACAATTTATTTAATAAATCATTTTGATAAGTTTAAAAATGATTTTGAAAACATTTTAATAAAACATGGGTTTTTGAAGAAAATAGGTTTTCCGACTAAAGAGAGAAATGAAGTCGGGGTTTCTTAAAAATATTTTATAAAACATTATGAGTAGAAAAGAGTGAAAAATGATACTATTAGTTGAAAAATTCACCAAATAACAAGAGTATAAAAAATGAAATGGTTTATTTAATAATGAATAAGTAATTTCCATCAATGGAAATTCAAGTGTAAATAAACCTCAATAAAACGAGATTGTGAAGTAAACCCTTAAAAAGATCAAAACATTGAAGTGAGAATAAATCAATGACTATATCATGTGTGTCAACTATAAATCCACCTAAAAAAAGTTTAAATAAAACAATATATAGTCAAAATTTATTACACTCATAATCTTAGAATGTTAATGATAATAAGAAGGTAATATAACCCAATAAAAAGGACTCGAGTAATAAAATTCATTACCACTTGGTAAATTTAAATTCAAATCCGCATAGAATAAATAATTAAAAGTAAACCTAAGAAAACTATGAATATAAAATAATTAATGATATAATATATCAATATTATCAGTTGATACACCATAAAAAAAGTATATGGTGAATATGACATTTATCTCACATATGTAAAAAGTGAGATGAAATTCATATACCACTTGGTAAATTTTAAATTTATAATCCCCATGAATGAAATAAACACAAATAAAACTTTAAATAGCATTAAGATAAAGGTATTTCTGATATTAAATACAATATGGGAATTATATACACCACATAAAAGAAATAAGTGGGAAAATAGAGTATGCCTCAAAAAAAAGAAAAGTGTGATAATAATTCCTTACCTTGTGTTTCCTTTCGGGTGAACATCCATTATCTTCCAGTATAATGGGTTTCAAAATTTAACTAAATTATTATGTAACCATAATAATATTTATAATTTCATATATTATCTTTTTATAATATCTAATTACCCATTTGTTAACAATATTTCATTATTTTCACCATTTCGGGTGTTAATTGCCTAGTTCTTCGGGTATGTTTTTACTTTTTTACTTGTTATTCCTTCTAGAACATGATTTAATAATCTAAATAATTTAAAACTTGATTTAAATATCATATATATTCATTATATATGTATTTTTAATAATCAGTAATGAAATGTACCATTCATGGAGACGGTAGGCCACACGTACACATGAACACTTCTTCAATTTCTTTATAATATTTGAAAGAATGACACGTAAATAATAAATATATGTATATTATCATTAAAAAATCATATTTATTTCTTATATGTCACATATTTTTTATTAAAACCATCCTTTATACATTACATTTATAACATGAACGAATCACTTCTCTTTGAGGAGGTGGTAGTCCACATGTCCACAAACGATGTTAACATATTTACAAAAAATGTAAATCATGAAGGTATGTGTTATATAAAAATTAAATAATTATGAATATGACATAAATATCATATATATCATAAAAACCATCTATATCATAATTCCCAAAAATGATAGGTGGTAAATTAAAAACAAATGATATCATTTCGCAAGGCCGTAGTCCATCGCACGCTTGAACGACAGTTTTCTTACCCATTTGATGGAAGTGTGTGTAGGTGTAGGTAAAACCATTAACATTAAAAAATCTCAATATATTAATTATAAAAATTTTATCATATAATCAGGGAATAATTAGAATTTAAAGATTGGAGAAATAAATAAAATGAATGTGACCGTTGAAGAACATTACCTCTTATTCAGGTAAATTATTTTGGATTATTCAAGAAAAGTTTCTTGGTCTATTTTCAGTGCTAAGTGAGGATTATAGGATGATTAGTGGGATTTTGGAAGATTATTTGGGTAGATTTTGGGTTATTTAAGGGTCTTTATTGGTGTGAATATGTTTGAGGGGTGAGTACCTTTTTATAGTGGAGGAGGAGAGAAATTCTTTCAAATGTTTGAAAGGTGAATTCCACCCACGTTTTCCCATGTCTTGTTACTCCAATAATTAAAAAAATTAGATAAAATGAAGTATAGGGTCTAAATATGAACATCAAATGTATTTTTGAAAATATTCAAGGTCATTTTGGGACTTAAGTTTAATGTTCAGTCCTTTGTTAAGATAAATTTTCTCTTAATATCTATAATTAATTTTAATCACTTTCACTAATATTTTTGGTAAAAAACTATGTTGAAATTATTATAAATTATAAATTATTCTTATTAAAAATATTTAATACATTATTCAAAATTCAAATCACCTAAGTGGTAGAAATTAATTTATAATTAACCTCACATATGTATTGAGAAAGCGGGGGTTTAAAGTAAAAATGTTTTAAATTTTGCTAAGTTTTTATATCAAATTTCAATGAAACATTAATTAAAATGACCTAAATTGGATTAATTAATATAAAATTTTTCTAATTATGTTTTAAAACCAATCAAAAATATAATTTATCCACAAAAATAAATTAGATTAAAATGAAGTTTACAATTAAAATTTATTATTTTTCAATATTTATAAGAAAATAAAACTTCACAAAAAAATACAAAAAAATCATCCTAAGATAATTTTGATGTGAAAAATTAAAAAATAAATTTTATTCTGACATATAAAATTTATAAAATTTTCAAAATTTATTCTAAGTAAGGTTTTACATCAAAAGGAGGCAACATTACCTTTAGAAAAAATATTTCTTCATATGCATAAAATTTAGTTAGTTCTTATTTTATACCTTTCAAATTTATTATAATAATTTAAAAGTATTTCTTTGAAAATATAACTTATATATTTAATTAATATCATTCAATAATAGTAATTAATTTAATTTATTATGATAAAACACCTTTTTGATCATAAAAACATTTCCTTTTATATTTAGTTGGTTTTTATATTCATTTCTAATTAAATGGTAACCAATAATTTTTTTATATTTTTATAAACAATATATTTTTCTAATTTAGTCAATAATATTCATAACATCAAAATTAATGGCTAGATTATATCATATTATATTAAATAATAATATTTTAATAATATATTTGTTTCGGTAAAACCCAGTCTTATGTGTAGTAGAATATTTTAAAGAAAGTATTTGTTGTGTGGGACATAAGCTAACGTAGTATTGCATGAATTTCAAGATATAAAATATATTAATTTTATTTAAAATATTAAATATACCATAAAGTATTGATATTTTATATTCCATTCTATGTTTTTTGTTGTGTGTCATACACACTATCAAATAAAAGTTATTATTTTAGAATTTTTAATGTGTTATAATCACCCTAATGAACTCATCCCAATAGGAGAGGAACCAGCTAGGATATGACCTATGTTGGGGGTATCACCCATCTGAGTTTCCATTAATAAACCCAAGACTCCCACTTCCAAATTCCACAAAATAAAAAAAACACTATCATATCCATGAAAAAAATTGTCACCAATATCCACTAAAGTGAGAAGATTTCCATGTTGTTCAACACCTCTCCCAATTAACTCTAGGAAAAATCAATGATTGAAACCCAGAAATGGATATTAGGAAGGGATAAGCTCATAATTAGGGGACTATACTTTATCACTCCACTTATATTATAGGTAAGTCCATTAACAAGAAGATCCCACTCCTTAAATACAAGAGACATTACTCAGGGAAATCCTAAGGCTTGAACATTATGAAACTCATCGAAACATTCTAGGGGGAATCCAATCACTAAAACATAAAATTTAAATTAAGATAAAAAAATATATAATTATTCTAAAACCATTAATACCAAAGGTAAAGGAAAACCCCAAAAATAGAAAACCCAACCACCCCTATTCAAAAACAAATTTCCAAAAAAAAATCAATGCCGACTTTAAAATAAAAAAAATGTAAAAAATGAAATTCCTTTAAATTTTATTTATAATGTTCCTTTATAAACATTTATAAACATTCCATTCATTTTCCTTTAAATGAAAAAAAATCTATATGAAATTATTATCAAGCCCACAAACCTTTTTTTATAAATCATATATATGTAAAAAAAATTAAATAAGCTTTTTATACACATTAAAATTCAAATTTCAATGAAGAGAAGTGAGGCTCATAGAATAATAAAAGAAAATAAATAAAAGGAGTACAAAGTAAAGTAATGAGTAGAATATTTTTAAAATAAACTAAAATGTATATCTTGGTAAGACACCCTAAGGTTAAGTAAGGCTAGGAGAAACCATGAAATAAGATCACTAAATTGATATAATCATAATTAGCAGAAATAGTATGATTCCACTGGCTAGTGGAAATAACATAACATTTACTTTACAATTAAAATCTTGTTGAAAGGGAACTCATAAAAAAAAATAGGCTCTCCTAACCAAGAACTTGGGTTTCCTAGGTTGTTTGAACCATAATAGTAATAAAAATAACACAACAATAATGTGATACACCATTAAATTGTTCCAAAAAATTCATAACCATAAAAAATCAATAAGCTACCCAGTGTAGATTCAAATCACCCATACAAACCTTTATAAGTGACTTTAAAACAACACATTTGGGTTTCTAGTAAAATCAAATAATAAATTTAAATATATATTTAAAACTTTTCATCAGTTATTTATAATTTATTTTTGAAATCCACTTAAATAGACATTAAAAAATAATTATTCAGTCTCATATTTAAGTCCCCAAGATTCCCCTCTTTACCTTTAAACTCATATAACTTACACACACACACACACAAATAGAGATATTCTATTAGTTTCATGAATTCGTATATTACCATTTGAATTTGTACATACACACACACACATATATATATATATATATATTCTTGTATATGGTTATAACCATCTAGAAGATCAAAAATATTATCGATCCTCACACTTTTAATTTAAAACCATCCTTTAATAATCCATTGATACTTGAAATTTCAAGTATTACCTGAATTTATTTGTAAACTAAAAAATTTATTTAAAATATCTCATTAAAGATTCAAAAAATACTCAAGAAAAACAGCATAATTCATTTACAAGGGAAATTTGGGATTTTATCACAATAGGGCAAGAATGTTTTATTTAAAATATATTTTTAAAAAACTTAAAACTAGGGGAAAAATTAAATTTGAATTAAAATCATGAAAAGATTTATTTTCCTTTCAAATATATTTATATATATTTAATATTATCAATTCATATCAAAATAAGGGATTAAAACAAAAACAAGTAAGGTCTCTAAATTTAAATCCCTAAAACAAGGGGGAACCTACCTGAAACTCACTACCTTAGAATAAAGTGGTATTATTCCACCAAAATGTGGTCCATAAAATATAAATAACAAAAAGGAAACTAAAAATAAAAATATACCTAATTATGTTCATCTAAATATGAAAAGCGAGTGAAACCTTACTCGAATCCTTTGGAGAACTCATTGCCTTTAACAAAAAATGGCTTGAATGGGCCTTAATTGAAACCTAAAAACCCTAAGATCTAGAAAAAGAAAAAAATAAACTAGAAATCAGGTTTGGGTTCATTTAAGGATAAGACAGAGTAATTAGAGAGAATAATAATCAAGAATAAGGTAAGGAAGAAGGGAGAGTAAGACTTACCATGAATATATAAGTTAAAATCATAAAGAAATAACCTTGATTAGATGAGGTGGTGGGGAGGGGGGAGAAGGGTAAGATCCTACTTTGGGTGTATTTGATGAACATTAAGGGAATATAGTGGCTATGATTTAAGAGAAAATAGGGGGATGAAAATGCAAAAAAAAATATAAAAGTAAATTTTCTAAAAAACCATTTTTTGAGACTTCACAACATGCACGATTTGGGTGCATGGTTTTACAAATCATGCACCATCCATGTTACACTAATGGAAGGTCTTGGTAATAAATAATGGGTAGGTTTAATAGTTTATAAAACCATGAAACAACTATTCATTTGGATCTTTCAAATTATTTAGACACTCGCATGGTCTCCATATTGTTTCTACTAACCCTATGCTAACCGCGTGCCTATAAAAAATCTCTAAAATTTCAGAATTTTAAAATGGATCAACCAAAAAATCAATAATGGAATAAAATAATTAATAAAATAAAATAAAATATAAATTTATGTGGTTGGGTTTTGATATATAATATCCCTAGTTATAAATAACAATGTTTAAATGAAGTTCACATGGACTAAAATTACCTTAAAAGAGAAATTAAAATTTTTATTGAAAATAGGGAAAATACTGTTTTCTTTTGGTATCTTTGAAAAAAAAATCCCTAGAATATTGAGAAAAATATTTTATTTGATAATAAACTTGGAAACTTATTAAATAAGATTCAAATAAAACAATTTTCTTGATGTTGGGTGAGTTTGTTTGTGCGGTAAATGCTAAAATAATGATTTCTTTCACACTTTTTGTAAAAAGTCCTAAATAACCAGTTCAGAAAAAATTATAAAAATTTATTTTTAAAACATTGAAAATAAATTAAAATATATTTGAAAATAAAATTAAATAAAATCATTGGATCATAGAAAATAAAATTATTGAAAATATTTTAAAGGACATGGACATTAATGAAAAAGTTAATTGAGCAAAGAGGAAATAAGGTTGGTTTTTATTAAAAACATTTTCTCGCTTGTTTTAATTACCAAAGAGAGGAAAATTGTGATATTACATTAAAATTATAGAAATTACAAGATTATAATAAAATATATAGTTATTAAAGGATAATATCTATATAATTTCCCTCAATGATAATTTATCATGCACAATCTTGAAAATAAGTGAGATTGTACCACAAACCCTTACCTCATGTCATGTGTTACTTCATACACATTCATAAATCTTGTATAATAAATATAAATTTATTATAAATATATTATATAACCATATTAATATATAACTTACAATTTATCATTCCTTTATAATTTATAATTATATTTTTATTATCCATTTTTTCATTAAAATGAACATTCGGGTGGAAAATTGTTTGTTTTCCTTGCATTCTTTAGTTTAATGGTTCCATTAGTTTCCCCTTTTTTATGGATTCATCATATATTTAATCATACTAATTTATTATATATCATATTTATTCATTATATTCCCATTTTTATCCATTAATTTAAAGTGGTGATAAGAAATTACATACAATACTTCATGGAGATAATAGTCCGCACGTACACACGTGTGATGTTTCCATGTTTTGATGGATAGAAAAAAGTGAATGTAAATAATAATTCAACCTTAATAAATAATAATTCTGTCATAAATATCATATATATTAATTAAATATATCATCATTACCATCTATGTAAATATGAAATAAAAATAAATCTCATCGCTTTGTGGAGGTCGTAGTTCATATATACACACAAGCGATGCCATCATTTTCCAACGGATGGGATGGAGATATAAAATGGTAATAAAATTAACATTAAAAAATTTAAGTACATTAAATTTACTTATTAAATAATTTTAATATCATTATATAACATTTTTATGATGTTTAAGAAGAAATAATCATTAAAAATATTAGTAAGAACATATACCTAATATTCAGGTATCTTCCTTTGTGAAGCAGCTCTAGGATTTTTGGATGGGTCATTTATGAATAAAGATAGATAATGGTTATGGATAATAATATTGTTATAGTATTTAGATACATATTGGTTGAGATAAATGTATAAAGTGGTGCAGATAAGAGAGGAGATGAGGTACCCTTTTATAAGTGAGGTGGGTGGAAAACATGTAAATAATTGAATCATTATCATATAATATATGTCTTACTCTAGTAAATTGGATCCAAAATGAAAAAATAAGATAATATATGAAGGATAAGTTATAAATATCATTAACCAATCAAATTTAATCTAGTATTTTGTGATATTTTAAACCTTATCATCTGGGTTAACCCATCTTTTAACCCTTTAACCCTTTCTATGGTAACAACATTTTAATCATGGTAACTATTCATTAAGGACAAAAAATTAAGATGAAAATTTTAAATTATATTAATTATCATAATTATAAATATCTATTCCATTTTAAATGATTAATGTTATACCAGTGGAATAAATGTATTTGAAAATAATTGCACAAAGCATAACAAAAACTATTTTTAGAAAAAATCATTTTAAGAATAAACCTGAATTTATTCTTATTCATTGTATAGTAACATCCATTAGATTAATTTTAATTTTTTTATTGAATATATTATCTTAAAATTTCATTAAAATCATTCATCAATTGTTATTAATTTATTTTATTAATATAAAAAAATTTAATGTATAAATAAATTATTTAAGAAAAAGACCTCTTTTTTTTACTTTCAAGTGCTTTTATTTTATTTTCTAAAAAAATTATAAGCAATGAATTAATTTTATAAATAAATAAATAATAATTTTTTATAATTTATTTGGTCCTATTCTTTCCCTATGATCCATAAAATAGGTTATATCTATCATATTTAATAATATTATTTCAATAGTGTATTGGAGTTTGTTTAAACTCGGTGTTGTATGTAAAGAATGATATCAAAAACAAAAAACTTATTTAATTTCAGGAGACCAATACAAATTTTCATAGATATAAAAAACCAATGACACTTAAAATATGTTTTTTTGATTTGGTGGTTCAGTCCTCATGATAACCTCTTATTAATATCACCAAGTTTGAACTTCATGGGAAGATGTATCAATGACTATAAGCCCCAAATATATAATCATTATACATCATCTATATATCATAAAAATGACATATTTAAGCCATTGAAAATATATCTAATATAACTTTCATAGTATGTCAAGGTTATAATTATATCTAGGAACTTATATTACCAATTTATATTATAAATAATCTAAGGACATTACCATGAAAATAGTAGACACATAAGTATCAATACTATTATAGTAAGAATACATCAAGCATAACTCACTATATACATGATATAGTAATCGAAAATTACTACTCAAGTTTGTATAGGGAACCCATATTTACAACACTCCCACTTTCATTAGAGGTGAATTCTAACCATAAAAATGTTATCTATCACATGATAAAGTCTTTCTTCTGATGATTTATGGATTTAGTAATCGGGCGTGCCATGTTTTCACTACATGGAAACTTTTCAATATATAACTTCATAACCATGGGAAAAATCCCTCAATAAATTATATCCTTGAGTATATCTACCTTTTACCTATATTATAATCTTTACATATTATCTAGTAACATTGATACAATTACAATAACTTGAAAAAATTTGTTATATATTTTGTATTACTTCATTAGCTACCTCAGAAGCTGCAATATTCTTGATATTTATAAATATGGATACTACTAGCTTCAATGCGGTACTTTTTTTCATTTAAATATCCCTAATATTATATTAGATCAAAATTATATATAAGAGGTATAGTTTTTTCTCCATTTTAACTTATTTTCCTTCCTCTCAAAATAATAGGTTCATATCCCATATATTTTCTCATGAATAATTGAATTGTTCTAACTACTTCCTATATGATACTCATGTATTTATGATATTTTCCTACCATAGTGTATTTTTTGTAAATACCACATCTAATATATATAATATCATATGTGATAAATCTACTTCTAAATCTTATGAATTCTACTCACAATTTAAACTCCTCGCTTCTCTTATACATGTCTTCTTGGATAGATTTATGAAATGTGGAATTAGAAAAAAACTATCTTTAATTATTTCAACATTAAATTTTCAACACATTTTCAATATATGTACATTTACTTGGTCCACACAACTCATTAGTCTAACCTAGTATATATTATTCTCTAGATCCTGGATCACTACTTTAATTGAATCATTAAGAAGATTCTAATAATCTTGTCTTAAGAAACTATAAGACTAATATATGTTTTCCATATGTTCATAATATATATTACATGGAAATTTATGGAGTTCCCAACAACCACTTACAGAAACATTAAATTATTTCATTCAAAAAACTCCTTATTGGTATGCTATGGTGTCACAAACCCTTTCTTGTTGTATCATATAGACACCTTCCAAGAAAGGTGGTGTTGACATCCATTTACCAATATGGATCATGATCATATAAATATTCTATGATAAGTATAATTATATTTGATATTATCATGACTACATGGTAAAACTAATCAATCCTTATTGGTACTGTACTTGTACCATCCATTTATATCTTATCTTTAGTACCCACCAGTGGATTTATATCAGTTGGATAAACTACCAAAATAAAATCTTAATTTTGGCACATGGAACCCATTTTACTAAATTAATTTTTAATTTTCAATCATAACTAATTACCATTGAATTCTTTCTTATCATATTAAGATTCTTTATTCTCAATGAATAATATTTCACCTTGACTTGGTGATCATAAAATCATATCACTTTTTTGTTTTATCTTTCCTGTATAGTATGAGTCTCTAGAAAAACTTCTCTTCCACATGATGTTATGAAACTGGTTTTTTTTTCAACTATTTTTCCATCTCAACCCTTGACTTTATCCATGTGAATCCATCTTCCACTATCTCAAATAGTTATTTGTACCCCCTTATAGAAATATTTCCTACCACTTTACTATAAATTTTTTATCATAGAGGTTTGTATAGTATCCTTAAAATCTTTTAGAATAAACTATGAAGATGTTCTTTCTATTTGTTGAGATTCATGTTTGTTTATTGGCATGAACTAAATAAAAACTTTTCATATTAACACATTTTGTTGTAACATGATAGATTTATATCATTCTATTACTCATACGACATCCATTTATCATTATAGTTGGCATATGGTTATCTGTTAACCCTAAAACTTATGAAGCATGTATTGGAAATATAATGGAATACTTTACATGAATTATAAGTCTCATAATTTATTTTCCTTATATTTACTTCATATATTTGTTTCATATAATGAAATGTCATTTTAGGCATAAATCCACTATATTTTAATAATTGATGTATGTATGTAATAATCATCATTGATCATTCATTTTATTAACATAATGGGAATAATGTGTATATGGATACATAAATTTTAGAATATATCAAATTTAAATTATTAATGATTGATGAATTCATGGTTAAGATATTCATTAGATCATAAGCCTAGAGAAACTCATATATTCTAACCATTCATGTACTTTTAATTTTACATTTCATATATTTTTAAAATTAATCAATTAAAGTATATGAATTTACCTATAACATTTAATTTTTTTTCATACATATCTCATTAAAATAGTTTTAAAATATTTGTAACTTTATCACCTTTAAGGTCAAAAGTTTCCTTGGTCAATTTTTACCAAATAAGAAATCTTGTTGAATACCTAATAGTTTTTTCTCATGAGGTGTCTAAACGCCCTTCTTGGTATTACAATGTAATTTTCTTGTGTATTTACTATACCAAGAATCATCTTGTCACAATTTGGTATTATTGAGTCTTATATTTTATATTCATTATTTATTGTCAATATAGGAGATTATAAATTTCTATATAATTAATCTTTTAATTAAATATGGTATACTATAAAAAATTTATTTCAAAATTTAAATAAAATCTCCTTGTGTTTAAAACTGACATGATATAATATTTTGTAAACATGTGTTACATAAAATATTTTTTCAAAAAAAAGAATATAATTGATTGGAATTATAATGTTTTGATATTATCTAGAGGATTTTTCATTTAGTATCAATAAGAAAATTAATGATCCACTTCATTCATGTAATCTCCCTTTACTTCCTTTGTTCCTATATTTTGATGCAGTTATGTATTTCACATATTATATCTAATACCTAATGAGTTAAAAAAATATCACACACAATGAATATACTTGAATTATAATCCTCTTATTTTTCTTCAAATCAATGAAATTTCTCTTCTAGTGATCCATCTCTCAACATGAGATAAAAAAACCACCTTCTGGATGCTCTCCCTATTTATGTCTGTCTTTTTAGATGTATGTTAAGATGGTGCCTTTTATAGTTTACTTTCTATTGGCTATTTAATATTTTATTTCTTTTTACTCACTAGTTAAACAATAGATTTATCTTTCTATAAGTTATTATCAACTTAGAGAATCCCACCCAAAAGATAACAAAGAAGTTTCTCTACAATATTTATTTTATAATTATTAATTAAACTAGAGTAACTGAGTGATAAGGATGAGATAATGAAATGTTGTGAAAGTTCATCATTTTAGTTGAATCCCAATTCCACTAATCGATCTATTTACTCAATCATCCTGAGTAAATGAGGACTCACTAAAATTCCATCATTTAATTTAAATATTATATGTGTATTTTTAATATCATCAATATCTTGATTTACCCTTTATAAACATCTAAAAGATGTTAGAACATGATATATCCGTCTATGTACTTTTGTTTATTCCACAACTCATTAGACATTTATGATAGAATTAGGATGTAAACATCAAATTCATCATTAATGAGTCTCCTGTAAAATTCCTTTTCACCTTAACTTGCTTCATTAGGTGGCTCATTAGGTAATGGGAACTATAAAAAATAAAATAAAATTTTATATCATTGTACTATGAGTAATAACCTGTATCGCTCTTTTAAATTAGTATTGGTTATAATTTTCCATTTTCTAGTATTTAAGACATTTAAATTATTGTAATAATTTCCATTTTTTTGAAAAATAAACCTTAATATATTAGTAATTTTATCTTGATTAACATTTATTTGACATAATATATTTATTTATCTTAAATTTCATCCACTGTTTTTTCAAAATCCTTGTATCTGTTAACAACCTAATTCAAAATACTTATTCACTTAAATATTCTTTTATAAAGTATCCTTAAAAATTCTCCAAATAGTTCAATATATGGTTATGTCACAACTCAAAGAGTTTCAAGATAATATTTAGGCTGACGAACAATATTAACTCATTACTCTTAGATCTATTGAGTGGTTTTATATCTTTTATAAAGTATAACTTTTATTTACTAAACACTATGCCTATAAAATTTCACCAAGTTATCTATGACTACTTCTCTAAAGAAAATTTTATTTAAATTGACCCAAAATTTTTATAACAATACCCCAATAGTATTTTAAATAATCCACCAGGGCTGATGAGCACCTCAAACATATGATTTTGTTCAAATTCATTTGATGTGTGACATTTGAATTAATATTTCTTTGAATAATTTTAATTATTCTCAAGGAATGAAATTATGTTCAATTTATCATGCTTATTCTTGTGACCACACTCAAAATTTAACCATAATATAAATTAAAAACATTCATTGAACATATTATTTTTATCTATGAATTCATGATTATTATTTTATGTGATCACATATATATTCCTAACATAGAAAAATAATAAAACATGCTTAAATAAAAAATGATATGATCATGAGTCGATTCTAATGGTTGATTGATTATGTGAATCGTATATCAACCTACAACACAGTGGTAGCTTCTTGATTCATGTTGTAACCAAATTGAGTTGCAACACTTATCCACCCAATGTGTCAATCACCCTTTTGGTACTTTACCATATATTAGCGTAAAATGTATCATCTTTTTTCCTTATTATCATAGAGTTTTACTCATATTTTGGTGTGGGAATCATGAGAATAAGAAATAAAATTAATTTATTTTATCTCAGAGCGCAACCCCTTATACATATAATAAGGAAATTGATGATACTCAAATCATAATTTACTCACTAATTATTACAAATACAAACATTGAAATAACTAAATAAATAAATGAATAAATACCAGCCACATATTGGTTGGTATAAGGCTAATTATTAGTTGGTAAAAATTAAAATCACTTAATGAAATTTACGTTGGGAATAATTACACTCAAGGGAATTTATTATGAATTAAAAATATCTATGTTTAATTCAAAATTAACAAGTCTGGTTGGGAGGGTAGGGGAACCCTAGGAATAGCATGTGAGGCATAATGAGGTGGTGCATACATAACATATGTCTTCTTAAGAAATTATAATTTTTAAAATTAGCATGGAACCCACATCAATTTCGGCGACCCACTTTCTAATAGTGCAGTGAACCATATATATTTTTTATTTTTATTTTTATTTTTTTCTATTTTCTTCCAATTCTTACCACATTATGCCTTTTGATTGTTTTTTTTAAATTTTAATTCCACTTTCACATGGAATAATTTCAAGACACCCAAATAATATTGTACCTAGATGACCCATGTTCATTAGTTAGTCTAATCACACTGGAATATAACCACTGGATGCAATATCACCTCTAGGATAAACATATAAAATAGACATGTCTAATATTTTACAAACCGTTAAATCAGAATTTGATTTTATTTTAATCATTATATGACTATTAATCAGTTGTTCGACCTCTGATCGAAGTTCCATTCATAGAGTTGGGAGCATTTCCATTCACTCAACTTTAATCCCCATAAATCTAATTTAAACATGGATTAATTAAGAACACGATCACTTTGATACCACCTATTGGTATTAGGTTCATAAAGAAAGAATGAAATCACAAGAGTTTAAAATTTTATATTGTGATTAATGTCATAATTTCATCTCTAGTGGAATCACAATCTATTATAACCAAAAGATCCCATGTAATTTAAATTAATCAATAATAAATTAACATAAACCATAAATTGTATGATTTTGATCATAAGTACATTTCACACTTCATCAATGATCATCCCCAGAAGGAACCAAATATTGAACCCTCTAGATTATACACATGTGTTCTAGAAGCTTGTTCAATAATTAATATTTGATCTTCTAGTGCTATCATGGAGAGTCACATGTGTTTTTTACATTGATACAATCATGGGAACACCATCTCTTTAATTTTGGAGGTGGTTCATGGATCATGGTTCCCTAAATGACAAATTCTCTCGACATAACATGGGATATAATAAATAGAGCTTATAAAATTTTAGGTAATAAATAGGCCCTTGAATTTGTTCTTGTTTTTTGTTTTTACAATAACTATTAAACTTTTTTAAATTTCAATTTCTCCATTTATTAAGTAAACCCTTCTGAAAACCAACCTAAATATTTCTTATAACCTTTTAAATATGTTTTAATGGTAATAAATATTTTATAATATAATTTTAATATCTAAATTGTGTTACAATATAAAGTAAAAGTCATTAACTTGACTTACATCTTCCATAAATGTTTAATGAACCTTGAATATTAAATAATAATCATTATTTGGAGACATTTTCTTAAATTTAATCACTCAATAACTTGTGAATATAATAAATAAATAAAATAAATAAATATTATTCTAGTCTCAAATAATATTGAATTTATTTATTTCATTAGATCTATAAAACATATAAATTACTCAAACCCTTCATGGGGATGACTATGTAATAATCTTCAGCTCACTAGAGTTAGCCAAGATTTTGAAAGAACTTTATGTGTAAACCTCTAGGAACTTATCTCTATAGAAATGAGTGATTCTCATAGACTATATGTGGATTCTAGAAACAAATAAATGACACATAAGAGATATTTTTTAGTAATAACAACAAACATTTTATAAAAACACACGATGCATAATATAATCTCTTTATGTCACGATATCTAAAAATGAATGATGCACACTTAATGTACTCATAGTTTATTACTTTATTATTTTCTCACCTAAATTTATTGAATCACCTTATTTTATCCAACCTCACTTTAAGGTTCCAATAAAACATGACACATAATCCCATCAAACAATTCAATCATCTAGGTCACTCCCAACTAAAACGTAAAAATCCAAGAAACCCAGTTTACATAGATACCACTTATTTATTTAAAAAACCCATTGAAAACAAATTAAAAAAAGACTCACCTATGCTTCCAAAACATCCCTTATAATTAAAGGGGTTATCATAAAAATAAAAATCCTAAACTCCTTATACATTCTGCTCAATTTTCTTGAAATCCAATCCTGTTTTTGAAACCATTTCAAATCCCAACATTAAAACCCTTTTCCTAAGAAGTCCTCAAAACGTGAAAATTTTAACCCATTTCAAAACCATGATATCCATTAGAAATTTAAATTAAATTCAAGTTGTAAAACAATTTCATGCATACCATACACCATTGCATAAGGTTTATTTCTAAAACTAGGATTTCTTCTTAAAATAAATTTTATCTCAAAAAATAACCACCCTAGAAACCATTACCTTATTATTTACAAAAAATAACAATAAAAATAAATCAATAATTCCACTATAATATATATTCATCTGACCCCCCTCAAAATTAAATCGATAAAATGTCTATTATATTATATGTTGCTTCAATTTATAATGAATTCCATTAAGAAATCTTGTCAATCCACACTACTTAAAGGTGTATATATCATGACTTAATCATGCCACTATAATGATTCATGAACAAATAAATGGATCTTGAAAAATCCCTATGAATAATCCTACATTTTATGCATCCAATAGTGGGATTTTCAGTCCAATCTAACATATAAATCCTTTTAGAGTACCTAATCCCAACACTGGTGATCGCCTATCAACTTGGGGTTCGATAAATATCATGTTGTCCAGACATGTGCTTAGTCTTCATGCTAAGCTTAAACAACTTATCTCTACCTATAACTATTCTACCACATCCCAAAATAGTATTCGATACTACTTTGTAATGACCTAGCCTAGATCACCTAAACGACACTTACGTGGGGGTCATTATATGACCTTAGGTGTGCCTCCATGTATGCCATATTCTGCTAACAAGCTGCAAGGGCCCAACATAGTGAGATGGCGACTATTCCCTCTAAAATAATTCCCAAGATTCATGATTTAATCTAACCAAAATTCTACATGAACCATCCATATAACATACATCCTAAGAACCTGTGGAAAAATAAATATGGATAAAATTGGGCCCTCACAGCACATAATCAAAAGTGGTATATCTTTATATATGATGCATCACTACAAAATAGAGTAGGATCCAATATTATGTCATCATTGTATACTAAGATGGAGGATAACTATACAATGCACATACTGAATGATAACAAAAAGTTAAATCGAATCTTGACCCAACTCACATAATCATACAGCTGAATCCTCATCCTATATGACCTACTAAAAAAACATGTTTCCATCTGCAGGTTATACCTATTTCATAAAAGAAAATGGGAATGACTAACCATGTTAATATAGAACCATGTCATTTGAATGTATTGGGGGTGATTCCAATAACCCAATATGAATCCAAAATTCCTCAGCAATACATAGTGCCATCATGATGAAGTGGATGTGCATGTAGTACATATATAAGGAGTTAATTCATTCCAGTGAAACACACCCACCTATAAAACATAACTCACAATTCACATACAAGAAGATAATTTAGGCTATCAAGTGATAATGAGGCCACCATGACACAAAACCATACATACTTTAACTCTATGTTGGAAGGAAGAGAGTCACCTCATACCAAAATCCAACCAATACCCAAATATATAGGGTTTTGTGTCCAACTGAGTCCCCAACCTATAATCAAAGGGGTTTGTGTCCTTAAGTCTTTACCCATACCTTTTCACTGAAGGGAGGTCACTTTTAATTTATACTAGTAAACAATTACCACCCAGGATATTTCATACACAAGTTACTCTAGACAACCCTTCTCACTTAAGGGAGGCCACACATATCATATCATGACACAACATATCACTCAAGGTTTGCCCATACATTACATACAACTAGGAACCCATATCTCTCGTGGTGGTATTTCTAGATCTATCTCACTTATGGTTGGACTAATCCTCAATATACATATCCAAACTAGTATTTGTTTCCTAACAAATATACACTATGAAAAACAATTCGACAATAAAAAATATGGCATTAAACCCATTTCACAACTCACTAACTCATAGCTAAAGCACTAGTTATTCATGACCTATCCTCATGGCTCAAAATTAACTTAATACTAATCTTAACCCTCTAAGGGTTCTTTTAAATCCATCTAGATCAACCTATAACCTCGATACCAAAAAACACCATGGTCCAACATCAAAATTCATGCATCAATATGTTTTAAGCATCACATTAGTCAATCATAAAAATGGAAACATAAAAAATCACTCATGCTTTATAAAACCTGGAATCTCCCTCACAAGGTAAACCAGACTAAAAAACTTAACCCAAACCTCCAGCTTTCCTTAAAAAATGAATCAATTTTTTTCCAAAATGATTTATCAAAAGCAATCGATTATGTCTTTTACTCATGAAAATATCTTGTACCAAATCCCATTAATTTTTTAAAAACTTCACTTTTGTTTTGAAATAAAATTTTAAAAAACATTTCTTAAATCACTAATTTTCCTATGAAATTCCATTTTTTTTCAAAAAAAATTTAAAAAATTTAAAAAGTAACCCCTTTTCACTTTGAAGTCCAATACACAACACTAATAAATCAATAATTAGGGCCACCAATACTTGTTCAGCTAAGGTGACACCATCAAATTGTTTTTCTAGATCAGAGGTCCATGTTGACAATTATACTAATAAAAGTATATCCCAATTTAGGGATAATATCACCCAAGTCATGAAACAAGTTGAAACCTATAGTAATTTTGTAACACATACATAATATCACCCATAGAAAAACAGACATAGTAAACTCAAGGCCTCCTACTATAATCATAAATTCCAAATTTGATCACAATCTCATATCAACCTATTCTAAGTCCTTGACCACTTATATAATCAATAAAAACCATATAATTAATAAACCAAAAAATCAAAACCAAATTCTCAAATTGATATAATCAATATAATATTCATTAGAAAACTACACGATTCTAATACCGTAAGAAACATGGTGTGGTGCACTCCTAGCATTTACTCCGAACTAAACCACACAAAATCCACAAATGACATCACTGATACAATGACCAATTTACCAAATTTTATAAAACCCTAAACAATCCCATGAGACATATACCATAAGATGAATGATGAATGGTGTCTCAAATACTTCCTTTTGAGACCTCCACTATAAGAGAAAAATTAAATCATCGTAAAGTGGGATGATTTCACAATAATCCAGTGAAATCAACAATCCAAAACCCTAATTGATGCACCCAAAACCAAATGGAAATGAATAATGGGAATAAGGGGAAAAGAGGGATAGATATTACCTAGAATCAATGTAATGAAATGATCTTGAACAAAGTGGATCAAAGGGAGAAAAGGGAGGAATAATTTGAGAACCAAGAGGGTTATCTCCTCACATTTGAGGGACAAAACTAAGGGAGCCTGAGGGGTTACTAATAGAATCCATTGCATGTCACGACCTGTAACAATGGGGCCCATTTTGTGACTCCCCAATCCCACCTCAAATAGTCTAGAAAATCAGAACTAGTATTTAGTAGGAATATCAAAAACATGGGAGGCATTTTCCTAAGTACATATACACATGATCACATCTATAATCCCATAAATGTTAAAATGTAAGAAAAACTAATAAACTATGCATGTATAAATATAAATACCCAACTAAAGTATGTCAACAAGAACTGGAATGTAAACATGGCCAACTAAAAGCCTTATAAAAAGAGATAGAAAACAAGTCCAACCTAAAAAAACAATGGGGAATTCCTTCAGGATAACCATAAGAACACACCTTAGTCTATCCGGACCACTAAGCACCACCTGGCCTTGGTCCCTCCAGGACCCCTTCAAAAGTTAGATCATCCACATAGGACACGACATGCATTGGAAAAGACCATACATGGGTGAGTATAAAAATACCTAGTAAGAAACCCCAAAAAAAAATCATATAATAACAAGAATAATAGTTATCTCTACCTTGGTATATGTCTATAGTTTATATAACAATAATATCAAGATATAATAAAAAAATACACACTATGATAAATTCAAAAACATAATTACAACCTAGGAATCCTTCTCAATGGTTTCACATAACACTCATATGGGATAACACACTCCACAAGTCAGATAACACTGATGATATCCATTGGAGAGGTTATGCTCATCAGGTCTCGATCTGGAATAACCTACAAAGTAGAGGATCGAGGCCCACATAATGTTGTTCATAATGATACCAAGAAATCCATATAGGAAAAGAAGATGATACATGATCTCACTCAAGGCCTCACAGAAGGATTCCAAAAACTATAACCAAGAAGTCATTCTAAAGGGATCACTATCCTATGTGTAAGACATGATTCCATAATTACCCTTAGGGAATGGATATAGGGAACACAACCTAACAAAACATGTATAAGATGAAGAGGGAAAGGGCTCCAAGATGACTTTGACGAAGTACATGGATTTTAATAGTAGTACATGGTGTTTCCATTTTTCACTGGGTTCTTCCCATATAAATGACTTATGTCCATGTCTATGTCAAAGTAAACAGTGTTCTCATTCCCATGTACTTCTTACCATGTCCATGTACATAGTTATGCTCATGTGCACCTATTTTGGCCGTGTCTGTGTGGGAGTACACAACATGTCTAGGCCCATTTACTCATTCCCATATCTGTGTAACCTACTAGATACATGCCAATCATCTGGGGGAGGCATCACACATCGTGTGACTAGGATCACATGCTGTGTGATACATAACTTCACATGGAAAACCAAGCACCACACCAGGGGTCCTACACGCCATGTAATCTTGGATTACATGTTGTGTGTTATGGGATTTTCCAAAATCCCAGATCAGGATACCTATCTTCAGCCACTCCTCTGACACTTCATCCAACTGTACACCTCACCAGAATTCAAAAAGCATATCTGAATAATTATCTCCATCATTGATCACTAGATTCTAGTTCTTCCATTCCATTATAGAATTCTCCATACAAATTGTTCATGGTCACATGTAATGCTGAAACCTAGAGGTCTCCAATTTGGTCTGATCCAATCATTGCTTCCATATTTGTAGGATCCTTACAAAATACTGATTCTGGATCTGCAATATCGAATTATTGCACCAAGAAATAGGTGTTAAATGTTGAATTTCTTAGTATTTTCTGAAATATAGTCCAAGAGATTTTTATGATATTAACAAAAAAATCTAGAATAGAAGTACAATCATAAACACGAGGAATGAACCTCAACCAATGTTAATATTGGTCTTGATTCCTTTCCATTATAATGATGAAAAAATAGATAAATAAATAATCACAAAGTAATTCTCCCAATTCCTAGATAAATATAACCTGTACCACAAGACACAAGATCCACAAATCAATTCATTAGTTTATTGATTCACGTTCATTTTAGGTATCATAAAATATAGATAAATCCAAGAAGAACAAAAACCAAAATCAATTTTTTCTGTTTACTAAAAAATAACGAAGTTATGTCACTGTCGTTGGTGAGATTGTATGATTCCGTTTGCACACTGGTCGTCGATATTTGATATGGTTTTCATCCCCCAATGAAAATTCCTCCAATGTATCCCCAATTGCCCTAATAAATCTCTTGGGTTATGTAGGTAACCATAATATTTTTCCATAACCATATAATTATAGAAAAACAGGGTCGTTTAGTCAATGAACAAATAAATTAATTTATTAAATTTATTTAATTCATTTTACTCCTATGATGGATTTTTTTAAATTCCCCATGCCAAAAAAGGTTATATCAATACTATGGTTAAACTTATGTTCTTAACACAATGGTGCCCTTGTATTTATGATATTATATTTTATTATAATTTAATTCACATTTTCAAGAAAATTGTGTGTGCTAGCATTTAATATATTTAATAAATTTCAAACATTTATTCTGAGAACAACGAGCCTCAAAATCACTTTCTTTCTCATTTATTGATCTAAAAAATAATACATAAAACATAAAAAAATAGTACATGAAAAATATATATGTCACTACATTCTCTCCAACTTAGGTCTTTAAATCCCAAAAATCCAAAATAAGTGGCTATACAAAAATATGTTGGTACTGAGCATGAATAAGGGTCTTCTTCTCCCAAGTGGTCTTCTAAATATTCCCATGCTACCACCAGACATGCACTAAAGGAAGTTCTCACCCATCAAGGATCCTATCCTCTTGATCCTATATCTCTATAAAGTACTCACCAAAGGTATCTCCATCCTCAATGTATAACTCTCCCTAGTAGAAAATGTGGGAAAAATCATGCATATACCTCCTCAGTTACGACACGTGGAAGATGATGAATACTGTGTCTAACTCTAGTGGTTGATCTAACTGGTCCTCAAATTTAACAACTCTAAAAAAGTTCTATAAGTGGATAATTAATCTTAATTTTATCCTACAACCCTAGAAAAATATCTATAATACATGTCATGGTGAAACCCGTAGAAACAAATGGTCTCCCTCATCGAACTAAAAAGGCCTCTAATGTTTGTTTGCATTGGACTTATGATCGATTGGTGTATTCCTTATCCAATATTGTATGATATGAACCTTATCAATAGTTTCTCTTACTAACTTTGGTCCCATAAGTGCCGACTCTCTTGGGTTGGTCTAACAATGCGGTGACTGATAGGGTCACCCGTACAAGTCCTCAAATGGTTCCATATCAATGGTGGAATGGTATCTGTTGTAGTAAAAAAACTCCACCAATGGTAGGTGATCCTCTAAAATATGGAAAAAGTCCAACATATAATCTCACAACATGTCATCCAAATATTTAATGGTCTGCTCTATCTGTTCATTAGTCTGGGGGTGAAATTCCATGCTCAAACATAGCTGAGTCCCAAAAGCCTCATGAAATCCATTCCATAATCAAGATGTGAAGTGAGAATAATGGTTAGGAATGATCATAGAGGGAACCCCAGTGAGTTTCACTATCTCTTATACATAGAGGCATCCCAATCTCTCTACTGAACTCTATTCTCAAATAGATAGGAACTGTACTAACTTAGTGAGTTGGTCTATGATCATCCAGATGGACTTATGTCCTCTGGACGTACGTGGTAACCCCATCATGAAGTCCTTGGATATTCCATCCCAATTAAAATATTAAACCTTATGGGAATGAGATAAATCTGTTGGAACCTATTTCCTAACCTTCACTTGCTGAAAATTAAGGCATTGAGAGAAAAAATATGCAACTCCCTTCTTCATCCCTATCTATCAAAACTAACAATAGAGGTTCCAGTAAATCTTTTCCACACCTAGATTTACTTCTAAATGGGATGTATATAAATCTCTTATAACCTCATCCTAAAATGTAAATGTAACAATAATGCATCCTTTGAAAGTAATTACATGGCCCCAACCTTTATAAAATCCATTAGGAGCATTTCCATAGGACATCTGAGTATGTAGGGTCTCACAGTCGGTATCCCCAAGATGTGCCTCCATAAACCACTATAAAAGAGAAGGGGTAACAACCATTTATTAGAGGTAATATTATCCATCCCCATACACAAATAATAACTACAATAAGGCCAATAGGTATGTTTCCATATTCAGCAACTGCGAAAAAAATCTCTTACTGAGAGCATATTCTAGCACATTATCCTTCCCAGGAGGGTAGTAAATCTAAAAGTCATAATCCTGGAGGAACTATAGTCATCACCTATATCTCAAGTTAAGATCCTTCTAAGAAAAGATATACTTGAGACTCTTTTGGTCAGAATAGATGATTAACAACTCACCCAATAGGTAGCGTCAACACATCTTTAGTGAGAATACTATCGCAGCTAACTCAAGATCATGGGTAGCGTCATTTTTATCATGTTGTATAAACTGTAATGAAACATAGGAAATCACTTCCTACCATAACATCATAACATAACCAAGACCAGTTCCTAATGCATTGAAAAACATTATGTACTCTATACCCTCCTTTTGAAATCTCAAGATGGGAGAACTCGTCAATATCTATCTCAACACCTAAAAATTTAGTCGGAACCTCTCTATCTACAACAAAGGCTACACATTTCATGAAAAATTATTCATGGGAGTATATATCCTAGAAAAATCATGTATGAATATATGATAATAGCATTTTGACCCAAGGATTCTCCATACCTCCATCATGCTCTTGGATGGATCCCAAGCTAACAATGCCTCGACCTTTGCTAGTTCTACTGCCGCACCATCAACTGAGATAGCATGTCCTAGGAAGTGGACCTTCTAAATATATAACTAGAAATTTGAGAGATAACCATAAAGGTGGTTCTCTCAGAGTATATCTACAACTATACCCACATGTCTCATGTGCTCCTCCTCAGACGTCAAGTACACAAGGATGCCATTGATGAAGACCAACATGAACTGGTCGAAGAAGTGATGAAGGACCTGATTTAGGAGTCCCATGAACACTATTGGGGAATTAATCATGAAAAAGGGAATCACCATGTAATAATAGTGATCGTAGCATCATTTGAATGCCATCGTCAGTATATCATCATCCCGTACTTATCAACTAGTGATAGCTTGAGCTGAGGTAAATCTTTGAGAACCATCGTTTCCCTATCAAATGATCAAATAGGTAATCGTTCCTTAGTAATGAATACTTATTAGTCATGATAACCTATTTCAAGTTTTGATATTCCACACCTGACCTCAATCACCGATCCTCCTTTTTTTTTGAACAACATTGGGGTTGCCATGGCTGAAACACTGGGTTTAAAAAAGGGCTTCCTCTATAAGTCCTCCAACTTCACCCTCATCCCACAAACCTATATTGAAGCCATATAAAATGTTGGAATAGATTTCATGGTCATTTTAGGGTGTATATAAATGTATAAATCTATCTATCAGTGAGGAGGAAAGCCTAAAACATACTCAAGAAATCCTTCCTCATACACCACTACTAATAGCATCCACTACACCAAGGGTCATGCTAGCCAACTGATGAGTAATCACCTACACCCTCCTATGCTGCCTATGTTTAAATTTCAAACATATAGTAAAACCATGTCCCATTGCTACAGACACACCACATCCTCTACCTGAAACAACCAATATAGGCATAAACTACAGATAACCATTCCATACCTAAGTTGATGTCATAAGGCCTCATCACTACTACAAATAGATTCCAAAAAAACATTTACCTCCAAGATTCAGGTCACACTATTAACATAAGTATGTGATTACTGAGTCATCTCCAGCAAGAGTCTCCATGTACCATGGTCAAGCCCAAGGAACAATCAGAATCTCTAATCCTCAATCTTGATATGTGTAAATAACAGAATTACTAGAACCTAGGTCTATCAATACTTCATCTATGGTAGAAAATATATATAACATACCTTGAATCATCTATAGAGCCTTTGGGTTATAAGCCTCTACTACCTGCAACTACCCCTTCCCCTATCCTTGAGGTCCCTGAGCCTAGCGTGGACTACCTAGGGTGCTAGTGGTAATAAGGAAAAACACCTACCACCTCCAGATGATCTCCCCGATCCTCTACCATGTCTTCCACCCTATAGAACTCTCTTCTCCTACTGCTAACTCTACCTTGATAGTCCATCCACTTACTCTCTTTCAGATGTAAAATTGGTCAAAAAATACCTTATTATATGTGCTCTTACATCACATGAGTAGAACCACCTCACCATAGGATGACTATACCCATCATGTTATCCCTAAACCATAAACCCTTTTTCTTGGGAGATCCTCCTAAAATATATCACATGTATAGGTCCCTGATACTGACATCGAATCCCTACTATTGAAGTCTCTGCTATTTTTTTCCCACTAACAATAACCACTATCTATTTATACTCATCCAGGAAACTCTCAACCACCAAGGATCGCTCTAGAACCCCAACATATGTAGGAATTCATAGAGGTTCAATGATGGATAATATTTCTCTATGCAGTCCTCACTCAAATATCTGAGCCTAGAAGAACTAATAATGAACCATATCCATACAGTACTTGTAGAGGTTGGTAAAACTTGATGAATACCTAACCACTATCATACTTCCCTACTAGAGCTGCAGAAGCCCCGAATGTCTGCAACCCTCAATGTATCTAGAGATAAATTCTCTTTGGATAGTCGCTCATACTCTGTCCTTGATAGAGTTTTATCATAGTATGTATGAATCACTAAACCCAAAAAATGGCCAAAATTTCCATAGATAAGGATAGAAACCAGAACCCCCATATGATCTACTGGTGTCCTATGAAGATGTAAAACTCATGTCACTACATCAAGCTAGTCCTCAACATCGCATGGTTCAAGATTACCTAAGAAATAGATGGGTCACTATTATTGAAACTCATGAAGAGTTCTTAGCCTGTACACCTCATTAGATGATACAGTGGGTACCATTTGCTACTAAAAATATGGTTATATAAATCATGAACCACCCAGAGTTAACATCTTTACAACATGGCCCTATATTGATTCCTCATCATTGGATGGATCATCCTCTTTGATCTTGATGCTGAATACTATCTAGCATACACTTTGTAGGCATCTTGAAATAAAAAATATGTACCACAATCAATGAGTATAAACAAATAGTAGACTCAAGAAAGACATGAAACCACAACCCATCTCTATATGTTGCATGTACCATTGTTTTCCCTTCAACTAGTTTCTCATTCACCGAGTCTAAAGGTAGGTGATTAGAGTCTTGTTGTATGGATACATTAGCTACTGCACTAGCACTGGAGTCCCTGGTCTGAAATCCAAACTCAAAACACTTAACAATCTTTCCCAAAAAATTGTCACAAACTTCAGTCCTAAGGATGAACTAACTAGCCTCTAATGCAACTCTTTCATGAATCGTCCTAATGGGTCATGTTCCACCAAATCTCCAAGACCACCTCTAATAGGCTTGGGGATGGTGACTAGCGCTGAGTAGGAATATCACTAACATGGGAGGACTTATCCAATGTACCTACACACACACACACACACATCTTGATTCCCATACAATTATGAAATATTAGACAACTAATAAACCATGAATGAATACATCTAAATCCCACAACCAGAGTACAACAACAAGAACTGGAAAGTAAATAGGGATAAATACAATCCCACCATAAAGAGTATGAAAATAGGTCCTACATGAATATAAGGATTGGTACTGATATGAATATAAGTAAAGGAACAAACCTAAGTATTTCAAAATCACTAATAACTACCTTGTCCTAGTCCCTCTAGGACTCCATCAAAAGGTTGATCATCTGCACAGGACATGACATGTGTGGGAAAAACCTGTGAAAGTGTGAGTATAACACTACCTAGTAGGAAACAACAAACCAAAAACCATATAACAACAACAATAATAGTTAGGTATACACATGTATATATTTATAATACATATAAATATAATATATAGATATAATAAACAAAGAAATAAAGTCTCAAAGTCAAAACCATAATGCCACCCAAGGAATCGTGCTCAAAGGTTCCACAAAGAACTTGTCTAGGAGAACGCACTCCATGAGTCATATAACACTGATGATGTTTGTCTAGTAGGTTGTGCTTGTTGGGTATCATCATAGGAACTACATTCTAGAAGTATGATGACATACGATACATAGATGAGGATCACACCTAGGACCATGGAGTATACTGAAAAATCAATATGAAATAACCCACTAAGTAGAGGATCGGTTCCCATGTAGTGTTGGTCATGATGATTCCAAGAACACTACATAGGAAAAAAAAGATGATAGAGGATCTTACTTCCAGCCTCACGGAAGGATTAAAAAAACCCTATCCAAAAATTCATGCGGAAGGGATCACTATCCTATGTGTAAGATACGATTGTATAATAACCCTCTAGGAATGGATATATGGATACACCCTAATGAAACTTGTCCACATTGAATAGGAAAAGGGATGAAAGAAAACTTTAAGGGAGTACATAGTGTGTACTAGTAGCACATGGTGTGTCCATTTGAAATCAGGTTCTGCCTATGAAAATATACCATTTCCATTTCTGTTTCAAAGTACATGACATGCCCATGCCTGTGTACTTCTACGAGTGTCCAAGTATTCAACTCTACCTATGTACACTTAGTCTGGCTGTGTCCATGTGGGAGTACATGGCATGTCCAAGATAGTGTACCACTACACATGTTCTTGTACCCTCTAAGGTTCATGATGAGCCATCAGGGGAGGCATCACATGTCATGTGACAAGGGTTACATGGTGTGTGATCCTAAAATTCACATAGAAACCCTTGTGATTATCCATATGTCCCACACATTGTGTAATCCCATATTACACACCGTGTGTTATAGGATTTTACAGAATCCATGATATGGATCCCGCACCATTAGCCACTCCTAGAACCCTTTATTTTTCCATTCACCTCACCAAAATTAATAGAGGACAATTGATCGAGTCTTTATATCATCGATCTCTAGATTTAGGCCCTTTTATAGCATTTAGAAATCATCCATACACATTTTTTATCATTTCAAACACTAATCAAACCTGGAGGTCTCCAATCCGATCCATTATACACATGTATATTTTCATCACATGATTTTCACAACATACCAGTCTTGATCTACAATATCAAATTGTTTCACCAAGAAATGGGTGTGTAATGTTCAATTTATCGATATTTGTTGAAATATGGGCCAATAGACTTCCTGTGATGAATAAAGAAATGGGAAAGAAAATAAAAATAACAAACATGAGGTTCAAACCTCATCCAATGTTCATGTTGAACTCAATTAAGTGGCATTATAAGGATGAAAAAATATATAAAAACATAAATAAAAAATAAATTCTATTTATTCCCAGAAAAATCTAACTCATACCCTCAAGACTCGTGATCCATGAATCAAATTTTTAGTTGGTTGAATCACCTTAATCATAAGAATCATAAAAAGTGTATGAATCTAAGAAAGAACATATTATATCGATTTGGATTGATCACTAATGAGGAATGAAGATATATCATTTTCATGGGTGATAACCTCATATTTCGTTTGCACACCCATTGTTGATCTTCAATCTGGTGGTCATTGGCCAACAAAACCTCCTCCAATGGCTCTCCAATGTATCCTCTAAATATCACAGGTTATGTTTCTAACCTTGAAATTTTTACAAAACCATATAATTACAGAAGAAACAAGGTAACTGCATTAATAAATGAATAAATTAATTTATTTTATTCATTTTATGCCCATGATGACTTTTTTACAAACTCCTTGAGAAAATAGTGGTTATGTTGCCCCTAAGGTAAAAATCATGTTCTAAACTCAACGATGTTCTCCTATTTATGATCCATGCCTCTATTCATTTAATATTTTTAATATATTTCAAAAATTTATTTTGGGCACATCAAGCATCCAAATCACACATTGTCAGAGTTCTTAGTCTCAAAAAAAATTCATGAAATATGAAATTATATTAAAAGTAAAGTAAGTGTCACTATACTTAAAATTAGAGATAGGACCCTAAAAAACACACAACATTGGGTCATGACATGTCCTTTGGTGTTCATGGTGTGAAGCCCCACATTCATGACTTATTCAAGGTTTGATTATGGGTCATGATGAAAAGTGATCCATTGCAAGATAACAGGTGTTTCCACATTCCATTATGGCTCAAAACCTCACATCCCCATGGAATTATGCCTCATATAAGGCTATCATGATGTAACCAATGTTTCATGGATAGACCTACTATAGTAGAAACATTTTATCCAAACCTCTAGAAAAAACATGGTTGCCCATCTGAGCACCTGAAATTCGATCAATCCTCATTCCTCATCCAAAAAAATCTTCATGAGGTGCATAAACCCTTATATTTTGGATCCATGTCCAAATTTATGGAATGTATCCCACTCCAAAATAAAACTAAAATTCACCCTAACTTCTAGAAACCAATAAACACATATGAATCATTATAGTATCCATGTAGTAAGAATAAAAAAAATGGTATTAGTGTTTTTTGATTTATAGGATCTTTTTTAGTTATTTAAATAATTTAAAGAACCATGATACATTTTTATTGATTATCTTTTACTTTTGAAGTTCTATTTTGGGATCTCAGTTTAGTGGATACAGAATTTAAAAAGGAATTGAAAGGATTGACATGTTATATTAGAAGGGTTTTTATCAATAGAAGGTGAAATGAAGTATTATTTGTTTCAAGGATATCTAAATCTAGGTTATACAATATCAAACTAGAGATGATGGAGAAAAGTGAGTGGAATAAGGTTGATAAAAAGGTCCTTGGGTTTTCATAGATGATGTTATAAAAATTATTTTATTTTAAATATTTAGGATATTAAAACCATTAATGATATATGACCATAATTATGAATGTTTTGTTGAAATAGATACTCTTTGGTCTAAAGTTGAATTAATGGAATTTAGTGTATGTTCATGTGGATAAATTAAATATGATTAAAACCTATCTAGAATTTTTTAATTTTATATTTTTGAGTAGAATATGGGAATTGATCTTGTTATCATCATTTTAAGAGTAATAGGGTATGATTTTTATCACAATTACTAGCTCTACTGTCAAGACTAGTAAATTATTTAAGGATATCTACGACATAATTCTAAATGAAAAGATCAGATATAGGGAAGTAAAGTTGTTTACCAAAACAAAATATGGTGTATATTTTATAGGAATACTAACTAAATAATTTTTTTAAAATTAAATAAGTGGATCTAGAGAATGGATCTTAGGTAAATTAAAGGGCCTAGGTTCTATATTTTGGATTTTTAAGAATAAAATACATTTGGATAATGTTCTCTATGAACAAAAGATAAAATTTGGATCTTTATATGAAAATATTTTAGGTTTGGAAGGTGATAATAGTTTTCTATTAATTTTCAAAATTACATTGGATTTATGGATTATTGGATTTGGATAATAATTCCACTATATATCAGAGAGATAATGCCTAAAAAATTACATTTCTAGATGTTTAGTTGATAGTCATATTTATAATGATTACATAATTGATATTGATGGAAAATGTGACATAGATGTTCAAATAAAGAACAAATACTTGATGAATTTGTAAGAGACTAAACAGATACCAATATTGAGATATAATATTACATTTTTAGGCCAGTTTCATGATGCGATGCTTTTTATATCATTTTTGAATAGGGTATATAAGATCACCAAGGGTTCCACGGTGGTGTAAAAAGGTATAGAAGATAAAACATTCTATCTATTGATAATGTTATATAGGATAATAATTGTCAATATGTCTACCAAATATTCCCAACTATGATGCTACCATCTTGAACACATGATTGAGTAGGATATGTCCGCATTTTTTTTCTAAAATAATATTGAAACTTATGAATATGAAGTATGGGACATATAAAGTGTGTATACTTTAAAATAAAAAATGATTATTTTTTCTATACAAGAATGAACACCAATGCATCAAAATATGGACCCGGTGTTTATAGATGTGAGTTAACCATTTTTTGTGTATTATTATAGTTATTAATTATAATATGTTACCTTTTATGGTGAATATATATGAAAATTATTATTGTAATTTCTAAATAATGTGTAATATTCATTAGATAAAGAGATATGGAGGAAAATTATATTAGTTTAATGATAAAATAATTGAGTCTAGACAATGGTGGTGAGTACAATAATAAATAATTTATTAAAACCCTTTTAAAATAATTTAATAATATATGAAAAATAGTACTTAGGACACCATAAAATAATCTTTTAGTAAAATAGATGAATAAAACATTGAATGTGATATCCCATGTCTTAGGTTTGCATTATGTTTTTTCAACGGAGTTTTGTGATTAAGTTGTGAATTTCATAAATTATCTCATCAATAGTAAACTATCTACACCAATGGGGAATAAGTTTCCCCTGAAATTTGGACTGAAAATTGGTCAATGTATCATACCAAAAATCTATAAAAAGCATCATTTATTTCCATGTTGATGCTATTGAAAAGGAAAAGATCGAAACTTAATCCATGAAATGTTTATTTATGTTATATGGTGATAAAAATAGGGATTTATTATTTTTGATATTGGTATTCAAAATTTCATTATAAGTTAAAATGTATTCTTTAATGAAGTGAACTTATAAAAAGATCAATAAAAAGTAAAAGAAGCAGTTGATACCAAAGAATCAAAAATGCGTGACCAAGTTGAATACAAGGGAATCCCAAAAAATACTGACTAGTCAAGGGAGTACTGATTATCTAAAAGTACAACAAAGTACAAAAATATAGGATAGTGGTTAAAGTTTTGAGGTACAAAAATGGATAAATGTACTATAATGTTCAAAGACCACTAGAACATCATTGAATTTTATAGAATTTGGTCCATTGTTTTAGTTTAGGAATTACACAATAGTTAGAATACTAGTTAAAAGGTTTTAATCATACCATCAATATTTAATTATAATGTTTGGGGGAGAACCTAAAATCCCACACGAGGTGGAAATTTTAAATGAATTGAAATAGTGGGAGTCACAAATGAAGAAAGAGATGGATTCATTTCAAGGGAACAAAACATGGTAGCTAACAAATTTACCAAAAGGGAAGATATAAATTAAAAAAATGGGTCTACACATTGAAGGGATAATTGGATATTAATAAATGATAAAAAGTGAGTTTGGTTCAAAAATTCTAATGGAGTAATTTTAGTGAAATAATCACTCTAGTGGTAAAGCATAAAATTATTCATAACATTCTTATAATTTTTACATTGGAAGTTTTACATCTTGAGTAATTAGATTCTAGGAAAACATTCCTTCATAGTTCTTTATAGGGGAAAATTTTCATCGAGTAACCAATTGGTTCTAAAGAAAATAGAAATGAGTATTAGATGTGTAGTATCAAAAAAATAATTAATGGCATAAAATAGACCCCCAGACAAAGGAATGAGATATTTTGTACATTCCTGATGAATATTGATTTCATTCAATAAAATATAGATCATTATTACTACTTTAGAGTGTCCATTTATGAGTATTCCATCATACAAATCTTATATGACACACTCTTGGTAGTTATAAAAATGGAATAGATTTTATACTAAAATATATAAAAAGGATGTAATGTTTAATGTGATAGATCTTGGAGTAGTACAAAATATTTTTAGGGAAGTAGATCTATAGTGATTAGAAAACAATAATTGTGATGTTTTTTTAGTCTGAATATATATAAAAGGATTTGAAAAGGTTAGAAATGTTGGTAATAAAGACTATTTAAATTCCATTGGTTTTTCACTTCAATGTTTCTAAAAATATTTTTTGAATAATGGATTATGAGGTTAGGTATATGGAAAGGATTCAATATAAGTAATGGGTAAGAAAATTATTATTTTTTCTTTGGTTTATTCCAAGACTGATTTTCTTTTTTGTATTTGGATTTTTTAGTAGGATTATGTCAAATCCATGGAAGGAACATCCAAATATGTTAAATGGAAAATATAAAATCTAAAAGGTATATTTGAATTATATTTTTCTTATAATGGATTATTGATAAAATAGATATGTTTATGTACACTTTTAAGGACATGTATACAATTAGATAAGTAACACTGAATATGTGTTCACTTATAGAGGAATAATAGATATCTTGATGTATTGACTATAATGGGTAGTTTCACTACCATCCATAGAAGTTTAGTATGAGGTATAATTAGAGATTAAGAAGGATTTGATATGACTAAATGGACTATTGGATGAAAGTAGAAGAAATTATGGGAATGTAATATTATTCTATGAAGGTCTGAGTGGAATCTATCTTGGTAAAAAATCAATATTTCATTCAAGGATAAATCACATTCCATTGAAGTATTACTTCTCTATAATTCATCTATAAGATGAATTGAAAAACTATGAATGGTTATTGAGAGTGAAAATTACTAATATATAACAAATTTTTTTATATTTTTTGAATGTATGGGGTAGTTATATGATTTAGTGGGGCTTGGATGATATAATATGATTGAAGGGTCACTACTATAGTAGAAGGTGGAAGGAGAGATTTTTTTAGAAGGTGGTTGAATACAAATAAATGAAATTTATAATGTGTATCCAAGTTATGAAGCATATAATTTTTCTCAGATACTCATTTATTGAGTACCTTTTAATATACAATCATTGTTACATGTTTGAAATCCTGAAAATGTATTCATGTTATGGGCACAACATGTGCAACTTTCTGGTACTAAAATTCCATTAATATAATTTATAATTTATAATTCTATTTAATAATTCAACGTGAAATAATAATATAAATAAAAATACTAATAATATTTTGAAAAAACTCAAACAATAAAAAATAAAAATAACTAAAAATAAATTAGTTACATGTAAAAAAATCTCATAAATTTTACCTCAATCATGGAAAATATTCATATTGATTTCCATATTTTATCTTAGCATAATAACAAGTAAAATTATTCACCTAAATTTATGTGAAATAATTATTTTATATTTCATGGTTCTTAGTGAGATACACCACTTTAACTTACCTTTTAGGATATCATGGTGAAAATTGTTTCAATTTTATTTACATTAATTTATTATTTATAAAGTTTTTATAGGTCCTTTTATATTGGACATACTCAAGACCAATTTATCTTAGGACCACACTTCTAGAATGAATCTTTAGAATCCCATATAGTTATTGGGATTATATTTATTTTATTTCGATAATAATTTCTAGGATTTCAATGGATGTCATTATATCCTTGGATATTCTACCCACCGTGTCCACTATGTTTAAAATTTAATTTTCATCACTATCATTCACGATTTTTTTTCATGGATGACAAAATTTTACTTAGAAAATGATAGTACTAAACTAGTAGGATAATAATAATATATTTTAATCTAAATCTCATTTCTCTTATTTTTTAAGATAATTGATGATATGAGGTTAGAATAATTTTTATACCCTCAAAGTGATAATGTTATGCCAAGGTTATGTGAGATTAATGAAAAATCATATAGTTTTTTCATCCATATCAACATCCCTAACCTTAATTCTATAATACATTGATTATTATACAATTTTACACATGACAGAGTTATATTCACTGACCCTTTAATAATTCTATAATCTTAACACCATCCATTCTTTATCAGTAACATAATGATAAACTTTCTTTTTTATGGTCATACATTTCCTTTAAACTCTTTCAAAAAGTTATTGGATCTATTTCCATGAGATATTTTAATTTTTACCCCCCATATTGGTGTCTTTTTAGAAATATCCTCACTCATACATTATTTTTAGGGGATTTTGAAATATCGTATTTGGTTATTTTTGTGTGATATGTGGATCCTGGTTGCATTTTACATCCATGATCAATAATATGGAATTATTTATGGTAATATCAAGAATAGTTAATTTGAGTTTATATTGATTTCACAGGATTAGAACTAAAAGAAAAAATTATTTATTATTATTCTATAGTTTTATATACTAAAATTACACAGTTAATAAATCTATAAAAAATTATATAATTTCATTTTTTGTTAATATATATGTATATATTAAATTTAAATAATATATATTAGTTAGTAAATCTTTTTCAAATGGTTATATTTTATAAATAAAATAAACCCATGTGTATACTATGACACTCATTTCAAATTTTCTCATAGGTATGAATTTATACAGTAAATAATTAAATAAAACAAACAATCTAAGTGGTTTATGAATAACATTAAATAAATACTTAAAATCATTTGATAAATTGGAAAACTAATCTTTATCCTTATGATCATCTATTTTGATAACATGTCATGACATTAAAAATTGGTCAGAATTTAGTCCAAGGGGAAATATTGGAATAATATATAATTTAAATAAATAGAAATTGGTGAGAAAGGAATAATGTAAATATTTTTTATATTCCTCTCATCAATTGAATATCTATTTTTAGAGGTAAGGGAATGACTCTTTTTTTGGTGATTATGAGCATAGATGGTGAACAATAATTCCATCATAATTCAATATTCCATTCTGAAATCACATGGAATAATTAGAAAGTGGTGACTATTAACTTTGACGTCATTTAAAAAAAAGATTAATTAATTTATTTTTATTTAGTGACTTTAAAAAAATTAGTAAATATTTTTTTATAAATATATATTAATTTATTGATTATATACATTAAAATTATAATATATCAATTAAATAACATTGATATTTATGTTTCAAACATTATTTAAAAAAATGTTTTAGTTTCAGATATTAATTAATTAACTTTATATTAAATTGATTTGTTGTTGAATGACTCTTTATAGGTTGATTAATTAAACCAATATATTAAGTAGTTTTTATAATCTCATCTAATTAGTATATAAAATATAGATTCCCCATCGATCATATTATTACTGAATTTATAGATTACATATATAATGACTCACATATTATAAACATATTATTAGAGTCTTTTAACACAAAAATTCATAAATAAACCTCAATTTCTAGAGGCCTAATGTCTTTGAGAGATTAGCTATGTAATACGGGATGTTAAAAATAAACTACATCCTATTTTATTTCTATTTTAATGAAAATCTCTTGGATCATATCATAATTCCATCACTACATGGGATATCACAAGGAGATACATAAAATAAAAGAGTGAGATACAATATTGTGCAAGGAGATAATATACATGAGAATGGGATATAAGAATCAATAAGAATAATATGACATCATAAAATCATTGGATCCTAAAAATTTAAATTAAAACATGGAATATGAAAAGTGATATCCAAGTAACATAGAATTAGTTTTAATAATATGAATGTTTCATAAACATAATACTTTTCATTATAAATATAATTTTAGGATCATTGCTAAAACAACATAAGGTACTAGGCTCACTATCCCCATACCATACATTATATCTTATGATATATAAGAATTTCTCAATAAATCCAGTGTATGAGGAATTTATAATTATACTCCCACCTTTTACATCATAATATTTCATTAAAATTATTCCACATACAATAAAAATCATATATAATTCATACAATATGAGAAAAATCGATAAGAAGAAAACATGTTATATAAAAATGTAACAAATCATAACCAAAGAATGGATCATATAGGTACCCAAAATAAGAAGGGAATAAATAATATTTAATGTTAAATCATTAGGATTAATAATTAATATTACATTATAGGATGTGAATAGAATAATAAATGTTAAGGAAACATCATAAGTAAAATCAAGTAGTTGCTATGGAAATAAAGCATTTACAAAAATATTTGAAAGTGTTAAACAAATCCAAAAAAGTAGGTAAATAAATTCATATTACTCGAATAAATAAAGGTAAATTGAAGTAAAATACACCAAAAAGGTATGAAAAAGTTGGTTTACAAGAATAATAAGAGAGATATATATAAATAAATAACATGAACTCAACCAAAAAAGAGTTCATGAGTCACCTTACATCAAGTCTTGACTCACTTGGTTACTCCCATAACCTCCAAAATATTTTAATTACATATAATAATTACACAATGAATAACCTTATAAGTATTTATTTCATATATTATAGTTAATTTTTTATCATGATTTATTCATTTAATAGTTATATATTTCTCATGTTGATCATTTTAGGGGTGTCTAGTCAACTGTTCCCAAACTGCTTTGGTTTATTAGTAATGGTAAAAGGTGATTTTAAATGATTTCACACTCTTAAAAAGTTTATGTTTTTGGATAATTTATTATTATAGCATCACAAAAGTTCTAAAGTATATAAAATAACAAAAATGATTTCAATACATTAAATTTTTCTCGATATAATGTTTTTTAGAGGTTTAAATACCCATAAATTTTTTAATATTTTTATTAGCATGATATATTTTCATTCAAAAGTTTTAAAATGGGTTTAATTTGATTATTAAAATCTAAATTATAAATTAATTATATCCTTAAAAAAATTTATGATAGATGTAAAACATCATCAATCATATAGGTGGTATGAACCCACCATAGTGTGACTGGTGTTTGTGAGAATTATTGAAAGAGATGAAAAGTTATAAATATTAAGATTTCATAATTATATAATATTATAAATATTATAATGATTTAATGTTATTAGAGTTATAAATTAGATATAAAAGGGTTTAAGAAAAGTATTAAAATAAAAGATTAAGTATGATCACTTGTAGGGTGTCGTTAATTCCTATGGGTTTACAAATTAAAATTTATATTATTATATTCATAACTATTAACTATAAAGGGTATAGTATGTGGTTAGATAAAGTTAAAAATAATATAGATTATTTTAGAAAAAACATATAATTTTTATAACAAAAAGAAACTCTAGAATGATTAAAGTGGAAAATTTAAAAAAATATAGACATTCCAAGCATAATATATTCAAGTTAAGGCATTAATGAAGTAAGTAGAACGGTGAATTAACCCATATGTCATTAGAATTGGGTCACATTAAATCCCTTAGTCCTGTTAAACATACTCAATCCTATAGATTAATCTATTATAATGGTTAGGTAGTTCAGTTTATTAAATGAATTGGTAACCAAAAACCATATTTAAACAAAATTACCCTAGACCACACTATGGTCATTCCTGAACAAAAGTATCTAGTTAATGTATTTAAAAGCATATCAACCATAACAAAAAAATTTCATGCATAAAATTTGATGATAAGATAAATAAAAATATAAAAAATGAAGAAACCAATATTGAATGATTTATTACAAGATAACTTCACTAGATACAGTCCACCTCTAATACATTCTTGGAATTAAGAAACCCCCCCCACTAATTATATTTATTAGAGTAAAAATATAAAAGTTAATAACCCCTAGTATAATCAATATAATCTGGTAAAATTATCTACTAGATATAATCCATGATCAAATATATTGAGTAGAAGTTGAGGGTCTCCTTTTATAAAAATAATTTATCACTAGTATCTAGACCTATCTCTTGTCTATATCCCAATTTATATTTGTTTATATCTATAGTACATTAATTAATCCTTCAACTTATTAGATATATAGTAAAAATATCATTCCAAATATATCATATATATAAGGAACCAGACTTAAAAATTACATAATCTTGAATAAAGTTAATAATTCACATTTAGGTTCTTTTTAGGTTTAGAGCTTTAGAGAATTTGGTCATAACTTATACATCACAACTTGAATATTACATGTAAACACTTCTACTCAGTATCCATTTTTTTTCATAAAATAAAAACTCTTAAGAACATTGAAGCATGTTTATTTCCATGTTTTAAATGGAATAATTTTTCATTGATCCCATCATCTACTCTATTCCACTTTAAATCCTACAAAAAACATTTCAAAAACATTGGATGAGCATAAAAAGCTCAATAGGGGATACATAAATAAGGAAAACTATTAGTTTTCAAAACAACATGTAAACCATGAATACATTATAATAAAGTAATAATTTTCACCTTTATGAAGTAGTAAATACTCTTCACTGAATAAAATCTCATTTCTTATTCTTTTATAACAAAAATATTACCATAAAACCCATAAAAAGCACACATAACATATAAAAGGTAAACTTGGGACATGATCATACTTAAATAGAATAACAAAACGGTCGACATCCACAAATCATTCTTACAAATGAAATAACCATATGAACGACTTCCATACCTAATGAATTGGAGGTTATGACATAACCACCCATCCTTGGTTTATCACGGAACAACCTGTTATTTTGTTTATCACGTAACCACTCATTAAATTTCCATGTACCATTATATAATCGTCATACATAAAAGATTGCTAATATTAAAATTTCAATCATAAAATTTCATTTTCAATCTCAAGAAACAATTCAAGAAATTGAAATAGTTAATCCAATTTCAAAACCATTTTCAATAACAAAATATGTAAAAAGGGTATATGGTATTTATTTTCCATTTAAAAACATGACGACTTGTTAAGGAAGCCAAATATCAAATAATGCTCGTGGCAGCAGAAAGGTCATTGTCACTGCGTACATTAAAACGAAACATTCCCTTTCTCTATTAGTAAAAAAAATACATAGAAAATAGATTCCCATTGAATAAAATTAAAATTAAAAGGGGTTTATACACCTTATAAAAGAAATTTGTGTATAAATCAAAATATTCCTCAAAGAAAGTAGATTGAGACGAAGTCGCTTACCATGAGTCTGAATTTTCTCATATGTTCCTTGTTTTTATTGAATAATAAACACAACTTAATTTATAATTTATTCAAAACCATTTTCAAGTTTATTATTACTTTTATATCACTTATTGAATTGTTATTAAAATTAGTTAATTATTTGAGTTCATATCAGATATTTTATCGATGTTCAGAACTTGAGTCAAAAAATGGACTTGTTATAATTACAAAATTTCGATGTGGTCAAAAGTGAATTATCTCCAGAATGATATTAATGATGTAGATATGATATATATCATATATATACATTATATATGTATTTATAATATTCCATATCATTTGTATATAAGAAATTAAATGCACCGTTCATGGAGACGGTAAGCCATATATACGAATGAATGCTACATTCATTTATTTTTTATATTATAAGAAATGAAAACTAAATGATAAATAGGTATATTATAATTAAAGTATAATATATATGTTATATATGTTAAATATGTTAATTAATTCCATCCTATATAAGTTTCATGTATAGTATGAACGATTCATATCACTTTGATGGGGCAATAGTTCACACTTCTTCAAATGAAATTATTGTTTTTATACAACATAAAAAGCATAAAGGTATGTTCTAAATGAGAATTAAAGAAGAATATAGATAAAATAAATATCAGAAATATCATATATAATTATAGTTCCATAATAATGTCCACCATAAGAGGTGGTAGGAGAAGATTTAACAATCATCATTTCGTGAAACAGTAGTTCAACGTCCAAAGAAACTGTATGTTCTATACCCATTAGAAAGAGGCATGTGTAAGTTTAGTTAGAATTATTATCATAAAAACAAAATATTATATTTAAGATACAGGTTTTTTATAAAATAATTGAATAGAGAGAGTTTAGTGGGTTGGAGAAGGAAGATAAAATAATGAATCTTGAGAGAATACATTACCTCAAACTGGGTAAATCATTTTTATTTAAGCTAAAACGCATTCGTTAATTGCATTATGCCCAATTTAAGGATTATAGGAGGAATATAGGGATTTTGGGAGCTTATTTGGGCTGAGGTTTTATGATCCAAGGGGGATTGAGGGGTGTGAGTAAGGGTTAGAGGTGGTTTCCTTTTATAAGATGGAGGATGGACACTTTAGGAAAGTTTGAAAGTATTATCTTATTGTTAAATGATTTTAAAATTTTAATAAAACAAAAGTTATATATTATGAAGATAAAATTTGGATGGGTCTAAATACTCTCATACAGTGTGTTTTATACAAGTTTAGGTCAAAAATTTAACCTTATCTTTTAGCTTTAACGCTTAGTTAACTTATTTAACTTTTACCATGTCCTCTTGTATATTCATACTATATGGTTAATATATTTACTATAAAATGAAAATAGAACCTATAGTGGTTCATTAAAGACATTTTAAACATTATATAAGTTATTTATCCAGACCATAGATTTTTATCACTATTATATCATTTAATAAAATAGTATTTTTTTTAAAACTCATTTATGTCAATTTTTATACTATTCATATGATGGATTTTTAAAAATACCTAAAAACTTTATTAATTATAAAAAACTTCATTAATACAAAGATAAAAAAGTCATAATCAATCATAAAATTCGTTTATAGAATAAAAAATTTCAAAATAAATTTATTTTAATATTTATAATCTCTTTTATTTAAATCATTCATTAATAAGGAAATCACTACATCATTATTCTGTCATAAATAAATATTTTTAATTGATGTCTAAAAATTATAAATAAAATACCACGATTTAGAAAATATTTTTATATTTCTAATGAATATTTATAGTTGAGGCTATCACTTATATAACCCCATATAATTTTTTTTAGTAATAGATATATGTTTAGGTTATATTTTCCTTAACTTTAAATTAAAAGTAATTCAATGTCATCTTCACACAGAAGTGGCTCCATGGGGTCCTAAAATAGACCCAAGGATGACCATATAGGAAATATATTATCCAATAGGGTTAGGACATGTGTTAGGGTAATTTAATATTATTATAATATTAATTTTTACCCTTATTTATTAGATTTACCCTTTAACCATGGTGAATAAAATATTTACTGAAGTTACTATTCATAATGTCTAAAAATAAAATTTACCTATTTAAAAATATTTTACCTCCTAATTACAAATATGGAATCCATTTTCCAAATTCAAAACATAGAATTTTCAAAAATTAATTTGAAATTAATTCCCGTTGTCAAAACCAAAAAAAGCGTTTTAAGAAGTAAAAACTACCAAAAGATTAACAAGTATTTATGTCCAATTTAAAAGTAAAATTACCTATAATGACCAAAACTGAATTAAATGGTAAATAAATAATTTATTTAAACTCTAAAACCAATTATAAAGATAATATAACCATATAAACAAATTAGATGAAAAGACAATTTTTGACTTAAAATGCTGTATTTTTCACTATTCATTAAAAATGAACTTTATCAGAAAAATACCCAAAATTTACCCAATGTAAATTTTGATGTCCTGATTCTAAAGAAGAAGTTTATTTTTTCAAATGGAACATATAAAAGTGAAAAAACTAGATTTAAAATGGGTTCACCATCAAAAGGATGTAAAACTACATTTTAAAAAATATTAAAGTATTTATGCTTAAAATTGGATTCATTATCATTTTAAGCCTCTAAATTTTATTGAATAAATGTAAAAACCTTTAAAAAACATGTTTAATCACAATATGGTTAGTTATTTTCATTCTTAACCATACAATAACTAGGCATTAACTACCATTTAAACTATTAATACAATATTATTATTTTCTGTATGACTCAGCCTTGTGTGCAACATGAGATTTCAGAGAAAACCATTATTGCATGTTGGGTACACCATCAAACATAGAATCCCATTTAAATAAATATTAATATTTAATTCTCAAGTATTAATAAATATGAAATTGTTATATTCTTTAATTACCTAGGATGTTACATCCTTCCCCCTTTTGAAAATTTCATCCTCGCAATATTATTTACTTATCAAATAAGTGGGGGTATTTATACCTCAAATAATTTTCAGATTATCATGTTGCATCTTCAACCATATGGGTTTTCCAAAAAACCTTGACATGATAAATCACCTTATTCCACAACACTTTCTCTATACGTTCAAGAATCTAGACTGGCCATTCCTTACAAGAAATATTCTCTTCCAACTGAACTACTTTTGTAGTCTAAACATGAGATGGATCTGGCATATACTTTCTTAATATTGAAACATGAAAAACATTGTGTAGCTGGGATAAATTTGGAGGTAAATCCACTCAGTAAGCAACTGATTCAACTTCCTCCAAAATTTCATAAGGTCCAATGAACCATGGACTCAACTTCCCCTTATTACAAAAATGCATTACACTTTTCCATGGAGAAATATTGAGAAAGATATGATCACCTAATTCAAAAGAAAGATCCTTCCTTCGGTTATCTGCATAACATTTTTGCCTGCTCTGAACAGTTCTCATTTGCTTCTGAATTAACCAAACTTTTTCTGACATCTCTTCTACCAATTCTGGTCCCATCAGTTTCCTTTAACCAAGTTCATCCCAAAAATCATGAGTTCGAAACCACTTCCCATATAATGCATAAAATGGTGTCATCTGTATACTGGAATAAAAACTGTTATTATAATTAAACTCAACCAAATAAAGTTATTGGTCCTAACATCCCTGGTAATCTTTTGAAGAAGCATGTAACATATCTTCCAATATCTGAATTGTTCATTCTGACTACCCATATGATTGAGGTTGAAAAGTTGTACTGAAATTTAATTCAGTAACCAACGACTTATGAAGGCCCTTCCAAAATTTAGAAGTGAACCTATGATCACGATTAGATGTAATGGAGAGGGGAACTATATATAACCTGACTATATCTTTAATATATGATCAAGAATGTTGATCTAGATACATATTATATCTAATTGGAAGAAAATGAAAAGATTTAATCAATCGATCAAAAGTAACCCAGATTGAATTGTTACCTAGAGAAGTCTTTGGTAATCCCAAAACGAAGTCCATGGATATATTTTCCCATTTACACTCTGGCACCGGTAAAGGCTAAAGTAACCCTTTTGGTAACTACCACTTTTCTTTAACCTGTTGACAAGTCAAACACTTCATAATAAAGTCAGAAATATCTCTTTTAATCACTTCCCAAATTTCAAAATATAATCATTATCAATGTAAAATTCAGGCAACTTACCATTCTGGACTAACACTACTTTTTTCTGCAACTCACTTTCTTCCTGCTTCGCTTGCTTAATTCTGTCTGATAGAGATGATTTCAATGGCACTTGAAACAAAACAGAGGAATTTCCCACACCAAAAACTTCTATGGAAAAGTTCATCAAATTTTTAATCAAAGGATTTTGTTCCAAACCCAACATGGTTAATATAGCATTACTTTTTCGATTCAAAGCATCAACCACTTTATTTACTTTTCCTGGATGGTAATTAATTATGAAATCATAATATTTGATTAATTCCATCCATCACTACTATCTCATATTCAATTATTTCTAAGTTAATATATACTTCAAACTTTTGTGGTCAGTATATATTTCACAATTTACTCCATACAAATGATTCCTCAATATTTCTAATGAATAAAAAACAGTAGATAATTCCAAATCATGTGTAGGGTAATTTAACTCACAAGTTTTAAACTGATATGAAGCATAATCCATTACCTGATCATTCTGCATTAAAACACAACCATGTTCTTTCAAGGAATCATCACTATAGATAAAAAATTTACCATTTCTAGAAGGTAAGGCCAAAACTATAGCATTCGCCAATATTCTTTTCAATTCTTGAAAACAATCATCACATTCTTTTTTCCAGATAAATTTAACACCTTTTTGAGTTAACTTAGTCAGTGGGCTAGATAACCGTGCAAAATTTTCAACAAACCTTCAGTAATAGCCTACCAAACCAAGAAAAATAAGGATCTCTATTATATTTGTTGGTCTTGGGCATTCTTCAATAACTTTTGTTTTAGAAGGGACAATAATAATGCCATCTTTAGAAAAACTATAACCAAGGTATGAAATTTTTTGCCACCAAAACTCACAATTTCTTAATTTCCAATACAATTTATTTTCCTTTATGGGTTGTAATACAACCCTTAAATGATTTTCGTGTTCCTCTTTACTTTTGGAATATACCAAAATGTCATCAATAAACACAACCACAAACTTATCCAAGACCTCATAGAAATTACTATTAATAAGATCCATGAATATAATAGGTGCATTGGTTAACCCAAAAGGCATAACTAAAAATTCATAATTTCCATATCTAGTACAAGAGACGGTCTTCAGAATGTCTCCTTCCTTTACTTTCAATTGATCGTACCATGATCTCAAGTCAATCTTCAAAAAATACTAAGCTCCATGGAGCTGATAAAAAACTCATTGATATGAGGCAAAGAATACTTGTTCTTAATTGTGATATTATTTAAGGCTCTATAATCAATCCAAAGTCTCATTGAACCATCTTTATTTTTAACAAACAAGTGTGGATAACCCCACGGTGATGTGCTACATCAAATGAAACCTTTTTCTAACAACTCGTATAATTTTTATTTAACTCCAAAAGTTTAATTTGTGCCATTAGATAAGGGGGTTTTGAAATTGTCTTAGCATCAGAAACTAATTCAATTGTAAATTAAACTTCTTGATCAGGTATAATACCTGGAAACTCATCAGAAAAAACATCAAGATACTCAATTAATATTGGCACAACATTAATCTGAACAATTCTATTGTTTTTAATAATGTGTTCAAGGAAACATTCATTTACATATTTCACTAGTTTCTTAGCTTCTTGATATGTTATCAGAGATAAGGGTTCATTGTTGTACACAAACTGAAAGTCTTTCTGAAAATAAAACTCTTTATCTCTATATTCAATCTTAGAATGGTAAACATAAATCCAATCCATTCCCAAAATAACACCAAACTTTACTAGAGGAAAAATAACAAGGTTTCAAGGTAAATTATTTCCACAAATTAGGATAGAAAGATTCTTATAATTTATTTTTTCCCCAACATTTACCCCAAGCGTTTTTTCTATTAGTTATGGATTAATTTCTTGATGTGGAATTAAAAATTTACCCGAAAATATCTTAGAAATGAAAGAATGTGTAGATCCCGAATCAGATAACACATTTTTATAATCTGAAAATTAAACAAAGTACCTAATACCACTTCATTTGATGGTCCTGCATCATAACAAAAGATTTTGCCACACCCTTCTGCTTTTGATCTGACTGGTTTCCTCCCTGGGTAATCAACTTTGGACACACATTGGCATAATTCCCAAACTCATTGAAATTAAAACATCTTACCAATGACTTTTAATTGCCTGGACGATCATTCTATTTACAATTATGAGCAATATGACTAGTCTTACGACACTAGAATCACTTCCCAGACATTGATAAACATTCTCCAGGATTCCTTTTACCGCACTTCTCATAAGATGGAAATTTAATTTTTTTACCTCTAGGATTCTTTGATGAATTCTTTCCCTTTTATTTACAAGTGGACCTCTTCTTTTCCTTACTCTCTTGGAACACTTGATGATCAAAAAACTCCATTTCTACCTTCTCAGTACAGCTAAAAATTTTCTCATATATTTTGAATTCATGAGAGGCTAATGAACTTTGATATCACAACTTCTATCTTGAGTAAAATTGATTTATCATACTACAAAGATCTTAGATGAAATTTGGAGCATACCTTGCTAGTCGAGTGAACTTTTATTAGTAAGCATCCACTGAGTCATCCTCCTACCTCAATTCTAAGAATTTTCTCCCATCCTAAGTTGAATCGCCAAAGGAAAATATTTTTGAAGAAACATACATTTGAATTCATCTAAAAAAAGAGCATCAATCTCCTCATTATCCCTGATATTTTTAACCATCAACCACCACTGATCTACTTCTTCTTTAAAATGATAAAAATCAAGACTAACCTTTGGATTTTCTGTACAACCCATGACATCAAAAATATTTTCCAGTGCTTTGATCCACCCTTAAGCTTGAATAGGGTTAGATAATCCTCTGAATTATGGGGGATGTTGCCTCATGAAATGATCCACTATAGACATGTTTCTATGGGGTTTATCTGGCTGATCTTGTGCATGTATTCACCCACCATTTATATCTTGTCTCAACTATACCATTACTAGAAAAAAATATTCAATTTTGATTCCATACATCATGGGATGCTGATTTGGAAGGTTATTATCCTCTATATGCCTTCCCAGAACTGCTTCCCTATTTCTTCTGTGGAAAACCATTCTCAAAAAACATATCTTAGACAAATAAACATGGTAATATTCAAATGCTATATCATTTCAATTTTACCATAAATTAAAAATTAATGATATTATATTAACAAAATTATAACTTCAAAAGTTATCTAAACTGACCTCTGATACCAACTATAGGGACCCAACCTTAAGCATTACAGAATTTTGAATTAAGTTAATAATTAAAATTTAGGATCTTTTCAATTATAGATATTTGGAGAATTAGGTCATAACTTATACCTAAAAACATGAATATTACACGTAGAAACTTCTACTCAATATCATTTTTTTTTCATAAAATAAAAACTGTTAAAAATAATGAAAAATGTTTAGTTCCATGTTTTAAATGGCATGAATTTTACTTGATCCCATCCTTGACCCTATTAAACTTTAAGTCCTATGAAACAAATTTCAAAAACAAGGGATGAGCATAAAAAATTCAGTAAGGGATACATGAAAAAGGAAAATTGGTTGTTTTCAAAAAAACATTTCAACCATGAATACTTTATCATAAAGTAATAATTTTCACCTTTATGAAGTAGTAAATACTCTTTACTGAATAAAATCTCATTTATTACACTTTTGTAACCAAAATATTACCATAAAACCCATATAAAGTACACATAACATATAAAAGGTAAACTTAGGACATAATCATACTTAAATGGAATAACCATACGGTCGACTTACACAAATCATTCTTAAAAATTGAATATCCATACAGCTGAATTACATAACCAATGCATTGGAAGTTATAATATAACCATAACTCTTTGGTTTATCTTGGAACCACTCATCATTTTTTTATCACGCAATCACCTGTCAAATTTCCATGTACCATTATATAATCATCACACATAAAAGATTGCAAATATCAACATTTCAATCATAAAATTTCATTTGAAATCACAAGAAATAATTACAAGATATTGAAATTTTAAATCCTATTTAAAATCTATTTTGAATACAAAAATATGTAAAAAGGGTATATAGTATTTATTTTTCATTTAAAAACATCACCGCTTGTTAAGGAAGCCAAATATCAAATAATGCTCGGGGCGACGGAAAGGCCGTTGTCACCGTGTACATTAAAAAGAAACATTATCTTTGTTTTTTAGTAAAATGATTCATAGAAAAAAGATTTCCTTTGAATGAAACTAAATTTAAAAGGGGTTTATACACCATATAAGAGCAAGTTGTGTATAAATCAAAATATTCCTCAAAGAAAGGAGACTGAGATGAGGTCCCTTACCTCGAGTCTAACTTGTCTCATATGTTACTTGTATTCCTGAATAATAAACATAAGTTAATTTCTAATTGATTAAGAAAATTTTTAAAATTTATTATTCTTTTTATATCACTTATTGACTTGCTATAAAAATTAGTTAATTATTTGAGGTCATATCAGATATTTTGACGATGTTCGGAACTTCAGTAAAAAATGAACTTGTTATAATTACAAATTGTCCATGTGGGTAAAAGTAAATTATCTCTAGAATGATATTAATTATTTATATATAATATATATCATATGAATATAATATATATTTATTCATAATGGTCCATATCATTTAGATATAAGAAATGAAATGCACTGTTCATGGAAATGGTAAGCCGTACATACACATGAACGCTACTTTCATTTCCTTTTCAAATTTAAAGGAATGAAAAATAAATGATACATAACTATATTATAATTCTAGTATAATATATTTTTTATATATGTTACATAATTTCATAAATTCCATCCTTTATAAGTTCCATGTATAGCATGAATGACTCATATCACTTTGAGGGGGCGGTAGTCTGAACTTCCTCAAATAAAATTATCATAATTATATAACATGAAAGGAATACATGTATATTATAAATGAGAATTAAAGAAGAATAGAGATAAAATAAGTATCATAAATATCATATATAATTATATTTCCATCATAATGTCCACCATAATAGGTGGTAGTAGAATATTGAACAATCATCATTTCGTAAGGCAACAGTTCGCCGTTCACAGAAATAGTATGTTCTATACCCATTAGATAGAGGTGTTTGTAAGTGTAGTTATAATACTTATAATAACATAAAACTAGTATATTTAAGGTTTTTTTCATAAAATAATTGAATAAATAGAGTTTAGGGGGTTGGAGAAGGAAAACAAAAGAAATAATCTTGAGGGAATAAACTACCTCAAATCGGGTAACTCCATTTGATTTAAGTTAAAAGGAATTATTTAATTTCCTTGTACCAAATGTAAAGATTATAGTAGTAATAGAAGGATTTTTGGGCTTATTTAGGTAGATGTTGGAAGATAAAATGGGGATTGAGAGGTGTGAGTAAGGGTTAGAGGTTGTGTCATTTTATAAGAGGGAGGAGGGCCACTTTAGGAATGTTTGAAAGTATTATTTTGTTATTAATTGATTTTTGAATTATAATAACAAAAAATTTATATGTTTATAAAATAATATGAGGATTTGTATAAATTACCTCATGAAATGGGTTTTAAACATGTTTAGGTCACAAATTTAACCTTATCTTTTAGCTTTAACCCTAAGTTAACTAATTTAACTTTCACAATGTATTCTGGTATATTCGTACTATATGGTTAATATATTACTCTAAAATGCCAATCATACCTCAAGTGGTTCATTAATGACATTTTAAACATTATATAAGTAATTCTTATGAATATTATATTTTTAGGAAAATTATATCATTTAATAAAATAGTATTTTTTTAAAAACTCATTTGTGTTAATTTTTATACTATTAATATCACAACTTTTTTAAAATCCATAAAAAATTGACTAATTAGAAAAAAATTAATTAATAAAAATATAAAAATTAATAATAATTCATAAATTATTTATGGAATAAATAAATTCAAAATAAAATTATTTTAATATTTATAATCTCATTTATTTAAATTAGTCATTAATGAATAAATCACTACATCATTATTGTGTCATAAATAAATTTATTTATTTGATTTCTAAAAATTATAAAAAAATACCATGATGTAGGAAATATGTTTATATTTATAATTAATATTTATAGTCGAAGAGATAACTTATATAACACCATATAAAAATTGTTTTATTAAAAGATATATGTTTAGGTTATATTTTCCTTAACTTTAAATTAAAAGTAATTAAATGTCATTTTCACACACAAGTGGCTTCATGAGGCTCAAAAATCGACCCAAGGATACCCATGGTCTTAAATATATCATCAAATTGGATTAGGATATATGTTAGGGTAATTTAATATTATTATAATATTTTTTTACCCTTATTTACCAGATTTACCCTTTAACCATGGAAAATAAAATATTTACTGAAGTTACTCTTCATAATGTCTAAAAATAAATTTACCTATTTACAAAATTTAGACCTACTGATTCGAAATATGGAATCCATTTTTTTAAAATTTAAAACACAGAAGATGCAAAAATTAATTTAAAATTAATTCCCGTTCTCAAAACCAAAAAGCGTGTTTTTAAGAAGTAGAAATGAAAAAATATTGACATGTATTTATGTCCAATTTAAAAGTGAAATTACCTCTAATGACTAATATTGTATTAAATGGTAAAACAATAACCTAGATACACTTTCAAACCAATTAAAACTATAATATAACCATATAAATAAATCAGATGAAAGAACAGTTTTGGCTAAAAATGCAGTATTTTTCACAATTCATTAAAAAAATGAACTTTAACAGAAAAATACAAAAAATCTACCCAAAGTAAATTTTTATGTCCCAATTCTAAAGAAGAAGTTTATTTTTTCATATATAACATATAAAAGTGACAAAAACTATATTTTAAAAAGGTTCCCCATCAAAAGGTGGTAAAACTACCTTTTAAAAAATATTGGAGTATTTATGCCTAAAATCAGATTCATTCTCATTTTAAACCTCTAAATTTTGTTGGATAAATGTAAAAACATTTAAAAAAATGTTTAATAATAATATAGTTAGTTCTTTTAATTCCCTTCAATACAACGGTTAGGCATTAACTATCATTTAAAATATTAATATTATATTTTTATTTTTTAGTATAACTCAGCCTTGTGTGAAACATGAGATTTCAAGGAAACCCATTGTTGTGTATTGGGTATACCATCAAACATAGCATACCATTTAAAGTAAAATTAATATTTAATTCAAAAATATTAATAAATATGAAAATATCATATTCTTTAATTACCTAATATGTTACAATATATCCCCCAAAATATATCATCAATATCATGAAAGGAAATAATTTAGACAAATGTCTATATCTGTTTTAAATATTGGGTTCATGTTGGGAAGGGTGTGTTATGGAACAAAATGATCTTCCTCTCAAACTATTTATACATGCTTCTGTATGGAAACAAGCCATCCAATTTTCACTGTGGTGTAAAAAAATCCCCTGAAATGCATTAATATTATTTCTTCTAATGTGTATTGATCATGATCCCTCTTGGTGAACATCAACTCCTTAAATGTGGTATAACCTTATTTTCATGAATTATAAAATTATTTTACTATTATGATCTTCAGGCGTCCTTATGAAATTAAGATAATGACATGATATCTTCCTTTACAGTTCAAAGATTCGTCATCCATATCATCTTTGTGTTGGTTATGATGAAAAATACTTTGTTGAACTGTGAGATTCATATCATTGTAAACAACACTCCATTCATAACAACATGATCACATATTAATATTGTATACCACGGTGAAACACTTCATGGATACAACATGTTCTTCTTCACATAGGAGTGGCCCAAGCTCCTCTTAATCTCTCCTATCGGTTCATAGTATAATGAATGAAAAAACAAAACAAACCCCACAACCCTAAAAAATTCATAGAGAATACAAGATTACGTGATTTTATATTATATATGGACACACATGTTATATTAATGTAAAAAATTACCCAATATTCTCCAGTCCCACATTAGGAAATCTGGTGGAGGGATGCCTCTTCATATATGTGGGCATTATAGACTGACGTTGTAGAAATCCCACGTTATTACCCCATAACTTGGATATATTTATCTACTTACACTGGAGCTACCCCTAACAATATCTTTACTCTAAATCGCTTAGACTCATCCTGTGTTGGGGTCCCTATTATCCTCCATCACAGCCACTCCCAATGGCCATCCTATTGAGATCTATGAGCTTCCAATCAAGGTAGTTGGATTCTCCTGTGGCTTACTATAGGTGGTCACATATTGATTTAGCTTCTAAACATTATTTTTAATTTTAAAAAATAAAATAAAATCTTAAATCATATTTTCCTTTATATTTTCTCTATTTTTTTTTATAATTTTTAATAATTTATTCCATAAAAAAGTAAATCCATTTAAATTATGGAAAACATTACCATTTAAAAATTAAAGTCTATGAATTAATATATATATATATATATATATGAATAATGGGTATCAAATTTCCTAACACATGAACCCTTTCCTATTGTCAAGCATAAAATATAATCATATTATTGAGAAATATCTTCCTATAAATGTTTAAATATCATCATCAATAAAACTAAACAATTATCAACAATGAATAAATTTTTTATTTTTCTCAAAAAATATGTCTATTCAACTAATTTTTTTAGTAAAAATAATCAACCTTGTATTTTAAACTTCCACTTTTAAAATATGAATATTATCCCAATTTCAATTCACATTTTTCAATTCATTATTACCGTACATGAAAATTGTGATCTACCTCAATGTGCAATATTTTTCCCTCATCACTTATAATAAAAATATACTATGTTTATGCTCATACCTAAAGTATATTCATCCTAAGCATATGATTTAACAAAATAAAAAATCTATACTCTTTAAATAAAAATATAAACATTAATCATAAGGACTTCACAACAAGATTCAAATGAATTTGAGTATTAAGATTAGTAAGTAAATGACATGAAAACAACAAAGCTAAAAAAGGTGGTAAAATCTAAATCATAATGCATGATAGATAATAATTAAGTTCAATGAAAAACACCTACAAGAATGAAATCACCCAATTTTGGAAAATTTAAAATACATTCTCACAAATCATGAAATGTATGCATAATGAAAAATGTACCCTATTTTTGAAAAATTTATTTTTTAGTTTTTTTAAATTCTTTTTCAATAATGATTTTTTTTTTCATTTTTCAAAAATAGACTATTAAAATTGTTTTTTTATTTTTCCATAGGGTAGACAATAAAATATAATGAAATTATATCTATGAACCTTTCCCCAACACATAATTATAATTACTAATATATTGACTCAATAAAAAATCCTCATTACACCATGTAAAACCTATTTCCCCACACTCGCTCCATTATAAATCCTTAAAAAATACCAATTTTTGGATAGGTATGAAAAAATAGGCTTGTAATGAGGATTCCCATATCAAATTCATTCATGGAATTTATGGTATTAGAAGAATTATTAAATGTAAATTTAGGTATCAAAGGAATATAAGTTCTAAAATAAAAAATTCCATAATAATTTTAATATGACTTTGTAATATAATAGCTTTGAAAAGATAGCTATTCAAGTTATAGTAGGTGTACATTCCCTAAGTACCTCTCAATAAATGGTTATAAGAAAGAATATTAAGTAATTTTCTTAGAACACCCTTGTGAATGAGAAATAAATGATTTTGGACAATCACGCATGGCATGAATAGTAATAACCAACCAATAAATATATAAATAAAAGAAATAAAATCATGAAATATTGAAAATAATTTCATCTATATATGTAACGACCTGAAATTTTTAATTATATTTGTTTCCTAATTTTGTGTGTTATTTTATTTTATACTCAACAAAACTATATCCTTTAATTAATGAAGTGGGTATAATTAAAATGTGGCCATTGGGTTTTGATTGTTATATGACCGTTGGTCAATATGACTATTAGAAACTATAATCTTAATGTTGTGTTTTTATAAATATGGTTATCTTGGTTAATTAATACAAAAAGAAGATTGAATGGCCTCGTTTAGTAGACTTGAGCCATATGAAGCCTATCTGTTGGAGCTTGGGAAGGAGGTAGCATCACTAGGCTTTGCTCTGGACCAAGCCCAAGCCGAACTTCAACGTATGAATATTGAATGAAATAGCCTAAGGGAGAAGTTCAAGATGATAGAAATCCCTACTCAGGCAATGTTGTCTGAGCCACCCCAAGATTCTATCACCATAGCACACCTTACACTTAGGTCCTATACTGGTGTTATAAGGGGCTACATAACAAGACTTTAGCTACTTCATGTTATCCTTTTATATAAATAAATATTGTTATTTCTTTTTATGACAAATTTTGTGAATTTAAAATATTCGGATAAATATAGGTTGTGTATTATTGATGAATTTTGGAAAAAGGGTATTTTAAAATATTTTTTTATTCATTAAATAATTAATAATGTAAAATGATTTTCAAAAAAAGGTCTTCTACAGTTGTGATCAGTGAAAAATTTATAGTCTAATAAGATCAACTTGGTTTTTAGTGAATAGTAAAGTAGGAATAGTAACATACCCATATGAATAGTAATGAATAATAATTTGACCAAAAAAATAGAAACTTCCCCCATGAATGTATAAATACATTTTAGACATCTTAAAAGTGAAAAAACGATCATAGTTTAAGTTTTGGTATTTTTGTTTGGCATAAATATCTTATTTAAAATTTTATAATTCATTTAATAATTTAAAATGGAAATTTATTTTCATAAAATTTAATCATAAATTGTTACTTTATTGTCTTATGGGTATACAATATTTTAATGTAACCCTGATTACTTTTTTAAGGTGTTACAAAATGAGTTATAGTTTTAAAGTTGTATTTTTGGAATAAATAATGATTTTATTTAAAAATTAAATTAAAAATATTTAGAAAAATATTTTCATAAAATGGAATTCATTTTTGAATTCATAGCATCGATATTATGTTGGGGTGAATTTTTGGGATTTTTTTGAAATTGTTGAATTATCTGTGAATAGTAAAAATGCAGTTTTGAGTTTCGGGTATTTAATGACATCATTAATGTTGTAATAATGATGTAAGCTTTCTGGTAGACTTATGAATAGTGATATATACTATTAGGTGTCCCAAGTGGCAAATACCATGGGCAAATACCATGGTAAAGCCCATGGTTTTGCATATACCACCGATGAGGTGTCCCTTGGAAATTTATAATTTATTCACTCACTTTTCCTATAAATACCAAGCCATTTCCCTCATTCATTTCATTCAAAAATCATCCTCAAAAATGTTCTGGTCTCCTTACCTCCCAATTAGTCCTCCCAAGGTTCCCTCAAGCCCCCCAAGGTCTCAACCTTCAAGCTTTTGAAGTTACTCTTTAAGGTAAGAGATCCTTTTACCCTCATCTTTTAAGTCATGAATTTATTTATGTTTTATCTTATAGTTTCCATCTCTTTATGTTGATGGTATGTTCTTATGTGTTCTCATTACTATCCAATTCACGTATAATTGTTGAAAGATCCTTTCCGCTCTCATCAATTTTTTTTCTAAATTTTTAAGTGTCGCCGTTAGGCTGCCAAATTTGTTGTAAAAGAAATCACATCTTCTCTTTTCTTTTATGTTTCCTTTTCATGTGTTATGTCATTAAAATATCCATTCCACGATCTTATTCATTACCCATAATTTATTATGAATTATTTATTAGTGGGTGACCCTTGTACCCTCTCTTTTAAATGTTTTCTAAAACCATGTTATATAGACGTTATGCTGCAGAAATTTCATCTCAAAATTTCTATCTCTTTCTCTCCAGAAATTCTTTTGTTTTATTTATGTGAATACCCAAACCTATTTTGTTTCTATGGGTGTTCATAAATATATAAAGATGATATATTTGATTCTCTAATTGATATACATATAACCCTCACTCCTTTCCATGGGTTATAAATGATATAATGATCTTATTTTTTAGCACTCTTAAAACGTAACAATTTTGAAATGAAACCCATTCATTTTATTCTATATGGGTTATTTATGAAATGTTTGATTATGATCTATATGTATCAAATGAAAGTAAATACATATTAAGGCTGCGCCCTGATATCACTCCAATTCATTGGGTAAAGAATTAATCTCTAGAGATGATAAGTTTCACGATACCTTGGTGAATAACCTTGGCAATTTTTATAACACCTCGGGGATAAACCTTGGTGACATGTTCATGAATTTCTATATGAAATGTTGTAGTCACATATTCAAGTTACGATTCAAGTTATTTTATTTATGATATTTCTATTCTTCCATTTCTCACGCCTTTATTACTTTTATCATGTACTTATTAATATTGCTCAAGATCTCATGTCTACTGTTTCACTTGTTTTCCTTATTGAGCCTTCTGCGCACCCTTTACTTTGATGTATGTCTCCAGGATATGAGACACAGTAATTATACCTAGGATTATCATTTTATGAATCCTTAAAAGTGGAATAGAATAATGTTTTATATTGTTTTCATGTATTATTTTCCTGATTTCCAAGACACTAGACTTTAAAGATCCTCTATTTGTAAAATGTAATGAAAAGTTATGTAATAAAAATGCGGGATGCCATAAAATAAATCAACTAGTCTCCAAAAATCATGATTCATTAAATTTATACTCTCATTATTAACTATTATAATTAACCATATATAATAATTTAAGATTATTAAAAGTGATATCTAAAATATGGCGTGATAATATTTTTATTATGTATAAAAATATAATAATATTTTTAAGTATAGCATGCATATCCCATTAAAAATCCAAACACTAAAGGAAAATGTAAAAAATAAAACTATATAAAAGGAAATACATACTATAAGTAATACTTCCATATACTTATGAAGTGATATACCATTTCCTTCTTCTTTTTTTCCTTCATGATGGACCTTTAAAATGTGAATAGACTAGTGAAAGTACATGGTCCATATATTTTAAGCTTAAAAAGAAAAAGGGACTAAATCTTTTACTTAAATAAATTCTTAAGAAAAATTAATAATGACCTAAAAACTCATTACTATGAATCACATAGAGAAAACATTTTCTATGTTTACTTATGTAATATATTTATTTATGGAATTTTAGCTAGACCTTACCTCTTTTTAGTTAATATATAGTCTTTTGGAAATAAGTTACATGATATAGATCAATTAATGGTCAATGTTGATATTCTTCTACATAGATACATATTCATCCATTATATGAATTCATATTTTCTCTCCCTTTATATAGTATGGTTTTCAATTATATAGGCCTATTATACAAGTGTCCAGTTAGTCTCACGAATTCAAAATTTATATCATGGATTAACCAAACCTATTTTACCACCATGAGAATTTCTAGTACATCAATTGTTTCTCTATCTTTAATCCTTTACCATATCCTTATCTTATCCCTATATTCCTTAATTTAAACTCTTTATTAAATTTCAATGTTATTTAATTACATTATCTCATTGATGGAAATAACATTTCTAATTATATATTTCTATCATCACTCAAATATTTGTCCTTATTATCATAATTATAAAAGTATTGGTGAATATGAAAATTAAATTTATCACAACCAAACCTTAGAGGAAAATCCAAAAATTCAACATCAATAAAGGCCCTTATAATTCCTAAAATTTTCTTCCCAATATAAGGGTGTTCTTATCTTCATCCATTTAAATAATATTTAAATCATTTGGGAAATAAATATTATCGATTTTAACCAAAATATCTTTTATCAAACCTTATGGACACCTGACCATAATGTCTTCTATCTAAATAGTAAATTTTATGGACTCAATCTTCTCAAATCCAAAGATTCTTAATATTGATTATGACATGATTTTAACACTCTCTCTTAGATCACAAAATGGTTTTCCAAACTCATAAGGTATTATATCAAAATGAATTAAGAAACTACCTTGATCTTGTTACTTCTTTTGTAGACTATTCAATACTATGACTGATAATCCTCTAATGAGTTATATTGTTTCAATTTTCTCAAGTTTAATATTATTTGAAACTATCTCTTTCATGAAAATAAAATATGTGGGTATATTATTAATGATTCAACAAAAGGGATGTTAATTTAATCTTTTGATGAAAATTTCTAGAAACATCCTCCTATTTTTTTATATCTCATCTTCCTTTAACCTCTTCAAAAAAGGTAGTGATTTATTTTTTACTAGTGAGGATTCCTTTCATAATTGTTTCTCATATTATATTGATTTCTCATTCATTAGTTACTCATTTTAATTTTTTTTCTTGTTTTAATTAATATTTTCTTATTTTCCTAGCTATTTCTTCCCTGGTTTACCACTTTCCCAGGACAAACCCTAAATTCTCTACATGGACTTATGTTAATGTCACCTAGTATAACTCTGATAATATTTTAATTGATTTGTGTTGTAATTTAATTAACATGTAATTATAGAATCCCCATGGAAGCCATTTGGCCCTTCGAATCAGCCTTTAACTCCTTGGTGGAAGCCACAATGGTGATAAAAAATCCAATAAAGTCACTTACAATTCAATAATTTAGATTGTAAAAGAGGTTTCTTATTGTTTTGGGAACCCTAGTTCCCTTTATTGGTTAATTTGAATCATTTTTTGTGGACTCTATACCTATAAATTGTTTTGAGTGTTAAAATCAACATAATTTCCATATTCAATTTCTATACATTAATGTTGGTGTATAAACATAATTGCATACATATTATTGTTAAAGGCATAAATTTCTATATCCATATAGATTAAATTTTCCAGCATGTAGACACATTTAATTTTTAATCATTATGATTGGAATTAGAAATTTTTACTGGGAATTTTATCCAATAATTCATAGTTATCCTCCAGTACCTTCTTCATTAGTGATCCTCCAGAAATAACATCCATTGTTGGCCTATTTCCCAAAGAGTGTACCTTATAGAAGGTTTGTATAAGAAACTACATATATATTCAGTAATGATAAAATTTTCCAATCAAGTCCTTATACCTATCTCAATAATTTAATGATCCATCATCAAATTGATTGAAATTTAGAATGCTGATACGAATATTCATTAATTTAGAGGGAGGAAAAAGAAAGGTAGGAATTTCCTTTATAACCATACCATGTGGTAATGGAATGTGGTTCAAAGTTTTGGATCCACTATATCAATTTATATTTTAATTAAAATATAAATTACCTCAACCATACCACATCATTAGACACATTATTAATTGTAAGGTATCACAAAGTTCAAAAAAAACATATCAAGTGAGTGTTATGCTCTTCATGTGGCAGCGTGATGAATTAAATTGAATTTAAGATTATTTAAATGATATATGAATTTATTTTGAGGTGGTATATAACTAGTATATTCACAAGTATTCTTGGTTGTACCACTACACTTAAAGTTTGACCATAATATATTATTGTTATTACCACATTTATCTTCCTTTCACTTCTTGTTTAGATCCTTGTTCTCTTTCGAATTTAGCCATTATTTATTTATTTTTCTCACTAAATTTATTCTATATTGACTTATAATTTTAATACATATGTATTACATATTATTAGATGAATATTCATTACATAACATAATGATCCATACTAGAATCATGTAGGTCCAATATCTTTGGAAACTGGGAAACATAATAATATTGTTCATAAAATATCTATATCATCTACCACTATATTCTTCATAACTATCACTCATATTATAAATATGATACATAATAACTTTCTTTATAATCTAGGGAAAAAATATATAAAATGTGAGCTTAGAAACTCAATGAGGGTAAAAAAGGAGACATCAACCGAATACGAGCATAAGGGTATAAGAATATGAGAATAAAATTTGAAAACTATACCCTGAATATATTTGATCATACAATTGAGTGATAGAATAAATCATGCTAGTTTATAATACATTAATCATAAATGAATCAATGATATAAATCCATGAGAGCATAACATTGGAATAAGACATAGATTTGTGGTACAAACATAAGCATATAAAATATTATATTATAGCTACTCACCAATATATTCATAAATTGTTAGGCTCAGGATAACTAACCATTTACATAATTTGGGATTGGGATAACCTCCCATTTACCTTCTCTTATATTTGGGATAATCTCTCATGTACCCTCTTCTTTTTGGGCTTGGGATAACCTCCTGTGTACCCTCTTTTTTTGATCATGGGATAACCTCCTATGTACCCTTTGAGATCATATAACAATAATTATTACCCAATGAATTAGAGGGATATATAATTCTAGACCCACCCATTATAATCATACATATTTGTGCCACAAAATCATTCATAATATCATAAATTGTGAAAAAGAAATAGGTTTCATAAAAATTTCATCACAGCATAACTCATGGGAAAGAAATAAGTTTCATAAAAATTTGTCATCATAATAATAATCCATTTAGAGAAAGGATAAGGATGGTATTATTAGATCACAACCCTATTAAATAATAACCAATATAATTGGTTTTTGTTTATAATGACTATAAATACCGTAAAATTGCCATTAAAACATTCTTGAGGAAAATATCTTTTTCATTTTGAAATAACAAATTTAAAATCTAAAAAATTTCAAAATATTAAATAAAACATTTAATTTTAAAATAAAATTGGAATATTATAAAATAATATTTAAATATTTTAGTGGTAATGACATAAAAAAATTCCATTCATACCGTGTATGTTAAAACAAAGATTCCTTTCACATTTTCAGTAAAAAATTCATAAGTACCTCAGTCAAAAAACATTATGAAGATTCCTTTTAATGAATTTTAAAAAAATTAAAACATTGGTAAAAACGAATTTAAAAAATCATATATTAATATTAAATATATTCTTGAAACCATTTGTAGAAATCATGGGTATGGAATAAAAAGTATTTTTTACCAAAGAGAGAAATAGAGTCGATTTTCCTTAAAAACATTATTTTTGAATATTGAGTGTACAATGAAAGGAAAATGAAATTAAAACATATAAGTTCAAGAAATAACTATATTATAAGAAAATTCATGAGATACCTGAGAGTTATATCTTGTAATTTTATCATTATAAGATTAATCATAAACAATCTTGATAAATAATGAGATTGTATGATAAAACAAATACCACTTTGCTAACTCTTGAATGGTAAAAAAAATGAAAGAAAAGAAATTAGATAGATATTTATATCCCATAATTTTCATTATAGGAATCATAAAACACCTTCCTAGTAATTATATAAACCACATAAAAGAAACTAGTGGTGAATATGGAATGTCTCATAAAAATAAAAGTGGGACAAAAATCCCTTACCTCAGGTCAAACTTCTTTAATTAGTGTTTGATCATCCTGTATAATAAATATAGATTTATTAAAAATATATTCCATATCTATAATAATATATATAATATGATATATTATCAACTTATAACCTTTTATCACTCATTTATTAATAATTATTTATTGAAATCACTATTTTGTGTGGTAATTGCTTCATTTTTCATGTATATTTTGGTTTGGTAATTTTTTCTTCTACTTTGATTCTGGTTTCATCACAGAATTTTTTTAATAAAGATAAAAATATCATATAAATACTTTATATACATATTTATAGTCATCCATAAATTAATATATAGAAAAATGGATGACACTGTTTATTGAGATGGTATGACATACGTATGCATGATGGCTATTTCCATTTTTTGAAAGATGAAATGAAAGAAAGGTAAATAAAAATTCACCTTTCCAGAATAATTTTTATATCATATATATAATATATATTAATTAACTTTTTCTTGTTTACTATCTATTTCAAAATAAAATTAAAACCGTATCACATCACTTCGTGGAGGTGGTTGTCCACACGTACACATGAGTGATGTTATCATTTTTCAATGGATTGTAGGGTAGGAATGTATATGTTATATTATATTTAAAAAAGAATAATTAAGTCATAAATAATATATATATACTTTAGATAAATCATTATATCTATATGTGATATTTTTTTAGGGATATTGAAATACATCGGTTTGCAAAGCGGTAGTCCGCCACACACATGATCGACAGTTTCATTTCCCATTTGATAGAAGAGAAGATAGATATAGGTTATGCCAATAACATAATAATATATCAGTATATTTAAGACACTATTTTTATTATCTAACCATAGTTGTAGAATAATTTATAGAGGGTGAAGAAAAATTAAAAAAAATTACAGTTAAGAATAATACCTCTTTTTCAGACAACCTCGTTAGGTTTTCACAAAAATTCATTCAAGAAGATTTTTATAATGAAAAAGGCCTATAGGAAATGGTAGTGGAAGTTATTAAGGTATTTGGGTATATATTTTCCAATCCAAAATCCTTTTTAATTGTGAATAAAAGCTGGGAGGAGGTACCCATTTTATAAGTTGTAAAGAGTGGGATTTTTTTAAATACACATAATTATCCAAGAATGGTATGTAACTCTTAAGACAAGTGTATCAAAAATTGAAAATAATATAGTGGAGGGAAGATGATTTTGATCCAAATATTCACCAATTTTTTTAACATTTTATTCCCATAACCATTTTGGTTACTCACTTTTACCCTTTTAGTTTTCACTAAGGTAACTATTTTTTTATTTACCTAGATAATATATCCTGTAAGACTAAAAATAAAATGACAATTATTAGATAATTTTTAATCACTTGTTATAAATATTAAATATAATTTATCAAATAAAATTTCTATGTGGGTGTGTAATTATTTTTAACAGCTGTATATGTAATACACAAAAACCCGTTTTAACTATAAATGTGATAATTAATTTTTACTACTTTTACTATTAATTATGAAAAAATTAAGTTAAAAATATAACCTAATATTAATTATTATAAGTATAAATATAGAATCAATTTTTTAAAATTCATATCATATAAGGGGTATAATTTAATTTGAAATCAAACTCGTAATCGTGATTAAAAAATAGTTTTTTGACGAAAATATTTTCTAACTAAAAAATCTTTTTATATCAAAATTCAACAAAAAATTGATTAAAATAACATAAATTTGATTAATAATAATATAATTTAAAAAATATTACTTTTAATATCATTTTAATACAAAATGTAAATTTGTAAATTATTTATACGAAATGATAATGTTTAATAAAAATCAGTATTTTAACTATTTATCGAAAAATTAATCCTTTCAAAAAACAATAAAAAATTCACAGTAATATAATTTTTAAATGACGATTTAAAAATTAATTAATTTTTTGAAATGAAGTTTCATAAAATTTTAAAAAATAAATTTTAAAATAAATGTGTAGAATGCAGAAAATCCGTGTTTTAGAAAAATAATGTTTTCAGCATAAAACAAGATATTTTCTTTTTCTAAGCCCAGAAAAAAATATTATAAGAATTATAAAACATTTTTTTGAATATATAATATATAATTTTTTTTTAAATAATTAAAAAATAGTGATTAATTTAATTTATAAACATAAAAACACATTTCACACATAAAATTAGGTTTTGAAAAACTTTTTCTTTTACCCTCACATGATTTTAATTTTCAATAATAATCAATTTATTACCAATGAATTTATGTTATACATGTGTACACCTTATGTTTTTCATAATTTTTATTATTATTATTCATACCCACCAATTTAATTTCTAGGATACAATGGTACACAATATTATGTTTTATTAAACCATGATGTTATGGGTAACAAAAGATATCAAAGAAATTAAATTTATTTGAAAAAAACTATTTATAATATGTTAGGGTGTTATATTCTACCTCCCTTAGAAAATAATTTCACCCTCTAAATTATGTTACTCTTATACAAAATAATAGGATTCTTCCACCTCATAATATCCTTTGGTTCCAATGTACCTTCCTCAAATTAGTGGTTTCACCACTAAACATTGACCAGGTGAGTGATCTTGTTTTATTGCACTTTATCTCTATGATCTAGAATCAACACCAATTATTCCTCATAATAGAGATATTTATATAATGTTATGTCCTCTATGTTCAATACATATAAATATTTAGGTATGTACTTCATGAGGAGAGATACATGGAATACATCATGGGCTTGAGAGATTTTTCGTGGAAGCACAAAGAGATAAGTAATTATACCTACTTGATCATGAATTTAGAAAGGGAAAATATACCTAATGATAATATTTAATTTATTAATTAATTACACAACCTTATTCCATGGATAAATTCATGTAAAAACCTTCCCAACAACTTTAAATTACATATCCCACCGATGACTGTCTAAATAATGTTTATGTCGACTCTAAGTTGTCTTGATGTGTTGTTGAATGGATCAAACTATTTTTCCCATTTGGTAAAATAAATTAGTTCCCAAAAACTTTATTTCTCCAACTTCATCCCATAACATTATAGTTTTACACTTATTTATATAGATGGACTCATAAGGATCTATCTAAATTCTTGAGTGAAATCTATTATTGTAAGAATGCTCTAATAGATGAAGGTGTTGATCCCAAAAACCATTAAATTCCATAAAACAAAATCTCAACATATCTTATAGGGTTTTAATGTTTCTATTATATTGAACATCTATATGAGGAAGATACACAATGCTAAAACTCAGCTCTGTATCCTGGGCCTGTTGATGAATTCTTCAGAACTTTGAGGCAAACATCGAATCCCTTTCCGATAGAATTGAATGTTGTAATCCATGAAACATTACCAATTATTTTACCTATATCATATAAAAATAATCCATATATTAATCATATCTAATATCTATGAAGTGGGATTACTTTTTATGGTGATCGAATACAACCCAAATACCATTATGGAATTTTCACATTTTTGGGAGTCTGATTAAAAAGTCCATAGTGATGTATTCCCATTTAAATTATGGTATGGGTAATGGTTGTAACATAACCTTACACATATATCTCTCATCCTTAACTTGATAACTACCAAGCACTGAGATACATACTCTGAAATATCTCTCTTCATGTTGTCCCAAAAAAAATATTCTTTCAAATATTTATACAACTTCATGATTCCATAATAAGTCAAGAATGAGGGACTATGAACCTAATCAAATATATCCTTATTTAAATTTGGTATAGATGGAAAACATACATGGTTCTTGAACCATATCATTCCAACACAATCAAGGTTCAACTGAGAAGTAGTTCTCACATTCTTATGTAGTTCCACATATTCCTTTTATACCTCATTAATATTCACTTAGATAAATGGTTTAATACTAACTAGAGAAATATAATATTTCTCACTTTCTGATTTTTAGATCCATAATTAAAATAGCCATAAATATTGGATCTTTTTTATGCTAATAAGGGATAAGATAACATGATCCCATTGAATCAAAACATCATCAACCTTGTTCACTTTCCCATGGTGGTAATATATTGAGAATTCATAATCTTTAATCAACTCCAATTACCTTATCTATCACATATTCAACCATTTATGTGTGAAAATATAATTCAAAATTTTATGATCAGTATATATATCACACATTTATCTGTAAAGATGATGCCTTCATATCTTTAACAAAAATAACACATTAGTTAACTCCAAATCATGAATTGGGTAATTTTGTTCATGAAAATAAAATTTCTACAGGGAATAAGATATAATCATATCATTCATCATGATAATACATCATAGTATATTTTTCAATGCATCGTTATAGATTACAAACCCATATCCGCTATAGGGTAAAGTAATCACAGGTGTGCTGACTAACCTTATATTCAATCCATTGAAATTTTCCTAACATTAATCAGTCTAAAGGAACTTAGATCCCTCCAAATTTAACCTAGTGAGTATATTATGTAGTCTTGATATATTTTTTTACAAATTACGGATAATATCCAACTAAACCCTGAAAAATTTAGATATCAGCCATAATGGTTGGAATGGCCTAAAATTTATTAACTTCAATATTTGATGGAACCACATATATACCATATCTTGAGATTATATAACCTAAAAATCAATCCTTTTTAGCTAAAATGTACTATTGATAATTTTTCATATAACTTATCCATCCTTAGGGTCTTTAGTATAATTTTCAAGTGATATTAATTCTCTTCCATGAACATTGAATATATAATAATAACATCTATAAATACTACCACAAACTAACCAAGGTAATCTCTAAATACTCTATTAATTAAATATATGAAGATAAAAGAGGAATTAGTGACATAAAAAAGAATCACTATATTTTCATAGTTTTCATAAATTTTATGTACTTTTGTCTTGGGTATTTCCTCCTTCATAACACCCAATGGATGATATCCAGAGTAATGGTCAATATTTGAGAATTGTTGAGCTATACATAGTTAGTCAAACAAGTAATAAATATGAGATATAGGATACTTGTTCTTGATTGTGATCTAGTGAAATTTCTAATTATAAATGAAAATTTGAATTGATCTTTCCATATTATAATAAAAAAGAATAGGTGAACTCAAAGGAGACATACTTGGATAAATAAATCCATTGTCAAGATTCTCTTGGAGTTTCTTCTTCAATTCCTACAACTAAATTAGGAACATTATATAGGGATTTTTTAAAATAGGTCTGGCACTAGGTTTTAGTTCAATTAAGAAACCAACTTAACGATTCATTGGAAGACTAGGTAACTATTTTGGAAATGAATAAAAAAATTCCCACAGAATAGAAATATATTAAACGTTGAGTTTATACCAAACCATATGATATAAACACCACTTTTTAATTTTAATCTAGCCCCGTAGAATGAATTTTATTTCTTTCGAATGTTCAAATTTATCATCACCTCGATAAAATATCGTAGGTTAGTTTGGAGTATCAAACCTGATTTCACTTCCTTAGAAATTGATGTGGGATTTATATAAGAAATATAATACAAAACTTGGATAAAATAAAATTAAACTAGAGGAAGAATTAAAATGTTAACTTAAATAACAATACCACAAACTTAAACTAGATAAAAATCAAAGACTTGAGATCTAATCATCATATCCTTATAGGTTCTCAATAATAATTCAACATATAATCATTAATGATACAAATTAATATTCATTTAAAATATTACCAATATATAATAATTCATATAACTAATCTTAACTGGGATACTTTAATATTTGATCATACTTATTACCACCTAAAACTCATTAATCTATCTCCAATCCAATACTAAAAAATGATGGTTTTCATGACCATGGATAATCTTGGATAAAATTGATCAATCATGAAAAAACATTCATAAGATGTCTAAATCATAACAAATTATTTTTAATATATAGAACCTTAGGTTTAACCAATTTTAATCAAGTTCTTTATATACTCAAATACTTTAGGATGGTCTGTAAAGAGTTTGTGAATTTTCAAAACATACCCCCTGGGGGTGTGAAACCAAGGGTGAAACAAGACCCGTTTTCATACACAAGATGATGATCAAGTCAAATCCCAATGCACCATTTTTAAAGTTATTACCCCAAGGTACAATAGTGTGAAATACACATCCACTTATAGTATATTGAAAAAGATGTAATTTTTTGGAAACCACTCACCTTATCCTTCACCAAAATTCCAGTGCATTTTCCTATACTTTGACTTATCCACAAGGGTGTCACTAAATTTTCCTCATTATAGTTTCCAAACATTAATTATAACCTAAACTGATATTAACTATAGATACCTATAGTTTTCATACATAGATATTTCATCTTATTGGATGAATATTCATTACATAACATAATAGACCACATTGGAATCATATAGTTCTAGTATCTTTGGAAATGTGAACACATAAGAAACTTATTAATAAGATATCTACATCATATCCCAATATGTTATTCTTAAATAAAACCATTATTATAAATATAATACATAATACCCTTCTTCATAAAATGGGGAAAGGAAACATAAGAATGTGTGATCAAAGATGCCCAATAAAGTCAAAAAAGGGAGATATCAACCTAACATAACCATAAGGGTATGAGAGCATTATAATAAAATTTAAAAACCATACCTAAATATCATAAACCATAAAAATGAGTCATGGAATAAATATTGGATGTTCATAAGACAAGTTTTATAATAGAATCAAATAATGAAATCCATGAGAGCATAACTTTGGAATAGGACATTGATTTTTGGTATGCACCCAGAATAAAAAATATTATATCATGGATACCAAACAAGACATTTAAAACATGTTAATATTGGTTTAACCATCCATGTACCTACTTATATCTTGTGATAACCTCTGATGTACCCTATTTTTTTCATGGTATAACCTCCCGTATACCCTCTTTCTTTTGGGCTTAGGATGACATCTTATGTACCCATTTTTTTGGCTTAGGATATCCTCTCATATACCCTTTGAATTATAAAACATTAATTTATTTCCAATTAATTGGAGGGGTATATAATTATATCCCTACCCATCACATAAATAAATTCATACATATGTGTTCCACAAAATCAATCAATATATCATATCCAGTGAAAAGGAAAGGGGTTTCAAAAACATTTCATAATAGCATAACCCATGGGAAAGAAATGATTTTCATATTTTTTTCATTATAATCCTAAAATGTCCATAAAAATTATAATGATTGTATTATTATATCACATACTTAGAAAATAATATGAATCATTTGAGGTTATTGTAATTAATTAACATAAATACAATAAAAATCATTAAAAAATTATTGAGGAAAATATCCTTTCCATTTTGAAATTGCTTATAAAAAATATAATTATTTTAAAAAATATAGAAGATATTTTTAAAAAATAATATTGAGATCTTATAAAGTAATATTCAAAATATTTAATTGTCATATTGGAAAAAAATTCTTCTCATGCCATGTATGTTAAAACAAATATTACTTTCAAATTTTCAGTAAAAATAACATAAGTATCTCATTCAAAAAAAAGATTACTTTTAAAACATTTTATAAAAAGTTTAACATGGGTAAAAATTAATTTAAAAAATTAATTATTAATATTAAATACATTCTTGAAAACATTTTTAGAAATCTTATATATGGAATAAATATGATTTTTGACTGAAGAGAGTAATAAAGTCAATTTTCCTTAAAAACATTCTTTTGGACACTTGAGTACACAAAATGGGAAAAATGAAATGAAAACATATAATTTTCATAAATAACTAGTGTATAAGAAAAATAATGAGATTCTTGAGAGGTATATAATAAAATTTAATCATTTTAACCACAATCATAAATTATCCTAATAAACAATGAGATTGTATTATAAAATCCTTACCACTATGGTAACCTTTGAATCATGAAACACATGAAAGAAATAAACTTATATGGATATTTATATCACAAAATTTTCATGAAATTAATAATAAAAGGAATTCTTGGGAATTATATACACCACATAAAACAAACAAGTGGTGAATATGGCATGTGTCTCACAAAAATAAAAGTGAGACAAAAATCCTTTTCCTCATGTCCAACTTCCTTCGTATATGTTTGAACCACCTGTATAATAAAATATATTATAGAACCAAAACCATATATATAATACCATATATTATTTAATTATAAACTTTTATCACATTTTTATTATCAATTCATGGTTAAAGTCACTATTTCAGGTGATAATTGTTTGGTTTTTCATGTATGTTTTGGTTTGGTATTTTTTATCCTTTCACTTGATCATGGTTTCATGATATAAATAATATTAATAATGATATAAATTTAATATAAATTATATATATATATATAGTCATCCATAAAATTATTTATAGAAAAATTAATTACACTATTCATGAAGATGATCAGTCGTACGTATGCATGAACAGTGTTTCCATTTTTTAATAGATTGAAAGAAGGAAATGTAAATAACTATTACATTTTCCAGAATAATTTTTATATAATATATATCATAAATATTCATTAAATCCCTCATTATTACCATCTATGTAAAAATAAAATGAAAACCGCATCACATCACTTTGTGGGGGCGGTAGTCCACACATACACACGAGCAACAATATCATTTTCAATCAATTAGAATTAAAGAAGGTACATATAGTATTAAAATTATAGAAGTTTAATTATTTCGTAAATAAATTATATATACTTTAAATAAATCAGTATATCCATCCTTGAGACGTGGTAATGGAAAACAAATTTCATTGGTTCACGAGTCGATAGTCTTCCATACATACGATCGATGGTTTTGTTTCCCATTAGATGGAAGAAAAGATAGATATAGGTTTTGAAGTTAACGTAATAGCATCTATTTATATTTAATATACTGGTTCTATTATTTCATCATATTTTAATAATATTTTAAGGAGTTGGAAGAAGATATAAAACAAAAATTCTTAGTGAATAATGATACCATTTCTTTAGACAACCTCTTTAGGTTTGCACCAAAAGCCATACTAAGAGGGGTTTATAATAAAAAAACGTTTCTATGATATGATAATGGAAGTAATGAGGTTATTTGGGAAGGTATTAGAGAATAAAAAAAGGAATTTTACGTGTAAACAAAATTTGAGATGAGGTTCCTTGTTTATAAGTGAGAAGAAGTGGCATTTTTGAAAATGCCCAATACTATAAAAAAATAGAAAGTAACTCTCAAGAAAAGTGCCTAAAAATTGATAAATAATAGATTTTATTGAATATAAGGTTGATAAAAACCTCAAATAAAGATAAAATAAACATTTTTTGAACATTTTATTCTCTTAAACTCTAAGGTTAATCACTTTTACTATTTTAGTTTTCACCATGGAAACTAACTATATTTATTTAACAAGATAATTTTTCCTTTAAGACTAAAAATAAAATGGTAATTATTATATAATTTGGATCCAATATTTATAAATATTAAATATAATTTATCAAATAAAAAAACTATGTGTGTGGAAAATTAATTTTAACACATGTGCATGTAACGCGCAAAACCTAATTTTAACTTTAACTGTAGTAATTAATTTTTACTATTAATTTTGAAAAAAACATTAAGTTAACATTTTTATATATTTTATTTATTATTATTTTCAGTATGGAATCTATTTTATCATATTTAAATAATATAATTGTATAATTAAAATTTAAAATTAAACCATTAATCGCAACTAAAAATTGGTTTTCTAATGAAAGAGTTTTCTTAAGTAAAAAAAGTTTTTTATAATTTTTTTAAAAAGAATTTTTTAAAATGACATAAATTGGATAAATAATAATATAATTGGACTATTTTTAATTTTAAAATTATTTTAAAACAAAATGGAACTTCATTAATTTTTTAAATGAAAATATGTTTTTTAATAAAAATCATTAATTTCACTATTCGTTGGAAAATTCAATTTTTCCTAAAATTATCAGAAATTTACTACAAGGTAATTTTTAAATTATGATTTAAAAAATTAATTTCATTTTTTAAAATAAATTTTATAAAATTGGAAAAAATTAATTTTAAAATAAATGTGCTAATTGTAAGGGAACCATGTTTTAGAAAAATAATTCTTTTAAGTATAAAAAATTATTTATTATTAACCCATGAGCATAAAAATATATTAGATTAATGATAAAAAATTTTAGTGAATATATAATATATAAATTTAATTAAAATAATTCACTAATTGTGAATAATGTAATTTATTATGATAAAAACACATTGCACACAAAACAGTTTTTTAGAAAATATATTTTTACTCTGATATAATTTTTATTTTCACTTCTAATCAATTTATAACAAGTAAATATTATATATATATAAAAAATAAATGTTACATAATTTATTTATTCCTATTCATACCCACTAATTTTATAGCTAGTTTATAATTGAATACTATATGATGGATTTTTAAAACTCAGTGTTGTGTGTAAAAAAAACTATCAAAGAAAGTAATTTGTTTTAAAAATATTTCCAAATATATTATGTTATTACATATCTTCTAAGTTATGATGATAGTCTCACACTTATCGTCCCTTTATCCAATTTTAGTACTCATGATTCAAAAGTATAACATAAAAATTACAAAAAATAAAACTAAAACTAAAAATTTATTAAATTCCTAAGTTTCCTAAACATAATCCTAGAAAATAACATAAAAAACATGGTCACCTACATGTAATTATTAATTATAATTGGTTTAAAAATTTATAATTTATATTATTATATTTCTAATTATTAACTATAATGGGTGTAGTATGTAGTTAGTTCGATGACTAAACCATAGAGATAATTTTATAAACAACTTAGAATGTTTAGATTTAATGATAATAAAGAAAAGGGTAATATGGAAACATTAATATGAGAGATATGTACGTAGCATAGTATATTCATGTTCATGCAATAGAAATGTAAGAATAAGATTGAATTAACCAATATTACATCAAAATTATATCTATGTGAATCCCTTGGTGTGGGTAAACACTCTATATCCAAATAAATCCCCTTTTATTATTGTCAAGTAATTTATTTGATCAATAGAATAGGTTACCCAAAACCATATTTAAACAAAACCACCCCTTCCCACACAATTTTCATGCATGAAAATATGTATCTAGTTGGTTTATTAAAAATCATATTGTCCTTAACACACAATCCTCAAGTATGAAAGAGTAACATAAGACTAATAAGAATAGAATAAATTAGAATACCCATCTTGAATTAATCATAAAATTATAACTTCACTAGATATAGTCCCCCTTTAAAAAATTCTTGGAACTAATAAAACTCACCTCATCTTGTTATAAAAGAGAGAATTAAAAAATAAATGTAGACAAAACCTAGAAGAAATAGTGGAATCCGACAAAAGAATCCACTTAAGATGCTCTGATAAGAAATTATTGAGTAGTAGATAAGGGTTTAGACATTAACACATGTATCAGGAATTAAAATCTCCCAATATCTTTATCTATATCTATTCATATGTATCCCAATTTTACCTAGACACTAACTTCATAGATATAATGTAAAACCCTTATTCTAAATAACTTATATATTCCCCAAAATAAAACTTCAATATTTTATCAGGAAAGTGGCTAGAAGAACTTATATATATGTTTTATATATAGGTTTCATGATGGAAAAAATTTCTTGTAACATGAATAAATCTTCCACTATAACTATTTTTTCATGGTTTTTTATGGCTGAACCACATCTAATTGTCATTGTGGTGTGAACCAAAATATTCCAAGATGAATTACCATAGTTTCATATAATGTGGAATGATTAGGATCCCTCATGGTGTGCATCAAATCCATCAAAAATATTCATCCCTACCTTTAACCAACATGACTGTGACCACTGTCCCATACAGAATGAACAAATCATAGAAACTCGGTATATTTCCCATATCAAATATCATAGTGTGAACTCCTTCAATTCAGTTTGACCTTATTATAAAAATTTGTAAAATTATTTTACTATTAAGAACTTCATGCAACCTTATAAACTCTAGAGTGCAGTAGGAGAAATTCCTTTATTATGAAAACATTCTTCATCCATATCATCCTCATATTGAACATAGTGAAAAATACTTAATCCTTTCACAAGCTTAATATCAATTTAAAAACCATTATATGCATAGTAAAATTATTGTGGATCAATCATGTTAAGAAAAAAATTAATGGTCATGACACATTATTCATCATTGAACAGTGACCCAAGATTATCTAAACCACCCTTGGTTTTTTTATCATGTGATTAATGATTGTGTGGCGAGAACTCTACAACCTTAAAAAAAATCCATTCTAAAGATAGACTCGGTTCACATCTTATCAGCTACAGACACACAAATTTCATTAATTTTAAAAAATCCATCCTATTCTCTAATACCACATCATATAATCTATTAGATCACCACTTCTTTATATATATAAGAATGGTAGACTATCACTTTGGATCTCCCATGGTATTACCCAATATCATGTCCCTATTTCTCTACTTCCACTAGTTCCACCATGTGTCATCTATCCACTCCTACTCCCCTAGAACCAGCCCATTATAGGATTACATATCCTCAACCATCACTATCAACCTCAAGAAGGACTATAATTGAGTTCATAAAACTACCCTTCAGGGTAGATGGATTCTCTAATTACTTTCTAGGGGTGATGAATTTTTTTCATCTTTAAAAGTATATTTTTTCCTTTTCCACATTCTACCACAGTCTAGAATCTTATTTTCCATCTTATTTTCTCCACTTCACTCCAATTTAAATTCTTTAATCCATAAAAATGTAAAATCATATAAATTCAGGAAAAAATAATTAATGAAAACTAAATTGAATTAATTTAAATTCAAAAAAATATGCATGAATTATGAATATAAAAGGATGGTATGTTATTACCTTATCTTTGGGTAGCCTCCTTTATAACACCCAATAAATATTATTAAAATGGTGTTTTGGTTTAAATTTGATTTTGAAAATGTGGTAATAAAGGTTTTGATATATATTTTTATATTTATTTGGTTAGGTAAATTTTTTTTAAGTGAAGAGAAATGGGTGGAAAGGGGATTTATTTATTGGTGAAGGACATATGTGTTTTTGAATAAAATATTGATTACTTTACTATTTTTTGACAAGGCTATGAATAGTTTATATTCTTTTGACTCATAATAGTGTTTGATTAGAAAATATTTATTTCATAATTTTTTATTCATGAGAACTTTTCCCAGAGTCAACCGTGGTTTTTTTGTCATTATGGTTCAGGGTTTGTGTCCCCTTGTGGATGCACTTTCACTTAAGTCGTTACAACAAGGCTTGTCACCTTTGGTTATTTAGGTGTGTGCTTTGAGGTTTGTGAGTTTAACTGGGGATCATTGGGCTCACCCACCATTTTCTAATCAAGGAGAGTCCTAGTGGTTAGGGTCAGCCCTGTGATCCTTGAGGTCCTAGTTTTAATTCCTACTAGTAGTGCACATGCATCATAATTACTCCACCATCGATTTACTACCTCAACATTCTAGGGTAGGGTAGTGAGGCTAGTTTTACCTTGTCGGTCCAAGGTTCACATTTGAGACCTAGTTTTTAGTACCTAATTTTATAGGGAAATGATATTCTTATAAGATCATGAATTGAGTGGGTGGGGTGAGGGTTCTATAAAAACAATAATCAAAATAGTTTTTATTATAATAAAATAAAATTTAAGCCATTTAAATTCATTTATAGGTTTGGAATTCTTTTACTATTTTGAAATTAATTATTTTATTTATTTTATATATTTGAATTAAAAAAAAAACATATAAATTAATGAATCATTATTACAATTTAACATTGTCGTAAAACATTTTATTTATAAAAATTAGTATTTTTACCATTCACTAAAAATTAATCTTTTTCAGAAAAATGAAAAAAAAATCCCTCAAAGAAAATTTCAGTGTAATGATTCTAAAAATGCAATTTATTTTAAGAAAATTACTTTTTAAATTATGTAATAATAATATTTAAATTTTAATATAAAAATTAATATTTTTACTTTATATATTTTAAAATACCTTATTTAAAATTTACTCTAGAACATAATTTGAGTTATATAATATAAGAAATAATTTGATGATACTATAATATTTATATTTACATATTCTATTAATGGTAAATATTTCTTAATTGATATTTTACTATTTACAATGATAAGTTATTATTTAAACAACCACTTACTATCCCAAAAATTAGTTAGTTATCCAAAAATAAATTGTTTTTATAATGGATATTCAATTGTTATTCATTTTATAAATACCAATTATTTTATACAAATTCTATTCACTTATTTTTCTCTCAATGATATATTCTATTTATTTATGAAATTCCAATCAGATTACAATTTTTTTGTTTTCTTTTTTTAGTATTATTTGCATGTGTGATATTTCTAAAAGGTCAAGGCCCTTTTGATTTCCAAATTCTAGTCATGTTGTTTATTTATTTCTATTATCCAATTATTCTATTTTTATTTTATGGTATATATTTCTCCTTCATATATAAGTTTCAATATAAAATGAATAAAATGAATAAAATAATATTCATTTTTATAATGAAGTTCATATGCTTTATATAATATCTTATACCTAAATTTGACACACAATCTTTTCAATGATGAAAATTTTATATATAAAAATATATGTCATTACATTTTCCCCCATTTTCAAATTTTATTTAATAAATTTCAATTCATATTATGAGACTAGAAATAAATGAGGTACTTCTATTTCACCACATATTTAGGTACCCTTGTTGTATATTCATTCCTATGTTTTTACCAAATTATTTTGATAAGTAGAGTTGTGTACTTTTATATATCATTGTATCTATGATATATGATCTTTCCAATCTACTCCTTATATGAGATATCATGCTACAACTTCACCACCTTTGAATTTTGAAATTTTAATAGATCTAGTATGTACTTATTTCATAGGGAAACATGGAAAAAAAACTTTTCAATTGAGAAGGGTTTGGTGGAAGTGAAAGATGATAGGCCCCAACTCCAAGGTGATGAAGAATATAAAAGCATCTAGTGTATCTAGGAATTATATTTAAATTATTATTAAACATCATGAATCTCTTCCATGGAGATATATGAATGAACAATTTATCTCCAACATTAATCTCCAAGTCTCAACCTTGATTGGAAGTATAAATCTTCTATCCAATTTATGCTTCTTGGATATGTTTTAGAAGTGATTGGTCCATCTATGTCAAATTTTTAACCATTTCTTGTCTCAATATTTTACTCTCTCCAATTACATCTTGGAATATTGGAGATATACACTTCTTCCCATAGATGTATATATAAGGATAAATTCAATTTTTTTTATTAGAAGCTACCATTGTATGCACACTCAACTAGGGGAATATGTTTATCCCTACCTACTTTGAAGTTCATAGAGAATGATCAAAGCATGTATTTTAATGTTTTAATAATGTGATTTGACTTAATATTTTATTGAGATTGATATTATGTAGTTAAATTCAACCAAGTGCTTAATAAATGTTGAAATCTTGTGTAGAACATTTTATATTAATCATATATAATATATATTAGTGTTTTATTCATCCTTATTAATTCTCTGATGTATATCATTTCGTGTTGATCAAGTGAGAAGTTGTCCTGAATGGAAATAAAGTAAAAATATGATATTTCCCAACCTATATAACATTATCTCATTTATAAATTTTTATAAAACCAATAAAAATATCCAAATTGATGTTATACTATTTCTATATTTGTGTGAGTAATGGTTACGTCATCCCCTTAGAATTATAAAATTGTACCTTAACTTATTTTTATATGAATAAATATGATATATATTATATGATATCCTTATTTATATTATCATTATAGAAGTTATCTTAATGATATATATTCATATGTGTGATTCTTGGGTAGATAGGGAATGTTTAGTTATGAGAATCATCTAATAGATCATTCTCTATCTCAAGATTTTATGGTACACATAATTTTTCCACAAATCATCCAAATATTTCTTTATAAATGTTGAACTATGATATTTTACCCACCCTTATTTACTCCAACTTATTTTTTATTTCATCAATGACCATTTGGGTTTCCTTAATCATCTTCATGATAGATAATTGAGATATAATTTTTGAAAGGTAGTTTGTTTTATTTTCCTTTGAGGTTCTCATGCCAATACTTCTAATATATATGAATATTGCATCTATTTAAATCCTCATCATGGATATGGTTATAAGAAATTTTCAAATTATAGAATTTTAAACATTATTTTTTCTAAAGTTGTAATGGATTGATTAGTAATAGGATTTCATTTGATATAATCTACTTCATTGTTTTATATTGACATCCTTTGATATGAATATATACTTTATTTTTTTTTGATCAGTATATATTTGACACTCCTCTCTATAGATATAATGTCTCCAACAATTCAATTTAAATATTATTTTATATAATTTTAAATCTTTTGTTGGGTATGTTTTAATATTCACCTTTAACTATCCTGATTCATAAGCTATCACTTTATTACTTTTTAAGAGTACACAACCAAAGATATTTTTCAAACCATCACTATATTTCAAAAATCCTTCACCACATGAGGGTATTTTGAGTACTATTTTAGTGAATAACCATTTCTTAAAAAAATTAAATATCTATTCATATTCATATCTAAATAAAAACATCACTCCTTCCCTTATTTACATTCTTATTTGTTTTGAAAATTATAAGAAATTTATTACAAAACATTGATAATATCCTAATAATATGAATAAACCATATATTTTCATTAAAAATATAAGTCTTGACCATTATTCTAACACATTTTTTAAGAATCTATAGATATATCCTTTCTTGTGATTAAATTCCCCGAGAATTTTACTTTAACTATCTATAATTCATATTCACTATTATTCACATGAAAATTATCATTTCAAAAAGTCTTTAACATAGAACATAAATCCAATTCGGGATCTTCCATTATTTTATAACATATTTGAATATCATTTATAAATACCATCTTAAAATTTTCAGGGTATTCTCTAAAGATTATATTAATAAATTCCATGAAATTTTTTGAAGCATTTTGGAGACTGAATAAAATCATTTTGTACTCATAGTGTTTATATCTTATACAAAAGTTAATCTTTATAATACCCTCCAACTCCACTTTCAATTGATTATATCATAATAAATGATTCATGTTTATGAAATACATATCCACAATTAGTTGATAAAACAATTAATCAAGCCCCAGTAGAGGTTACTTGTCTTTATCATGATTGTTTTAAGCTCATTATAATCAATGTTAAGACCCACTGACCCATCCATCTTCCCAATAAAAAAGTCCAGGGAACCCCATGGTGAAGCACTTGGTTGAATGAAACCCTTTTAAAATTATCCAGAAGCTACTTCTTCAATTCCTTTAGTTCAGTGGGGGATATTCTATGGGGACTCTTCGATATAAGAATAGATCTATGTATGATATCCATTTAGAACATAAACTCTCATTTATGAGGGAGAACATCAAAATATTTAGTGAATACATCAAAATATTCCATTAGAATGGTAGTATCCTCATTGATATCATGTCCTTCGCCTCAATCATTTGATCTAGATATTCTTTCCCATAAGGTAATTATATCAATACTTAAAAAGGAGTGGCATATCTCTTCAGAGACATTTGATAAAATTGGAATGATACAGAGATGATTATCATTTCCCCTGTGAAAGGATTACATGAACAAATTGTGAAATAGTCTAGTTTTTTTCTAGACCATATGGGAGGCGTGAAACCAGGCCTAGATGAGAAATAGTCGATCCCCTTTATTTCTTCAGATGAAGATTACGTCCCTAATATTCCAGTTGGGATCTCTTAACTAGGGGAGACATTGTTATTTAAATATATGTAATTTCCTACACATTTAATGTGTTCCCATGAATGGGGAGGGTTACTGGATTGGGTTGATGCCTCCTATTGGGGGGGGGGGGTTGAAGCTCAATGTGGATGTGTCCTTTATGGGTGGGATGATGAGAGGTGGTGGGATGCTCTAGGACTCATGTGGTTCGGTCCTGGTGGCATTCAGTGCCTTCTACAATCCTGGTGATTCCTTGTGTGCAAAAGTACGGGCTCTTCTATCTGGTATTATGCTATGTAGGCTGCGTGGTCTCTAGGTGGATACGGTGGGGTCTGATTCTGATGTTTTGGTGAGGACCATCCATGGGAGGCATTTGGTGCCATGGGCACTGATTTATCTCATTTGTAAATGTAGTTGGGAGACTAACTTCGGGAAGCTTTCCCAGTATACATGGAGGGGGCGCATTTTGCGGTTGATTCTCTCGCTCGTATGGGTAGCTCAGATGAGGAGTTGTTTGTTTTTGATAGCTTGGGTTCACTTCCTCCTTAATGTAATGTTGTAATCCAAGTGAATTTCCTTGGTTTGCATCACTTCTATCCACCTTGAGGATGATATTTGTACTATAACTTCTTCATATTTAATAAAAATTTAATCTTCATTAAAAAGGAGTGGCCAAAGGAGACTTTTAATTCTCATTGAAAATTTATAGAATCAAAGGATGGTTTAGTATATTGAAATTTTTTACTGTCTCCTGATAGTGGATACTGGATTTATATAAGGGAATCTAATACATTCCCAATATAGCATTAAATTAAACTAATAGGAGTATAAAAATATTTTCTATGATATTATTCCCAAAAACATTAATTGTTAAAGAATTATATACTTGAAATCCAATTATTGAACCCTTTTGTGTTTTCACTGATAACTCAACCTTCATGAGTTGATGTGGTGTTTGAATATTAATATTAAAATTTCATGATACAAAAGAATAAATAAAACTATAATAAAATAGGTCACTCACTATTATTGCATAAATAATATGTGTACCAGTTAGTACTTTATTTTCATGATCCACCTCAGCAGTAGTAATAATAAAATCTTGTCCTTTATACCTTGTATTTTGAGGTCCTTATCATTAATTGTATGTAAATACTCTCATATTAGTGCATTATCTTACACAAATTCTATGTTCCTTGTAGTTGAAACATTACACCAAGGGTGAAGTATTGAGTGGAGCCTTAATTTATTTCCTCTGATGGATTTACTTCTTCCCATCCCTTTTACATTATTTGGTTTTATACACCTATTTTCCACACATAAAGAATTTCCTTGTTCTTTTAAGGCATTTACAAGGTTCTTCTTCCCACACTTTTGACAATTGGGTAATTGATTTTTCTTTCCTTCATATGATTTATTTATTTAACATCTCGAATTAAACTCCATTTTCATATTTTTATCTCAATCTCTATAATACCATTTTGATTTATCAATCTCCATCTCCACCTTAAGAAAACATTGAACAATTTAATCATAGCTATACAAGTCTCAAATCATTAAATCATTTCATAGACCCAAATTTCAGTTTCTAAAAAAATTATAAAACATTCTTCTATAGATAATGATAAAATCCCAGGATCACCTTTCATGACTTTTTAATTTTTCTTCACAAGAACTAGTTGATTCATCCTCCATTTTATTATGTTTAAGAAAAATATTCTCTATTTAAATATGAAGAATTCCAGGAAAATATTTTCTTGAAATCTTACAATTCCATTAGGTCAATGCCATTCTTGGGATTAGTATTATTAATTAGTGTCCACCACTGATCTGTTTCTCCCTCTAGGTTATGTATTGAAAAAAATCACATTCTCTTCCTTAGAGTAATAGAGGCAAGTAAATATCTTCTCATTATAATTAGTCCATTACCCCAAGATTAATGGATCAAAATATCCACCAAAAGAGGGAGGTCATTATTGTATAAATGAATCAATGAAAACCCGATACTTCTTGGGATAGGTAGGGTTCCTTATATGGTTTAAATTAATATTCATAACATGGGTCAACATCGAATGTACTTCCATTAGGTTCTCATGTCACGAACCGTTCCCCGAGGCCCGTGCCATGACTACCCAAAGCCCGCCTTCCAAAGGCCATGGGTTGGCCACTAACATCGAAAAGGCATTTCCATAAAATTGGAAGGCATTACCTCAAAACCTGTACACACATAGATAGGGTACACTGTGCACAAGTAAAACACAATGGAAGAAGAAAGGTGAAACCACAACTAAAAACCACAACATAGTGTAAAAGTAAGTACTGAAGTAAAGGGACTAGAATACAATCCCAACTGAAATGGAAATACAATAAAAAGGGAAAAAACCTTCTGAGGTCATCTAGAAAGGATCCTACCTAAAGGGTAGGTACAACTCATCCCTATGGCTCTCCACGTCAACCGGTCACCTCCATACACCATCAAGTCCTGGATCCTCGAGACTCAGTCAAATCTGCCCATCGTCTGCACAAGACACAATATGGTGCGGGTGAAGCCCGTGCAGGGCTGAGTATAAAAATACTCAGTACGTACCCCAATACCCCCAAAGGTCTCTCAAAATTCCACAAATGAAAAACCACAAATCATGATATCAATCACAAAGAACAAAGAAAAAGACAGCTCACACTAGGTTTAACTTAAGTAAAGAATTATAAATGATTAGTCATAAAGATAGATCATATTATTCTTTCATGAGACTCTACTTATGACCCACATAGGATCGCTCAGCACTGATCCACACAGGATCTCTCGGTGTTGATCCATACAGGATCACTATTCATTCTTCACATCTTAGCCAACCACTAGATTCACGTACAAAGCACGCATGATTCTGGGAGGATCCGTTCCTCAAGACATCGGTCGTATTTCAACCAGAATGAAGTCTAATGAAGAAGTAACCTAAGGAACTACCAAGTTATAAGGGTTCAAATGTAGTAGATGGTGCATCAACCGGATGGCCAGTCTATAAGTTATAAGTATTTTAGTGCTGAGGGCCTGGTTGGATTTGGGTACAATCCAACCTTGAAAAACTCCAATTTTTTTTCGAAACTCACGTGGAGTCTCTCAAAAGGACCAAATCATCCTTATGGTTTTGGCGCCACAAATGGTTCGTCGAATGGACGTCCAGTTTAGGAGATACGCCCAATTAAGTGTAACTGGGTGGAAAGAGGTTTGGGTCTGGGCTGACTCGGTTGGACTGACCCGATCCAACCCGGTCTGGGTTGACCCGATCCAATTTGGGTCGACCTGACCTGGTCTAACCTAAATTAGGTCAACCTGGCCCACTTGGCCAGCTTGAATGACCACACCTGCCTGGTGGTGTGACCCACCAGGCTCACCCCAACCCATGGTTATGGGCCAGTTCCATTCTCCCCAGACGCAGCATAGCCGCTTCTGGTACCTGCTCACACGGTCGGGTCCACCGAACACATATCCCACATCAACTCGCACAACGGGTTGATTTCTCCATGCGGCGCCGCGCTGGCGCTATGGGATTTGAGCACTACGGCCCATCGCGACGGTAGCTTCGTTCACCCAGTCGTGCCACCGAGGAATGCCTCCTTCAGCACAACGGCCCGTCATAGCCGCGACTTCCACCACCCAGGTGCGCTGTCGAGGCTTGTCTCCTCCAGCACCGCGGCCTGCCAAGGCTACAGCTTCCACCACCTAGGCGCGCTAATGGGGCATGCCTCCTCCTCTGACTGGGCCAATGGCCCATCTCTTCTCTGCTGGGCACACGACCAGTGCCACCGCGTGCTGCCATTCCTTCCGGTTTCCCATGATAAACACAACCAAATTCGAAAATTGTGGAGGGTCCATGCCTTGTTCATTTGGCCCAAATCCTCTGTGTTAGCATTAGTATGGGTAATATTTCAATAAAATTACAGATCTTAATTAAGTAATGAAATCCCCTACCTTGAGTTCGTTGGAAGGCGTTGTAGAAGAGGAGAATGTTTTCTTGTCTGAAGGTGTTCGTCGGCGTTCACTGTCACCCTTCATTTCCCCCAATGACCATCACTAGATCACGTTCTTCTTCAGAGTGGAATGTCACCAATGCTTCATCGGAGCTTCCTCTCATAGCTCTCCCAAAATCCATGTCTGAGATCATATTAAATAGAGGGTAATGTGGAGATTAATGCATCTCACAATTAATGAGGTTCATTAATGAGTTTAATTAATGAACCTCTTAACTCTCTCAACGGTGCAGTTACATAACCCATTATTTCTCCCAAAAGTGAAATTAAACAACTTAAGAGTCAATCTATTAAATGGTTTGACATTTCACTGCGGTCCTACCATCGTTTTTCCAACAGTTTCAAAAAGAAAAATAAAATAAACTTTTTTTATTTTATTATTTTTTGTAAAGTCCAAGAAATTAGATTTTTCTTCCAACACTTTCTGGTCAAAGTTTAGCTTCCATTAAGTGAATCCAGGTGCCACAGAATCAACGGTTCCCTCAGATTTTTAATCTGAGCATCGATTCAAAAGATAGAAAATGCCACATGCACATTTACTAAATGTACCTTAAAAAGTCCAAAAATCGGGTTTGGGCTCCTCGGGACTCGGAATCACGTGCCGTCAATTTTTATAGAGTCATAATAATCCTAATTTATTTTAAAAAAATATATGGAATTTATGGGTCTTTAATTTCTCCCCACCTTAGGGATTTTCATCCCCAAAAGCTACAACAAAACTAGGGAAACCAATGGGGGTACTGAGCATGCATCTGAGCCCACATCTCCCCTATGCTTCCCTAGATTTTATAGTGATACCACAGAACTCACACTAGAGGAATTAAATGCATGTAAAGGACCCGGTCCTTTCAATCCTCTATCTCTACCGGGAACTCTGCAAATGTCACCCCATTGCCGATGTCCAGCTGGCCCCAGTCGATAACGTGTGTTGGATCATGCACGTACCTCCTTAGGTGTGACACAAGGAAAAAATTATGCATCCGGTGTATCTGTGGGAGAATAGATAGACGATACTCCACCTTGCCTACTCTAATGAGGATCTGGAAAAGTCCGATGAACCTTAGAGATAGCTTGTCGCCCCAGCCAAATCTCTGCAATCCTCATCGGGGTGAGACCTGTAGGTAGACATGATCTCCCTCCTCGAACTCTAAGAGTCTCCGTCTCCAATCAGCATAATACTTCAACTAGATATGTGTAGTCTTCATATGCTCTTGGATTATCTTCACCTTCTCAGTGGTATCCCGTACCAACTCTGGACCCATAAGTTCTGACTCCCCTAGGTCTGTCCAGCATATTGGTGATCTGCATGGTTTCCCATACATGGCATCAAATAAATCCATGCCGATGGTGGAGTGATAACTATTATTTTATGTGAAATCCACCAGTGGAATGTGTTCCTCCCAACTGCAGCCCAAATCTTGGATGCCAACATAAAGTATTTCCTTGAGTGTCTATATGGTCCACACCATCTAACCATCCGTCTGAGGATGAAAGGTGGTGCTCAAGCGCAACTAATTCCCGAATGCCTAATGTAATCCCTTCCATAAGAAAAATGTAAAAAGAGGGTTATGATCTATGACGATCATTGATGGAACCCCGTGAAGTCGTACAATCTCTTGTACATAGAGGTGTCCCAAGACCTCTAATGATCCCTACTCTAAGATGGGTAGGAAGTGGGATGACTTGATGAGTCAGTCAATGATTACCCAGATGGAATCATGGACCCTTGACGTATGTGGTAGCCCTATAACAAAGTCCATGGAGACACCATCCCACTTCCATTATAGCACCTCAAGTGGATGAGCTAAGCTTATTAGTACCTCATGATTGACCTTCACATGCTGACCAGTGAGCCATCATGATACAAACTTTACCACCACTTTCTTTATTCTAGGACATAAGTACTGACACCAGAGGTCTTGGTACATCTTCGCCACTCTAGGATGTACCACAAAATTGGATTTATGGAACTCCCTCAATACCTCCTCTCGAAGCGCCACTGGTACCATGGTGTGTCCTATGAAGAGACAAACATGCTCCCCACCTTCAAAAAATACTTCAGAAGACTGTCCTGAGGATATCTGAGAAGGTCGGGCCTCACAGTCAATGTCCCAAAGTTTTGAATCCCAAACACACTAAAGGAGTGGGGGGTGACATTCAAAGACTGGAGGTAAGCTGCTCCATCTCTTTCCACAAAGTATATCTGCAACATGGCTAGCTTCTTTGTCACCTCACTCAGCAACTATAGACCAAACCTCTTGCTAAGTGCGTATGATACTACGTTACCCTTATTAGGAGTATGGACTATCTCAAATTCATAATCCTGGAGGAACTCCAACCATTGTTGACGTCTCATGTTTATGTCCTTCTATGAGAGATATTCTGGAGAATCTTGTGAGCAGAGTAAATAGTAAACCATTCACCCATCAAGTAGTGCCACCACATGTTCAGTGAAAAAACCACCACTACTAACTCCAGGTCATGGGTGACATAGTTCTTATTGTTCTATCTCAATTACCATGATCCATAGGTGATCACTACTCACTCCTGCATCAGAACACATCCTATTATGGTTCCTGATGTGTCACAATAGACTACATACCCAACACCCTCTTCACATAGCCTTAAGATTGGGTCACTCATCATTCTCTACCATAGCTCTTGGAAAATCTACTGGAACTTCTCCATACACAATATAGTATTCCCCTTGTTTTTCAAAAATGAAAAGGGTACCTCTACCCTAGAGAAGTCAGGTACAAATATCTATTAGTACCCAGGAAATCCTAAGAAACTCCGCACCTCGGTCACACTCCTGGGTGGATCCCAAGAAAGCACTACCTTTATCTATGCCAGATCCAATGCAATTCAAGCCACTGAGATAACATACCCCAGGCAGTGGACTTCCTGTAACCAGAACTAGCACTTTGAGAGTTTTCTATAATGTTGGTGCTCTCGGAGTGTATCCAGAACTATCTGTAGGTGTGTGGCATGATCCTCCTTCATCACTGAGTACACCAAGATGTTTTCAATAAATACCACCACATAGAAATTGAGGTAAGGCTGGAAGATCCTATTCATGAGTCCCATGAATAATTCTAGAGCATTGGCTACACCTAAAGGCACCACCAAGAACTCATAATGGCCATACCGACATATAAAGGCTGTCTTTGTTACATCCTCATCCCATACCCTGAGCTGGTAATAGCCTGATTTGAGTTCTATCTTCAAAAAACACCATGCTCCCTTCAGCTGGTTGAAGAGATCATCAATCCTTAGTAGAGGATTCTTGTTCTTCACAGTCACCTGATTCAGTTACCGATAGTCCACACAAATCCTCAGAATCCCATCTTCCTTCTTGGAAAACAAAATCGTGGCTTCCCATGGAGAAACATTGGGCCTTACGAACCCCTTCCTCTACAAGTCTTCCAATTGTACCCTCAACTCAAGAAGTTGCACGGGATCCATCCGATATACTGGTGTAGATATCAGTGTCGTCCTAGGGTACAAGTCAATATAAAAGTCTACCTATCTATGAGGAGGTAGTCCCAGAACATCATTAGTGAAGACATCAGTATACAGGTCCACCACAATAGGATATATCAGAATCATCTCATCCACAACACTAAGGGCGAGGCTTGCAAACTGATGATTGATCAGATGCACCCTCCTTCGAGAAATCCCATATTGTGCTGAAAAGGTTTCCATCTCACCAGTGAAGGAAATCCTATTCCCATCCTCATGGACACCCCACACTCTACACCTAAAATAGTTGATCTGAGCAAGGACTTTGGATAGCCAGTCCATACCCAAGATAACATCTTATGGCCTCGACGCTGCTACTAGGAGATCCTAGCTAAATCTCTCACCTCCTAGAGTGAGCTCACACTACCTAAATGAATGTGTGATCATCGAATCTTCTCCCGTAAGAGTCTCTAATCGTAAGGATCGAGCCAATGGATCTATCAGAATCTATGAGAATTGAACAAGTGTCATGAAAATGAAAGAGTGACTGGAACATATGTCTAAGAAATATAGATAGGGTGGAATAGACACAGATCGTACCTCTAATCATCTCTAGAGTTCTGTGGTCATAGGCCTTTGCCACCTGAAGCTAAGCTTGACCCTTTCCACCCGGTTCTTGTGGTTGGGGTGGACCACCTGGAGGTGGTGGTGGTAGAACTTCAAACCACCATCCACCACTTTCTTCACGAACTTATCCTCTTCCATGTCCACCGCCCTGGGGACCTCCTCGCTTGAACCTCAGCTGCTGCCTTGGTGGTCCCTTGATCATTAGCTGATCGTCCATTTGGGGAGTTAGATATTTATGAGTCATGTGTCCCTCTCCACCACAAGAGTAATAGACTTTAGTCCTCAGAAGACCTCCTCTGTCTCGCAAGCTCCAAACCTCCGACCCTACGTCCTGGGGTAGTCCTCCAGATGGTCTGTCCCACTTGGACCTCTTCATAATCTGCTGACTTCCTCTTGTAGATGAATCGGCTACCTATTGTCCGGTGGTGGATCTCACCATCGGTGCCTTATTAGATAAGAATATCTCAACCAATAATTCTCTCTTGAGTACTCCATCTTGTGTCAGGATATTTAGCAGTATCATTGACGCTATGATCTCCCATAGGAGACCTTGCTCAAAGGTTCGGGCCCTGAAGATGTGTCATGTACCATGTCGGTGGAGCAGTGAGAGATGTTAGTGAATCTTACCAAGTAATGGAACACTGTCAGGCTACCCAGATGTAAGTTTAGTATCTCCAGGATACGCACTTAACATAAAGTTTCTAGTACGAACTCCTCCCTAAAGAGGGTCTCGAAGTCCAACCATGAGAGTGTCACCTCCTCGTGCATCTGGAGTGTCAGGATCCACCATTTCCTTGCTACACCCTGAAAGAGGCTAGAAGCTTGGATCAATATCTAGTCTGCTGGTGTCTCAACTAAGTGAAAAACCCATTCCACAACCTCCAACAAGTCCTCAGCTGCCTTGGGATTTGTCTCACCTTGAAACCTCTGAGGCATCTGTATCTAGAACTAGTGCAACATTCTTAGTCAGCGTGCACGATCTTCTAGTGGGGATGGTGGAAACTGCTGCCCCATGGGTGGTGGTACTTCTGGTACACCAACTAATGGTGCCATCACCGTAAGAGGGTCCTACACCAACACCTCATTACTCGGTGGGCTGTCATCATGTTCTCTCTCTAGAATCCTGCCTGACTATCTATGTGGTGACATCTTGAAAGAAATAGGTGTTCCACGGTCAATAAGTTATACCTGATGAGCTAACTTAAAGAGATAAAAATAAAAAAACAATATTTTTAAAACCCATGGAATTAGTGTTTTCGTGTACCGAGTTGGAAATCAAAATTTAGGTTCCTGGGGTATGGATACATTGGCTGCCGCACCAATAATGGACTCCATGAACTAAAGCCCAAACTCAAGACACTTAACACTATTTTTTCATTGGAAACATAGACTCTAAATTATTTTAGTATACCGACTCCTTTGATACCACTTTGTCACGAACCGTCCCCCAGGGCCCGTTCCGTGACTACCCCAAGCCCGCCTTCCATAGACAAGGGGTTGGAAACTAGCAGTAGAATTTTTTTTACCTAAAATGGGAAGACATTGACTCAAAACCTATACACACATAGACAGGGTACACTACGCACAAGTAAAACACAATGTATGAAGAAAGGTGCAAGCACAACTAAAAACCACCGTAGAGTGTAAAAGTAAGTACTAAAGTAAAGGGGCCAGAATACAAGCCTAATTGAAATGGAAATACAACAAAAAGGAAAAATTGCTCATGAGGTCATCTGCCAAGGATCCAATCAGAAGGGTAGGTACAACTTGTCACTGCGGATCTCCACATCAATCAGTCACCTCCGTACACCGTCACGTCCTGACTCTTCAAGACTCAGTCAAAGCTACCTGTCATCTGCACAAGACACAACAAGGTGCCGACGAAGCCTATGTAGGGGTGAGTATAATAATACCCAGTAGATACCCTGAGACCCCTGAAGGTATCTTAGAATTAAATGAAGGAAAACCACAAAGCATGATCTCAATCACAAAGCAAATAGAAAAAGACACTTCACACCAGGTTTAACTTAAGTACACAATTACAAATGTTTAGTAATAAAGCTAGATCATCTTATTCAGTCATGAGGCTCTACTGCTGAACCGCATAGTATCTCTTGGTGCTAATCCACATAGGATCGTTCAGTGCTGAATCACACATGATCACTAGGTGCTGATCCACATAAAATCGTTCGGTGCTGATCCACATAGGATCGCTATTCATTCTTCACGTCTCAGCCATTCAGTGGATTCCCCCACAAAGCATGCATGATTCCGAGAGGATCCAATCCTCAAGATATTAGTCGTATTTCAACTAGAATGAAGTCCCAAAAAAATTAACCCTATGAACCTCCAAGTCATAAGGGTTCCAACGCAACAGAAGGCACCTCAATCAAAAACCCGATCTGTATGTTATAGGCATTTTAGTGCCAAAGGCTCGGTTATATTCAGGTACAATCCAACCTAGACAAACTCTAACTTTCTATGAAACTCACATAGAGTATCTCAAAAGGACCACCTCATACTAAGGGTTCTATCACCATAGATAGTTTTTCAAACGAATGACCGATTTAGTAGATATGCCCAATTAAGTGTAACTGGGCTGAAAGGGGTCTGAGTCTGGTCCGACCCGGTCAGACCAACTCGACTAACCTGGTCTGGGTGGACCCGATCCGATTTGGGTCTACCCAACCTGATTATGGCACAAATTGGGTCAACTCGGCCTGCCAGGCCTGCGGGCTCGACCCTCTGGGATGGCCAGAAAGGTCCAGGCTACCTGGCGGCACGACCCGCCAGGCTCACCCTAGCCCGCATTTGTGGGCCAACTTCAGTCTCCCCGGATTTGGCATAGCCACGTCTGGCACCAGCTCATGCAGCCGGGTCCACTGGCCATGTCTCCCTCGTCAACCTGCATGGCAGGTTGACTTCTCCAGGCGGTTCCATGTTGGCACTGCGATATTCCAGCGCCGTGGCACGTCGCGACCACAACTTCCTTCACCTAGGCGCGTCTTCGGGGTGCGACTCCTTCAATTCCACATCCCATTGCGACCGTGGCTTCCATGACCCATGTATGCCACCAGGGCGCGCCTCCTCCAACGTCGTGTCCCGTCGCGGCCACGGTATCTGCTGCTTAGGCATGCTGCCGGGGCGTGAATCCTCCTTCGGCCGCTGTTTGGGCCAGTGGCCCATCTCTTCTCAGGTTAGCACATGGCCAACACCACCGCATTTTTCCTTACCTTCCAGTTTCCCACGAGAAACGCAACCAAATCCAAAAACTATGGAGGGTCCTAGCCTTGCTCGTTTGGCCCGCACCCTCTGCGTTAGCATTAAAATGGGTATCATTTCAAGAAAATTAAAACTCTTAATTAAACATTGAAACCCCCTACCACAAGTTCATTGGAAGGAGTTGCATAAGAGGAAAGAGTTTCCATGTCCGATAGTGTTTTTCGGCGTTCGCCGTCGCCCGTCGTTTCCACCAATGACCATCGCACGATCATGTTTTTCTTTGGAGTGGAAAGTCACCGGTGCTTCATCAGATCTTCCTCTCATAACTCTCCTAAAACTTAAGCCCGAGTTCATATTAAATTGAGGGTAAGGTAGAGATTAATGCATTGCAAAATCAATGAGGTTCATTAATGAGTTTAATTAATGAACCTCTTAACTCTCTCAACGGTGCGGTTACACAACCTATTATTTATCCCAATGGTGCGGTTACAAAATTTAAGAGTTAATCCATTAAATGGTTTAAGGTTTCACTGTGCTCCCACCACCATTTTTCCAATGATTGAAAAAAGAAAAATAAAATAACCTTTATTTATTTTATTATTTTTTTGTAAAGTCAAAGAAATTAACTTTTTTCTTCCGACCCTAGCCAGTCAAAGTTAAACTTCCCTTAAGTGAATCTTGGCACTACAGATTCAAAAGTTCCCTCATATTTTTAATTCGAGCATCGGTTCAAAAGATAGAAAATTCTTCCCGCACGTTTACTAAACATACCTTAAAAAGTCCAAAAAATCTGTTTTGATCTCTCCGGGACTCGGAATCATGTGCCGTTAATTTTCACAGACTTGTAATAATCCAAAATAATTTAAAAAATATATATATTGAATTTCCAGGTCTTTACATCTCAACTCTTTCTCCCATCATATTTGGCATCTCATATAAATAATCATTACATTTCTCATTATATTGGTTATTCACATAGTTCCACATATTCTCAGCCATTTAATAAAATCAAGGGAATTTATGGATAAAGAAACCCAAATTCTAATCATATAAAATTAAAATATGAACTTATAAATAATAAATAATAAATTATTTTTTATATCATAATATTCTTTCTAAGTATCAGTTTAGGCCATTTATGGTGTATTTCCAATCAAGTACTCTAACATATTCCACAAAAAATAACTAGACTATTATTTGATACTAATTATAATGAACCATATCTCAAAAATATATTATTATATCATTTTAATATAAATATTCATAAATAAACCCATAAATATAGAGTCCAAATTTCTTTAGGAGATTAGATACATAATACATGATGTTAAAATAAAAAACATCCTCTTTTATTTCCATTTTCATACTAAGATTCTATATCACACCATAATTCTATCATTATATAGGATATCTTGGAGAAGATTATAAAATAGAAGGGTGAGAAAAATTCCCAATAAAGGGATTATAAACATATAAATGAGGTATGTGAATCAATAAGCATAACACTAGATCAAAAAATTAGAGGGTTATAAAAACTCATATAGTAACATGTAAAAGGAAAAATGAAATCAATGAAACATAGAAATCATATGAATAATATTAATATTTTAGAAACATAATACATTACTTCATAATCATAAATTTAGCCCCCCTTCAAAGGAAACATAACGTTCTAGGATCACTCCCCATGTACTATTCACAGTATATCATGTGATTTAAGAATTACCCAATTGGTTGGGTGGTTTTATAATTATAATCCTACCCATTATATCATAATATTTCATGTAAATGTGTTCCACATAGAAAAAAATTCTACATAAAAAGTACAGCATTTAAAGAACCATGATAAGAAAATAGGTTATATAAAAATATTACAAATCATAATCTAATGATGATTCATATAGGTAACAAAAATAAGTAGATGATAATTAATATTTTACATTCAATGGTTAAGATCAATAAGTGATAAAATATCATTGGATATGAAGAGAATAATAAAGATAACTGATGCATCAAAAGAAAAATCAAGGTGTGGTTGTAATAATAATGTCATTATTGAAATATTTTATAGTGGTTAAGGATTTATATAATGGACATAAAGACATGAATATTTTAACATCCTTGATTTCTAATGAATATTTTTATAAATTCTCTTTGTTAAATTATAAATACAAATTCTAAATTATTTTCTTTCTTTTAATAATATAAACAAAATATTTATACAGATATTTATCAATTAAATTTTTTTATTATATATTTTTCTATTATAATGGAATTATATTTATTAGAATGTTTTATTAGAAAAATGGAATCTCATAGGCCTAAAGAGTGAATCCCCCTAGACTCACACTCCAAAAAATAATGATAAAATGATATTATTTATACAATTTTCTGGAGTTCCAAGTGGGATGAACAAGGAAAACAAATTTTTTATTTTAAATAATCTACCTAAGCTAAAAATTAAATTTCTTAATAATAACACAGTATCAACAATAAAAGTATTAGTGTATTTGATGATCAGAAACAAAAAAAAACTTATTTGATGATACTTATAAAAATTTACATATGATTAAGATACATTAGACTCCTATATACACTTCAAATAATTTTTACTAATCCTTATAACATGAGGAATGGAAACATAAGAAATGGGTGAGCTAAAACACTCTGTAAGGGAATAATGATAAACATGTGAGCAATGGTAAGATCATAATAATATGATAAAATATTATTTGAGGAGAAATATATTACTAAAAATAACACAAACAAATAATATTTCTTTAAAAGTCGTGATAGAAGGAAATGAAATATCAAATAAACATACACCATGGAAAAAAAATACGAAATCATGAGATAACAAACATGAAACATAAAGAATAATATACACACTTAATATTTTGATTAAATAATGTATACAAACATATCTATTTGAAAAATTTTTTTTCCACACTTCTTATTATGAACAAACAAAATGCTCATGCTATATGCTGTTAACAAACAAAATAACCATGATATATGTTGAGAAAACAATTTCCACACTCAATATCATTATCTCATATGATATCATAATTTAACTAATTAATTGGAGATATTTAATAGACCCAAAACATATTAGGGACCTATTGTAACCAATCCAGATCAAGGATTTATTGGGCCCAAACCATATAAGGGGTTTATTATACCCAAACGTACTAAGGGATTTATTATACCCAAACCATCTTAAGGATTAATTAGAACCCCAAACTTCTCATACTAATAAACCATTCATATAAATAACACATGAACATGATATAATGTTTCACTCTTTTAAATATATGTTAACATGTGAGAGTGAAATGGGTTTCATGATTTTTTTAGGAAATTATCATTATAATATATCCAGATAAAGAAGGTGGATGGTATAATTAGAAAATATTTATGTATAATATAAGGAACTAAAAAGGATGTTTAAATAATAAAAAACCACCCTTTTATGATTATTGCATAAATCACTTTGAAAAATAGGAATAAATATCCTATTTTTGAAATACTTAAAAACTTCTTAAAAATGATTAATTTAAAACAAAATAATTTCATCTTGAAAAATAATTTCAAAAAAACCCTTTAAAACCAAAACAATATGTTTCAAAAAGAAATATAAGATAAATATTCTTTCATCAATTTTATTTGAGAATACACAGAAACATTTAATATCTCTTTCTTGAAACTAAATCATTTAAAATACTTTTAAAAATAATGAATTCATTTTAAAATAAAAATTTAACTTTTAAAAAATATAAAAAAAATTCCTTTTATTTTCATAATTATTGAGAACAAAAATAATTTGGAAAACCATTTTAAAACATGTATTGGAATCTCAATAAAGATTAATTATCATAATAGTGAATAAAACTATAAAATATTTTTTTTAAAACATTTTTACAATAGTCATAAAAGATGTAGTTTCAGGCCAAATTAAAGATCCATTTCTAAAAAGCTTAATTGATTTTTTTTAAAATTTTGAATTTTAAAAATAATATTCTATAGTGGATCCTTTAATAATACATAAATGTTTTTCAAGGGAAATGTGGAGTGAAATATAAAATGTACATCCAAGAAAGAAAAAACCTTTTTATTATTTTAAAATACCATTATTGAGACCCACATCATAAAGATAGTGATAAAAATTTAATTTATAAATAAGTTAATATAAATATGAGGATCAAGAAAATAAAAAATATTTTTTGAAATAATAAAGGAGAATATGTACAAGTAGTGTGAAAATTTTTATGAAAGAAAAGAATATATTTTAGAGAGAATGTGAATTAATCTTAACATCATTAAATTTTATGATGAATTAAATCCATAAATATAATGACAAAAGAAGATGGAGTGAATTTATCATAATATCATTATATAATAGAATAATACAATCTTGTGAAAATATAATTAAAGAGGAGTCATTATGACTTAAGAAAAATATTAAGTTAAGAAAACCCCTTACGACTTAAGAAACATTTTAATAAAAACCCCTTGAAAGAGAGAGATTAAAGTTTAAATTAAAATAACATGAATAAAATATAATTAATAATATTATATATATAATAGGTAGTATAAAAACCATTTAAATTATGTTATGTTCATAAAACAAATCATTTCTAAAATAATATAAATTGAGATGATACGCCCATACATCATCATTATTTTTTGATTTGAAAACCCATATAAAGTAGAAAAATAGATGGATTTTATAAATACCTTATATTTCATGAAAAATTATTATAAAATAAATCCATGAAAAATATATAAACTACAAAATTAAAAAAAATTATGGAGTACACAATATATCTCAATAAAAAAATTAAGATGCAAAACTATTATCTATAATCCTTCTTAGATGAACATTTTATAACCTAATAAATAGAAAATAACAATAATAATCCCATATTTTAGAAATTTTTTTATGACTTTATATTTTTATAAACTTAATTTATAATAATTTATTAAAAATATATTATTTAATTATATTTTATTTTCATTATCGATTGTTTATTAATTATAATTGTTTATTTAATACTAGTTTCATAATGGCGGTGTTGATTATAATTTATAGATTAAAAGTTCATAATTATAGAATCATTAAAGGTATTTTAATATATTATATATAATGATTTTTTATGTTCTGATTCTATTTCATAAATATTTTGTTTATTATTCATGATGATGAAGTTGGCGACGAGCTTATTTTAGTAATTTTAAACAAATGAGTGGTTGTATCTTAATAACAGTTTAGATCTTACCATTACCATTATATAAACATGTGATTATTATTATTTACTTACTATTTTCCTATATAAGTATTATTTATGTTTCCTTAGTTACCCATGATATAAATTTATTGTATTGTTCATGTAGGTGGTTAAACTGACCCAAACAAAAACATGCTATAATTTACGGGTGAGTATGGTTATGAAAGTGATTATTTTGTTATAATATCATTATTATAGAAGTATAATGATATTATTTATATTTTATTAAGTTTTTGAGTTATTTGGAGGTGATTTTTATGAATAATAAAACACTAGAGTGAAAAATGAATTACATCACATTCGTGGATACAATTGTCCTCACAAACACACGTACAACATATTCATTTTCCATCAAATGGAAGTAAGGAAGGAAATTGTTTATAATTTTAGAATCATAATAATGTAATATATATTATATTAATACATTAAAATTTCCATTTTTAACCATATTTTCACAGAAGATATAAAAAATCAAACATTTTATTTAGGGAGGTGGTAATCTCCACGTACACATAAGAACTTTTTTATTTTTAAAAGTAAATGGGAAAGGTTATTACATGATTAATAAATAAAAATAATAAAATTTTAGTATTTTAATTATTCTGATGTTATTATAATATAATGGATATAATATATCCTATGGAGATAGAATAGGAAAAAATAATTTAAATGGAGAAGGATTAATTGGGAATATTTTTACCATAATCCTTATAAAACTCATTTGAAAAAAATATTAATCCTTTGAAGGGTTGTATTTTGTGAATACCAAAACCAATTATAAGTGGGTAGGAGTTTTGGGGAGTTATTTTTTATAAATTTTTAAAAATCCAAGATTTTTTTTATGTGAAGATAACTGGGGTGGTGAGGGATCCTTTTATAAGGGAGAGAAATGGGATTTTTGTAATATAAATAGGTAAAGTCACTATTCAAAGGTCAAATAGATCCAATAATATAAAATAATGGATTGTAATAAGGGTATAATTGATCAATACCTAACCACACATTTTCACACATGTTTTTATCATTCTTTTAAGTATTTTACTCTTAGATATCCCACTTTAACCATTCTTAGTTTTTACCATGGTATCTAATTTTTAGCAAATATATTTTTAATGCATTAACATAAAATAAGATGTATTAAATAATTGGGACATAAGGATTCCAAAATATAAAATCTATTTTCCAAAATATAATATCTAGAGGTGATAAAAAATAATTTTAATATTATCACACATAATGTGTAAAACCCATTTTTAGAAGAAGTGTGTTGTCGTGACAGAAAAATTAAATTAATATTTATTTTATTGATATAAATGTCATCAATTTGTTTATTATTAAAAAATAAGAGTAGAATGGCTTAAAAAACAAGACAAAACATAATCCTACCTTGTGATATCACAATTTAAGAAGAAGATGAATAAATGTTTTTTTTATTATCACAAAAGATAACTTATGATTTAAAATGTTAGACATGACTTTTCTAAATTCAAAATTGTATTTTAAAACAAATCAATTTATTCATTAAATAAATTATTAGTCTTAGAAATTTTTTTATAAATGTTTTGTGTAATTATTATATCATGATAATTTCAAAAATTCTATGATATAAATAAATACTACATTTTTCACTATTATACTATAATCAACTATTTTAGAAAAATAACGAAAATAAATCCTATGTTAATTTTTAAATTATGAATTCAAAAATGATGTTCGTTATTTGAGATTAAAATTCTAAAATTTCTAAAAAAAATTCTATATGAAAAAATATATATAAAGAAAACCGTTTTAATTGAAAAATGTCATTTTTAGCGTTCTTAATGTTATTTTATATCAATTTCTAATTTAAGTATTTTTAATATATTAATACGTATAATAATAATTTAAAATTGGGAATCATAATTTATTTAGATAAAATTTAAATCTATTATGTAAAAAACAGAATGAATAATACTTTTTAATATTAAGTCATATTATTTATTTATCCCCTAAATTCAAGAAATTTTAGTTATGTAACACCTTAACCCAAGCGACTAGGTCTGAGCCCCGAAGCCACAACCCATGATGCATGCCTCCTTGTATAAAATAGGATACCAGCTAACAGCATGGTTCAGAATGTTGTTAATAGGGGACTATATCTTCGGTAACATAACTATACATGAAAATATAAATAAAATATAGAATAACTCAGAGTAATCAAGGAGAAATAAAAAAAATCATAATGAAATAATAGATGACCCACATTTCATATAAATAAATAAAATGGTAACCTAGTTTGTAAAGACAAACTAGTGTATAAAGGTGCAATAAAGAAAAACAAACATATCAGAATCCTCAATTTTTGTCCTTGTACAACTAGTATCCCCTTGCTCCACTACTTAACTATCTTCCATAGGCCCCTTTAGTTTAATTGGATCCCTATAAATGAATTCTACCACACATTAATATTCCCTTGAAGGGTGTGAATAATCAAACCCAGTAGGAAACCACCAATTCATCTTTAATATGTGTTCACAAGTATAATAGGTGTGTTCCATAATAACAAAAAATGCATAAGTATTCATCAAAAATCATATTTTGATCATTCATGTGTTAAAAAAGGCACCGCAACCCCCATTTGTACATGGTTTATCTCTATGGTGTAAGGATATTCATAAGGGATATTGGGTGGAATCAAGAGCTGGCCATAAGGATGATGAATATGTCAATCGACATCCACAAGGAATTGAGTCAACATGTCACTTAGAATCTATAAATAATTGTGACAACATGTCATTTGGAATATTCAAGGCATAAAAAAACATGTCAATTGACATCGAAAAAGAATCGAGTGAACATTTCACTCTCCATCAACTAGTCCAAAGTCACCATCTTTTCATATTGTGTGCACTTTAAATTTATGGGGAAATCATATCAAAATGGTCCACCAATTTGGAGCCCCAAAACAATGCCTCCAAAGGCACAATAACAAATACAACGTGGTTGAGCATGTAAAGGAAACTAAAGCAATGACATCATAAGAAATCAGTAGCAACATACAGAAAATTTTATAAACATCTAACATGGTAACAAGATATATAAGAATTATCATAGAATCAAGCATCATAAATGGGTGTCACAAGCTACACAGGAACCCACATATGATTAATATAAAAAAAATTCAAACAATAAATGGAAATAAAATAATAATATCATGTAAAAAAGAGTATATAAGGGCCCCAAATATTAAATAACATCTTACCTCATGATTTTCAATTCCAAAACCAAACTTTTTCTGACGAATCATCACCCATAACATGTTAAGGTATTAATCAGTTCAATCTACTGGCCAAGGATTCCAGAAAATGATTCAAAATATTTTATTTCCAAATTAATTAGAAACACCACATGATATAATATTTTTCACTCATGGATAATTTCTAAGTTACTGTTTTAAGCCACAACATGTGCTAACGGTTACTTTTGTAATGTATAATTATTAAACCCTCATGAAATGATATTTTATATCACTAAAATAATTATGAGAAAATCATGTAATCATTATTTATCATTCATTTATAATTCTAGGTTATTACTATTAGAGTATTATTTTACATTTTTATATAAAGATTAGGAAGAATTAAATTTATAATTTTCACCTGAAAAAGGATACCTTTACCCCTTAAAATTCATATAACTCAAGAAGGAGGTGAGAGAGTGGCTAATGAAATTCTTGTAAACCAGAAGAATAGTCTATTTTTTTAAGAACTCCTCACAAATCATTGATTTAGTATTTGTAGATGTCCCAAACTCAAGAGAAGATGAAAATTGAAGGGTATTAGATGTTTGAATATTTTAAGAAGAGAATCCTCATGTTCTGGTTCTCCATATTAAAATCCCTAAATTAAAAATCACTATTTAATTTTTCTTTTAATTATAAATTTAATATAAATCATTTTAAACATAAAAAATAAGAGTTATATTCATAAATTATTCAAAATAATTAACTCTTCTAATTTTAGGCTTTCAAAACTGCGAAAAAAATATTAACATATTTGAGATGGGAATGAGAAGAATGATAATTTTTTAAAATCATTTTTTCCGAAAAAGAGAACAACATTAGGGTATCTTAGTTTTAACCTCATGTAGTTCATAAATATTGTGGTAGGAAATTGGTTTAACCTTACACATCCTTTGTAAATTAAGGTTTACCATTAAGTAGCTTAAACCAACCCTTAGACATCCTATGGAATTTAACAATTACCCTTATGAAACCCATAGAAAACTAGGATTACCGTTATTCAACTCGGCACACCATTACAAAAAAAACTAAAGTACCCTAAAATAACATTTTTAAAATCCAAATTATCTTAAAAAACACAAGTGTTACCTTTATGTGTGTATATGGTTTCTTAGTTGACCCTTAAGAAATAATTGAAACTTCATCCTACCCTTATGTAGTCACAAGGTTACCTTCACATTACCCTTATAATTTCATAGTTACCTATATGAAACTCCCAAAAAACCAACCTATATAAGGGTATAGTGTACCTGCATATATATAGTCACTATTCCTATCGCTAGGGTAAAAAAAGTTTAAAATTATTAAATTTTTACTAAAGGATTTATAAATTAAAACTATATGGGGGATTTTTATAACATTTAAAAACTGATAATGTTATAATTCTACACCTTTAATGGTTTCTCATACATGAGAAGTATTTATTTTGGAATTTATCAAGAAACTTAGGCTGATGATATCCATCATCAAAATACCACTCCTATGTTTTATCCTTGATCCATATATGCTACAATAGAATCTAAACAAGTGGTGCTGCCATCCCTCATATGACTTTCTTGGTATAATATACAATCAAAGTTGAGTGTTCAATATATGATGTGTTAGGATCTAGCTCAAATTTCGCATAGTTGATAACATGTATCGGATCAGGCATGTACCTCTAGAGGTTGGATATATAGAACACATTGTGAATACTTTGGTAGTAAGAAGGAATATCCAGATAGTATACCACTAGTATAATAGACTTGGTGATCTTAAGGGTTCCAACTTATCAATGATATATCTTTCATTTCTTTCTCTCATTTTGATGGACTAACTGAGGTGTCACTCTAAAAAAATCCCAGTCACCTATAACAAATTCCAAATGCCTCCTCTTATGGTTGGAAAATATTTCTTCCTACTATGATATGTGATCAAAATCTTCAAAATTAGTGTCACTCTCTCAGAGGTCTCTTGTACCATACTAATGCCAATAACTACTACCTCAACAACCTCATTCCAACCAAGTGGTGAATGAAACGACCTAACATAAAGAGCCTTATAAGGTTCCATACAAATAAAATCCTATTAAATATTTTTATATGAGAACCCAACTAAGTCTTGGTGATCATCCCAATCTCATTTGAAATCCAATATTCAGCCTTGAATCATATCATCTAATATATGAATATTCTATTCTGACTATATATCTATCTGGGGATGGTATGTTTTGCTAAATTTTAGCTAATTCCCTAAGGCCTTATGAATTCCCTACCAAAATTAAAATGTAAAATGTGTATCTATGATAGATAAAATCACCAAGGGAACTCCATGAAAGCATACAATATCAGGGATATATAGCTTCCCCAACTGATATACTGAGTTAGTATCAAAGATCAGTATGAAATGAAAAACATTCATTAGTTGATCCACAATCACCCAAAAGGAATCATGAATCCTCATGTCTTTGGTAACCATATCATAAATTCCATTGTTACTCCTTCTACATCCATATGAAAAAATGTAGTGGTTGGAAAAAATAACATCGACATGCATGCTTGGACTGTATCCTCTAGTACGTAAGGAATTAGAAAATGAATCTAGAAATGTCCCTCTTCATCCCTAACCACCAAAACTACCACATAATGTCATGGTTCATATTTATTACTATAGGATATACAACCCAGTTCATGGTATGGAAATGTTTCAACAGATATTCCTTGATAGAATTGGGGACTACAAATCTGTGATATACTAGGATCACATCATCATCATCCAATGACCACCCATGTATCAGATCAACACTGTATAGATATTCTAATATCAAAATACTATCTAGAGTATATTCCTAACTATCCTTCACTTAATCTACTAAATAATTTGTGATCACTAAAGGGGAACATGTCATCGATGACTGGTCTTCAAATGAATCCATCCTCTAGCCAACCAATAAGCACATTAGGTGAAACTATTTCTCCAAAGGCCATTTACCAAAACCCTAAGATACTTGTATCTTATGGATAATAGAATTTAAAAAAACATTACCTTTACCTGGTTCATAATCCATATCAAGGTAAAACATCTAGAGGTACTCAACCAAGTTACCCTTCCACATATTTAAATCATGTTGTGAGAAGATATAGTGGATACAATTTTTGTATGTGTAGACAAAAAACCTCTCATCATTGAAATAATGTCTCCAACACTTTAAAGTGTGGACCACAACATCCAAATCCAATCCTTGGGTAAGATAGTCCATCTCATGAGATCATAGCTTATGTGACCCATAATCTACTACTTAATTCTTATACATCAATACTTCCCCTAAAAAAACTCTTTATGCATCACAATATAAAAAATATCCAACCCAAGGACCATTAATAATCAATACTAGAGTTATATTCAACATCCTCTCCATCTAAAGAAAATCCTCCTCACACTAGTATGACCACTAAAAAATCACATCAATATTCATTAGTGAACTCATGGGTGCTAATAAATTGGATAAATCCTAGATAAAAATCCATTAGTGCCCCACTTAAACCAAAAATATCACGATCTCATACACATTTGAGGGATGTATCAAGGATATCACAATAATTGTTTTCTCTAGGAGTAGTGATACACTAGTCTCAGAAACCACGTGCCCAAGAATTTCACCTCCTAAATCCAAAAAGTGACACTTTTAAATATTAGCATAAATTATATGTTATTGATGTTTACTTAGTACTGTCTTGATATTTCTAGAATGTTTGTCTGGGATCTTTGAGTGAATGAGGACATATTCCATGAATACCATAATGAATGAGTAAAGTTGTGAGTGAAGGATATTGATTATGAGATATGAAAACACTACTAAAACTTTACTCAATCCAAATATGATAACCGTTTACTCATATATTACATACATGCTCTTAAAAATCATCTTCAGTATGTCCTTTTCTTTAATTCATAATTAGTGATATCCCAATCAAAGATAAGTCTTAAAGAACCACCAGGCTCCGTAGAACTGATCAAAGAGATCATTGATATTGGCATAAGGCTACCCATTCTTCATGGGAACCTGATTCAGATTTGGATAATATATGTAGTGTCAAATAATATTATCCACCTTCATGGAGAAAAAAATTGGTGCACCACATGGTGATGTAGTTGGACTGATAAAACTGTATTGTTCTAAGTTCCCGAGCTACACTTTTATCCCCTTTAACTTGGTTGGTGCCATATGATATGGGGGTATAGAAATGGGTTTAACACCTAGAACATGTTTAATATTGAAATTAACTCCTCTATCATGGGGAATTACTTTAAATTCCTATGGTAAGATGTCCTAATAGAGATTCAAAACTACTAGAAAAGAAGACGAGGCTACCAGAAATCCTGATGAAATATCTAAGCCTGTAATATGTGATTTAATCAACCCAAGCTAGGTCAAATATTGAACCACTCTACCTACTCCGAAATCTCACTCAAGGGTCATCATGAACTTCTCTCCCTTAGGTGGTGCAAATTTAACCCATATCCTAAAGGACCACTCTTGTATAAAAAAGGGGGTTAACCAAACTATGTCAATAGTCACCTTGAATCTTGTTATCTCTAGATTCATGAATTCCCATAGATTTCAATAACAAAAAATGACAATATGGAACTATAAGAATCACTGAAGACTATATACTTTCATTACCAATGGTGTATCAAGGGAATGAAACTCAAAGGATAACTTGATTTGTATGTTAAGTCTAGTAAGAACTTATGAAGATAAAAAGTAATGAGAATAAACATATCAAAAAAATAGTAGACAATGTAGAAGTGACCATGATCATACCTCAAACAAGAGTAAGTTCCTCTCCACCATCCACTAAATTCTGATCCACTATATACAATTGTCCTACCTCAGCTCCACAACTCTATCTCTTAGGTGAAAGAATTATATGAGTCATTATTGTCGGATCCTACTACTGAGCACCCCAGATGGATCCATGGGACATAGATTTAATTCGTTCTAAACCCTTGTTGAAAATAAACTTAAAAGATTTAGAGAATAACTTACAGAGATTCCCCACCTCACTAAACTACCAACACTTTTTCTAAGGTTATATGCATAACTTTACCTAATTTACAACCTTCCAATAGTTGAAATTCTATAAAATTCCTCCTAAGGGGGTTGAAGAAACTATACACTGATCATCCTGATTAACACTACCCTACTACACATCATTGATCTTACTCTTAATACTACCACAAGATGCACTCACTGTAGTAATAAGACATACATCAACCAAGGTATTAAGGGATTAAATAAGACGAGCTACCTCATCCCCCATTAATAAATTTTGAATAGTTAAGGCCAAGTATAAAACCTCCACTACCTTGATCCAATAGTTTATTGGAGTATTAACTAGATCAAATATTTCCATAAGTACATAAATACAAACCAAAAAATCATGAGGGCCTCTAGTTCCCTAAGTCAATTGAAGGTACTGGAGTTGAAAGTCCCAAGCATAGTTGAACATAGTCATGAAAACTTGCCCACCTTGAAAATTAACTTTGTGGATGAATCCTGGCTAGTATAGACCTTATACCTAAAATACTAGAGAGGGTGTGGGATAATTCCCCTACATGTATGGTAATATAAGTGAAACATCCTACCTTTCCATTTAATTCTGACCTACTTCACCTATAGTATAGTGAAATTTCTCTAAGGTAGCATTTTATGAAATTATAAATGAACATTTATGATCACTGAAGTCAATAATTCAAGATATATCTTAATAAGTATATGGCATCACACAAGGTTATTCAAGGAGGCTACACATAAACCAAGGTATATCCCTCTTAGAACGACCCAAATTTTTCAATACCTATACATAAATCCGAATTATATATAAGAAAAACATAACATCCCAGTAGAGTTCAACTTAATATTTCCAAAATAGATATATCATATTAGGAGAGAGTAAAAATATTTCACTCAATAGAGAATATAGATCTATCATGAGTAGATTGAACACATTAGGGAATTAAATTAAATAACTATTATGAAGTAAATATAAGGTACTTACATGGAATTTGATCCTATATTCCTACTCATGATGCATAAATACACCCAAATATGATAAAATTTTAATAGATATCCCATCAATGGTAACTTGGAGGTCTATTACACATGAGCGGTCAGACACATAGAAACTCCCCTACATGAGTCTCAAACATCCATACTTATTTTTAACATGTTCCATATTAATTTAAAATAAAATAAGAAACTATCATATAATACAAATTTGTTACACCCCAACTAGAACCATCGATTCCAAGCTAGGGAGCTACATGAGATTATGTTCTCTTCCCCAAACATTAAAGGATTCCAATAAATAGTTAGGGTTTCAATGACGCCAATGGATAGACTATACCCTCAGTATTGTATCCATACACAGAAATATAAATAATATACAAAACAACATAGAGTAATCAAGAAAGAAGATAAATCATCATAATGTTTAACAGATGACATGCATGTCATACAAATAACTAAACTAGGTTCCTAGTTTGGCAAGAAAAATAGATTATAAAGATTAAATAAATAAATGGAAAAATTATAGTATCCTCCAGAGTCTATTTTAGTTCCATTATTATATCTATTCATCACTACTCCACCATCGTACATGGACCCTTTGCCCTTACCTAGATCCTTATATATTAAGTATGAACAAGAATAAAGTTTCTCATGCAATTTGTGGGTAATAAAACCTCAGTAGGACCCCACCAATTTGTACTTAACAAGTGTTCCCAAGTATAACATGTGTATTTTAAGATAATAATATATCTGAAATTAATTATAAAAAATCATGTGTTAAGAGTTTGTGTGCTAACCAAGATCCCATGAGCCCTGTCCATATATACTGAGGATCCAAATAAGAAGGATAGTCTAAACCAATGTTGGAGGAAATGAAGATTTTGTTAGAAGGTTATGAAACATGTCACTTAGAATCCACAGGGTATTAATACAACCTGTCACTCATTATCGATATGGAATCAAGACAACATTTAATTTGTACTTAACAAGTGTTCCCAAGTATAACATGTGTATTTTAAGATAATAATATATCTGAAATTAATTATAAAAAATCATGTGTTAAGAGTTTGTGTGCTAACCAAGATCCCATGAGCCCTGTCCATATATACTGAGGATCCAAATAAGAAGGATAGTCTAAACCAATGTTGGAGGAAATGAAGATTTTGTTAGAAGGTTATGAAACATGTCACTTAGAATCCACAGGGTATTAATACAACCTGTCACTCATTATCGATATGGAATCAAGACAACATTTAATTTGGAATCCACAAGGAATCATGACAACATGTCCCTGGGTATCCACAATGATTCGAGTGAACATGTCACTCGACATACACAAGTCCAACATCACCATTATTTCATTTCATGTGCACTCTCCCTCAAAGGAATAATCATGTAACAACGATCCACCTATTTCAAGTAACAAATCAATGCCTCCAAAGGAATTTTAATTCATATAGGAGGTCAGAGTACATAAATTCAACTAAAATCATGTTATCATTTGTAATTAGTAACTACATATATAACATGTAATCAATATCTAAAATGGTAACAATATATATAAGAATAATCATGGAATCAAGATTCCTAAATGGGTGTCATGGGAAGCACACACACATGCAATCACTATCAAGCATGTTCGAACAAGAAATAACAAAATAAAAATTAAATCAAGGAAAAAATAGTATAAAAGGTCCCTAAATGGAACAAAACTTCCAACCAACCGATTGTTGATTCCAAAACCAAATGTTTTCCAAGGAATCATCACCCGAGACACATATTCATACTAGTCAGTATAATCACCTTTCTAAGGAATCCTAGAACCAATTACTAGAATTTTATTTCCCACATAAATAGAAATGCCACATGTGATAATAATTTCTATCTCCTGGATAATTTTCAACATATCATTTTAATCCAAAATATTTTCTATCCATTTTTATTATTATATAATACTTATTAAACCATCATGAAGTGATATTTTATCTCTCTAAAAATAATTATGAGGTAAATATGTAATCATTTTTATCATACATAGATAATTACAGGTTAGTAATATTTAAGGATTCATTATAATTTTCCTATTAATATTAGGAAAAACTAAATTTATAGTTTTCACATGAAAAAGGATACCAAGAAAATATCCCCTTAAAACTACAACAGTCAATAAAGTTAGGGAGAGAGGGGTTATAACATGTCTAGAAACTAAAATATGAACCTGATTTCTTCTAAGAAGACCACACAGATCATGTATTTATGAATTTAAGACTTCATAAACTCAAGAGGATATCAAAATTGAGGGGAACTATAAGTTTTAATTTTTTAAGAAGATTATAATGGCATTTTGTTTTTCCACATTGAAAACCCCAAATTAAAAATAACTATTGGATTTTCCATTTAATTGGATCATGAATGTCAATAATTTTAATCCTTCAAAAATAGGTTATATAATATTAAATGACTCTAAATAATTAACTCCCATGATATTGTGCATTTAAAATCATGAAACAATATTATAGGTTCAATCTAGGGAGAATAATAATGAAAATAAGGTATAAAATCATTTTCCCCAATATGTGCACTGTGTAAGTGTAACATAGTTTTAACCTTATACAGCTCATAGTTGTATCATAGTGGTACTATATTACCCATAAAAATCATTTATAAATTAGTGTTTACCATTATTCATCTCACAAATACCCATAAGACCTCTTTTAAAATTTAAGGTTTTCCCTTATACAAGCCACAGAAAACCAGGCTTACAGTTTTTCCACTCAGTATACGCTTACATTGTTACTAGATTACCCTTAAGTATGATTTGAAAAGGAAAACATAGATTTTTGTAATTACATAGTAATATTCATGTGAGAAAATGGTTTCTCAACTAAATCTTATGTAGTGGTTGAAGTTTCATCCTACTCTTACACGGTGACAAGGTTACATTTATGAAACCCTTAATAGTTTAGGTTTTCCCTTAGGCACTCTCAAAAACTATCCTGTATAAGAGTAGAGTGTACTTATTTTTACATATATCCCATGATTTATGTAAGGGTAAAAATAAATCTTCAAATTATTAAATTTTCACTAAAATGACTTATATATTAAAACCAAAATGTGGATTTTAGAATATTTAAAAATAGAGAATGTTACAAGTTGAGAAATATATTTTTATTTAATATATATTTTATTATCTACATCATTTTAATAATATCCATTGTATAATATATTAGGGATCACTTTATTTATATGTTTCATGTGAAACAATATATCAAGAACATTAGATTTATTTAAAGGAAAGATATATGTTAAAAGCAAGGGGAGTTACATTCACCACTTTAAATAAATTATGTCCTTATAATTTTAATTATCATTCACTAATGAAATGTTTCAAGGTATACAAAAGAAATTAAAAAATATACTTTCAAATAATATATCAACTATAAAATCTTATATAATAACAGAATCATTTTTTCTTGCATAATAGGCATGTGTTGATATTTTCATTTATCTCAACAATTTATACCAAATATGCCACCTCTATTGGTTATAAGAGTTTCTTGTGATATACCTTTCACAACATCATTTTCATGATCATGTTATCAAAAAAAATAAATCCAAAATGGTTATGATACTATCCAAAATAATCATAATAAATAATCATATTAATATAAAAACTCAATTATAATACGTCTTCTCTAATTACACCTTTATTCCAACCTATGATACTTTTAGTTCAACTATGATATAATTGGAGTAACCTATAACTAATTTAGTTTAACCTAGGTATTCCAAGATCATTTTCCTACTAGAATCTCTAAAATATATATATATATATATAATCTTGAAATTAAATTTAGATCCTTTATAATGATTAGTGAATAAAATGTAAATTTACTAAAGCATAACCCCAAGAGTTTCTGGATAGGTGTGTTATCTTATTCCCACTCATAATGAAACAAGTGAATATTGAGTTAATATACAAAAATCAATTTCCATGTTAACTACCCCTTATTACATATGTTCCACAACCGCATCCACATTCTAGTATCCAAAAGGGGAGTAAATTTCTTGGATAACCACATACTAAAAACGTTACTAAAATTACAATATTTTATCCTATACTTAGACTTATCTCAAAAATTTCCACTAATGTTTACTTATACTAATCCATAAAAAATAACTAAACAAATACAAAAAATCACCAAACCCTAATTTGATACCAACTATGGAATGCTAGGCATGTAGTCCTAGATCTAGTGTTAAAAAAAACAATTTTTACTTACCAAATTAAAATACCAAGTGAGATGAAAAAAATCTAAAATAAATTTAGTTTACATTGTTTCCACAATTTAAAAATTATGTCTCCTGATAATCACAAAATCCTAAGGACAAAAAGTTTAGTGTTTTTGAGGATTAGTTCTATAAGGAACTTATTTAATGATACTTGTGAATATTTCTCCATATATGCGCCACACTAGACTCCATTTTAGGATTATCATAATTTATAGTCATCTCCAAAACATGGGTAATAGTATTATAAGAATTGGGTGAACTCAAATTCATAGTGAGGGAAACATATTTAACTTTTCAAAAATAGTTAGATCATAATCATATGGGAAAACATGAGTATGGTAGAGATATCTTATTAAAAAAGGAATAATAAGAGTTCTTAATAATTCAGGATAGAATGAAATGTTATATCAAATAAAAAAAAATATAACATAATAACGAGTCAGGAATCCTGAGATAATAAACATGAACCATTGAGAATAATCATAGTAATATGTAATGGAAATGTAACATTACCTTTAAAATTAGCATAATAAAGAAGTTTGGAATATAACTTAAGCATAAGAAATTATATTTTGATACATATAAACCATACCATCAAATTATATTTGAAAAAAAAACTTGTTGACACATTATGTTGTGAACATACCAAATATCCTTGATTCCTATTGGGAACAAATGAAATTCCCACACTATATGTTTTGAACAAAAACAATTTACACATTATATTTTGTGAAAAAAAATTCCCCTGCTCAATATCATTATATCATGTGACATTAATATTTTTAAAATGAATTTTATGCATTTAATTGTCCAAATCCATTTAAAGACTTTATTATACCCAAACAATCTTAGGGATTTATCATACCCAAACCATCTCAGGGCTTTATCGGACCCAAACCATCTCACGGATTTATTGAGCCCAAACCATCTTAGGGATTTATTGGACCAAAACCATCTCAAGTATTTATCATTCCCAAAATATATAATTCTAATACAACATTCATATATATGTAAAATAACTTGAAACCATTCATAACTCTTTCACATCCTCGTTAACCTTTGTCAAATAAACATGTTTTATCAAAAAAATTTATATTGTTTTCATTATAACGCATCCCAAGAAAAAATATGGATGGTTTCATAAGCAAATATACCTAGTGTAACATAAGGAATGTCAAAGGATGTTGAAATATATAAAAAACACCATTTTATCATTATTGGATAAATCAATTTGAAAAAAGAAGAAATGTCCCTTCTTAATTTCTTGATAATAGATTAAAATGTTATCTTTAAAATGACATAATTTGAGCATTATAAATCATTTTAAAAATTAACCTCTAAAACCAAAAAATGGTTTTCAAGAAAAAATTATAAGTGAATTATGCTTCAAAAAAAATATTTTATATGACATAAAAACAATGAATATTTATTTCTTGAAAACACAAGAATTTAAAAAAAAAGATTTTAAAAAATAAGTCATTTTAAAATCAAAATTTTCCATTTTAAAAATAAAAAATTATTTCCTTTTATTTTAAATATCATTAATAATAAGAAATATTGTGAAATCCATTATAAAACAATGATATTGATATTCATAAAGTATAAATTTAATGATAGAGAAAGAAAATGTAAGAGCGTTTTTTGAAAAAAAAATTTACCATAATCATAAAAGATAAAGTTGTAATTCACATTCACAATTCATTTTTCGGAATACAAAGTGAGAAATTTATAAAACAATTAATTTTAAAAGTAATATTTTATAATAGTTCCTTGAAAGAGACATAATGTTTTTTCAAATGAAATGTAGAGTGTAAGATAAATTGTATAGTTGGGAAAGGAAAAACCATTTTATATTTTTAAAATTAACTTTACTGAAATTCAAAACATTAAGATAGTGATAAATCATTCATTTGTAATTAAGTTAATAGAAATTTTATGATCAATATAAATAAATAATATTTAGATTTTAACCCAAGAAAGGAGAACAATGGCAGAAAGAGTAAACTTGGATACAAAAGAAATAGAGGATGTTTAGAGAGAATATGAATTATACTTTACATAAAATTATTTATAGAGAAAGATAATTGTAAATTTAATTAACTAGAAATATATGGAGTAAATTTATCATAATATAATCATATAATTAGATAATACCATTTTTTGAAATGATAATAAAATAGGAATCCTTATGAATCATAAAAATTATTTAAGAGAAGAAAACCCTTTACAAATTATGAAGCATTTTAATAAAAATAATTTAATTGAAATAGCTTGAAATTTAACTTTAAATACAAATAATAAAATATAATTCATTATATTATATATCCAATATGATGTATACACACTATTTATATAAAATTGGGTTCATAAAACAAAACATTTCTCTAAGAAATGAAATTGAGAAGAAACACCCTTACATCATCATTATCTTTAGAATTAAAAACCAATTAAAGGTAGAACATGTGACGGATTTTTAAATCAATTATATTTCATAAATAATTATGACAAAAAAAATTCTTGCCTAATATATACACAACAACAATAAAACAAGTGGTTAGTACACATAATATCTCATTGAAGAAAAATTGAGATTAAAAAACCCTTACCTTAAATCTTTTTTATCCAAATGTTATCTAACATCCCATATAAAAAAATAATTATGAAATTTTATTACAAAATATAATAATAACCTATATTATATTTCTACTATTTAATTCCCATTAGATTCAATTTTTTGTTATGTAAAAGTTTCATAATGGTGGTGTCGATTATTATTTTTACAGTCAAAGTTCATCATTATGAGATCATTTAAGGTTCTAGAATATATATTTTATAATTATTTATAATTTTATAATTTCACTTAATAAGTGTTTTTGTTGTGATTTGTGCTGAAAAAGTTAGTGATAATCTTGTTTAGGTAATTTTTAATGAACGGGGGGTGGTTTCTTAATAAGGGTTAGATATTAATATTACCATTATGAAACACAAAAAAAATTATCATTTAAATATTATTTTACAATATAATTAATATTAATTTTTCCATAGTTTTTCATGATATAAGTTTAAATCATTGTTCATTTGGGTGGTTAAACCAACTCAAACAATAACATGATATAATTTTTTGGGTGAGTATGGTTAATAAAGTGATTATTATAGTATAATATCATCATTAAATAATCGTAAGGATATTAATTGTTTTTATAATTTTTTGGATCGTATTATAAAAAAATTGGATAAATAATAAAATACTATAGTGAAAAAATCAAATGGGTCACTTTTATAGATGTGATGGTCCCAACGTACACATGTATGGTGTATTCATTTTTTATAGAACGTACTGAAGTTATGTATTGGATTATAATTTCATAATTATGATAATGTTATAAATATAATATTAATCCATTAAAATATACTTTTTAACCATCCATGTATGGTGGTTATGATATATAAAATGCGTTGTTCATGGAGGTGGTATTCTACACGTATGCATGATGCCATTTTTTCTAAGTAAAAGGGAATGGGAAGTTAATAATTTTTACATAATCATAATAAAATTTAATTATATAATAATACTTATATTATAATAGTAAAATGGATAAAATATATATTGAGTAGGTGGAATAAGAAATCAATGAATTGAAATTGTAACACCCCGACCCGTCTTGGCTGAAGCCAGTGTATTACTTGTGATATTGGCATGGTTAGAAGGAATTAAAACCCCAAAGGAATGATTATTTTAGTAGTATTGAAGAAACTAGATAAATATATGTAACTCAAATTACATTTTAAAAGGTTACAAAATACAATACATAACAAAAACTAAAATCTGCATCCATAAGAACTCAAAAGAAGACCTTCTCTTCATCACCTGTCGAAGGTATACAATGAAAGGGGTGAGCTCAAATGCTCAGTAATGGTTACAAATAGCGGAATAATGAGTAAAATAATAAGTGAATCACAATCAATATTACATAATCAATATGGCATAGTGAATAAATGAATAACTAATGCCATTAATAAACTGAGAATGAAACTGCATTCATAGATTTTGCAATAGTGAAAACCTTATGGATAATAATAAAAACTGATAAAGAATAAATATAATTCTTATTAATTGGACATCATGTATCTAGCACATGAAACTATAATACTGTAAAAACAGTTTAGTTCTATGGGTAGAAACTCGTTTGATTTTTGGAAACAAACTCGAAGGGTTTGTCGCCAACTATTTTGTCTCATGAGACCTACCGATGCATCAAGGGGCTATAGCAGGCCCCAACCACCACTTCATGTCCAAAGAATCCCTTATATATTTATTCAATACAAGATCAATATTCATTTTCAATATCTGTATAGAGTAGAATATACATATTCATCAATATTTCCATAATTAAAATATATTTCCAAAATAAACTCCATATGTAAAATGGTATACGGTTTAGACAAAAACATATCCATGATATGAGATTATGGATATTTATTATCAATATTATTTTCAAATTAAAAGTGATCTCAAATGGGTAGTAGGTAAACCACATAAGGATTTATTAGGTGCACAATACAAAGCTAGTCACAACACAATGGTAGTTGAGACAAAGGCCCTTACCACAATGTAATTGGTCGAATCATATGACCAGAACATATAAAACTCAAATGAACCATTTAATAACATGAATATAAATAGAATCATGTTATTATATATCAAATATAAGTACACATATACCAAATATAAGGAATAATTGGTGAACAATGGAAATCTCACAGAAATGAAAGTGAGATGAGAAACCCCTTACCTTATGTTCGAGTGTGTTCTTCGTTTGTTTTAATGACCTGAATAATCAAATTTAGATTCATTAATTAATATTTCCAGAACCTCTTATACATTTAATTTATTTAGTATAACCTTATTAGGTTCATTCATGACCCTTTCTATGGGTTCAATTGGTTCAATTTTCATGTTTTGGAAGCATTTTCTCCCTTGATTTTCATGGTTCATTACTTATTTCCATGAATGGAAGTTCATTTGAAACATGGTTAAACATTCATAATTTTTAATAAATATTATTAATTAAATTATGGATATATAAATGGCCTTATAATTATTTTGGGTTATATACCATGATGATGATTCATTAGTTAAAACATTAATGATTTTTGTTTAGACCGTTTTAACGGTTCTTTGATAATAACAACCTCATTTTGTCTTATAAATTAGAACCATGAGTACCAAATAATTACATAACCATGGGTGAGTCATAAAACATATATTATAACCTGGTTAAACCATATAAATGGTTTCATGACCATAATTGAAAGAATTAATGAAAATTGAAATCACATCGTCTACGATGTCGGTAATTCGACACATCACGGACAATGTTTTTAATTCCTTGAAAAAGTGGAAGAAAAGAAGAAGATTGATGATTAATTTCTCATGAACATGATAAAATCCATATTATACAAGATTCTGGAGATTTCATTCCTCTTTGTTAAGAAGAGATGAAGAAATAATAAATAAAGAACTCAAAATAAAAGAATAATTTTGAAATCGCTTACAAATATTCGCAGCCTAACGGCTACACAACATGGTTTTAGAAAAATATTAAAAAGAGAGGGGACAAGGGTAACCTATAAAGAAATGAATCATAAAATATATTATATCAAGAATAAGAAGAAAAATAATAACATGGTATGGAAACCTGAAATATATACCACATAAAAGAGAACTTGAAAGGAAAAAAGAATGAAATTGAGAATTTTCTTACCTTTTAGAGTAACCCTTAGAACATGAAGGTTGGGACCTTGGGGGCTTGAGTAAACATTTGGTGGACTAATATGAAGGTAAGGAGGCCATAAATTCTCTTAGGGAGATTTGGGAATGAATTCAATGAAGGGAAGAGTTGGTATATATAGGAAAAGTGAGGGATTATTTTAATAAATTTCAAGGGACACCTCATGAGTGGTTTTTGCAAAACCATGGGCTTGGACATAGTATTTTCCCATTGTATAATCCACTTGGGGAACATAAAATATTATTTAACTATAAAAAAGTCGACCAGATTTATGACATCATTATTTCATCATTAATGATGTCATAAACACACCAAAACTAAAAACTGTATTTTTTACTATTCACTAAAAAATCAACTCTTTCAGAAAAATTCTCAAAATTCACCCTAACCATTTTTCGATGTGTAGAATTCAAAAGTGAATTCCATTTTTAAAAAATAATTTTCTAAATATTATTAATTTAATTTTTAAATAAAGTCATAGTTATTTTGAAATATAACAATCTTAAAGTGCAATTAGTTTTATTTCTCATTAAAAAACTAATTAAGATCTCATTATCTTGTTGCCTTAAGAAAATGAAATAATAATATTATTTACTATTAATAAGGGTCATATTAATATTCATATTACTATTCATAAGGGTATGTTACTATTTACCAAAAATTAAGTTTGTTCTATTAGACTCCAAATGACTTACTGATCACAACTCTAGATGACCATTTTTCAAAATTCCAAACATAGAAGTGGAAAATTTACATTTAATGGATAGGTTTTGACTATATCCTAAATAAACTAGGGTTGTTTTGAAGTAACACAATGAATAATAAAATGTATTTAACAAAAACATTACATAAAATGTTTGTGGTGCTACATTATTCCCTCCTTCAGAAATTTCTTCATCAAAATTTTATGTACATAGCCCACCAAAAAGATGTGGGTGATTATTATTCATGAAATCCTCTAGTTCCCTTGTTGCTTCCTTCATATTTTGGTTTCTCCAAAGAACCTTTACCTAGCAAGTTTTATGATTTCTCAATACTTGCTCTCTTATTTCGAGAATCCTGATAGGATTTTCACAGTACGACAAATCTGGTTCTAGTTCTATTCCATCATATGTGAGTACATGCATTGGGTCTGGCATGTGTTTGTTTAAAAATGATACGTGGAACACATCATGAACTATGGAGAGATTTGGCGGCATCACTAAATGGTAAGCTACAACTCTGATTCTTCCCAATATTTCAAATGGTCCGATGTACCTGAGGCTTAGTTTCCCTTTCTTACCGAACCTTAAGACGCCCTTCCAGAGAGATACCTTCAGAAATACATGATCTCCCAATTGAAATTCCAAGTCCTTTCTCCGGTTGTCAGCATAACTCTTCTGACTACTTTGGGATTCTTTAATATGGGTTGGTATTTTCCTCACTTTTTTCGTGGTCTCTTCAATAATTTATGGGCTTATAAGTTTCCTTTCACCAACTTCGTCCCAACAAGTTGGAGTTCGACATCTCTTTCCATATAATGCTTCATATAGATCCATTTGAATACTATAATGGAAACTATTGTTGTCGGAAAATTCAACCAAAGGCATGTATTGATCCCACATACCTTGGAAGTAAAGAAAGCATGATCTCAACATGTCTTCCAGAGTTTGAATAGTCCTTTCAGACTGTCCATCAGTTTGAGGGTGATATGCAGTACTCATATGAAGCTCAGTATTCAAAGCCTTCTGGAGACTTTTCCAGAATTTTGACATAAACCAGGGATCTCGATCAGAGATAATTGATAGAGGTGCACCATGAAGTCTCACAACTTCATTAATATAAAGTCTTTCCAGGCGTTCAAGTGTTAAATCCTCTCTTGTTGGAAGGAAATGTGCAGTTTTAGTGAGATGATCAACAATTACCCATATTGCATCATTCCTTCTAGGTGTCCCTAGTCGTCCAGTGAAAAAATCCATCGTAATGTTATCCCACTTCCACATAGGAATAGGTAGAGGTTTCATCACTCCTTTGGGATGTTGTCTCTCTGCCTTCACTTGTTGACAAACTAGACACCTTGACACATAGTCAGCAATTTCCCGCTTCATATTATCCCACCAAAAATATTCCTTCAGATCTCTGTACATCTTGGTGCTACTCGGGTGTATAGAGAAATTTGAGCTCTGAGAATCATCTAATAGTTCCCTTTTTTAGCTTAGGTACTGATGGAACTCATAACCTCTTCCCAAATTTCAGAACTCCTTCTTCATACACGAAGTCAGCCAGTCTCCCATCCTTAACTACATTAATTTTCTTGTGCAGATTCTCATCATCAGATTGAGAAATTTTTATCTTCTCTAGAAAAGATGTTTTAACAATCATTTGAAAGAGAAGTGATGTTTCCCCTTCCTTAACAATTCCCATATCTATCTTCAGTATATTCATGAACATAGGATCTCTTTCAGTCCTCATTTGAGTCAGAAGGCCATGATCTTTCCTGCTTAATGCATCTGCCACCTTATTCACCTTTCCTGGGTGGTATTTTATTGAACAATCATAATATTTAAGTAACTCGAGCCATCTTCTCTGCCTCATGTTGAGTTCTTTTTGTGTGAAAATGTATTTAAAACTCTTGTGGTCCATATAGATCTCACATCTCTCTCCGTAGTGATAGTGCCTCCATATTCTCAGAGAATGATTATGGCTGCTAACTCAATATCATGAGTTGGATAATTTTTCTCATGAGTCTTCAACTATCTTGATGCATAAGCAATAACTCTATCGTTTTTCATAAGGAAACAACCCAATCCATACTTTGATGCATCACTATATATTACAAATCTATCACTTCTAGATGAAAGCGTCAAAATTGGAGCATTGACCAATCTTATTTTTAATTCTTTGAAGCATTATATACACTCTTTTTTACACACAAACTTAAATCCTTTATGTGTGAGATTGGTTAGTGGGTTAGCCAGTTGGGAGAAATTCTGAATGAAACGCCGATAGTAACCTGCTAAGCCAATAAAACTACGTACCTTAGTTATGTTTGTTGGCGTGGGCCAATCTTGGATTGCCTTTGTCTTCACAGGATCAACTAGGATTCCATCCTTAGAGGCAATATGGCCTAGAAAAGAAATTTACTGAATCCATAATTCGCAGTTGCTAAACTTTCCATATAATTGATTTCTTCTAAAAGTTTTTAGAATAGTTCATAAATGATCCTCATGGTCTTCATAGCTTTTTGAGTATACCAGGATATCATCGATGAATACCATAATAAAGTTATCAAGATATTCCTTGAAAACTCTATTCATTAAATCCATGAAAACAGAGGGTTCATTTGTCAGTCCAATAGGCATCACTGTAAACTCATAATGCCCATACCTGGTTCGAAATGCTGTCTTTGAAATATCTTCCTTCCTCACACTCAGTTGATGATATCTGGATCGAACGTCAATCTATGAAAAGTATTGATCTACATGAAGTTGGTCAAATAAATCATCAATCCAGGGTAGAGGATACTTATTCTTTATTATAGTAACATTGATTTCTCTATAATCAATGCATAACCTCATGGATCTATCTTTCTTCTTTACAAACAAGACCGGGGCTCCCCATGGAGAAACACTAGGTCGAATAAATCCTTTTGTCACTCAACTCTTATATTTGTTTCTTCAGCTCCACTAGCTCTACAGTGGCCAATCTATATGGGGTCTTTGATATAGGTCTTGCAACAGGAATTAAGTCAATGGAAAACTCAATTTCCCACTCTGGAGGATGTCCAGGTAAATCCAATGGAAATACATCAATATACTCTTTCACTATGTGCACATCTTCAATTTGAATATTTCTTTCCTCTCCCATAGATATTGGTTTATCTTCCTCTCCAAGTACTATATTCAATAGAGCTACTGGGGGTGGTTCTAGAGAAGAATCAGGTGGTGAAGTTTCTGCCCTAAAGTCAAGGGATTCCACACCAATTCAAAAAATTGTAACTTCCTTTTTCTTACAATAAATCCTCCATCATAATTTGATAGCAAATCCATACTGATAATTATATCAAATTCAGTCATGGGTATGATTATAAGGCTAGAAACTAAAGCACATTTTGGTTTTTGGAGGGGGACTAGTCGACATGCCTTTGTTGAAATGATACATCCCATGGGAGTTTTGACTGACAACTCCTTTCTTAAATCAAATTGGACATATCTATTTTTTTTGGAAAACTGAGAGGATATAAATGAATGCGATGATTCAAAATCAAATAAAGTGTTGTCTAAGTTTGAGGAAACAATTAAAGTACCTGCCACCATGTCACTAGGAACATCAACCTCTGCGGTAGTAATCACATAGGCTCTCCCTTGCTCTCTTGGATTTTTCTGAGGCATGTTTCCTTGGTGCTTAGGATACTCATTTGAATAGTGTCCCATCTCTCTGCAGTTGTAGAATTGAACATCATTGAATTGTTTCTTCCCCTTACATTTATCAGATCTATGACCCTTTTCTCCGCAGTTATAGCAGACTCCCTTACCTTTCAAGCATTTTCTTGGATGATTCTTTCCATAGTTATCGCATAATGGGGAACTATTCATTACCTTTCTCTTATTTGCTGCTTCTCCTTTTCCTTTGTTATCAAAATGCCTCTTATTATCTTGGTTTCCTTTGAAAAAATTTGATCTAGCAAATTCCTTCTCTATTTTGATGGCACTTGATACAATTTCATCATATGATGAAAATGATTGAGAAGGTAGTGCCATTCAAAGACATGGCTTAAGACATTCAAAGAAATGATCAATCTTGTCCGCCGAGTCACGTACGTAATCCACAGTATACTTGGCTAGCCTTGTGAAGGTAGCCTCATACTCCACAACACTATCTTCTTCCCTTTGTTTCAAGCCAAGGAATTTCCTCTTCATTTCAGTTCATTGCTCATGAGGGAAATATTTTTTGTAGAATATTTCCTTATAAGTCCTCCATTCCATATCCTCTATCTCTTCTTCCTCCGTGGTATTTTGAATCAAGGACCACCATTGATCAACGTCACCCTTGAGACAATATACTTCTAGTACTACCTTTTCATTTTCATTGCATCTTAACGCCATGAATATCTTTTCAAGGGACTTGATCCATTGCTCAAAAACCACTGGATTAGTAGTCCCACTGAAAGATGGGGGGCTTCTAACACATGAAACGATCCAACCCAGGTGTTGAATGGTTATTCGTTACAACTTGAGTAGGTTGTCCCAATATGATCATGATCTAATGTGCTCCAAAGTTGACTATGTTGACTTTCTCAGTAGGGAGATCCCTACCTTTCCCACGAGTATTGATTACCCTTCTTCCATTAGACACCATTTCTAAATAATGGGATACACTAGATTAGTTTATGAATCTCAAATATAAAAGCACTCAACATAGATTGAAATTCTATGCATAAACATGGTTCCTCTAAGGAAAAATTTACATTAACTCCTTCATAATGGCTTGTAAAGAAAACATGAATTATCCTAGTCATATCCTCCGAGAGTGTCATAATCAAGAGTGCAGCAAGACCCATTGTCGTGCACCAGTTCCCATTCGAGTCTAGTTCAAAGCGGTGTTTTCGGGTTTTACCCCTAGATACATCTATGCCAGAGCCGCCTCTACCTGCTAGTATTCAGACAGGGATGTATTTATTGAAAAATCCACATAATATATTCCTTACCAAAATACCAGGATGTTCCTGTACGTTTAACCTCGAATTATACCTTAGGTCTTTGTTCCCTACTATAAATTTCCTAGTATAGTTTCCAAGTGTTCTACTAAACTTCCTCTGATACCAACTGTAACACCCCGACCCCTCTAGGCTGGAGCTGGTGTATTACTTATGATATTGGCATGGTTAGAAGGAATGAAAAACCTGAAGGAATGATCATTTTAGTAGTCTTGAAGAAACTAGATACATATATGTAACTCAAATTACATTATAAAAGGTTACAAAATACAATACATAACAAAAAATAAAATCTTCATCCACATGAACTCAAAAGAAGACCTTCTCTTCATCACCTGTTGAAGGTAGACAATGAAAGGGGTGAGATCAAACTCTTAGTAAGGGTTAAAAATAGTGGAAGCATGAGTATAATAATAAGTTAATCACAATCAATCTAACATAATCAATATGGCATAATAAATAAATGAATAACTAATGCCATTAATAAACTGAGAATGAAACTGCATCCATAGATTGTGTCATAGTGAAAACCTCATGGATAATAATAACAACTGATAATGAATAAAGAGAATTCTTATTAATTGGACATCATGTATATGGCACATGAAACCATAATACTGTAAAAACAGTTTAGTTCTGGGGGTATAAACCCGTCTGATTTTTGGAAACAAACTCGAAGGGTTTGTCGCCAACAGTTTTGTCTCATGAGACCTACCGATGCATCGAGGGGCTATAGCGGGTACCACTCGCCACTTCATGTCCAAATAATTCCTTATAAATTTATTCAATACATCATCAATATGCCTTTTCAATATCCGTATAGATTAGAGTATACGGATTCATCAATATTTCCATAATTAAAATAACTTTCCAAAATAAACACCGTATGTAAAATGGTATACAGTTTAGACAACAACATATCCATGATATGAGATTATGGATATTTATTATCAATAAAATTTTCAAATGAAAATTGATCCGAAATGGGAAGTAGGTACACCACATAAGGATTTATTAGGTGCACAATACAAAGTTAGTCACAACACAATGGTAGTTGAGACAAAGTCCCTTACCACAATGTAATCTGTCGAATCATATGACCATAACATATAACCCTTAAATTAATCATTTAATAAAATGAATATAAATATAATCTTGTTATTATATATCAAATGGAAGTAAAAATATACCAAATATAAGGAATAATTGGTGAACAATGGAAATCTCACATAAATGAAAGTGAGATGAGAAACCCCTTACCTTATGTTCGAGTGTGTTTTTCGTTTGTTTTAATGACCTGAATAATCAAATTTGGATTTATTAATTAATATTTCAATAACCTCTTATACATGTAATTGATTTAGTATAACCTTATTAGGTTCATTCATGTCCCTTTCTATGGGTTCAATTGGTTCAATTTTCATGTTTTGGAAGCATTTTCGCCGTTGATTTTCATGGTTCGTTACTTGTTTCCATGAATGGAAGTTCATTTGAAACATGGTTAAACATACAAAACTGTCATTACATATTATTAATGAAATTATGGAGATATAAATGAACTTATATTGATTTTGGGTTATACACCATGATGATGATTCATTAGTTAAAACATTAATGATGTTTGTTTAGATCATTTTAATGGTTCTTTGATAATAACAACCTCATTTTGTCTTATAAATTAGAACCATGAGTACCAAAGAATTACAGAACCATGGGTGATTCATAACACATATATTATAACCTGGTTTGACCATATAAATGGTTTCATGACCAGACTTTAAATAATTAATGAAAATTGAAATCACATTGTCTACGATGTCGGTAATTTGATACATCACGGACAATGTTTTTAATTCCTTGAAAAAGTGGGGGAAAAGAAGAAGATTGATGATGAATTTCTCATGAACATGATAACATAAATATTATACAATATTCTGGAGATTTTATTCCTCTTCGGTAAGAAGATATTAAGAAAGACTAAATAAAGAACTCAAAATAAAAGAATAATTTTGAAACCGCTTACAAAAATTCGGCAGCCTAACGACTACACAACATAGTTTTAGAAAAATATTAAAAAGATAGGGGACATGGGTCACCTATCCAGAAATGAATCATAATATATAGTAGATCAATAATAAGAAGAAAAATTTGAACATGGTATGTAAACTTTAAAGATATACAGCATAAAAGAGAACTTGAAAGGAAAAAGAACGAAATTGAGAATTTTCTTACCTTGTAGAGTAACCCTTAGAACTTAAAGGTTGGGACCTTGGGGGCTTCAGGAAACCTTGGGTGGGATAATATGAAGGTAAGGATTCCAGAACTTCATTTAGGGAGAATTGGGAATGAATTCAATGAAGGGAAGAGTTGGTATTTATAGGAAAAGTGAGGGATTATTTTAATAATTTTCAAGGGACACCTCATGAGTGGTTTTTAAAAAACCATGGGCTTTCCCATGGTATTTTCCCATGGTATAATAAACTTGGGACACCTCACATCTTATTTAACTATACACAAGTCTACCAGATTTATGACAGCATTATTTCATCATTAATGATGTTATAAACACACTGAAACTAAAAACTCTATTTTTTACTATTCACTAAAAATCAACTATTTCAGAAAAATTCCCAAAATTCACCATAACAATTTTTCGACGTGTAGAATTAAAAAGTGAAATCCATATTTCAAAAATAATTTTCTAAATATTATTAATTTAATTTTTAAAAAAATTTATAGTTAATTCGAAAAATAACAATCTTAAAGTGCAATTAGTTTTATTTCTCATTGAAAAACTAATTAAGATATCATTATCTTGTTTCCTTAAGAAAATTAAATAATAATATTTTTAACTATTCATAAGGGTCATATTACTATTCATATTACTATTCATAAGGGTATGTTACTATTTACCAAAAATAAAGTTTTTTTATCAGACTCCAAATGACTTACTGATCACAACTCTGGATGACCATTTTTTGAAATTCAAAAACTAGAAGTGGAAAATTTATATTTAATGGCTAGGTTTTGACTATATACTAAATAACCTAGTGTTTTTTCTAAGTAACACATTGATTAATAGAATGTATTTAACAAAAACATACCATAAAATTTTTGGGGTGATATAGAAATGAAAAACAAGTAATTAAGAATTTTTTTACCTTACACCTTGGAAAACTCTTGAAAAAAGGATTAACCCTTTGAAGGGTGGAATTTTGAGAATATAATTAAATATATAAAGTTTCTAGGAGTACATTTGAGTTATTATTTTTTAGATTTTGGTTGAATTCAATATGTTTTAGGTGTGAAGAGAAGTTGGGGGTGGTGGATTCTTTTATAAGGGAGAGTAGTAACATATTTTTAATATATAAAAAGCAAATTCACTATTAACAGTTAAAATGGATCCAATAAATTAAAATAATGTATTGGGTTAATATTAAGGTTGATCGATCCTCAAAAACCCTTTTTACACACATTTTTAACAAATTTTATGTCATTTACTCATAGATTTTTCACTTTTACAATTTTTTGTTTTTACCATGACAACTAATTTTTAACAATGTAATTTATTTTTAATTAATAACAACAAAATGATCCTTATAAATAATTTTGACCTAAGTATTTAAAATATAAAATAAATTCTTTCAAATAATTTTTTTCTTTTTTTAAAAATGAATTTTAATATTGGCACACATAAAGTGTAAAACCCTTTTTTAGAAAAAGTTTATTTTTGTTCATAGAAATTATTAATTAGATCAATGTTATTAATTTAAATGAATTTAATTGGTTTATTTTTAAAAAATAATATTTATATAACTTAAAAATTAATCCAAAATATAATCCTACCTTGTGATATCTTAATTATAGAAAAAATAGAAAACAATTTTTCATTAGCATAAAAGATTACTTAAGTTTTAAAATTTTAAACATAGGTTTTCTAAATTAAACATTGTAATATTAAATGTATAATTTTATTCCTTTAATAAATTACTTTTCATGATTTTTTTTAAATTTTATGAATCATTCTTAGATCATCCTAGAGTCAAAACACTATAGTATTAAAAAAATTGTGTTTTAACTGGCCACCTAAAAACCAACTATTTAAGAAAAATCCCAAAAATTCATCTTATGTTAATTTTGAAATGTTGAATTAAAAAATGAAGTTAATTATATGAAATTAAAATTATAAAATTACAAAATTATTTTTTAATGAAATTACAAAATATAAGGAAAAACTATTTTTATTGAAAAATTGTGTTTTTGGTGTTTTTAAAATTATTTCATATAAATTTATAATTTAAATAATGTTATTATTTTATTATATATAGTAATATTTTAAAGCTTTTCAATTTAATTAATCAGGGAAAAAAATACAATACTTAAAAAATTAGTCAAAAAGAAGGATCATTTTAAACATTAAATCATATTTATATTTTATCCCCTAAATGAAAGCAATTTTGGTTATTTAAAATCTTTTTATTTAATAGAGGTTTTAATATTCATATGATTTTCCTAATAATATTAATCTAATATGTCTAGAATCATTTTAGTTTGATGTTGTGTGTGAATAAATCTATCAAACACGTTATATTTATTTAAAGGAAATACATATATTAATATCTAAGGTAGTTAAAAGGATATCCCTTTTGACAATGAAACACACATGTTATGGGATATGTTAAGGAATAAATGGGAATTTTGAGGTGAATCAGATCCTAAAAAGGCTCAAAATCCACATAAGGGTCTATATTCATTAAGGTAAAACCTTTACAAATTGTAAACTACTATGTTAAAGTTGTCAGAAAACTGGGGATGTTTTCCATACGTGAAGACCTAAACCTCTGCGCAATGTATGTCCACTTATTAAGGTCATCATAACATTGTGGATTTTTTATATGAAGATGGTAAATTTTATGAAACATATCTATCAACTTCTATAGAACCTATAAATACCTCTCTTCACCTGAAATTTTAGGGGATATAACCTTTGGAATTTTTCTAGAAGGTTTGAATTCCTGAAACATCACCCTTCAAAAGAAAAATTGGGGATGGATATCTATAGGTATCCATTTGTACTGAATAGACTGCCAAGGGTTATTGTGACCTAAAAACCATGGTGTAGATGAATTTAATGAAGTTTCACATCCTTTATTCTAGAGAAACAACCTACAAGTTTCTTAGGGATTCACAATATACCTATCCTTCATGAAACCTTCCCTATGGGAACTGAGACTTTACCCCGAGGCAGGGACATTGCTTTTCAATATGGATAAACTTCATGAAGCTCCTAACCTTCATGAAACTCCCATAGTTCATTAAACTTTCCTATTATACCCCTACAATATCACTCCTTTCGAAAAAAATACAATCATGAAAGATAAGTGTTCAAGGGTCTTATTCCTACTCGAACTCGATTTATCTGTGTCCCATCCTTACACATGACCAGTATTATCAACCATTGAGACCAACCCCTTTGCTCGAAGAATAATCTAGAGAGTTGGATCACATCTTTCACATAATTATATTCACCCTAATTATAGGTAACCCATGTTCCACCTCACCATGGAAGTGTTTATGCCACATTATGTCCAAAGGAACCTATATAGTAAACATGTAATCCCAAAAGGTGGCATCATCATGAAAAACCACTCACCTTTCCTTATGTAGAGGGCCACTACCATATCCTCATATCCTACCTAGAAATAGATCCCTGGGCATAGTTCCCCACTAAATATAATCTATATTTTTTTTAAAATACATATCCTAACATCCTAATCATACGACATTAAACTATATGACAGCATACCCAATACATGATGATAATCTATACCCCTATCTGGTGTAATGAACATAGGAATCCCCATGTATAAATCACAAGAAGATGAAACCTCACCCCTTGGGAATCCACTATTCATAATCCACACACCATCCTTTGTTTTCTCTCCTTTCATGAGATGAGTTTCCTTACTGAATGACATTAAACCACATGGACCAGTCATATCACATCACCTTAAACTGTGCACTTGAACTACATGGTTTTTATTTCTATCACATAATAGGGTTCTTAGAATATGAATCTCTAATGATCAATCCCGAAAAACTTGGGAAACCTCCCTATGTTTCAATCCCGATCCCCAAACACCACAATCAAATAAGCATGTATTCCCCCTGGGCGGTGAAAACTCTGAAATGTGATTACCCCCAGGGACACTCTCAGTTACACAAACCATGTCCCCAAAAGTCTCAAAATCTATGACCATGATTACACAACACCTTAAAAAATGAACCCACTAGATGCTTCAAAACTTCTACCTCATGTGATGAACATGGGATGCGTTAAGTAAAAATGCCTCATAAGTATTATGCCCTTAGTGAAAATTACCCTCTGGCCAACATTGAATGGCTCATCTTCCACACACAAGATTACTCATACATGAGATACCCTCTAATTTGAAATAGGAAGAATTTATAGGTGACCAACACACCAAATGTCCATACATGTCCAAATATTTTCAACATTACCATCATCTCTGACTATATGTAGCATCCTTATTATGACATAAGCAGTGTAATTAATCGACATCCACCTCAAAATGGTGCTAGGAATGAACTTCATGAAAATGAATCAAATATATGGGGGATACCTAGAATAGGTAATGAATTACAAGGACAAACCCATGTATGGATGCAATGAAATTCCATCACCCCCTTTCGATCAAGGATCCAACACTGCCATCAATTGTGGTAGAGGTTGACCTCCTTCGGAAAGATGAAATGTAGGGTAACTAATAAGACACACTGTAGGAGGCATGAACAGTCCAAGGAAGTGAAACACTTCATGAGAGGGAAGTTAATAGAAAATATGTCACCAACCTGATGCACGGACCTGACAGAAAGTGTTAGAAAAAAATGGTGAAACCGAAGTGATTCTCTTCTCATTTAATTGTGAGTGGATCAGTAATGTTGTAAACCTTTGGATTTATGAATCAATGGATCTATACATTCAGTTTCAAGCCTCACCTGGTAAAATGGTGGCCCTACATGAAACTATTTTCCTAAAATAATGGGTAAATAAATGAAATTGGGAATCTCAGTTCAGATACATCATCGATATGCATTCTTCCTCTACCTTGGAATGAATGGATAATGTTAATAATGTTGGAAATTTATTTCATTAAACCTGTACTAAAGAATAACTTCAATTTCTCTATAATATTCAATCTACTGAAAATGTTTTATGAACCATCACCAAATGATATTGGGGTAGGATAACTGATGGCATTGAAATCCCACTCAATTGTGCTACTACCATAGAGGACACAACATGCACAACTATAGGATCCCATCACCCCATCTCCCACATCAAGATCATATAACTTATGGTGATTAACAACATTGTTTTCCATTATGAATTATAATAGGTCATCCCATCTAGTGATATGGTATAATAGGACCAAGATGCCTTAGTTCCCCCACTGACATCACCACCCATGATGGCCATATAAGGGGGAAAAACCCATCAATAACTACATCAAATTGTTTTAGGAGCCTCTCCCTAGAGCAGTTTGATAGCTCACTGTTGAGTCAATAAGGTTTTCCTTATGACTTTTCCATTCCTTCTTTTTTTGAAAATCATAAACATCTTATCTATAAGGAAAATCGCTTTTATAAGGAAAATCTCTTTTATAAGAAAAATTTCTTTTATAAGGAAAATCGCTTTTATAAGGAAGATCGCTTTTGTAAGAAAAATTATCCTTATCATATTTTCATTATCTATATCCAAATATTTCTTAAGTATAAGAATCAGATTCATTTCTATATTCTCGGAATCGTTTAAAACTTTGATATGAAGCATTCTAATTTAGGCTCCGAATTCTGGATGAGAACTGTAATGAAGTTCTACTCCGAATTCTGGATACGAAATCTCATGAAGTTCGACATCGAAATCTAATGACGAATTCTGATGAAGAATTCTCATTACGAATTCTGATGACGAATTCTCATTCCGAATTATCATTCCGAATTCACCTATTAAACAGAATCGGATCATCTTTGCTTTATACACTCCAAATTTATTACACTCCGAACATTCACTCCGAATCTTCACTCCGAACTTTTGTGTTAAACTTAAAACGATGTCGTACCTTCTGTTACACTTGTTTTTGTTATAAAACGATGTCGTCTATTCTGTTATAAACTAACCGTTGGTTAAGTTACACGTGTACAGGTCCCTCTGATTTTTAAGGAAAATATAACCATTGGAAAGGAGGCCAACCTTGCCTATAAATAGGAGATCATTTGAAAGAGCTCAAGATACTGATGAACAGCTGATCTTCGACTCATGTGATTACATGCTTGAAGTGATTTCTAGAGAGAGAGGCTCTTATTAACTCTTAAAGCTTTGTTCGACTCCGAATGTTGGTGGTTACATTCAAGGACTTCCGGGGATAGGAAGACAGAGGTTGCCGACTACCTTGAAGTTCAAGGGATTCCTTACTGAGGAAGACAGAGGTTGCCAACTACCTTGAAGTTGAGGGCATGCGGGGATAGCGAGACAAAGATTTCGATCTTCATATCGAGGGATTACCTTGGTGTGGGTAAGACATACTTGCTTGAAAGTATAAATCAAGGGACCTTTATCCAAGGTTGTTGGATACCCTTCTCTTTGGGTTAAAAGACTTATATCTGTTACTTGTAGTTTTACAAACTGTTTGTTTCCGCTGCATATTGTATTATAAGGAAAGTATAACTTTCTTATACTTCCTTACATGTACTCTATTTCATTAAGATTCTATATGCTTTAAGGTAGAATCTCATATTGTAATCTTTAGTTAAGTTTCAATTTCCGGATCCATATTTCTGGAACCTACTTTCGGAATATCTTTCCAGTTTTAAGCAAGTACATAGAACATGAAGTTTATAACTTCATTCCTTATTCCAAGTTTTCATTTGGTGTTAGAGGTGTTGTGAATGTGCTTAGGTTAACTTTGTTAAACTTAGCTCTTTTCTTTGTTAAAATATTTTTTTAAAGTGTACAATTCACCCCCTCTTGTATATTGAGCATCTACATCATTATTTCGATCCTACAATTGGTATCAGAGGAAGGTATCTGGAATACTTGTACTCACGTATAAGTTTTTCTTGCTCACTTTGTCATTCCGAACCTTATCATTCTGGACTTTGTTATTCCGAACTTTGTGGTTATGAACTTTTTCTACTAACAAGTTTGTGTGCCAAAGGTTATATTAAGTATGGCAGGAATTAATGTTGGTTCCATTGATAATCTAAATCCCACAAGACCACCAATCTTTGATGGTAATGACTATGAATACTGGAGAGATCAAATGAAGACTTTTGTTATAAATACTGAAGTGGACAACTTTTTTATGCTTACTGGAGATTATAAAATTCCTGATAAGGAAGTGAGAACTTTTACTAACCAGGAAAAGCAAGAGTATCAACTCAATTATAAGGTACGCAATAGTTTACTATGTTCAATGACTAGAAATATATATAGCCAAATTTCTTCTTGTGAGGAAGCTAATTGTATTTGGAAGAAGTTAGAGGTTACACACTTTGGAACTTCTAATGTGATTAAGACTAGGAGAGTTATTCTTAGAGCTGAATACCATGGATTCAATTTTCCCTATGGTGAACCAATATGTAAAGTTCAACAGAGGTTTATGACTATCGTCAATAGTTTACAGTCTATGGGAGAGAAAGGGTTAGATGATGAAGCACTTGTGGATAAGATAATTGATATCATGCCCAATGAGTGGGAATCCAAAAGAACTACTATAGATGAGAACAGGAAGGTCACTCAAATTTCTCTTGATGAGTTATTTGGAACTATTCTCCAATATGAAACTAGAATGAAGAGAGATGCAGAAAACATAAAAAATAAAAATGGAAATGGAACTGTTGCTTTTACAACAACATCAAATCAAATGAAAGCTAAGACTCCAGAGAGGGTAACCAGATCCAAGTCTAAGAAAGTCATTTTCCAATCCGAATCTGGTGAGAGTGAAGTCTCTGAAAATGAGTTAGCAAATCTTGCTCAAAGGATGAACAAGATAGCTGGCCAAAGAAGTTTCCAATCCAAGTATAAAAAAGGAAAGGAAATATAGGAAAGATGGAGAAGTCACATGTTATGAATTCAAGAGAGCTGGACATATTAGACCAGATTTCCCTTTGCTCAAAAAGAAAGAAAGGAAAGAAAGGCATTCAGATAGGAACAGAAAGAAGTATTATAAATCCAAAGCTAAGAAAGTTCTGAAATCTAGTGATACCTGGAGTGCCAGTGGTGGTGATTCTTCAGATGAATCTTCTGATTATGAATCTTCAGGACAAAAGAATCTTGGTCTTATAGCCATATTACCTTTTGATAATCATTGTTTTATGGATAAGGTATGAAATGCTGAATCATTGACCAATGTTTCTTTAAATTCTAATGATAGTAAGTATTATAACTCTTCTGATGAATAATCCTCTTCTAATGAAAAAAATAATTTACCAACCTATGAAAAAGTCTCCAGGTTTTCTAAACTTCTTGAGATTGAGAAATATAAACTCAATAAGAAACTTGATAATGAAAACTCTTGGAATTCTATTCTTACAAAAGAGATATCAGATCTTTCTAAAGATCTTGATAGGAAAAATGATGATTTTTAAAGTATTTCAAAAAATCCTGAGGAAGTATGTTCTGAGAAGAACAAACTTTCTAAAGAATTAGAAAAAGTAATTTCTAAGAAAAGTGTTTTCGAGCCTAGCTCTAGTTCTAAAACTAATGATTTTGAAGATAAAAACTTGGTTATAAAACTCAAGTCTGAAATTTTTTCCTTAAAGAAGTGTTTATCAAACTTTACCCATGGTAAGGAGAATTTTGATAAAATGTATTCTCAAATACGACGTTTAAGAAATAAATCTGGATTTGGTTATACCCATGCAAAACCTATTTTCAGTAACAATTATTTTGTTCCTCAAAGTGCCCCATTTTGTACCAAGTGTCAATGTGGTGGTCACTGGGCAAGGAATTGTTCCTTAAAAAAAACCCAATCTCTAGGATTTCATAAAGCTTATTTTTCTAAGAAGATGTGGGTTCCTAAAATTTTGTTATCTGGAAATCTCGGATCCAAACAAGTTTGGATTCCGAAAGTCTAATTTTCTTCTTGATTTCAGGATAATAAAGAGAGTACCAGCAACAACACATGGTACATGGATAGTGGATGTTCCTGGCACATGACTGGTAACAAAAGCTATTTTGAAAAGATTATCAAAACGAAAGGAGGAAAGGTAACTTTCAGAGATAATGCTAAGGGATAAATTGTTGGTATTGGTAATATTTTTCTTCTAGGTAAAACTTTGATTTCAAATGTTCTTTTTGTTAAGGGTCTTAAGCACAAACTCATTAGCATAAGTCAGTTATGTGATGAAGGTTACCTTGTGAATTTTAGAAATGATAAGTGCTTAGTTCACAATTCCAAGGAAGAATTTATTCTCTCAGCCAATAGGCATGAGAATGTTTACACATTAAATTTAGAAGACCTCAGGAGCCAAGATTTACCTTGCCTAAGTGCAATGGAAGATCATTCCTGGTTATGGCATAGAAGATTAGGTCACTGTAACCTTAAAAACTTATGTAAACTCTCTAAGAAGAAACTAGTTAAGGATCTACCGGAGCTTAGATTTGATTCTTGTAAAGTTTTTAATCCTTGTCAATATTGAAAGAAACATAAATCTAGTTTTAAATCAATCGGTGAAGTCTCATCAACTGATGCATTACAGTTAGTGCACATAGATCTTTTTGGTCCAACACAAACTGTAAGTATTGGAGGCAAATACTATGTGTTTGTTCTAGTTGATGATTACACTAGATTTACTTGGGTCTATTTTCTAGTAAAGAAGTCTGAAGCTTTTTCTTATTTCAAAAGTTTTAGATCTCAACTTAAAAATGAGAAAAACCTTCCATTGAAAACTATTCATAGTGATCATGGAGGAGAATTTCAAAATTCTGATTTTGAAACTTTTTGTAGTAGGAAAGGTATTACTCACAATTTTTCAGCACCTAGAACTCCTCAACAAAATGGTGTATTTGAAAGAAGAAATATAATTCTTCAAGAAATAACTAGAACCATGTTGAGTGAATATTCTATATCTGGACATTTTTGGGCTGAAGCTGTAAGTACTTCTTGTTATACTATAAATCGAGTTTTGATTAGACCTTTTCTTAATAAAACACCTTATGAGTTATGGAATGGTAAAAAACCAAGACTATCCTACTTCAAGGTTTTTGGTTGCAAAGTATTCATTTTGAATACTAAAGATAACTTACAAAAATTCACACTAAAATCCAATGAAGGAATTTTCTTAGGTTATTCCATAACTTCTAAGGCATATAGAATTTTCAATAAAAATACTTGTACTGTTGAAGAAACAGTGCATGTAAAATTTGATGAGTCTGATCCTTTTGTTTTTAAACTATCCCAACCTACATCATCGGATGTGTTTTCAAAAACTGATTGTCAACATTTGATAGAAGAACCTTATGATAAGGATAATTTTCAAGGAGATACTTCTGAAACATTTAACCCAGAAGACTTTCTACCCTATGTTGGTGAACATGCTTTTCAAAACCCAAATTAGGTGTTTCTTAAGAATCATCCTAGTGATAGTATCATTGGTGATGTAAATCAACCTGTAAGGACTAGAAGTTCCTTAAGAAATGAAATAGAACATCTAACATTTCTTTCCCAATTAGAACCAAAAAGCACTGATGAATCTTTAGGTGATGATGATTGGATCAAAGCCATGCAAGATGAACTAAATGAATTTGAAAGGAATAAAGTCTGGACTTTGGTTGAAAGACCTAAGGAAACTTCTGTTATTGAAGTAAAGTGGGTCCTTAGAAACAAATGTGATGAAAATGGAGTCATAGTAAGAAATAAAGCTAGACTCATTGCTAAAGGCTATAATCAGCAAGAAGGAATAGACTATGAAGAAACCTATGATCCAGTAGCTAGACTTGAATCTATCCATATTCTACTTGCCTTTGCAGCATTCTTTAATTTTAAACTTTTTCAAATGGATGTGAAATGTTCTTTTCTTAATGGTTATGTCCAAGAGGAAGTTTTTGTTGAACAACCTCCTGGATTTGAAGATTCGAAACATCCTGATCTTGTTTTTAGACTTACCAAAGCTCTGTATAGTCTTAAACAAACCCCACGAGCATGGTATGATAGACTCACTGAATTTTTTCTTCAAAATAACTATGTTAAGGGAAATGCATATCCAACCCTTTTTATAAAGAAATATAAGAAAAATGTTTTGATTGTTCAAATTTATGTTGATGACATTATATTTGGTTCAACTCAGCAATCCTTAACCGAATCTTTTGCAAGTATAATGAAATCTGAGTTTGAAATGAGTATGATGGGTGAGTTAACATTTTTCCTTGGTTTTCAAATTTCTAGAAAACTAGAAGTAATATATATATCCCAACATAAGTATATTAAATATCTTCTTAAAAAGTATGGTTATGACAACACTAAGAGTATAAGTACTACCATCGGTACCTCAAACTCTTTAGATCTTGATGAAGCTGGGAAACCAGCAGATCAATCATCTTTTAGAGGTATGATAGGAAGTTTACTTAACAGCTAGTCAACCAGAATTAATGTTCTCAGTATGATTATGTGCAAGATATCAATCCAATCCTAAGGAATCTCACTTAAAGGCAGTAAAAAGAATTTTTCGCTACCTTAAGGGAACCATGGATCTAGGATTATTTTATACTTCTGGAAATGATTTTGTTCTAAAAAACTTTTCTGATGCTGACTTTGGTGGATGTAGAATGGATAGAAAGAGTACATCTGGAACTTTTCATTTCTTAGGAGATTCATTAGTTTCTTGGTCTTGCAAGAAGCAACATTCTGTAGCACTTTCCACAACTAAAGCCGAATATGTAGCAGCTGGAAGTTATTGTGCTCAAGTATTGTGGATGCAACACACACTCACAGACTATGACTTGAGTTTTACTAAAAATTAAATTTTATGTAATAACACAAGTTCTATTGCCTTAATTAAGAACCCTTCACATCACTCTCGTGCAAAGCACATAGATATTAGGCATCACTTTCTTAGGGATCACACACTAAAAGGAGATATTATTCTTCAATTTATCGGAACACATGATCAAATTGCTGATATATTCACAAAATCGTTGCCTTCTGATAGATTTGATTACATTAAATAGAAGTTAGGAATGATAACCATAAGGTAATCTTTCTTAATTATCTTTCTGTTGAAAAAAGTCTCCTTATAGTAATAAACTCCTTTTCATAGGGGGAGTGCATTTGATTGTTAGAGTAACTAATTTTTTCCAAAGTTAGTTTTTCAAACTTTTTGGAACTAAATATCCGGAATGGGAATTTCTGGAACTGAAATTTTCCAGAATGGATATTTTCATATAGAAAACTTCTGGAATGGGAATTTTTGTATTGAAAACTTCCGAATTGGAAAATTTCATACTGGTGTTTCTGTAACGCGATTTTCGTACCGAGACTTTCATAATGAGTTTTTTGTTTTCAATTTTTTTTTCATGCTGAAAATATTGTAATGATTTTTCGTTTCCTTTGTCCAGTTTTTCATAGTGAATTTTGTGAACTATGTCTTTTCACAGTAATAAAGTTTTTTTAGTTAATTTTTTTTTCAAAAAGAAAAATATTACCCATTACGAATAATCCTCCTAAGCCAATCCGAAAGGCATGATTTCCTTACTCATGTTTTCATAATCACATTTTATTAGTTGGTACTTTCTTATATTTTGTTTTTGGATTTTAGTTTTCGTAAATCTTTGTTTTAAAAAAAACCTCAAAAGATCAGATTCAAGTTTTCTTGAGAATTGGTTTTCAACCGTCAGATCTGATCTCAGCTTGTTACAACCGTTTGATCAACCGAGGAAGATGAACCATCTTTTCGTTGCCTATATAAAGGGGACCCCAAATGGTCGTCCCACATCAGTTTTTCAAGCTCCAGTGTCCCAAAGCTCTGCCTCTTCTTTTTAAGGCTGTTCTGATCTTCAGCATTCTCTGTTCTGAACTTCTCAAGCAGTCTTCATATCCGAATGTATGTAGAAGCAGCTTCTCAAGACATGTCTTCCTCTAACCCGATTTCCAAGTGATTAGTATATAGAGAAAGGTTTGTTCATCCTGATTTCTTCAACAAGTATGATTCTCTTATATCTAATAACATTAAGCTTAACATATGGGAAGATGTTGTTGTGTCTAAGCCCAGAAATCAAGATGAAGTACATTCGGACTTGCTTGTAGATTTCTATGAGACGGTTTACTTCTTTAAGGAAAATAACAGGGAGAAATTTTCATTTAAGTCTTATGGAAAGACTTATAATATTTCTTATGTCAAGGCAGCTAGCTTGGTAGGGCTGACCTATGAAGAAGAAGTCGAGTTCATCTATCATGTTTTACCAGATTCAAAAGGAAGCTTCAACAAGGAAAAGGCATTGGAAACTCTCGGACTGGTAGATGATAAGGCTCCGAAGATTGCTACTCTGTCTACGAATTTTCGGATTCTAGAGTTATGGGTACAAGGCTTTATCGTACCAAGAAAGGGTGACAAAGACAGTTTTAAGAAGAGCGAGATCTACATTCTAGATTTTCTGATAAATCTAAGGAAGTTTAATCTGATGAAACACATTCTTATTACCATTGAGAATGTTAAGAAAGGCAATCTGAGAGCTCAAATCTTAATGTATCCAGCAATCATCTCGAAGTTAATAGTTCGGTGCCTTGAGTCTTTCAAGGAGGCTTGCAAGTTTAAGCCAAGTGTCTGCAAGATTATGTTGGTGAGTGATGGTACCCTCAAAAGGATGGATGTTGCCTTCGACAAAAAGGCTGGTGAGTTCTTTGATATGCCATCTCAAGAAGAAGAGGTTCCGAAAGTTGGTGAACCTGAATCCTCTAAGCCGGTAAAGAAGAGAAATTTGAAAGATGTTGAAGTTGAAGCAGAGGATCCCAAATCTAAAGAAGTTCATTCCACACCTCCAAAACCGAAGAAGAAGAAAGCTTACCCTGATGAGGTAGTTACCAAGTGGAGGGAAATCAAAGAGAAGAGAGTGCAAGGGGAGCCTCAGTTTGGATTGGATCCTATAGAGGCTAGGACCTTCAAAGAAAAAACAGCGGATGACCTAGAAAAACAAATGAAAGAAAAGAAGCTTAAGAAGAAGATGTCTGAAGCTGAGGTAGCTCAGACTTTGATGAAGTTTAATTATATGGTTTCTGCAAACATTCCCGTTCCGAGATCTTTTTCTTTGGAATCTCTACCTGAGACTCCAGGAAGAAACTATGTCACTCCGAAATAGGTAGTTGATAAGCCTATTGAGAAAGTTGAGAATATTGAGAAAGTGGAAGAGGAAGAAGCAGTTTCTGAAGGAAGTGGTGAGACCGGATATGTTTTGAAGCAAGTAGACGATTATAAGGGGACACCTTCAGAACATTTGTTGCTCCGAACTTCAGAAGCTGAGTCTTCTAAGTTAGTCACTCCAGGGAAGGATGGGGAGAAAGGAGAACAAGAAGTATCTTATCATGCAGAGGAAGAACAACTTCTACATGATATTTCTCAAATGGAGAATGTAGAGGATGGTGCTAAAAAAGTTATTGATGATGAATACAATGTTGTCCATGTTTCTGATAGTGAACATAAAACTCCGGAACGACAATCCATTCCGAAGAAGGACAAGGGAAAGAAACTTGTTGTTGATAACTTGAGCTCAGTGGTTGTAAAGAGAAGGGAAGTGGGTGATTCTTCTAAGAAGAAGGATGAGCATTTTAAAGAAGAAAATTCTCCTAGAAAAGTCTTGGATTCAGATTCATCTTCGTTGGGGCATGACTTTGTTGTTCAGTCATTAAAGAAGTTGGTGGGTACTATTCTGACTTTCTCAAGTATTGATTCAAGATTCCAGATGCTCCAACATTCTTTGAATCAAAAAATAGACTTCGTATCCATGGTTATGGACAAATGTGTTGAGATAGAGGCTCAGTTCAAAACTTTTTTTGTCATCTATGAAGCCCACAAAAGGTCTTGCAAGAGAATGACTAGTTGGTCGGGGAAAACTGTTCAAGAGATGAGGCTCTTTGATGAATTCCAAGATAATGTTAAGGATGATTTTGAGATAGAAGACAGGAAGATAAATGAACTTACTTCTTCCTTTAAAGAAAAGCTGACAGATGAAAAGAATTTCCGGATTCAAGAAGTCAGAGATCTGAATGGGAATCTGAATTCTATTGCTCAAAACTGGAAGTATGAAAGGGATCATCAGATTGAGTTTGAAGAGAAGTTGTTAAAGCAAGAACAAATCTTGAAGGCTCAGGAAGAAAAGCTTCAAGCCCAGGAAGAAAAGATTAAAGCTCAAAGTTCAAGAATAGTTGTGTTAGAGAAGCAAGCCGAGGAAGATCATAAAGACTTGAAGAAGATAAAGACTATTCTTAAGGGTCTCATAGAGAAGGAAAAAGATCCAAAATATACAAATCCGATCTTTTGTTGTATCTTAGTTTCCTTGTTTTTGAGCTTTCAAACTTAATGAAAATTGTGCTTGCTCATCTCTTTTGTTGTTTCTACTAATTTTTTTTCAGGTACTCTGTTTTATTTTACATTCCCTAGAATTATTTTTGAAAATCACAAAGGGGGAGAAGGAGAACCCTAATAAAAGGTGAAAAGGAAAAAGAATCTTAACAAAGGGGTGAGAAAGAAAAAGAACTCTAATAGAGTTTATCTAAGGGGGAGTTTTTCATTAAAGAAAACATTCTTATTCTTAATGAGATATCATTTCGGAAATCTAGAATACAATCCTTAGAGTTTCAAAGCCTAAGGGGGAGTTAGTCATATTCATCAACATCCATAAGCAAAGGGAGATGAGCCTTAATGTTTTCTTTCTTCTTAGACTTTCTTTTTTGAAAGGATGTTTGTGCTTTCCAAAAAGGGGGAGATTGTTAAGTCAATAAGGTTTTCCTTATGACTTTTCCATTCCTTCTTGTTTTGAAAATCACAAACATCTTATCTATAAGGAAAATCACTTTTATAAGGAAAATCTCTTTTATAAGGAAAATTGCTTTTATAAGGAAAATCACTTTTATAAGGAAGATCTTTTTTGTAAGAAAAATTATCCTTATCATATTTTCATTATCTATATCCATATATTTCTTAAGTATAAGAATCAGATTCATTTCTATATTCTCGGAATCATTTAAAACATTGATACGAAGCATTCGGTTTTATGCTCTGAATTCTGGATGAGAACTGTAATGAAGTTCTACTCCGAATTCTGGATACGAAATCTCATGAAGTTCGACATCAAAATCTAATGACGAATTCTGATGACGAATTCTCATTACGAATTCTGATGAAGAATTCTCATTCTGAATTATCATTCTGAATTCACCTATTAAACAGAATCTGATCATCTTTGCTTTATATACTCCGAATTTATTTAGACTCTGAATATTTTTTTTGTTACACTCTGAACCTTCACTCCGAATCTTCACTCCGAACTTTTGTGTTAGATTTAAAACGATGTCGTACTTTCTGTTACACATGTTTTTGTTATAAAACGATTTCGTCTATTATGTTATAAACTAACTGTTGGTTAAGTTACATGCGTACAGGTCCCTCCGATTTTTAAGGAAAATATGACCATTGGAAAGGAGGCCGACCTTGCCTATAAATAGGAGCTCATTTTAAAGAGATCGAGATACTGATGAACAACTGATCTTCGACTCATGTGATTACATGCTTGAAGTGATTTCTAGAGAGAGAGAGGCTCTTATTAACTCTCAAAGCTTCGTGCGACTCCGAATGTTGGTGATTACATTCGAGGACTTCCGGGGATAGGAAGACAGAGGTTTTCGACTACCTTGAAGTTCGAGGGCTTCCTTGCTGAGGAAGACAGAGGTTGCCAACTACCTTGAAGTTGAGGGCTTGCGGGGATAGCAAGACAGAGATTCCGATCTTTGTATCGAGGGCTTACCCTGGTGTGGGTAAGACAGACTTTCTTTAAAGTATAAATCAAGGGACCTTTATCCAAGGTTGTTGGATACCCTTCTCTTTGGGTTAAAAGACTTATATCTTGTTACTTGTAGTTTTAATACCTGTTTGTTTCCGCTGCATATTGTATTATAAGGAAAGTATAACTTTCTTATACTTCCTTACTTGTACTCTATTTCATTTAGATTCTATACGCTTTAAGGTATAATCTCATATTGTAATCTTTATTTAAGTTTCAATTTCCGGATCCATATTTCCGGAACCTACTTTCGGAATATCTTTCCAGTTTTAAGCAAGTACATAGAACTTGAAGATTACTTATTCCAAGTTTTCATTTAGTGTTAGAGGTGTTGTGAATGTGCTTAGGTTAACTTTGTTAAAATTAGCTCTTTTCTTTGTTAAAAGAATTTTTTAAAGTGTACAATTCACCCCCCTCTTGTATATTGAGCATCTACATCATTATTTCGATCCTACACTCACTCCCCTACACCAAGGATATAAGGGATATTCATATCATACCAATGGATAGAACCACCATTAATCCTCCCAAGAGGGAACTCACCTGGCCAATCCAACAATATTGGCCAGCTCCACATGACAACAAGTAGGATGATTCTATCCCAGCTTTGCTGGTATCGGTCCAGAACACCTAATTCTAATACTTGGTGTTAGAAAAAAATCCTACCAGATTGGTGGATTCTCTATCAGCCCCAATGAACCCTAACACTACCATAAAATCTCATACCACCCTTGTAACCACAGCATTGCGGCCCTTCTTCACCCGATTGGGACTGAAAACCTATCCACCCACCAGAAAGGTCGAGATTACTCTCCCCTTAATGGGAACTAGTAGTAACCTTCATGGACCATCCCCAGGGAAAATAATGTCACTAAAGAAGTCCTCACCACAATAACACTGACCAACACAAAGGTATTTCCCATTCTAAATACTACCCTTGACCTGAAGATCTGTCCCAGGGTAAGAAGGAAAACAACCTCCATGGGGTTCATACCCATAGCTCCAACGATATAACATGTTGAATAATTCCCCATGAACCCTTGGGGGTTTTGATAGGAGAACCTCCACAAAATCTAATGAAATAATGGGGGTAACTTCATGTAACCATTAGCCTCTAAGAATTTTAGGGGACATATGGCTTGATGGAGGAAACTTCAACCTCACCTTCAATATTGGGGGCATAAACCCATTTAATGAGGATAAAAAACATATCATATGATATCCAAATGGTCCCCAAATCCCTCTAAAAGTACATGTATGTGGAGTATTATTTTTCCACCTTCTAGGGAATCACTATGAAACCATCCCTACTGCAATCAAATTCCCTCCTCTCAACCTTCAACTTCAAAGTAAGATAGACATTAGGATATAGATTGGTACCTTCAGATGATGGTGAACACTCTATTAAGACACAAAGGGATGATCTCCTTCCTAATAAAAACGAGGTCATAGATACTATATCCTATATGGATATGGTCATAAAACCGACCCTGCCTTTGTAATTTATTATAACATTCTAGAGACTAATGGCCCATGTGACCCCCCCTATGATATAAATTCAGCAGCAGAGCAGGCCTACATCACCACAATCCCTAGTATCCCAAACAATGATAATAGGATATTGGGGTGATAAGTAAATAAATCCTCCCTTTTAAAACAAATAAGAGTAAAATTTATAGGATATCCTAGCCACCGACCAACTTTCAGTAGTGTTTTGGACAACTACAACCCTACATTTCACCATACCGTAGTTCTTAGCCAAGGAAAAAAGTGGATTTCTTCTACCATAATATCTAGGTAATGTCCAATAACCTTTTGGATTTTCTTCCGGCTTACCAAGGATGCCTTAAGAATCTCAGGTCCAGTATTAGCAGTGTTAGAGGGTTTACATTACAGTGCTCATAGTGGCTCAGTTCCCTGATTCATATGGATATTACCAGACTTTCCATCAAAACTGTGTCAAGAGACTCTATATTCTCTATTAAATCCTGCATGAGGAGTCCCACCATGTGTATAAAAGATTAAAGAGGTAGTACATTACCTTCCAGTTCATCCCTTTTCTAGTGAAGCAATGGGATCATCAAACTGGAAAAATCGATGATGGTAAAAACTCACCTCCAATAATTGTTACTGTGAATTTCATTATAATCAATCCCATTGATTATTAGACAAACTAGGCCATTTAAATGAGGTATGATGGAGAAAAACACATTGAGGAGAGATGAAGTATCAATAAGATCCTCTAATCGGTTCCCACAATCATTAGTAGAGATAGATGTTGGGCCTTATGAGTGCCCTAGAGGAGGTACTACCAAATTCCTATCAGCATATTGAAAATGGAAAATGGGTTATAGATCCTATCTATATATCTATTGATATACCAGAGATAGAGTTTGATCCAAGGATGTCCACTTTACTCCAGGATATTGAGGGATATAAGAGACTCTCTTTTAATCTCCACATTAAATAGTTCCCAGAGCGAGACAATGTTATAGTGGACCATGCCCCTCCTTTGAATTGACAACATGTTATACATTTACATGTTCTTAGGGACAATAAAGGTGTTCCCACCATAAGATCTTGGTAGAGGATTGTGGAATTGGAAAGTAACCAAGATATGAACCACCTACCCCACATAAAAAATGAAACTTCCCTTATTATGACCTTGATCGCTATGAATCATGAGATAAGAAGTAGGCCAGAGCTCTGGTAACTACAAAACCTCACTAAGATAATGTGATATCTTATCTTTTCTACTGCGTTGATGCTTTGGAAACTCATTAGGTTTTGATAAATCAAAAAGAAAATCCATATATGACGTGGATGGATCATGTTTATCTGTCCATATAATTTAGAAATCTAAGATTTTCACTATTTAACGACTTGGGTGATCTGCTTCACCACTTGACCCACTTTACATTATAGTGCATCCTAATAGTCAGGACCTCAAAATAGTAAGAGGCTGTCAAGATTCAGTGTTTCATCCAGATATTGGATGAACCAACCATCATTTGGTATAGTCAGATGGCTCTGAGATCTATCATTGGATGGGAGGATATCCATAAGAAATTCCTTTATCATTTTAGGTCCACCATGTGAAATACCAATTTCAGTGACCTCTCAAAATGAAATAAAAGCCCCGATGAGAGAGTTGATGACTTCACTGCTCGATGAAATATGATTAGCTACTCCATTGATATGCTGCTTTCCCAGGAATAGATTTTGATAATGTGTATGGAAAATGTAAAAGATGATATTGTACCTACCCACATGTCATTAAAGTATTCAAAACATATTCTAAGAGTTTTTTTGAAAGAGATCAACATATATAATAATCCTTACAGTAGAAAAAACAATAGTGACACACATTACCTCTTCCAACTCCTGCATGACAACCCATAAAGGTAAAAACAACCATCTCTGTAGAGACTGAGGCCTCGTATCTAGACTACATAGAAGAAAATATGCTAGATAGGTCTTTCCAACTACATTCTAGTCAATTATATAATTACAATGAAACTTATTCCCAATCCCCTCATTAGGTTCAAGAACCCTTGACTGCCTTCATAGATCATAAGAACAAGACATACTCTTTCGAGGACATACATGTCCCAGGTTACTTAATATGTGACATGGAAATGAATATCCTAAAGCTTACATAATGTAGAATATCTAAGGAAGCTAACCTCACCAATCATGAAAACTATTTCCCATACAACAGGGTTATCAAGAAAACCATCAATGGGTATTTTGTCTTCAAATATTGGATGCAAGACCAATTGGAATGTGTAATAGAAAATTTAGGGAAGTCCCAACATAGGTCATGTGTGATGTTTCCACCCCCAATAGTGATGATAAATACTATAATGACTGGTTTCATGATCTAGGATTATGTACTCAAAAGTACAATTACTGACTACCTCATAATATGGTTTCTCATGTCCATGGTATTATTTGTGATTTCCTGAGAAAACTAGAACCCCTTGTTTTCGCCATGTCCATTCTAGCCACAACATCTATATTTAGGCCTTATAAATCTCAAAAGAATATGCACTGGAAATGCTATGAAAATCATAGTCTCCCACTAGTGACAAAATAAACTTTCACTCTCAGTGAATTCATGCCTCTTAAACTAAGAGAGAACCTATAATGCATGACATCATAGAATATTAAACTGATGAAGAGAAAGAATATGCCTTTATGAACACTATCAGGCTGGTAGAACTCTGTAGCATACTTAATGATGATGAAGGCCACATAGTTCCCTTAGGAACCTCATGCTAACACATCAAAAGTGGGACATGTTTAATGGAAGCATGCAGGATATCATATCCAGTGTTCTAGAATAGGTTTTTCATTCAACTAAGACAAGAAAACAAACCTTGCATAGAGCTTAATAAGCATAACCCTCTCGAGCCACTCTGTCAGGTATACCTATACAGCTGACCATATTGGTTGATCATATGGCCCATCTAAAATATCATTATTCTTAGTTATATTTGATTAGGGCTTGACCTCACTTGTTTACTTATTATCATTAACCATCTAACTAGCAGCAGAACATGGACAATTCTAGCTAGGACCAAGAACCAAAATTAGCTTCACCCACCATGTTCCCTATAAAATATAGGACCTTAGTAATAAGAAACATTCCCCTAACCTAAAAATATAATCTATTAATGCACATTTCTAATCATTTTATGAGACTCTTAATCCTAGATGCACTCATCCTATCAACGGAGATGTGTGAAACCCTTATCGAGGCCTTGAAAATCCCTATCCATTTCAAGAATATGGTAGCCACTATTGAGGCCTAAAATGTGGAGAAAATCTAGAAGGAAGAATTCCAAGACATCATTTACTTATCCAAAGAAGATTAGATTTCCACTGTGCAGGGGTATATTTATTCATTGTATATCATAGGCCAATTTAATGGAATGTAAATCCACCATTTCCCAGTGGATACTAGCTCCAAGAACAATCTCATCTTGAACCAAATACTAAAAAAACTAGGGATTATATATGTATACATGATCCCTTATAACCAGATTATCCATGGGTATGATAAGACTATGATAAAGCTCTATTGAATTATCTGGCTAAATACCCAATTTAGTAGCCTAGTATCAAGCACCATGTTTATGGTATTCTCGAAGGATATGACATACAATTCCCTTTTGGGAAGTCCTGAGCTCCACATGTTCACAACGGTCCCCTATTTATACAATTAGTGTTTAAAATAATACATTACTGGTCAAGTAAGAGTATCCAGGGCGATGCTTCCCCCTTCAACTCATGTGAAGATCACTACTTGTATGCTGGGTACTGCAAAAGGGAGAGAAAAAAGTTCCAAACCTATAGGGTTGAGCATATAAATCCCCCAAACAATATTACAAATAGTTTAGTGGATCCTTGGGTGGATTTTAAAGACAAATTCATTCTACCAATACACTATTTGTTTCCCATAACCTAAAAACTAGGATTCTATTTCATAATGTCCAAGAAGGAGTGACCACAGATCACTTAATCTTACAACATGGGAATAGATTAGCTATTTTTGGAATGCCCCATCCTATGGAGTACTGATAGGTTTAACCCATGGCCATTGAATTGAGGCACCTTCACATGTTCCATAAGGTAAGGTTGAATCAATGGAGATCAAATCAACATCAGTTATTTGATATTAAAGGTGGATATCATGGTCATAAACCACATGGTATTAGATCATCATCCTTCAGCACTGCATTCTCTATAGAACTAGAACCCCTCATCCAAGAGTCCTCACATTCCAAAGTAGATAATACTTTTGATCATGGGTCTATATATCAAGTGGAGTCAAATAATACCTCCGATTTTCATGGTTCAAATGATGAAGAGGTTCTGGATGATGACCCTCTAACATTTGAAGAGGGATTCTCCACCATATAAGATGAGTTGGACCATGTGAATCTTAGAACAGAGAAACACCCGAGGTCGACCATGATTAGTGCAGTCATGTCTCAAGAGGACCAGTAGTAGTTTTTGGATTTCTTGTAATAACATTGTGACATGTTCACACAGGTCTATAAGGTAATGATATGCCTCGATCCCCAAGATTTTTTCCATTTCCTTGGCCTCCTAGAAAAACACCATGGGTTCAAGAATCCTCCCATGAAGATGAAACCTTACCATGGTGCCATGGTCAAGGCCAAATATGAAAATATAATCATAAAAAACATCCTCATAATGGTTCAGTGCCTCAAATAGATATCCAACATTATTCTAATCAGGAATACGAATTGACATATCAGAGTCTGTGTTGAATTTTGAGACCTCAACCACTATAGGATGAAGGCTAATTTTACCCTTATGGTAACAATGCTTCTAATTAAAGAAATTACTGGTTTATTGGAACTATCTTCTAGGGATGTGTACAGTAGGTATAACCATATTTATATTTCCCCTGATGATTATGAATCCACTACTTATAGATCACCCCAAGGAACCTTCTGCTACCGAGTGATGCCATTCTGTTTGAAGAATATTGGAGCAACCTTCTAGCATTTCATGCATTTTATCTTCAAACCACTCCTCGTGGAATTAGTGGAGTGCTATGAAGATTATTTTATAGTAATGAAAAACTAAATTTAATACCATATCAAGGAACTTGATAAATATTTCAACTTCCTATCCTCCTACTATTTGAAAATGAACCCCTTTAAGTGCTTGTCTGGGGTTACCTCTAGAAATTTTATTAGATTCATTGTCAGATACCTTTGTATAGAAATTTATCTAGAGAATATTTGGTCTCTCATTCTGATTCCTTCATCATGTATCATCTAGGAGTTATAGGGCATCCAAGGAAACTTTATATATATCAAATTATTTATTTCGAATATGACATGTAAGGTAATCCCTTTTTGAGGATCATGAAGAAATTCACCATCTACCCAATGGAAAAGAAATTACATATCACATTTGAGGATATTACGTAGTATCTAAAACATCATTAGTTCTTGATAACATCTATCCTAGAAAAGACTCTGGTCCTTTATGTGACTACCACAGAATGGTCGCTAGGTACCCTTCTAGCTTAGAAGAACAATGAAGGCAAGAAAAAAACATGTATTATATTAGTCACATGATCCTCAACATGAAGACCATATATTCTCCCATCAAGAGGTATTGTATCCCCCCAAACATTAAAGTTTATAAGTTTTGGAATTACCTTCATCACCATGAGATGTAGTTGTCATGTCTCACTAACCTACTGTAGTACATTATCAACCTCTATTTTCTGGTAGGAAAAGTAAAACATTGGGACATAATCCTATAGCAGTTCAAAATTAGGGTTGTTTCCCAAAAGGTTTCCAAGGGATAATCATTGTCATATTATCTATTTGTGCATCCAAACCCTAAGGAACTACTCCTGGATATTGAATTCCTTAAATAAGATATCTTTTCCATGGATCAAACCATTCTATGTTAGAAAATTCATTTCAATGGTTCCTCCTATAGCCCAACCAGGAGAAGAATCAACACCCCAATCTCAACAAAGTGGGACTTGGTATATTCTTCATAACTTATATAAGACATATTTCCATAATATTTCTTGTTTTCATAAGGTTTCACCAATAATGAGGTTGGGAACAAGGCACTAATAATTATCCTTGAACTAGCCCTCAAAATTGATGTCCCTAAATTTCATGTTATGAGAGACTCTGATCTAATCATCAAACTGATTAATGATGACTATGTCGTCAAGAAATAGGAATTCATTCCCCTTATAGAGTGGAATCATGAGTTGATGGACTATTTACCTTCCCATTTGGATGTGAATAATGTTACTCGATCATATAATGAATGATTTGATGCTTTAATTAGCCTGGATGCATCTCTTGCAGAGCCCAACCAGGACAACATGATCATTATTGTGGTGCATTGAAGGGTCATCAAACCCATAAATTATGTTGATGATGATTGATAAGTGAATCAACTATCCATTATAACCACTACATAAGGTCCCTTAAACACACTTGTAGTCAAATAAACAATTGTTTTGATGTGTCCATTTATCAAGTATCTCCCGAATGGAACCCTCTTGCTAGACCGATTTGAGCGAGAGAAAATTTTGTAGAGTATAGCACAATTTAACCTCCAAGATGGACCCATACTTGAGAAGATCCTACAAAATTGGGAATCAATGGAATCCTTTAATGTTTCATCCATGTGAAAGATACCCCTCAATTAATTTAGTAAAATCATGTTGGGTCTTGTGAGGCCCATCAAGCAGGATTGAATATTTCTCAAGAAATTCAGTAGTTGGGTTAGTTTCGGACTACCACGTTGTATGTCTATAATGAATTTACAAACATGTTTCATGCATTCTAGATCCATTCCAACTTTGTACAACACCCACCAATGATTCTCCATACTACCAAGTTACCTTGGATATTTTTCATACAAGGACTCGATATTATGGGACCATTCCCTACAATGATAGCACAGTAATGTAGGTTCAAAATAACTCCTATAGACTTATTCTCTATGTGGTAAAAGATCATCTCCCCCAAAATAGTCTAAGATCCAGTCTATGATCAAGTTTGGGAAGTCCGACATTATCCACTGATTCAGGATTCCTCACACCATTCTCACAAATAATGACACCAAATTTCAAGCTATTGAGATGAAAGAGTTTTATGGAAAGTACAACATTCTGTCCAACCACACATCCTACTACCAAAAATATGATAATGGAAAGATTGAGACATTAAAAAAAATCTCTCTAACATATTGTAGAATATATTAGGTTATAAAAAGAATATATGGCTGGATAAGCTCTATAATACCCTCTAGGTGTATCATGGGATGAATCAAAATTCCACCCAGGAAACCCCATACAACCTAGTGTATGGAACAAAGGAAAATAAATCTATAGAGTTTCAGATGCTGTCACTCTAGAAATTCATTTACGAGTAGTAATTTCCATAAAGGAGAGAAAAAGTCCACCTAGATGAGTTCGAGTCTCTCAAATGAAACATGCTTTAGAAATTTCATAACATGGAGAAGCATCAGAACCAGGTAGCATGAGAGTTAAACAAAAAAAACTGAATATGTTCCTTTATTTAATGTGATATGTTACTAGCTCTTAGGATGCCAATGATACTTGAGAAGAAGCCACGAAAACTATAACCAAAATGGGAAGTACCTTACATCATTTGTAAGGTCTACCCCAATGGTATATACTCATTTATTACCATAGATGGGGGTGCATCACACCTCCCACTAATGCTAGGTTCCTCAAGTGTTACTTTGTGTGAACCCATTAGTATGAGCTATATAAATTTAAACTATAAAGCTTAATTTCCAAGACATATGATGCTAAACTCAAAAACAATTTCCTAAGTGCATTATGATAAACTGTAACATTACCCTATGTGATAAACAAGGGATACCTCATATTACAATTGTGAGATAGTCTAAATTCTGAGTTGTATGACTTTAAACAACAAATCATAACATTTAAGTTATAATATGTCCAATTATATTATAATTTCCTTATGATATGATGTTAAACTATATCCTTACACTATGTGATAAAAATGGGATGCCTCATATTCAAAATGTGAGATAGTATAAAGTTTGAGTTGTATGACTTTAAACTATAAATTCTATTTTCATAGTCACATGACATCAAAATGTGTGACATTGCCTTATCTATTTGATATTCAACTATAATATACCCTATATGAAAGGAATAAGATTCCTCCTATAAAAAACCCAATATTCCTAATACATCAATCACAAGAGGTTTCATATAATGGTCATAGTATGACCTTCAAATAGTCTCCATGGGACACTTCATCAGGTGTAGGCCCCAATCACATTCCATGACCCACCCATGGGTCAACAATTCCTCATTACCCAACATGAGGAGGAAATATTGGGAATCCATTGTGTGAAAGACCTGTATGTATCTCTACTACTCCTAATAATCTCCCATGGGCCTATTCATCATGTATAAGTCCCAATCATATTCCCCATACCACCAGTGTCCCAAGATTCCCCCATGAATCAATATTAGGAAGATAGAATTATTAGATCAATGCATAATACCTCACTCCACATCCTTTCATTTGATGTTAATCTATGGACTTAACCTACACAACAAACATTGGATTCCCTATATGATAAGGACATGATGCCTCATGTGATATGTTGAGATGCCCCATGTGATAAGCATTTGATGATACCCCATTCTCCCAGAAGTTTCCACTTTTAATCCCCAGTCATACCATTACTAATCCCAGTAGAATATGGAAATATTATGTGAAAAATATTCATTCCTACCATCACTTCTAATACAAGCATATGGTAATCTTTCATAAACACACCCCAGTTACACCATCTTTTCTCCTCAATATCAATGGGTGGCCTCTGTAAAAAGTCCATATTTGTTAAATCTATAAGACCTAAAATTGTAGCAACCACACATCCTCACCATATGACATTAAATTAATTGTTCAACATATATTCCAAAAAATTTCAAAATTCATTGTCTATGTCCCTATCACACAATGTGGAACTATTTGATGACTTGATCCCTCACCCATGAGGGTAATCTCCCTCATGGTGCTAGTCATCTACCACACCACATTGAAGAACTATATGTGGATTGATTACCAGTTTCATGGGATTTATAGTGATGTATGGATCTCATATCCAAGGACCAAACCAATTTACAACCTATTACGAGGCAATACCCTTGGGTTCATAAACAATTCTCACACACTGACACACCTATTAAGTTTATTCAGGTGTATGGTGGAATAGATCCAAAAGTGTTGAACTTTCACCTAATTTAACTTCCACACTTCATGAATTTATTATTTTGGACCATCATCATACTCCAAGTGTTAACAATCCCCCTAATAGAAATGGTTCCTAGAAACAATGGCTGACCTCCCACCCTAGGAACACACCATGAAAGATACCTGGTAACATATGGTGGTTATCGTGTTTCAAACAAAGTCAACGGTCAATTTGAATTTTTTTCTACCCATACATTATTGGTTAAGTTGTGGAACCAATGTTTTGAACACAATAAGTAGTCATTTAATACCCATTAGTCACCCCCATTCATGATCTAGATATCAAAAATCAAGACTTACCTCCTTCCCACCTCATTTTTTTCTATTGGAGCCTCAATTTACTTGGTGTTATTTCTCCATGTGTTCATGCATGATGAGCAAGAATGATAGAATCATTAGAATCATCCCAATATGACTTTTTTTCTTCCATTCATTCTCTCCCTTATGACGAGGGGAACTCCATGACACTCCTTATTTCTCACATCGAGAATAGTTCATGTGGGATTAAAATTTTTGGTGTAATTTTCACCAATCATTGTTGAGATGAACAAGAATTCTACAAAGTAAATTCTACCCCTGGTCTAAACTCTATGACCTTAAACTAAGATCCTATAATCATGAACATAAACTATGAACAACTTATTTTGAAAATTTTCATAACTACAAGCCTCCTTTACCCTTTATTCACATCAGGTTACTTCTCTCTTGTTCCACACAAACCTCTTTGATACAAAAATCCATAATATTGTCCAAACATCATGAGATTAAATTATTTTGAAAACCCCAGTATAAAATATAGGACCATAATCTGGTATAAAACCCAATTTGTCTTAATTGTATGAATATAAACTACATAGATAGTGTCTTTATGTATGACACTTTAAAATTAAAAGTCTTATTCTTATCATCACCTAATAGGATGACCCTTTTTCAGTTATGGTCTCTTACCATGTTGTATTCAAAAACATTGAGCAACTTGATTCCAAATTTCATGGGATACATAGATATTACTAGACCTCTTGTCACTATCCTAGTTGTAAATCCCCCATTTTATGAGACTATATTTTATATAATTCGCTCCTCAAGTTGACTATTTTCCAAAGTTTTGTTAGTGTTTTGATGATAAAACTATTTCACCTCCCCCTACCCCATTTTGTTCCATGTATCATGACCAAAAATTATTTTAAACCCATTATTCAAGTATCATGACCTCAAATTATTTCCAAACCATAATTCATGTATCATGACCTAAAACTTTGTGCAACCTGCCTAGGGACTATTTTTAGGGTGTATGGACCCTTTGGCCCCATTTCATACAGGGATTTATAATTTTATCACCACACAAATCCTCTTAGAATACCAATCATTTGTACCAAGATCTATTAGCATGAATAGATATAAACCTTGGTCTCAAAATTATGACCTTAAACTACTATCATCAGTCAATTCATAATGACCTTAAACTATGTGTATACATCTATACATACACTAATAAGTATGTACCATGTATGAATGGAATAACCAAAAAATACACAACAAAATAGGAATATATGTCAGTATGGTTGAAAAAAATATGGTTAATTTGATTAAAATTCAAAACAATTCTCTCCATATCTCCCTCATGACTTGGGAAATAGTGAGGGTACAATGGAATAGGTACAAAACTGATGGGAATCATCCTTGGGTCCCAAAAAACACAACTGCACTCGTTAAAACTTCTATTTTAGGTAAATTTTAGATCCAAAAATTTAACCCATATTATTAATGTGTCCCTCCATAAATTACCACCCCTTGCATTCCCTTTTCATGGACCCCACTACCTTTAAGGGGTAGGTTTTCATTCATGTTGGTTCACTCATCCTGGTTACAAGATGCTAAAATGTGCTACACACATCCTTAATATAGGATGTCAAACTGTACGGAACCATGTTCAAATCTATAAAAACATAAAATATAGAAATAATATATTAGGTTAAACTATGTTTTCAATATTCTTACTACAAGATATTAAACTGACCTTCCTCTTTTCTTGATGTAAAACTACCAAATATTTTAGGCCCTCACTTGAGAGAACCATTTAACCCCATCGGTAATAGACACCTTGCACACACTCCCAAAACCATAAATTGGATGATTTGATTCTCCTCAGCCATGTCAGAGCTAAATTCCTCAAAATCCTCAGACTGTGCAGGCTCATACGTAGGGAAGGCCACTAGCACATCGACAGAAGGGTCACCCTTAGTGATCCTCTTAGATGTTCTAGGATCCACATTCAAAGGGATTTATTCCTCATTCATAACAACGACATTGAATATTTCTTCTGGTTTTCTATAGTAGGGGGAGGGTAATCTATAAATGTGACCTCAATTGTTTCTTCAAGACCAACCACAAAAGGGACTGACTTGTCTATCACAACCTACTCAACCACATCTGTTGAGGTAATGGATTCAATCATTTCCATTGGTGGTTGGGTCCACAACATGGTTTTTACTTCCATTAAGATAGAATTTATAATAACTTAACTTGTGATATACAAATAAATAGGAAAGGTGAAAATGGATTATCGTTATAAAAAGAATGGATTTTGGTCCACAGGTCAGAGTTGTTAACTAGAAGCCCCACTGGTGACGACATCCCCATAGTGGTTGATACCTCATCCATCAGAAGTTTCTATATAATTAGGGAAATGTCCACAATTTAGAAATAAAAAACTAGTCAGTGTAATGATTTAAATGAGTCCTTAAAATGAATTTGGGAATCAATGTAATAGAACTCATTAGGCAATACATGAGGCTGTTGATCCATCACCTTATTCATAGGCTCCACCCCAACAAAATATGGCTAGATTCCCATAACATTATCGTTGAATTTAAGTAACATGATTGACCCATAAAGGGTTGATACATTCTCGACCTCTATTGAGGGTTCATCATAAATTCCCCCCTCCTTCATGCTTGTTTATTCTTATATAGATCAGAAGTAAGTGAGACAATAAATTCAAAGGGTTAGCATATTTCCATAACTTGGAAGCCTACCACATTAAAAATAGATCACTAGGGGAGACTAGAAAGGAATCACTTCCCCAAGACACCTCGAACAACTCCTTTTCCTTATTATTTCTTATAGCTGATAGACCCCCAGTAAGTTATGTGGGTGATGATATGTCCAACAACATCCTCACTAGGTTAGTCAAGGGTCATTTCATGTCATGGGAATGGATGATTTCTTCCACATCCTATAGATATTGTACATCTTTTTAATATGGATCTTAGAAGTCATCCTTGGCCTGAAACATGCTAGAAATGTGGATACCCTTGTACTATAGATGTATCCACATCATAGAGTGTGAGTTAAACTATCAGAATACACTCTAGTACCTCTAGGAATCAGGGAATATAGCATCATCAAGAATATTTTCAAGCCAAATACACTTCCTTAGTTCTAAACCATGCACCCTCAGAGATACTTCTATAGGTTCCACCCTCATCCTGGAGCTGATTTACAAAGATTCTAGGGCCCACTACCAACCATACATAATGTTTCACACACTGTATAGGTTCAGGAACCACTAGATCTATAGATGAATACCTCCTTGTAAGTATATCTCTTTATCCTTAGAATGATCCACCCACCGTAAGTTACCCCAACCCTGTGTTTGTGGGGAAACATACTTGAGATCCACCCAAACAACTTGGTGGCTCAGTGAATCACTCGGGTATATACTATCCCATTTTTTTATGTAATCATGGAAGATCTTGTATAGAGAATCATTTATTAGTATCATATTCATCCCACTATCATCATTTCATAGGAATATGTTCCATATTTTCCAAAGTATCGAAGGGCGTCACTTGACATGTACTTATATATACACCTTTTGGGAATGCCTCTAGAGATAAAAAAATTGTAGGGATATTTGGGGTGGGGTATACATTTCACATACCACCTTACAGAATACCCTCTCCAAATTTACCCAAACTCAAATGTACTAGAGGTATTTCCACTACTCTACTTTCACCATGCTATTATCCTTAACAATCACTATTGGGAGGTGAAAGATGAAGTATGAGACACTCTACCTGATTGATTGTCACAAGAACCCAAACTAGATCAAATTAAAGAGTCTAATTTTTGAAAATTTTGAGAATGTATGGGTGAAAACCCATGTTGGTAGGGGATATTGGGTCTGGGTAATCATACCCCCCCAATTGGGTGGTGACCCTACCAAATAGAAAATGGAAGAGTGTACATGCATGGAGAGGTGTTTTTCTTTTGATAATGTATTGAATCTCTTTATAGAGTTTCTACAGTACCAAAATGGACAAGTTGATATGTTTCACAATATCTAACATTTCCTCCTTGATAATTGTGTTTGAAAAAAACCCCATTTTTTCATCGTGAACCAAGAACATCCACTCATAGATGAGAAATATGATGAATCTTGAAAATCAGATCATGGAAGCCACAATCTTCAACATATATCCCCATAAGCGCCATGATATTTCTTCCAAGATAAACTAGTAGGAGTGTTCCTTACCATTATTTGATATGTTTAGACACTAAGGGGGCTCTATAATAGCCTCTATCTAGGATCATTCAAAAATTAGTTGAACCAATTCTTGAGAAGAATCTACTTCATCCATGGATTATGGTGTTTCTCCCCTTGAACTATGTGTATCAGAGCCCTTGCTATCGTTGTAATCTGCTTTTGGTGCTACCAACCATTCCCATTGGGGTGAAATTCATCTTCCCCCCCCCCATTATATGGGTATCCCAGTGATCTGGTAGAGGTATCATAGAATTATTTTGACCTCCCTATGATACAGGTGAAAGGTGTTGGTCCATGGTGACCACCTCATCAACATCTTAAGCATGATCTCTAGGTGGTGGTAAATAGGGAAATGAAAATTCCATGTTTCTTCATACAATCCTATTCACTTCATCCCTGTCTCAAATTAATTTCATGACTAAAAACCCATTAGGTCTATACCCACTCATCTATGTTGTTGTCGCCCTGGTGTAGGTCTCATTTCTTGGTCCAACCTTGGACATGGTCCGCTAGGTCCACCTTTAAGATATTTTTATATTGATGATGGGATATATCAGTAGAAAGATCCTCCCTATTGATGTTATTCACGAGGATCCATAATTAGTGAGTGGTGATTGATGTTTGGTCCTTGATGCAATGACTCGCAAAATTCACATTCTATTGATACAACCTCATGGAACTTATGAACCAATTGGTAGGGGTGTATTAGTTGTAATTGGGAATGAAGTCATAATCCCTAGGTTCATAAACATATAAAGGAAACATCTATCATAAAGGATAGTACTTTTGATGCTATGTTAAAAAATTAGACATAGTTTCATGGTCTGAAAAATTATTAAAGTTCTCCCCAGTCATAATGTTCATAGCCATCTCCCTCCTTCTAGAAGTAGCAACATCAACACCTTCAAAGTTCATCTCAGATACATTAAAAAAATTAGAGTCCTACTCATGGATGTTGGTTCTTGAAGGTTATAAATTCATGAAATATGAGGATCTCAAAGAATTCACACCTCAAAAGTTGTTCATGAAATTATTGTTCATGTAAGTGAAAAAGTTTAACAAGCACTAAGAATTAATATCATATAATTCTCATGAAGGTTGTCAATTTTTGTGAAAATAGTGGTATGAACAATCTTATATGAAAAATCAAGATCCCCCAGGACCTCTACCCCCACTTATAGGCTAGGGGTCAAGATATGTTTCTTTAATGGGATGCCCAAATTATTGGTCTTTAGCAATTTCACCTCAGAATCTGACCCTCCTCTCCCATGCCATCTTCTATTCTGAATGGGTTGGGGGATTTGTTTATGTTGAAAAACACATGTTATGGGAGATGTTCTGGAATGAATGTGAATTTCAATTTAAATTCTAGTTGAACCAAGATGAAAATTTACCTAAGGGTCTTGACTCATGAAGTTCAAAACCTTTATGAATTGTAAAATGCTTCAAAAAAGTTTTTAGAACACCAAAAAAGTTAAATTTTCATTAAGATGGTAACCTTTAAAAATCATATGTCCTCTAAAAAGGGTTTTAAGAAAACCATGGTATTTTTAATTTCATGAAGAAGTTAAATTTCATGAAACCTATCTCTCTACCTCCACATTACTTATTAATACCTCCCTTCACCCAACATTTAAAGGTGCACGACCTTTGTAATTTTTCAAGAAGCTTTGAATTTTCAAAAACATCATCCTTTGTGAGACAAAGTGGATATGGATTCCTATAGGTTTATGTCTTTCATGAACAACTTATCATGGGTTATTGAGACCCATGAACCATGGTGGAGATGAATTTCACTAAGGCTCAAAACATTCTTGTTAGCGGAACAATCCTCACGATTCTTAGAGTTTCCAGAGATATATATCATTTAAAAAACTTTCTCATGGGGACCAAGACTTTACCTAAGGTAGGGTATCCACATTTCACGAGTCTCTCACACATTAAAAGCTCCTAGACATTACATAACTCAAACACTTTTTGAAACCCACATATTAAACCCCCATAGGATTTTTCCTTCAATTAAAAATAAATATGCAAAAGTTGAGTGATCAAGGGACATACACCCCCTTGAACCTAGTTTATTCATTCTCCAACCATCCACACAATAAATATTATAAACCATTATTTCTGGGCCATTTTCTACAAGAAAAACCTAGATAGTTTCATCACTAGTTTCTCCTAATAATATGCACCCTAATATTAGGACCCCCATGTACTAACACAGTATGGTAATTTTTATGCCTCGTGCAATGCAGAATCACTTGTGTAATAGGCATATAAGCCCCAAAAGTGTAATCATCATAGGAAACCACTCACCTTTCTCAATATGAAGGGATAGTTCCAAATCCACCTATCTAACCAAAAATGGTCTCCTAAGGTGTAGTCCCCCACCAAGTCCAAGTTGCAGGACTTTAACATTGATGGACCAACATCATAGTTGTATGATGCTAAACAACATGAAAACATCCTCATCACATGATATTAAACTGTAACCCTACCCTATGAAATGAATATAGGATACCTTGTGTCTAACTCACATTGGATGATGACTCACCTCCTAGGAATCCACTATGTGTAATCCCCACCCGTTCCCTTTTTTGCCTCTACATTCGTAACATGAATGTCCTTACCACATGACATGAATCTACATAGAATGGTCCCATAACTTGAACTTAAACTGTGAACTAAATATATGTGGGTTGGGATCCTTGTCTTCTAATAGGGTATGTAGGATTCATCCCAAAGGTTCAATCCTGACACACCTAGGACACATCCCTAGGTTCAATACCAATCCCCCAACACAACCATCAAATCTTCCTATATTTCCCATTGGCAGTAGCATTTCTGAAATGTGATTATCCCCGCCCCACCCAGGACACACTCAACCACAACAACCATGTATCCATAAGAATTTAAACCTATGACCACGACCCCATAATACCCTAAACCAATAACCCCACTGCATGATTGATAACTTCCACCTCATGCGATAAATATGGGATGACTGACATAAAAAAAAGTCTTAGAAGCCTTATTCCCCTAGAAAACATTACCCTATAACTGACATGGGATGCCTCAGGTTCTACACCCAATAAGTATCATACATAATATACCCCTAACTTCAAAAGAGTAATAATTTATAGGATACCAAAATACATAATGGGAAAATATGTCCATATGTGTGCAAAATTACCATCATCTCTGACCTCATGTAGCTACCCTATCATGATAGGTGTAGTGTACTTAACTGGTGTCCACCATGAGATGGCACTGTGATGGAGGTTCACAAACACGAATCAAATATATGAGGGAGACCCATGATATGTTAAAAATTCCAAGGAGGAATCCTTGGAAGTAGGAACCAACATCCCATAATCCTATTTTGATTAAGGAGATGACACCACTAACCATGGTGGTTGAGTTCACCCACATTTTGAAAGAAGAAATATAGGGGAACCCGCTAGACACCATGAAGGTGGTGAAAATAATCCTCAAAAGCAAACCACTTAAATAGATTCCATTCAAGAGAAAATGGAATTTCCACCCTAATGCACAAACCTGATGGAAATCAATATAAAACAAGTATGTTACGTCTGTTGAGGAGGTGGATATCAAACCCACAATCAAATGGTGATTGGGGGACAATGCCTACCACTAGAATATGTGAATCCCTACTTCCATTTTCTATCCATTTTATATATACTTATATCCCTTTTACTCTATTCATGATCATTTTTACATATAAAATTTTATAATTACATTAACTCTCAATTTTATATTCATATCATCATAATAATTAATTCATTATAATCTTCTTTTTTAACATAGTATGATACATGTTTCATAGTAGCAAATATGTGACATAATGAAAGTAATTCCATATATAATTTTATGTGAAACATATGATGAATCTATAAATATAATATTGAATCTAAAAAAATATTGTGTCATTAATTTTTAATTACATTATATTTAATTTAATTTCTGATTTTTTTTACATTCCATGTATATATTTTATTAATAAAAATTTCCTTTCAAAATGTTAAGTAATATTTGATTATAATAAAATAATATTATGATATAATTTATTTGTTTTATAAATTAATACCCCTTATGTATAGTATATTACTATCACACAATTGTTATAAAATTTTGTTAATGTAGTTTTTAGAAAAGTAGAATGGTCATTGACATAAAATTTGGATCATTGAGAATATAGTTTGTTACACTAAAATAATTTTCATTATTATGTATTTAAAAGATAAATTCCAATGTAATTATAAGAATATTTTTATAAAATATATATACATTATAACTAAAAATTATTAACTATTAATCATGTAATAAATAATAGAAAATAAATAGTCACACCCATAATAATAAACACAGTCCTTCAATGTTTTAATAAATGACTAAATCTTCAACAAAGTGCTAACCCCGATTCTATTTTCATTGTTTTTATCTCTTCTTCTTTTTACTCTCCTAATACATTACCATTTTTATACCTTTCTAAAAAAATAATATATAATTGTATTACATCTAAATTTTATTATGGTACTAGAATAACTATTTTAGTCCATCTATAGTATATACTCTCTCTCCCTATCTTTTTAAACGTACTGATAATGGCTTGTTTTATTCATCAATGGGGATTTTGTAAACAATTTTCCTATCATTGCTTACATGGATGGTTAGTGTATATTATGTAATATATATCTATTTTAATTCATTTTAATATTATTTAAATATTTTAAAAAAATGATAAATGATAAATAATTAAAATGATGAAATCGAAACAAAAAATAGTAAATTAAAAGAAATCATGTATTCAACTGATTCTATCTTCAAGATAAATAGTAATAAATAAATTCTGAGGATTATAAAAAATATATAATGAAAAAATAAGATGTAATTCACTTATTTATTCATGTTCTATTAAACATATTTTTTTTTATTTTAGAGGTGCAAACCTGATAAAATAAAACCTGACATAACATAAGGGTTATTTTTCTCAATTTCCTTCTCTTGAGACATAATTAATATTATCCACATACTATTGATTGATATTATGTACATACTATATATTTAATTTTTTTATCAAAAATATAATTTTATTCATGGGGTTCAAAATTTCATTTCATGGTCTATTTCCATGTGGTTTTGACTCATTACCAAACCCATATGGGGAATCTCAAACCCAACTCTTTACTTTTGGGTTTATATTCCTTGTATAAATATGTGTATATTAAAGGATGAATTATTGGGAAATTTTATTGTTAATATAATTTTTAAAAATCCTCTGTGATCCCTTTTTAAAACTGTTTCAAAAAGTGATGCATTTCACTCTTTATACGAAAACATCAACAACAATTATGAAAATGATTCTCAATATTTCACTTCCATTTTCCTATTTTTTATCAATATTATTTTTAAATTTATATTTATATTATATATTCTAATAATAATTATTTGTGTTTAAAATAGAGTTTTTTCACATTTATATCCTTACATAAAGGAGAAATTTTCCTATCATTTGAAAGTTTCATAAAACTAAGGTTTTTTATTAAAACCTATTTAATTTCATGTATTACTATAAAGGATTTTAAATATATTTCAACATATGTTAAATGTTCCACTATTTATAAATAAGTAATTACCAGAATGGAATATTTCACATAAATTGATTGTATTCCAAAATAATGCTTTGACTCATTATCCATGTTTTTACCTATATACAGTGTGATGGAAGCAATCTCTCTATAATATAAATAATACAACATTGTCTTTTTATTGAATAAACATGCATATGCATAAACATAACCTTTATTGTAATGAATTTACCCTTTTAATACCCTATGTTTCATTCTTTTTATTATAGGGAGTTCATCTAGATACCGATACATCTATTGAGTTGGGAAATTATTGACTAAACCATACAACCTTTGTGTATATGGTGTAAATAAGTTCTACTTTATTATCTTCATTTAAATTAATTGACATAAAGAGTTACTTATTTTCATTAGATACCTATTTAATTACCATGATTTTATCATGTTATGATATTTTACGTATTTATATATGTTTTCCTTATGTGGTACATATATTCATGCATATATTATAATGTGACAGGTTGGCCCAAAATTATATAACCTTCCAATGAATTATGTAATGCTTCATATCTCATAAGTTAATTAGTATGGGAATAGAGATTAACCCTATATTACCCTGAACCAAGTCACTAGGTTCAAGCTGATGTCTAGAAGACCTCATGCGTGCCTCCTCACACACAAGAGGAAAATGGCTAGCGATGAGTGTCTAGAATTGTCGTGGGGAGACTATACCCCCAGTAATCATAAAAAAATAATCATAGTGGAAAATACGTGACAAAATTAAATACCAAATTTAATGTAAATTCATATAATAACAAACTAAATTGACCCATGATGTGGAAGGCCAATATGTGTGATATTAAAACTTCAAACACTACAAAAAATGGCTTATACCAACCGAAAGTTACCGACATATAATATATCTATTATTAAAAATGAGAAATTCCAAGAGATATTAAGTTTTATTGGTATTAATTATAAGTACCGACACCTATTTTTATCAAGAGATATATCTATTTTCATTGATAATTTAATACCAAAACATATTTTACCAATAATTAAATCTATTTCTTTATCATACTAATAGCAACATTTATTTTACTAACACTTGAGTCTATTATTAATGATAACTATTTCCAAAAAATATTTTTCTATTAATAAAATCTTCCATAATAAACCATTACATGATAATAATAAGTTAAGTGAGTCTAATTTTTTATATAGATTATTATTTTTATGACCAAAGTCAATATTTACATTATGAAGTTTTATTAAAAATATACCATTAATTGATTTTAAATTTTAATCTTCTCTATAAATAAATATGGGCTTATGTTTTCTATTGTTTTTATTTAATAAACATTAAAATGTTTTTTTAAAAAAAATTTAAATCATTACGATATTTGAATTTAATAATCACAATAAATAAATACATGGTAATCAATAAAAAATTAATAAACATAATTGAAAAATATGTTGAAATAGATCATTCAAAAATAATAATTTTATTTTTTATTTTTTATTGAAACATATCATTTAAAAATAAGTTGAAAATAATATATTGATACCAACATTTAAAAAAAATTATTAACTATACATATTTTATCCTACAAATATAGTGAAATAGTTAATTAAAAAATAATACATAATTATTTTCTAAAAATACATTATTTATTAATAAAAATATATAATTTTATTTATAATTAAGATATGTAATTTTTTTGTTAGGATGAACCCCAGTACCGTGACCCCACCATTTGCTTCCCTCCTGCCACATCACCGTCGCCCTGCTCATCCTTTCCCCTCCACAAGGGGGAGGGGGATTAACTAGTCTTCCTCCAGTTAGTCACCTGGACTTCACCCTTTTCACTAACGCAACCTCTCTTCTAGTTATTCCTCCTATCTCCTTCAGCAAAAAGTCCCATCGCTTTATTTGGGGGCTCCCAAGCTTCTAATTTTGCTTTAGGAATTTAATGAGGATACATCTCTTAATGGCCTTTATTTAGTGGATCATTTTGGTTAGAGGTAGTTGTGAATTGATGATTTTGTTAGAGTAATCAATTGCTAATGGGGTATCAAGGAGATTTATTTGATAGGGTTACTGGATCCAACCATGAGTTACCACGAGTCGCACCCTGTGAAATCATAACCTAAGCGATGAAGCTTCCCCTAAGACCTAACAAGATTGGAGAAGATAAAGGTTAACCAAAACCTGGATAATTGCCTCACCAAGGGGAGGATACTTGTTGTCAAATTATGATCCCATAAATATCATTGGCTAGGCCTACAGAGGAAGAACACTCGAGTTTCCTCTAGAGGACACTTGGTGCTTACCTACCTCAAAAATGAAGATGATCCTGCACTAATATGTGAATTTATAACTGATACGGTTGGAGAGGAAACCTAAAACCACTAGTGTTATTTGATTATTAGATTCACTATTCAAGGTTGAATCTAATTTGTAATTTTGTTCACAGTTAACTGATGTAGTTAGACTGGTTGTCTTGGAGAAGCCTTACACTATTGAAAGGCTATGATAATGATCCGAAAGTGCACACTTTGAGATCACATTGGTGTTTTTTAATCAAGTTCCTTTCCCGTTTTTATAAACCCATGTTTTCTATATTCTTTAAGTTAAATTATTCACTTTATAATGATTAAATTACCAATATGATTGAGTAGTGACATTGAGGGATGAAAAATTAATATTTGGAGATAGGGTTTTTGGATCCTCATCCTTTTCTTATTCATCTTACATTTGAAGATAAACTTTCCTTTGCTTGGTCCCTAGGTAAGCTATTTTTTGAAGGTATTCCTTACCCATTTTTCCAATAGAAATTTTATTTACACATGAATAAATATCCCTCAACCATGTAAATATAGGTTAATTTCCATGTATTGTCTCCTCCTTTTCAAAACCCCACTATTATGCAAACTCCAGGAAATCCGGTGGCTAGATTTTTGAGTTTTAATAGTAAGTAAAAATAACTATGCCACCCTATATCTTCCTACATATGTTACTAGGTGGTCATCTCCAAGGCCCCTCTTGAGTATGTGTGGATTGAAGTCGGTGAAAAATTTCTTTATTTTCAATGGGTGTATTTTGAATCATTTGGTAACTAATATTCTTCCTATAACAAATAGGGCTACCTTAAGCAACTTTATTGTCAAGGTCCTTCCAAGAAGGTACTAATTGTCGATGCCTTAGGCTCTGGTCCAAATATTTAAAAGGTTTTTAAGGACTCCTAAAATCCTCTTCTAAATGGTTGTTCTTTGAATAGCGGGAGTGTTCTGAATCAATCAGTTGGTGTGTCGGCTTATGCTCAAGCTGGGAAGTAGGTACCTTTTCTTGATCATGGAACATCCGATCAGAGTACTAGGGAACTTTTTGTCTTCTTTTTCTAGTGAAAATATTCCCTTGAGTACATACCCAAGCCTTATTTTAGGTGAAACAATAATACAGGTGGTCATAGTGGGAGGTGTGGTTGATGGTCTTTCAACTTGAGTTAGGTCTGATTGAAAATTTGATTTATTTTATACTCATATTATCTTCTTTTATTCAATGCATAAGGTCGATTTTGTTTCTCATAAATCATGGTTGAGTTAAACTTCAAATATGATGTTATGGTCAAATTATTAAAATCCATGTTATGCACCAAGTACATATAGCAATGACACAAACATTAAAATGATTTCTCCTCATGGTCACATTGAATCTAGGAATCCGGATCATTGAGACAGAATATTTTAGAGATGGTCTTGGAACAACACATCCACATAAAATCTAGCTTGCTACATTCAAATCTTATATTAGTTTTTATAAATATTCAATTTTCAAGTGTCTCATAATTATTCTCCCCAATAAGTTCTTATATTAATAAAATTTGAAAAGGTCCTTTAATACTATCATTGAAACCATATACTGAATAGACAAAATTCTCATTCACTAAATTCTGTATTAGATATTGAGTTAGGTGTCATCTAGATTATATAATTTGATACTAGACATATGTCTATTTCTTTTAATTTTATTCACAAGAAACAATATTTCACCTAAACGTTTGAAACCATTGGCTATCCTATTCAAGACTTTTATTTGATGCATATATAACAATTAATAATTTTTTTACTAGATGATGATATATGTATCTATTTTAACTGATTTTTTACATTGGTCAAGTGCATGGAAGTTTTTTTTGGAATTCCACCAAAAGAACCAAGCAACAGAAACTGATATCGACTTATTAGTCACTTGAAATGTCATTGATAAATTTAAACAAAAAATCATGGGTGTTGTGTTCACTGGTTATATTATATTATTTTTATATTTATATAATACATTATTATTGCTAAATCATTAGTGTTTTGACATTTTAATTTATTTTATAGTTATATTATCTTATGTTATTTAATTCATTATGGAGATTGAGTTTCTCAGAAATCATGGCTGAGTTCTACATCAAATTATGGCCAGATTATTACATCCCTTTCACGCGCCAAGTATATATAACAAGGAAAAAAACTAGTAAAATGATTTCTCATAATGATAAAAATGAATTAAATTCAATTTTTACTAATAAAATGAGAGGATAAATGCGTATATGTGGAAAAAAGTTTGGTTTTATTATTCCTCTTTACAATGGGTTGGGTGATGAAAATAATGACACTTGAATGGTGATTACTTGTGTTTTAACATGGAGATTCATATATGTCTTGTGATTGAGAATAATAATTTTATTGAAGATACATTGAAGAGAAATATTCCATTTAATCATTAATAATGTGTATCATGAAGATCCAGAAGTTTTTGGTTCTTCAGTAGTTGGCCAAGGAGTGTGCGGATCAGTTGAGGTGTAAATGGTTAAGGTGAGATATTAAGTATTAATTATTGTTTGAGTAATAACACTAAACCATGTATTCCCCTTATCTTTGTATCATACATTATCTTGAATTGTGATTTAATAGTTTGATTTAGTTGGTGATATACTATATGGAGTAGTTGACACCTTCATGTTTAAGGTAATATATTGAGGCTTAATTTCTGTTTGAGTGAGCACACTGGGAAATTTATTCACATAATCTTATAATCATACTATGGATTGAAATGTGAAGGTACAACTTGATTTCAAAGAAATAACTAAGCAGGCTGAGGATCTCTTGAGATTACATGGAAAGAAATGAGGTCCCAGATATGATCAAGCACCTGACATAAAAGCATTAAAGTGTTAGATTCATATAAATATTGAATTTTCAATGTTTAAACTCCGTTATAAGTTATATAATCATAATATTTGAACCAAATATTTTTAATTATCATGTTTTATAACATAAAAAGTGTTCAGTTATGTAGGGATGAGATTTCAACAAGTGAGGGCTCCTATAAATATTATTCCACAGAGGATAGAAAGGTATGAGCATTGTATATTTTTTATTTTATGATAGTCTCAAATGGGAGATTACATATTGGAAATTAGAGGCAAAGAGAATTTTATAGATTCTTTAATACTCAGGTATGTTGGGCCATTTATTTCTTACAAATTCACTACCATCTTCTTAGCACCATTTTACTCCCCCACCATTACAATATATTTTACATATTTTTTTCAATTTTTTATATATCTCCAGGCCTATTTTTTCTGTATAAGTATGAAGTATTGATTCTAGGAAGTCATCTTTCCTTTACGTTCCACTATCATTTTTTTATTCCTTTCCCATCACCAACCTCTTCAATTTATATTTTTATTATTTTCTTTAATAATAAATGAAAAAATTAAACTTATGGGACTCTCCCTCTGATGAAAATTTACTTTTAGGAATTAGATATTGATATTAATGGTATATTAATTTTGATAATGGATTACTAATTAGTCATGTTTTTTACATTTTTTTCTATATATCTTCAGTGTGATTTTTTTTATTTTTTGATTATAAGTTGGTGAAGTACTATTTTTTAGATTTATAAAATTATTGAATACTGAAGGGTCCTGGGTTTATGTAGGAAGGTCACATATGGATGATAGTGGAGTATCAGTAGTATGTCGCTGGTCCCTTGTGTGGCATGGATGGTTCATTTCTCGCCCACTGGTCCTAGGACATGGACGATCTATTGCTGCTCAATGGTTCCTGGTATAGCTTGGATGGGTTGCTGAGGGTTTCTCTTTTCTTGTCAGCATGGATGCGATGATGTTGTCATGGATTGGCTACTTGGGGTTGCTCTTTACTCGTCAGCATGGATGGGGTGTTGCTGGAATGGATGAGCTATTGGGGGTTTCTTGTTGCTCGCTGGCATTGGGGGTGGGGGTGTAGTGTCGACTGGTGGGGGTGTGTGATGGATCATGTTGGGGGATGAACTTTGTATTGAATCATTTTGTATTAAATTTCATTATTAATATAATTATTTTTTCTTCTAATTTTCTAATTTTTTCTAATTTTTTCTTCTCTTTAATAATTAAAATAGATTTATTACATATGAAAATTTAATAAATACAATATGAAATTTTACTAAAAATAAAAAATTTATAATTTTTATTTGAATGTAATTTATAAACATATATTATATGTTGATAATATTATTACCAACTGAATTTTTTTCACTAGAACTTGTTGCTAAAATTTTTAACCAACATATATATTATCGTTTGGTATTATTTTAATTGTAATAGAAATATTTTATCTATCTCAAAAAAATTTAGAGACAGAGTTTTTAATAATATTTGAGTGATAATGACATATATGTTTGTAAAAAAAATTCGAACATAAAATGTGCTTTTACCAACAGATATGCCCCCATAGAAAAATGAGAAATATTTTTAGTGAAATGATAATGAATAAAAGTGTTTTGATTAAAAATTAAATTAAATCCTATTACTATGTCATTCCCCCAAATATAAACTCCTAAACAACATGGCATAGGGCCCTTTTCCCTTCATTGGATCCTTGATCATAAAGTCTACATGCACAGTAGGATTCTTGTGGATAGTGTGGATATAACCTAGTCGGACACCACTAATGAATCCTTAACATACACACACATGTATATAGATGTTTATGAGATTATGGGAAGGAGAATTCCCATAAAATAATAAAACCAATAATGTACTGAGTGATCATGTGAAAACTTATATTCTGCGAACTTCAATCATACCTTCTTCAAAACCATACTGGAAGAATATCACATATAGTCAATTTAATGATTTTTAAAATTCTATGTAACTCTATATTCCTTTAATAAAAATTCAATTTTTACCTTTAAGTAAGAAATCAACTCATAAATTTAAATTAAATTCACACCCATGTAACATGTCCACCTAATCACCTTTTATGGTACACACATTTGGCACGCCCAAATAGTTTAACTCTACACATATACAAGGATTCTCCACATAGGTACATCATACCATCCTATAGACCCTCTTCAAAATGTGATTGGAATTCCTTTCCCATTGGATAATAACATAAAATGATTAGTGGTGATGCCTGAATTTACCCAATTTATATGGTTTTAAAAGTCTATTGTAGAACAACTTGTATTATCGAATCCTCTAAGACCCAAGAAGAAACATAATGAAACATAAATTATATGGGGGTGATTTTTCTTTGAAGTGGCCAACTTGGGTTTGACTTAAGTGGATAACTATAGAGTTTTAAAGACTTAATTGAATTAAATTTATGAGAATGAGTTGAACCTAGGTTATTTCTTGGTGTTGATTGGATACATTTCTTTTTAAATTATTTTAATTTCATTTACTCAAGAATAATTTCTTTCAACGAGATAAATATAACCTCATAAGTTACTAGTTGAACACCTTCAGATACACATTCTAATAAACTATATTCAAGGACGTTCATTTTCATGATCACTCCAATGTAAAGTATCTTCTTAACACATGAAAGGTGCAGTGATAAAATTCAATAAGGAAGAGGAAGAAAGAAAATCCTTGACTGAAAAACTCAAAAAATAATTGGTTAAGAATTATTAAAATGGGAAATAAGTTTCAATACATCCCCTTTATATTCCCTTGGATCAAACAAAATTTTTTTTATCCCTCCATTGATGCTATTATGTCAATGGATGTGGGAAATAGACCCATGAGGGATAAATTGAAGAAGAAGAAACTATGAAAGAATGAACACATCGTCGTTGGGTGAATAATTTCAACAAATATCTTTTAAATAACATCAATACCTAATTAAATAGTATCAAAATGATATGAATAATAATATAATAAGAAAATAAGAATAAATTTTGTTAAGAAACATAGGTTATTCAGATAACTAACATGTGAAAAATAATTGCATAAATATAAAATGGAATTGTAACAATACAATTGATGGAAAAAAATGAATCCCTAAATTAATTTACCAAACCACCATAAAAATCCATATGAAGAGCCTATGTTCGATAACCCATAAATAAATTACTTCCCCATTAATTAGTAGATTCAAATGGTGGGTGAGAAAAAAAAAACAAAATTGGACATTTTCAAAGTTGACCAGAAAATTCGGACCAGATTCATCCCCATTTTGAAATGAATATATATCATTGAATATGGATGAATATGGGATGTTCAAATTATGTAAATATATTCATTCAAGTTTCCTCTTATATCATTCAATATTTAATTCCAATTAGATCATCCATTCAGATATTATTCTCGAAATGGTGGGATGATTTTTTAGGCCCTGAAATCTGGCACATAATTTAAACTTCGACTTGGCCCACCTGGATCACCATGAAAATTTTAGAATTTAATCTAGTCACATTCTAATTAAATCTTCCCCAAAATTTTCCCTTTACAAAGATAATTTTTTTGCTTCATTGGGCTTGGATTTTGGGCTCCGCATTTATTTGATGGGCCTAAGGCCCATCCTACTTTATCCAAAAATTTCTATAATCACGACCAAAAAATGTCCATCTTCAATTATGAATATTCAATTGATGAAAAAAAAGTTCAAAAAAGTGATAAATCATATCCTAAGATTTAAAATTAAAATAATCGAAATAATTTAACCCACAATAAGATGATCTATTGGGCCCAAATTTACACACTCTAAACATGAATTACACTTGTGATGAGAAATGAAGTTCAGTTTATAAAATGAAATAAAATTGGTATTTATGCAAATTTAAAAAGTGAATATTAATATATAATAAAATAATATTATATTCTTTTAGTGAATAATCACACCTAAAAATGAGTTTTTCTAGTCCTAAGAAAAAACTATCTCAAAAATATGAAATTGAATTCCTTTTTTGAAAACAAAACATAACATAAAATTCTAAAAAAAATACGCGATGTCAAACAATAATGAAAAATATGAAAATAATTTAGCAAAATATTGGTTCACAAAAATATCTGATGCCCACGACCATTAATGTTTTAAATTCGTTTCCATATTTCATCCAATTTCAATTAAGCATGATAATGTGTTGCGTATAAAAAAAGACATGGGGCCCATTTTCTTGTTAAATGGGAAACAAATGGATGTTTTAGGTGGGAATAGAATTAAACCTTAATATAAGTATCCAATTTTTTCTTTTATATTTTCTCTTTCTCTTTTTTTTGGTTTTGATTTGTTTTTTTTAACAATAAAAGAAATGAAAAAACTAACTATGGGAATACAAATATTGAGTCATGATCCCCAAGTGTTGAACACCAAACATATTTTCAATTACATGCTATAAAATAGAGATATAAATCCTAAATCTAGTCAAGACTACTTTGGATTCATAATCCCCATGTGCTGAATACCATGAATTTCAACAAAACATTACTCTACACAGTCATTATTTTCATTTTTTTGGATATTAAAATAAAAAAAGTGACCCCAAACTCCATGTTATGATGAATGAGACCCAGGAACTCATACTTACTCCCAAAATCCAATAAACAAGAATTGGTCCATTTTGATTAAATTATTGAAAATGTTAGCGGTGAAAAATCACATCAGATAACTGAACTTTCCAAAATATATTCTCCTAAAATTAAACATACATTAAAATAATAATAAAGGTATTAAAAATAATTTTACCTTTAGGTTTTATGTTTAAAATTTTACATTAACACATTCAAGGATAAATAATATATTTTGTTTTCATAAAATATAAAATTTTCACTCCCCCCAACTTATAATAACACTACCCTCTGTGTTGAAAGAGAATAGAAGAGAGAGTTCATAATTAGGAATAAATATGGGGGATAATGTGATTATAAATGAATTAAAGAGAGACAATTACATGGTTTGAAGGCTATGACCCATAAAAAAGAAATTTTTCACTTTGGATTAATGTAAAAAGTGGACTCCTCAGGGATGGTTGAAGGTAGGTTTGAACTCTGGAAGGAATGCATTTCATTTGGAAATACTAAAATGCTTTAGCTACTAAATATCACACAAAAGAAATATTAGATGACATTGGAAACCCCAAGGGGGTTACCTTTACTAAAAAGGAAAGGATAAAGATTCAAACCTATTTATTTAAAAATTCCAAACTCTAAGTCAATTTATGGGTAAAATCCCGGTTGCCTCCTGTAATGTTCTTTGTTTAATGTTGTTAGCTCGACTTGGACCCTAAACCTAATTTTTTGGGGTGCCTTTGTTGGATTAGTTGACTCCTCATATATTTATTTTTTATTGAATGATTAAATGAATGGGTTTTAACTATTACCATTAACTTTGAATATCTGACCACTGGTGGGGTCTTGAATCTCTTCTTCCCCGTGAGGGTACATATGATGCACTATGTATGGCCCTGACCATCTTGAACATAACTTTCTTGAGTATAAATGAATTTTTGAACTATAAAAGAGAAAAAATATCACTGGTTAAATGTTTTTGACTTTGATATTATAAGATTGGTAGTATTGAACTCTAGCTTTATTGGTACTTAAATTTTCACAGGACTCTATCCTAAGTTCTTAAAATTTGATGATTTCCTATTTTCTATTTGTTTCATCCAAAGGAATGTCAAAGTTTATTTTATTGATTTCCAAAAATTCTGTATGTTCAATTTTAACATTTAAATGGACATATTTTCCATAAAACAACCTATGTGGTGACATCCTAGGATGGTTTTGAATGAATTACGATATTCCAAAATGAATACTAAGAGTTTCTTGGACAAATATATCCATGAGGGAATGATGGGGTTTTCATGAATTTACTTAATTTCCTTATTTTCCAAATCAACATGACCATTGGTTTGAGTATGGTAGGTATTGAGATCTTTATGGTAAATAACATAATTATACTTGATTTTCGAGAAGGGATGGTTATAGAAATGGTTCTATGATTACTAATGATATTTTATTTATTGATCCTAATTGATAACATCAAAGATAAAATTGGAAGAATTTGTATGAATCCTTTGTGAGTTTAGGAAAAAGGAAACAACATTTAAGGACCTTTTTTTGTTTGTAGAAATTGTTCCTCCACATGCCTCTTTATAACAAAATTTAAAAATGGACTATTGCACAAACTTGGGAATAAATCTTCTAATGACATGATCAAGATATTATGTGAAGAAGTATGGATCATCAAATATATAATATTTAATATTATAAAGGAATTTACTCTTATCTTGTGTCCCAAGGAATTCTAGAATGACATCTGTACCCATGTGGTTTACTATGTCATCATACCATATTAATTCACTCACAGAATAGAGGTGCTCATTGGGAAATGAATTAGACATGGAAAAGTGATGTGAGTTGTATTTTAATTCCATCCCAGAAAGGTGATCAACACAATATTTTTAAAACCCTCTTTTTTCTGAAATGTTTATATCAAAATCTTTAAGAATAAGGACCCACATAATCATTCTTGCTATGAAGTCTTGTTTTCAGAAAATGTATTTCAGATATAAATTATATGTGATGAAAATGATGGGGGTACTAAGAGATATGAACTAAATTTTCATAACAAAAATAAAAAAAGAATTTATTTCTTATGGGTGGTGTAATTTATTATTGCATTATTTAATTATAAAATTCAATAATAAATGAAAAATGGATTTTTATCACAATGTTGTCCAAAAGAGGATCATGCAGAAAGTGAATCACATCACAAATGAGTTCAAATGGAAGTTTCAAATGGGGAGTTTTAAAGATAGGTGTGCCTATAGGAGATGAACTGATTGTTGAGAATGATTCCTCATAGATTTATGTCTATAAAAATGGATCATATTTCCCCAAAAGAGCACAAAGTGGTCATGAAATTGAGGTGACATCCCTAATGAACCTTCTATAAAAACCATCATGTTCTATGAATGATGTCACTTCTTTGTTATTTTTTGGATAGGGAAGGTAATGAATGATATCAACCTTAGCTTTATCAATATAAACCCATATACTAGAGATTAGATGTCCTAGAACAATTCCTTTTACCATGAAATACAATTTTTTTCTGTTTATGATGGGATTATTTTCTTTACATCTAAATAGAACGCCTTCAACTTTTTTTAGATATCCCTCAAATTTATCCCTGAATATAGATAATTCATCCATAAAGAATTATAAATAATCCCCTGTCACGTCAGATAATATTCCCATCATGCACTACTAGAAGGTACTAGGTAAATTACATAACATAAAGGGCATCCATTTAAAGGGTAAAGTGACAAATGAACATGTGAAGGATTGTTTTTTGATGTTCTAAGGAGACCTCAATTGAAAGATACCCTTAAAATCCATGTAGGAATTAGCAAAACTAATGAATTGAAACTCTCTCTACGATTTCATCAATTAAGGGAAAAGGGTAATGATATTTATTTTTATACGAGTTTAACTTCCTGTAGTCAATTCACAGTCTCCATCCACTACTCACCCTTTTCATGAGAATATCACCATCCTCATTAGTAATCATAGGGATTCCAGAATTCTTTGAAGCAACATTAATTTTTCATACCCACTCACTATTAACAATGGAATAGATGTTACCCCCTTTCAAAAACTTTTGAAGTTTTTTCCTTAGAATATCCATAAGATTGAGATTGAGTCTCCGATGAGGTGTAAGTAAATGGTTTGGATTCAGATTCAAGAAAAATCCCATGAGTTCCAATAAGTGGGATAATCCTAGGAATACCAGAAAAGTTCTATCCAATTTATTTCTTTTTCTTTACCAAGATATAAAGAAGCATCTTATCTTAATTGGAATCAACAGAAGATGAAATGAAAATTGAGAAGGTTTTATTTTACCCTATGAATTCCTACTTGACTGTTGAAGGTGTGACCTAAAATTAAAGATCAAGTTGGTTGATAGTTTCTAATGAAGGATTGTACTTCACACTAGACATGATTTTTTTTTCAACTTTCTTGATTGAATTGGTTCCTTTTGAATAGAAGTTTTAGCCACCATAGTGTCTAGATCAGTGTCAAGAATGGGTATGAACATGATTTTTAGGATTTATCCATGGGTTTCATTGATTTTTTATCCTAAATATCATTAAAAGAGTTTTATAAAAGAGATTCAATCCAAGGAGACAAAATTATATCATGTGAGAAAAAGAAATAATTCTAAACTTTACTTAAACATCCTTTAACAAATCCTTGATGTTCATCAGGTTCCCTATCAACACTACCTATCAAATAGACCTCATGGATCTCTTCATCATCCCAAATTTGAGAGTTTTCAATATAGATTTTCAAATAAAGGATCATGTTTCTGAAGGTTATTATCATATTCCCATTCCTTACTTGGATGATTGATTTGGTTGTTGCTAAAAAGGTATGACCAAGGATGATTATGATTTTCTCCCTTGGATCTAAGTAAGGTTTATTGTACTAGACAATGAATTAATCATGGTAAATGAAATTTTAACTTTCACTAAAACATATTTCATGGTCGCTTAGTAAATTGAACACTATGATCATCAAGTTGGAGTGTGATAGAAGATGTTTGAAGATATTAAATCCCTAATTGAAGATACATGGGATATGGAATGAGTGTAACACTATCTATTAGATCAAAAAGGGCTTTTATTTTTTGTTTCTCTATTTACTCAACATTGATCTATGGACATCATGGGTCTTTTAATATAGGAGGAATAGTCTCTTGAATTATGGTTCTCACGTTAGTATCTAAAAGGAATTGGGTTTGATGTGAAAATTTACTTTTAAAAGCCCAAAAGTCCTTATGTAATATTGAGTAGGTGGTAATGGTTATGTATTTCATTGGGAAGGGTAATGTTCATCTTAACTTGAGAGAAGATTTTCCTCAATGTTTCATTTAGTTTAGGTTTAGATTTTACGCTCATATACTTAGTGAAGGGAGGATATTATTTGATTATATTGTGAGGATATGTTTCGTTAACATTATTAATGGGGTTTTTAGAATCTAAGGATATTTATTCAACATTTTCAAGTGATATTGAATCTTTTAATTATTATAGAATGGGTTTTTCAGGTTTTTCAATGGATCTCCCACTTCTTAATATATTTATGGCTTTTAGTTTTTATGATAGGTATGTGTGTAACTCGATTATCCACTTATGTTTAGGGATGAAACAACCTGAGAAGGTATCATTTCCTTGGCTATTTTGATGGTTTTTAGGCCATGTTTAGGTGATGATACTTATTAGTTAATTTTCTCCATTTTAAAAAAACATTTCAAGTATTGGGAGAGGGATAGATTGGGTCAGGGCTTGTACTGGTTGGTTTACCCTAGGAGGATACATTGGTTATTGGTTTGTATATTGAATGGGTTATCATATGGGTTGATAGTATTAGAACAGATGATTTGGTTATTTTAGTAGTTGTGGTTGGAACTGATTATGCTTTTGAAAATTCTATTGATGGTAGTGGTTGGGGAATTTTTATTGTGTTGGTAGTTGATTTGACTACAAACAGAAGGCGGGATGGTCATTATACCTTGGATTGAAAGTGTTTTGGTACTTTAGATTTTGAAAGTTCAATACCTTTAAAACATATGGTGTTCCTTTTAAAATAACATCCTTTATTGAAGTAATTATTGGAAAATTATTAGTATCATGTTCATGTTTTTCACAAAATGTGGAAATATGATAGATGGTTTTGATTTCATGGACCTTCTTAAGATTGATCTCTATGGCCTTCCTAGTGAGTGCAACAAGTTTTTCTTTATGGTTTTAATCTTTTATAAGATTATGAATTCCACTAGATTGTCGTGTATTCTCATATTAAGGTGATGTTACCCATTTTTGGATTTGTTCAGCCAGATTTTCCAAATACATGTAAGCATCATTTGGGGCTTTTTTTAAGGTTCCATTTCACATCATGTCAATAAAATATTTTTTACCTGGACATAACCTTTCATATATTATTCTAACATGTTATAGGATTGTGAAAAAATGGTATGGTACCATGTTTAAAGTTTCTTGGAACCTTTCCCATGTTTCATAGAATGTATCTTCTTATTTTTCATAAAACAATGGATGTTATTTTTAAGTGAAATTGATTTGTGATGGGAGAATTATTAATTGTATAATTATCTTGGTAGCTAGTACCAAGAGTTAATAGATACAATAAACAAATTATTTTTCTAATTATTTTCTCTATCATTCATAGAAAATGTAAAGAGTCTCATTTTAGGCGATTCAATTTGATTTGGTGGGTACATGTTTTCAACAATATCATTAAATTATTTAACATAAAGGTAAGGCATCTAAATCTCCATCCCATGAAGGGTTTGAAGGTGGTTCAATACATGGGGTTTGAATACATGTTAAGAACATCCTATGGTAGAATTCCTTATGAATGAGGTTTCATTCATCTAGGAGGGTGTGAGGTAGTCATTCATGGTCTTGTCTATAACAATTCCCAAGTTAGGCGATTAATCATTTTGGTTTCCACTTAGGTTCCCTCCCTGGTTTATGATTTGGCTTTATAGAATATTCTCCATTGTATAGAAATCAATATTATAATCCAAGGTTTTATATATCCTAGGGTATATTTTAAGGCTTCCCATATATTCATTGTATTCCTCAGACCTCAATTTTCTAACCTTACTAGACGGTTTAAGTTGTTACGGGTGTAGGTGAACATGCACAGATAGAAAGAGGAAAATATAATAGAAAGTGGGGTGAGATAAGAGAAATGGGGTAGAATATATGGAGTTTCAAAGATGAATTACTTGGGTCCCTGGAAACGATTCCAAAATTTTGTGATGCCAAAATTTACCCAACTTATATGGTTTATTCCGTCACCTATAGAATACATTGGGTTATTGAATCCTTAGATACCTAATAAGAAACCTTAAGAAACACAAATTATATGGGGACGATTTTGATATGAAGTGGACAACATAATTTTTAATTTATTGGATAATTATATAGTTTTAAATACTTAATTGGATTCAATCTAATAGAATTTGTTGATCCTAGGTTATCTCTTAGGGTGGATTGGATGAATTTGTTTTTAAATTATTTCAATTTCATTAACTCAAGAAGAATTCATTCAATGAAATCAATATTACCACTAAACTTAGTAGTTTAACACCTTACATACACATTATAAAAACTTATACACTTTTAGGATCATTTTCATGATCACTACAAGGCAAAGGATCTTATTAGAACATGAAAAGTGTGGCGATAAAATTCTGTATGGAAGAGATTGATAGAAAATCATTGAATAAAAAATATAAAAAAAAATTGATTAAGAATTATTAAAATGATAATTAAAATAAAATACATCCTATTTCTACTAACATGGATCAATATAAAATAGTTTTATCCCTCAATTGATATAATTCTATCAATGGAAGTGGGAAATAGACTCATAAGGGAGAAATTGAAGAAGAAAAATAAGTGGAATAATGATCAATCCATTATTGTGTGAAGAATTTAAAAAAATATAATGTGACAATATTAAATATATAAGTAAAATTTATCAACATGATATAAATAATAATAGAATAATGGAAGATGAATAACTTTTATTAAGAAACATAGGTGATTCAAATAACGCACAAGTGAAACAAATGTGTGAATACAAAATGGGAGAGTAACAATACAATTGAAAGAAAAAATGAATCCCCAAATTAACTAACAAACTACCTAAAATATTCATATTTTTATTATATTACCTAGTACCAATAAATTATTTCATTACCCATTAATTAGGAGATTCAAAAGGTGGATGATAAAAAAGTTAATTGGACCATTTCAAAGATGACAATAATATTTAAACTAGATTCATCCCCGGTTTTTCATGAAAAAATGGCATTGAATATGGCCATATATGGGATGGTCATATCATATAAATAAATTTATCTAGGGTCTCACTAATATCTATAAAAATTTCATTCCAATTGGATAATCCATTTTTATTTTCTGCCCAAAATGTTGGCCTGATTTTATGGGCCTTGAAATCTAGCCCATAATTTGAACTTCAACTTGGGTCACCTGGATCCCCATGAAAAACTCATAATTTTTTCTTGTCAAAGTTTAATTAAATTTTCCTCATAATTTTATCTATATAAATATAAAATTTGACCTTCATATTGATTGCATTTTGGGCTCCACTTTTATATGATGGGCCCAAGGCACATTCGGCTTTATCCCAAAATTTCAGTATTTATAGCCAACAATATATATAATCCCTTATGAATAATAAATCGGTCCTAAAAGACAAAATGTTCCAAAAGAGTTATCAATAATATCCCAAAATATAAATCTAAAATAATTAAAATAATATAACCCCCAATAATATGATTTATTGGCCCCAAATTTACACTCTATAAACATGAATAACACATGTGATGTGAAATAAAGTTCAATTTATAAAATGAACTAAAATCGGTGTTTACAGGCATTGAAACACATGAATATTAAAATTTAATCAATTAATATTATTCTATTTCAGGGTTTAACAAATAATTCACTAACCATTATATGAATATCCATGTCCAAAGAGTCATGATGCCCAAACTCCCCCTCTATGGAGATGAATAATTATTTCAGGGCCATTTATCAACTAGAACACCAAGAGAAAATTCCACTGGCTATGTAATAATATATATGTAAGAATAAAATTGTAAGGAACAATATATTATAGTAAATATTCAATAGATTCTTTATTGTACATAATAATGTTAAAATATATCATGGAATAAACATGGAATATTAAACATTCCACTACTAGGAAATATTACTCAAATAATACACAACATAGAAAGAAAAGCACAATATATATAGGGAAAATGTTTCACGGGTCACCCACACATGATAACATATAATATAATGAAATTTTATCTATACCAGGAATATTATCTAAAGAAAATAATGTCAAAAAAATATGTACAATGTCCCAATATGATAGAGACTTCATACCTTTAGAATTCCGAATATATATTCCAAGCTCCACTGAGAAATGACACCCAGATCATGAATGTGAACCAATGTACAACAGAACAAGATAAAATCCTTCAAAATATAAAATCATGGATTTTAATTGAATTAATAATTATTAAAAGGGATGAAATCAATTTCAATATACCAAAATGGATTTTCCATCAATGGTAGATCTAGGATCGATCATAGAGAGGCCACCAAATCTCATGATCCAACACTGAAATATCAATAAAGTAAGGATTATTCATTAGATCTAGGTATAGATTCTTATACCTAGAAAAAATGGATTAAATCATTGATAAATTCCATATAAATAAGTATAATTAGAATTATAATGGATATATCTAACCTCAATTGATTCCCCTGACCAGTCTAGACTTCAAGCATCTAAGAGGAAATGAGGAGGAATCCTAAAGAAGTAAGGGGGACCACTCATAAGGTTTTTTGAAATAGGGTTGGATTAGGGTGAGTGTTAACTTAATAATAAAATAGGATCAAATGAATGAAAACTCCATTTTTTCAAATTTGGACACCATCAACCGACCAGTGGGATCAGATGAAATATAGGTCTTGCTGCTAGCACCACTGGTTGGTTGATTCACTCCATAGAAGAGATGATGGCCTTGTTTGCACCACCATGTAGCCCAATAATCCTCCAACTTACAGGAATATAACTACAATAACCCTTTACCCATAGAAAATACCTCCAAAATGAAAAAACATGACAAAATACATCATAATTTATAAAAAATGTACCTTGAAAGTCATAGAAGCTACCGTTATCCCCATATAATGACTTCTCATCCCTAATAAGTGTATCTAGTGGTATTAATTTAATAAATTAGAATACTATTCCAAAATATTAGATTCACTCCCCCATGTATCCTCTTGAATCTGACTATGATTCCCTAGAACTCTGACAAGTTGCACCATCTTCCCTAAACACACTACCCTACTTTGGTCAACAATCTGCATCGAGCACTCCATAAACAATGCATCAAGATATAGATTAACATTATTCAAATTATATCACATATATAGGATCAATTATATACCTCTAAAGATAAGAGACATGGAACACATTATTCACACCCCGATATCATGGAGGAAGATCCAAATAGAAGGCCATTCTCCTGATATGATTAGTAATCTCAAAAAATTCAAAAAAAAACTTAGCTTATTGCATTCCTTAATTCTACAACCATCAATTACCTAGTCAAGTAGTAACCCATAAGAAAACTAAATCACCCAAAATAAAATCCAAGGCTCACCTAATCTTATTATTGTATGATCACTCTCTTCTCTAAGTGTTTATTAATTACTTTCAGATCATCAGCACTCTCATAGAGGTATCCTGTACCAAACTCGACACCACAACTATTACATCAACTAACTCATAACAACATAAAAGAGAGTGACATAGTCAACCCTAAATAGGATAATATGGTAAAATATTAACTTAATACAACAATATTTTTTGTGTAAAATTAACCAAGGCTTAGTGATAATCCCAAGATCCTCCAATGTTCAGAATTCATGCACATAACATATCCTCTAAAATGTGGATCGTCCTCTATGACTATCCATTGGTATATTGATAATACATTGTACTTAGTTTTATATGGATACCCAAAGCCTTTTGTATGAAATTACAAAACCACGATGTGAATCACATGTCTATTTTTTATATTATTCTCAAAGGCTCTCCATCCTGGAGTAAATCACTTTTTCATACTACTTCCCCAACTGATCCGCTGAAGGGGTCTCTCAAATCGACATGAAATGAGCCACTTTCATCAAATGATCAACTATCATCCAAAAAATATCACAACTCATATGGTTCATAGTTAACCCCATCATGAATTTCATTATTAGATCATACCAATTTCACATGGGAATAAAAAGTGGATGAATAAAACTACTAAGACACTAATACTTGACCTTTATCCTCTGGTAGGTAAGACATCACAAAAAACTAGATATTTCTCTATTTATACTTGGATACCAAAATTGATGTTGTATGTTATGTTACATATCTATATAACCTATATTCACTACACACTTTGATTCATGATCATATATCATCATATTTTCCCTAAAGGTAAATTTCACTACTAACCTCCCATGAATGAAAATTGTATTTTCATTATTTAATGATAGTTTTTGGACTGAATCATCAACCAAAAAGTACCCTTAAATCACTATGCACTTGGGATATGATACCTAGTTGGCCTCTACCTAGTCCACTAAATAATATATGATAACTAAAGGTGAACATGGAATAACTACATGATCCTTAGATGTATCCACAAGCTACTCAACCATCCAACTCATCTAATGAAATTCCTCCTGTACATGCCACTCCTTAAGCTTCTATATCTCTAGAATTTTCATCATATGGTAATCTGTAATGAAATTAATTTTCCCCAGAGAAAATTCTATATAAATGTTTAATGTATTCATATACTCCACCCATTGAATCTACCTCATATTGTGATAACACTGAGAGATGATTTATTAAAGACTCTTTAGGCCCCTATAGATGATAAACCTCCCTCGGAAGAGATAATGTCACCAATACACCCATGTGTGGATCAAAAATGAAAATTATAAGCTAGGAGACTATTATTTCCACTTGTGGGGTCATATATTCTATGACACATAAGTGAATACATGATCCATCTACATCAATAGAGCTCCAAATCCAATACACAAGGAATAAAAACACATTGTGTATCAAATCCATGGATACGAAAGAATCAAAACTATAGATCACATTAGTTTTGTCTCTATATTAGGGATAACCTCTTCACACTGATAATACCACTCAAAATTCACCCCATTTTTATTCAACTATTTCATCAGTGATTCTAAATTAAATAATTCCAAGATGAAGTATTGATACTATGGGAAAATTATAAGGAAACTCATGATATCAAAAATATTCCTAGGGTGTGTCCAATACATCAAAACCACTACCTTATCTAGGTCCATTGAAATTATTTCCTAATAAATTACAAGAAAAATGAAACAAACATCTTGAATCCTTAAGTGACACTTCAATATCATAGTATAATGCTGATGTGCTCAAAGTGTACTCAATAAAATCTTAGGGTGCTTAAGATGCATATATAAATACTTAGAATATATCAAGATATCTTATAAAAATATAATGAAAATGGAATCATGATATGGATGCAAACTACTATTCATGAGATCCATGAACACTATATGAGAATATTTTTAACTGAAAATGAATGAGAAAATACTCATATTGTCCATATCCACTCCTAAACACTTTCTTTGAGAATATCCTCTACTACGAATCACAATTGATGATAGATTAAATGAAGATCAATCCTAAAAACCCACCAGGATCTCTATAATTGATCAAACATGTCATTAATCCTTGTTAAAGTGTAAATTTTCTTAACTATTACCTGGTTTATCTTCCTATAGTCCACACAGAGATGTGGAATACCATATTTCTTCTTGGAAAACAATATTACATCACCCTAAGGATATTTTATCTATTTGAAAATCCATTCACCTCTAAATCCTCTAATGGTACCTTCAACTCTCTCAACTCATATGGTGTCATATAATGAGGAGGAGTTGATATCAGTTTCCCACCATGTACAAGAACTATATCAAACACAATTATTCTCTCTAGAGGAAGTAACTAAGAATTCAACTGGGAATACATCATGATAATGATCCACTACTAGAGAGAAAATATAGGGGGAAACTATTGATTCTACTATAAGGGATAAGCCTTCTACCTATAACATGACAACTCCATTCTGACTCAAGTCTTGTCCCATCCTACCTAATCCAAGATCTCACTCACTTGTTAACACTAACCTACCTCCTATAGAAATCACGAAAGATACAATTCTTTGATAGTAGTTCATATGATCTCAATAACTAATCATTTGTTCAATTATGAATATCACATAAAAATTGTCATCTGTAATATCATGAATCCCCAATAATGTTCATAGATATAAATGACTACCTGAAACTTAGTAAATTTCTAGATATGGACCAATTTCTTTCCTAAAGGCATGTAAAGGGATAGAAACTAACAAGATAACTTAATAGATAAATATTGGCCAATAATGATGTGAGAAGATATGAAAGAATATAAATTTCCTATACTAAAAAATCAGTAGATAATGTTGAGGTAATAAAAACTATAACTTGAACTATATAATGTCCCTTTACACCAATGGTTGAAACCTCATTGATCTCGTACATCATTCCTTCCTCTAGAGAATGAGCATTCTAATGCAGTGCATGAATCTCTATAGTCACAAAATTCTATAGTGTTAGGGTCTTCTGTTGAGGAACTTCATCAAAACCCCAACCAAACATCCTCAAATATGGATGTGAATTTTTTTAACAAAATCACTATATATTACCCATCATGCCACATTGGTGACATTCCTAGGGTGGATTCCTGTCTATGTACTAAAATTACCACTCTTTCCATAATTATAGCACATGGTTTAGCCTCCTCTCAATAGAGGGAGTAAAAGAAGTCCCACACTTATCCACCTATCTTCCACCTTAATGTACATCCTCATAGTTTCTCTTTTTACTACTAGAATAGAAACTATGTATAGTACTAGGAATTCTAGTGATCCTAGAACTTAAATATGGGAGGAAACTAGCAAGCTTTTCCACCACCAATCATTTCTAAAAAGTTAGGGCCTTCTGAATCACCTCAACATATTTCATTTGTTCAATGTCTATATCCTAAAATCTAAACTTTGGATGAAGTCTGTTCACAAAATTCGTAGATTTTTTATCTTCATTCATATAAAATAGAGTGGAAAATAATATTTCACCATAAAATAATATGAGTAAGTAGAAACCAACATTATACCATATTGAATCACTATAAACCCCTATGCTCAGTTTAGCATTAGTAGGTCAAGAAATAAATCCACACTGAAAAACTCTTTAAATAACTCTAAACTAAGACCATCAAACTTTCTTACCTATCGCATAACCCCCCACCATCTCCTAGTTGGTCCATGAAGAAAATTGGAATATAGATTCACCCTTATATCCTCAAATGTCTTTACTAGATCAAAGATATCCTATATGATTTCAATCTATTCATCAACATCCTGAGCTCCCCCCCCCCCAATTCCCTAGAATCCAAATGTATTATAGAGTTAAAATAATCAGTCATAGTCACCCATAATTATTTTTGATTCCCACAAAATGAGCTTCAATAAAATCACAAATGAAGGAATAATTGAATATGAGTTTTATTTTCCCCACAAAGGAAAAGGAAGGAGAAGGTGGACAAGACCTATTGATGGCATGATCATCCAAGGGAATCTTGATTGTGTAACCATCATAGGGTCATGAGAAGTCTCCAAAACCAACACATAACCTAAAAAAGACCCCACAAAAGTCCCTTATATAAATTTTTATCCTCTTATAAAGACTTTAGATAACTAGTGAGCATGTAGCGGTAGCCGAATATGCTCCCTCGGGCCATAGAGTTTGTCACTAGTAAGCACCTAGAAACCCAATAAAAAATCCTTAGAAAATAGAGGGAAATATTTTTAAATGTGGAAGTCCCTATAAGTCATAGAGATCATGTGATGCATCATCGACATGAAGGATAACTGTCATTGAAAACATCAAAGACAACTCATGAGACCCTCGTACCATTGTAAAATAAATCAAAGGAAATAAAATGATAGGCGGTGGGAGCTACTTGCAGTCATTTAAAGACAGGATACATGCCTTTGGAAGCCTAAAAGACAACATGAGTCCCTGGTGACATGTCCACCTCACCTTGAAAAGGCCCATTGACATGTCAACCTTGTCACACAAAGAGCCTCAGGTATGTCGAGGAACCATGCATAACCCTCGAGCTCTCTAAGGATAAAATAGATGAATTTGTGCATGAAATTCTCATGTAGTCCCATATAAAACATATTGGTCATGCGACACATCACAAAAAAATAGAGAAAATGTCCACAATTACACACATGTAAACTAACGTAGTCCCTGAACATTTTAAAATAAAAAAGGGGATAAAAAAGAAGGATGTGAGAGTTCTTGTGGTCATAAAACCATTACGATGCCCTAAGGAAGTTCATAACATGGTATCACAAGACACCTTGACAAAAAGGCTTGATCCCATGAAGGCCACCTGACACATCATCTTGATCTCGTGGAGACCCTTGAACAAGCCACCATTTCCTCATGAAATACCCCATGCAAGGCATAGAGAATTTCACAGATGCCTCTCAGTAGGAGCTTTGATATCACGAAGGCCCTTGAACCTGCTAATATGAAAAAAATAGAATTCATCTAAAACACCCACATGAGTCAACAAAATCCCCATTAATTTGAAATTGTCTAATAAAGGAAGCGTTGATGGGAGGCACTCATGGTCACAGGAAATCAAGTGATGTTCTTAAGAGAGATCTATGGCATAGATTCATGAGGATGTGTGGCCCGAGACCCCTTTACCGACTCCATCATGGATCCACACAAATAGGAGGAAAACCAGGGTGGAAAGGCCTATAAATTCCCCACCCCAACATGAAAAAGGAAAAACTATGTTAAGGGGGAAACTTCTGAGTAAAAATGTCTCAATCACTTGAGCGGATTTCTCAGAGCAACTGATCTGGCTACCAAAAAGTATTCAATTAGTTAATATATTGGTGAACAACCAAGTAATCATGTGTCATTCCCAAATCACATTGCATGGTCATTCATAGATCACCCAAAGGACCTTTATCATGATATGAAAATAACATTCCACATGTCTTCTGAATAACATGAGACTCAAAAGAGGCTAATAGTAAAAAAACTAAGGAATTTTCGATTTAAAGGCTGTAACTAAATACTAATAAATGGGATATTATAGAAATGGAAAATAAGTTGATCCACGCATGCTCTGCATGAACTATATAGGGTATGCGATAGGTCCAGGGTACATCACCCGAGTATTTCAATACTCATTAGGAACACCATTTAGATCACGCAAAGTCATCTGGACTTGTCTAAGTAAGAGGTATGAAACCCCGAGGGATTTTCACCCTAGTCTCAAAAAGTATTATGGAATAACCATTAAATATTTGTGATGAATTTTGGGACATGTCACTTGACTCATACAAAGACACCAGTTCATGGCAGGTAAGTCTCATGGTAGCACCCAAGGATGTCAAATGGCTCTCATGATGCCCTCTAAACATGTCAGTCAGGTCTAAAAAATCCCTACATGGAAGCCATCCAAGAGACATGGCACCCTAGGAGACATGGAACATTGAATAACATGATGCCCTCCATATATGTCAGTCATCTCTTGTGAGACACCAATTTAGGTCAGCTGGATCATGCGACATCCTCTAGAAGAGCCAACCCTGATCATAAGATAACCCTTAGGCATTCCATCCAATATATAAGGAGACCTATAAACAATTAAATGGGATTATATAGTTCCCCTTTGAACATTTAATGAAGAAAATATTTGATGTTTTAGGAAGATAACCATGGTATGTCATGTGTACAATAAACACATGTCAGAAAAGAAAGCATACTAGACCTCCATGGAATCCCAGGGCATGATAACTCTTTCCACCCTCGGTGTGTATGCCATGATTACTATAAGGGAATCATCATAGTGTAATCCCCAATCAATAGAACTATGATGAATCTGATTCCTAAAATAACCAAGGTATGTAGGAAACCTCTTTGAGGATCGATCTCTATATCAAGTCTCCATAGGGATGTCATAACACATATGTCTAGAACCCATAAGCAATGAAAATGATTTTTTACATCCCTTGTTTCTCACACTGAGCATACCTATTGTGGGATTATAAAGATGCAATACTCATATCATTTTCACTATAATCCTCCCTGAAGGCAAGGGAAAACTAGTGTATAATCCTTGACTAGTGGAATAACATGGTACGCCCGAATATAAGGGAACAATCAGAGTGTAAGACTCAATCACTGAACTACAATGACTCTGATTCTTCTCATAATAATGATATGAAGGATTCCTCTCCAAATTCCCAAGCTCCTTATTAAATATACTAAGGACTGTTCTAGTACATGAGTCCCACAACCATACACCATGGGACTATTCACTTATTATCTCTTGTTCTAACACTGATCAAAGCTCATATAAGATTAGGAAGATGTAATGAATACCTCATTGGAATCATGAATCTCCACCGTCCAAGGAAATCATAGTATATAAGACTTGAAAAGTATCATGATATGAACATACCACATATAAGGGTATCTACCTTGGGGTTAATACCAAGTGCATGATAGAACTATGAAAACTCCGATTTTTATTATAACCAGGATATGTAGGAGATATTCTTGAGGCTGAAACTCAAATATTTGGTGTCATAGTACGTCCACATATGACCTCTCTGCATGATGTTAAACTGAATGAGATTAACGAACTACGTGGGTTTCAATTCCTATAATAACCAGGATATATAGGAAGCCTCACAATGGATCAATCCTGTCATCATAATTTTAAAATATACTCCTTTTATGGAAGCATATTATGAAGCATATAGTTATATATCTTAAATATATAATGAAGCTACCCATTACTCAGAAATGGAAGAAGAACCTCAGATACAAACAAATGTATTCACTAATGAGACCCCCTTTTCCTTTGTTCATTTATGAGTTTCCCTTTCTTTTATATGAAATGAGAATTAAACGAAACACATTTTTTTAGGGTAATTGGTCCCATATCAGGAATAGTAATAGATTCAAATATATATATTAATTCTATAATAGAGTCCCAAAGTAGGAAACAATTCTCCTAAAAAGGGTGTGATGAGCCCGACCTCCCATCCTCTCGACCAATGTGAGCCCCTAAGTATCATTGGGTCTGAAACCCCAATTGACCACCTTCATTTTGAAATTAGGTATATACACAGTTATGGATGAGTAATAGTTAGGCATTTTCATTAAGAGTGAGAGTGAATCAATGTTAATGGTTGTGCAAGAGGTTAAGCCCCCATAATCAACCATCAGGACCAACCGAACCCGCATCGTTGATGGTTTCCATATCATCTCCCAATCCGTTCGAAAAATGGTGAACCCAATGTGAATATCTCTAATAAAAAACATTTGGTTATTATCCATTGGTCTATTTATTTTTCCACCATATAAAAATAGAAATGGATCCTGATGTGAATTCTCAAATAAAAGAAAGTTCAATTAATCACATGTCAGATAACTTTGTTTTGAAAAACATTCAAAAAAATGTAGTAGGACTGGAATGATCTTATAGATAATTCTCTGTGGCCAAAGTTCTCATGAAATAAGTCCATCCTCATCATGACCAATCAAAATGAGTGAAGTGTCTGAATTAGGGAATATCATGAAAATTGTGTTAACTAGGAAAATATTATTGATCAAATTATGATTAAGATATTTCACTACAAGGTAACCTTGTTAATTGTTGTATACATGATTTTAGTTATTGAAAACTTCTCGATTCGTGATAATTTCTTCATTATCCGGAATTCACTCTAGAAAAACATTTACAATTACAACCCCCTCCGGTTGCAAAAAAAATATCACCTGGTCAACAAATCCAATGATAGGCGGCAAGCATGATGGTCTAGGAGTACCATCGATATGGTACAATATCGACCATGGAAGCTACCAATGAGGCTCTCTAAGAAATGAAATCTGTGATTCTAAACCGTCTAAGAAAATCTACTGCTAAGCCAGTGGCCATCATCAATACAACCAAAAACATCAAGAACCTACCCCCAAATTATGAAAACCTCTACATTCTATATCTGATGAAGGTGGACTATGAAGCTAAATACGGACCCATTCTAGTTTAGGGGCCAAACAAGAGGCCTCCCACTAATAATCATCACTAGCACTATCCCACTGGTACCCCCCAGTCGCCTGGTGAGGGTACCAACTAACACAATGATACCTCTGATTCCCATGAATATGAAATAAGGAATGCTTATCAAGGGAGGAAGGAAATGAATATATAGGAGAGTGATCATATCCCCACTTTTTCTGATGATTCCTTCCAGTATATTCTGGCAGGAACCAGCAAGCTAGCTCAGATCCCATCTCACACAGAACAAGTCTGTGACCATATTCCCACAATAGGCATGGAGGAGGCTCATATTTCTACCCCATGCATAAAACCCATCAACATATTCTGGTGTCACAATAAGTTCAGAAGTGGGTGTATATCTCCTCTTTAATAGAAGGCAGTTTCCAGTGTATAATGGAGATGGAAAATGTTCAGGCTTATATACCTGCACAAAGTTTTCTAAAATTACAATATATTTTAGCAATATCTGAGTAATTCTATTGGAATATTCTAGAACTATTATTGATAATTGGATAAGTTCATAATTCTATCCCTATAGTCAATAAATCTCAACCCTCTAATCATCATGAATAAGTTCTTGTAACAAGGAAAGTGCACATTATTGCTCCTTCCCAAGAGGATTATCAACATATTATGATAAAGGGAGAGGCATTGGACTGAGATCATATTCATGTTCTATCCAGGTCTAACCAGGTGAGAGATGCACATGCTTCAGGATAGAGGAACTTTCCTGTTGAAGTAATCCAGTGGAATATTCTAAAGGCTCAGTATTGGGATCATATCCCCATTCTAGCTGGAGGTAACCACGTGAGAGGGATACATGCCTTAGGACATGCACATATTCTTGTCTAAGAAGTCCATCGACATACTCCAAAGGCCTAGGATATGGCATATATCCCCATTTTATATGGTTTTAACCATGTGAGAATGGCACAATCCATCATACATGATCATATTCCTATTAGTGAACCTACCTAAAAAATTCTAGAAGATCACATAAGTTAGAAGAATATTCCTACTTCTTCCAATGAACCACTACACCTTCATCATTACAAGGAAATACAGGTGGAGGATCATAAACCTTCTCCCATTCCCAAGTTCCATCATCATATTATAATAGGGAATTCATATTCAGACAAGACTCATATTTCTGATCCAACCAGGGATCACCAATAGAGAGAGTCACATGCCTCGAGGTAGGCTCATTTTTCTACCAAGAAAGACTAGAGACATATCCAAAAGGATCAATATTAGGTTCATATTCTTATTTTGACTGAGGGTCAGCATGTGAGAATGGAACCCACCTCCGTACATGCTCATATTCCTATAAATAATGACAAAAATTATTTTCAATTCCCAATAAATTCTTAGTAGCGGTATCATACTTCTATAACACCAGATGGTTATATATATGTTTTGGAAACCGTCGCGTAGTAGGATCACATCCATGCACAATCCCAAAAGGCAGGTCAGCATGTTCCAAACATGATGCAGAACATGGGCCATGTTCTTAATCTACTCAATGCCAGTGTCCTTGATGTTATTTGAGACTCATTCTCAATATAAAAATAGTCCATATAATATTCTATCAAAGTGGTAGAAGAAGATGTTTAGTACCGTGATATTCCTCCTTGTGGTTGTGTAGATACGGATCACAAGAACTCTAATCCTAACATCCAATGTGGTCAAACTCCCCAAGAAGTTATCTACCATTGACAAGGAAACCCTCCCCTTACCTAGACACCTCTGTGTAGATAGGTAGCCCAAACTCTAAAATATTCATATAAATAGGTTCTAGAAACATAGGGGGTCAATGGTATACAGTTCCCCATCAACTTCAAGAAAAACTCCACTATTTTCTATTTGAGACCTTCAAAATCATCTTCTTTGGTCTGACCAGATGCAATCACATAAGTCTAATGAATAAGAGGACGAAATTAACATGCATAGATATTTAACCAGAAATAACCTCCCCATCATGTTATGGCTTCTCTCCACTTCCGGCTATGAGATCCCAGATGAGCTTGAAAAAGACTATATAACTTATCAAAGATAGAATATGAGGTACACTCATCAATGATTGAAGAAAAGAAACCTCCCTTATCCAGGATATGAGGGTAACCATTAGAACAACAAGATACTATATTTTTATCTAGACCTGGCTATTATCTCCATGGACCATGATCCAAAATTGGAAAAGAACAATGAAAATATGCAACACACTTACCGCCATTTCATCTCAACTCTTCGGCAGTTGGTCTCTAAACCCATGTTATGCATTAGTAGTCAAGGATGGGGACATTATGGAGTGTTACACTTTACTTCTCCCCAATAATAGTATAATCCCTCATATACCAAATCCTTCAATGTCATAGCCTATGGTGAGATTAGGGGATCGAGTAATGCTCGGGCTAGTTGGTCACTATAATGAAATACCCCCGATTTAACAATGCATAGACATTATGAACTGATAAAGAGTATAGCCAACATAATTTCAAACTGGTCCCCTCAAATCAATTGGAATTCGTTTTAATCACAGAGGTCGACGTTACAATAACTAAAACAACCTCCCATAAATAATGGTTCTTATCATGGGCGACCATCACACCCAGATCCCACATGATCACAACTGTTCCACATAAAATGGGCTACAGTAGTATCTATTATATCATCCATCCAACATCAGACCCAACTAACTAGGCTAGGGAAAAATTTACCACCGACTCCACCTCTCAGATCATCAATTATAGAAAGGATTTGTGACATACCATTAGGATATACGTGGCAACCCCAAACCCTTGGGCTGAAGGAATTTTTATCTTAATCACCACCATTAGGTTCATCATCCCCTGAGAATAAACTAGAGACATCAGTGGTGATTCTAGATCAACCAAACCCCATAGGTTTGGGGGAATTTATATCTTCATATTTGTCTTGGGAGTCATCAAATCCCCAACTAGAGCCATTGGATCCCAAACAACATGACCAATCAATGCCAACTATTTCCCCAAATGACCCCCACCCCTATGGGGTTGAGGGTATTTTCATCACCATAATCACCATAGAGAGAATTATTCTTCTCTAGGTTTGGAAAGAATAATCGATGGGAAGCATCTCACCTGTTACTCCCACCATAAGACAAAACTCTATTGGTTGTTTCCTGTTCAACAATCATGACAACAAACTCCCTCAAATTCAGTATTCATAAACCAAAATGGGTGGAATATATAGCGAAGATGATTAGACCCCATCAGGGTCACAATACAAAATGGCTTAATAACACCAAGGGTTCATTTAATGACCCTAAGGAAGATAGTATAGAATCAACAAGATACGTAAAAAGTAATGGCACAACCACCATTTCTCGATATTCTTCATTAAATTTAATCACCTTCAATATAATGGGAATTATGAATTAATATGAAAATGAAGAAGGCCAGAAAATGGAGAATGAAACCTTGGAGGAGGGTGATTTGGATATACCAAATGAGGCTGCACGTACCTAGAACCAAATAAGGCTCCAGAACATGGAACCTACGAATATCGAGTTTCCACCACCATGGAAGAATATTTCCAAAGGGAAAGGTATGAATAAATTCTAATAACTAACTAGAATAGTTTGGGTTCCTTCCCCAGAGGAACAATATTTACAATATGAGAGTGAGATATAAGCTCTCAGGTAGTTCAACAAGGAGATACTCAAGGGAAATATTCCCACTGAGTATCGTCTTCAGGAAGGGATGGATATTCATCCTCCCAAAGATAATACACCAATGAGATCAGTATATTAGTATTATATTGGCACTGGATCTAGGTATCTTATCCTCATAAATGGGGATGTTGAAAATGATTGTTTCTTCCCTCCATTTTAGCGGCATCCTCTCCCTTATCAAAGAAACCATACAGTCATTGGAATAATTAAAAATCAGTAGGAGATAATGGTGGGGCCACCTTGCCAGCCCCCACACACCCCCTATGTAAGGTACATGGTTCAAACAACAATACCCCTAGAGTTTCTTAACATCATGGTGTCCCTGGACACTCGAATGAAGGAAATTGATGGGTGACACGCACTTGTACAACCTGAGAGGAAGCCATATCCTGAATGGGTGGATAACACCATGCCTCCACCCAATTTTGGAAATTCTACCTTCTCTACCTCGGACAGTGAATGAGACCCTAAAAAAACATCTCACACACTTCATATAATGATTTGGTCCACTAATGGGCCCTCAAGATTAATAAGAGGCACCAAATATGAGGTGTTTTGTACAGACTCCGATAGGGCCAGCCATTGTTTGGTATAGCAGTCTGCCAGAAGGACCCATCAAGGAATTGGAGGACCTTCATCATCAGTTCTTTTATCAATTTTGTTCTACACTATGGAAGTTTAAAATTGTCAACCTAAGAAACTGAAAGTAACTGGAAATGATAAGGTGAATAAATTTATAGCAAGGTGGAAAGGTTTAACCTACCCACCCATCATTCCTCTCTCGCAAGAAAAGCTATTGTAAATCTATACTAAAACTCTCAAGGATGAGTTTTAGATGCCTATGATTCAAATGAAATATCTATTTGGATTATGTGAGTTTGTATAAATTGCCCAATGTTTGGAAGAATATATTCAGCGAACCCAATAAAAAAAATGACTCTTAACCACAACATAGGGAAAAGGCCAAGAAAATAATAATTTCTAGATGTCACTCTCAATCCCATAGTTATTCTTTTCCAAGAACCTAGGAAGGTCCCAAACCACCCAAAACCTCTTGTTGAGTGATGAAAACCACCAAATCTCCCTCAAAAGGAAGTACAGAGAAATCAGGGTCACCCAGAGAGGAACATATTAACAAGGCATGCTCCTTCTGGAACAAGCAAGTCCATAGTTATTTTTAGCATCCATGGATAACTACCTGCTCACATTACCACATCCCAGGAGGCCCTAAGAGGTCAGACTCACTATTCATCTCGACTACTAACCTTTTCATAAAATGCTAGGTCATAATATCCATGACTGTTTTCTCTTCCAAGAAATCCTTAAATTCATGGTCAATTCAAGATATGTGGGGTTAGATATCTCCCCAGAGTAGGTGGATTGCATAAAAATTTTCCGATCAAAAGAATAGGGTGATTGGAAGAAGTTACCAACTAGGCATGTGTGAATGTTCATCAACTGGATGACTCAAAAAATAGTTGACTGAGCTCGTGCCACCTTGAGAGAATACCTATATAGAACTATAATACCTCCACACCTAAAGATGAAACATCAAATATACCTAAAAAAAGTGGGTGTGACCGCAAAAATCACGAAGAAATATAAGAAGAGGAATTATAATCATCTTTAAAGCAATCTTTAACCCTCATATAGTTCTTACATATAACATCCCCCACATAGGCGGTGACCCACCAAATGGAATCTACATTAGATGAGGAGATCATATTTGGTTATATTAAGGTGATAAACTTGTCAAACCCCATCGACGATGATGAATATATCCCAGAGTATGATTTTCCTACACATAACCATGCAACGGGAGGAAAAATGCCCCAGAACTGAGGATATATGGGACAATGTAGATGGGGCCAGAACCAATATTCTCATCATATCCCCATATAGAATATATATGAAATGGAGACCCATCTAAAATCACTCCAATAGGCCCAAAGGAGATAAAGAGGCATCTCAGAACCCTCTAGTAATCACACAAGCCTAGTTGTCATGCATGACCTCCTAGTGGGTGTTCGATCATCCAATAAACATAGAAAAAGGGAAGGAAAATGTGGCCCCCTCTGCCACTGTAAGATGCTCCCCCAACCAATGCTCAAGCACTAGGCCCGTCAACATTAAATTCCTTAGATCATGAGCTGCATGTCTAGAAGGGACCCCATATCATGAAGAACCGACATCAGGCACAAAATTACAACATTATGAGAAAGCCGATGGTAGTCCTAGATAATCATTGAGTCCTTAATGTAGTTCATCATTCAAAATAACTTAGTGGGGAACCCGTTGAAGCCCTCATAATCCCATATAAATTCAAGACATAAGTAAATGCAGCAAAATCTATAGAGTGGAGACCATTTCATCAGAATGTCATTTCTCTATCTCATTCACTGATCAAGATCAGAACAAATTCGTTTAAGGGAACATCAGACCCAAATATTTTTCAGGTAGACTCAATATTGTCAATGTCTAAAGGGCTCTATCTTAAAATGGTTTTGGGATCAATATTTTTCCTATATGAACTCTATGATGTTTGTGATATGGAAAAGGTGAATTTTATCCCACTAAGATAACCATTCTAGGGTATGATAAGTATGATAAAAAACCTCTCAGGAAGATCAATATCAAAGCTCAGCTTGGGGATCTTAAATCAGATATCGATTTTATGGTAATCCAAAAATAAACCATATATAATGTACTACTTAGAAGGCCCTGGATCCATGGAAACCTTGTGATAACTTCAACATTCCATCAATGTTTGATGTACCCCATTAATGGGAATGTTAGCATAATACATGGTGACACTACCCCCTTCGAGACTTTCATGGCCACATATGATGAAGAAAATTTCTATAAAAATTAAGGCAAGTAACCAATGGTAGTTGTTGATATATAGGTTACAACTCTAAAGGGATTAGTGAGAACCCATGTGAATCCCTAGAGTATTATCTTCAATGACTGTGTTGTCCCCATAAATCTAGTCAAGGTAACAGACCTAGACCTTGAGGTCCAAGACCACCCTTCTATCCCCAGATGTGGAATAAAAGACAATAATCTTGGGAATCTCTTTGCAACCAATTAGAAAATGAGGGATGATAACGTATCTTCTCACAGATTCTCTCACTTTGAAAGTGATAGAGAAGCCCCCAAATTTCCATCATTATCTGAAAATGTCTCTATAGACTTAGAGAGAGAATAAGACGAGGATGACCTCAGGAACACCCCTCTAGCATTTGAGAAAGGTTTCTCCCCCACCATCAATGAACTCAGGTAGATAAATATATGATTAGAGGAAGACCTAAATCATACGCTGATTAGTGATGATATGCCCCTAAAAGATCAAGATAAGTACATTAAATTTTTTAAGCAACATTGATATTTTCTCTCTTGGAACTACAAATAAACTCCTAGGATGAATCCAGACATGGCTACACACCATCTCAAACTACTCGATGAGTACTGAGGATTCAAGCAGGTATCCAAGAGGATGAACCCCTCTAATTCCACCAATGTAGAGGTGCAAGTTGACAATTTGATCAAAGAAAACTTCGTCCGAGAAGTGAAATACCAATGTTGAATTTCAAACATCATCCCTACCAAGAAGAAGAATGGGAATATTAGGGTCTGTATTGACTTCATAGACCATAATCAGAATTTCCCAATGGATGATTTCCCATTATCAATCAAAGAAATATTTATTGATGTAACTGATGGCTTCCAAGACCTTTCCACCATGGATTGATACCCAAAGTACAATTAGATAAATATGTACCTACAAGATTAATAACTCATTTCCTTCAGAGTGATTTAGGGGATATTTTTTATATCAAGTCATTCACTTTGGCTTGATGAATGCTGGAACCACATATCAATGCTCCATGTTTCATATCTTTATTCATTATTGGGAAATATAGTCGAATGTTACATCTACGACCTGTTGGTCAAATACTGAAAGAGATATGATCACATCATGGACCTTTAAATATTCTTCGACATGCTACGACAATACAGTCTAAAAGTGAATCTACTGAAATGTGATTTCTAGGTAACGTTAGGGAAGTTACTTTCCTTTGTGGTATTCCACCATGATATCAAGGTCGACCCATAAAATACTTTTTTATCACATTAATTTTACCCTTAGAAATATCAAAGAGTTTATGGGGCTCTTGGGAACATCTCTTACATTTGGTGATTCATTGCCAACCTAGACAGAAAAGCTCTCCCATTCACCAAGATAATGAATAAGGGAATATCCTATCAATGGGATGATGATTTCCAAGAATCTTTCAAACGTATCAAGTTGTACCTTCTACACCCACCAGTTTTAATGCCTCTGGTGGAAGGGATGCCACTCATCTTATATGTGGCCCCGATGGAATGATTATTGGGCACCCTCATCGCATAGAAAATTGATTCAGGGAGAGGGAATAGTCTATATTACCTCAATCAGACTATGTTAGGTACTGAGATCTGATACTCTGATATCGATAAGAACTTCCTTTCACTCATCTTTATAGTAAAAAAATTGAGTCATTACATACATCACCAAAAATTCCATCTGGTCTCTCATATTGACCCACTCAAGTGAATCCTTGGATGTCCAATGCTGACTGGGTGCTTGGCCCGATGGGTGGTCGTTATTCATTAATACAACATTGAGTTCGTATCACATAAACTTTTGAAAGGGAATTCCCTAAATAATTTCCTTATAACACATCCTACCCTAGAAAATACACTAGAAGACACTGATCTTCTAGATGAGGAGGTCTTCTATGCCCATGAAACACCTCGGACATGGAAGATGTATTTTGATGGAACCTCCTGAAGCCCTACCATAATAAGGATGGAAAACCCGAAGCTCAATCGAGCTGCCTTAGGGATTGTATTTGTCTCTCCTAAAAAATTGGGTTTTTCATACTCTTTCTCACAATCTGAAAGCTACAAAAATAATAAGGTAGAATACTAAGGCCTCATTGTTGGCTTTGAATTAGCAATACAAATGCATATATCCCACCTGAACATCAAAGGGGATTCATATTTAGTGATAAATTAAATCAATGGTGAATATGCCATAAAAAGTAAGAATTATCCCCTCTCCCTGGCTATGTCAGGGGACTAATTACAGAGTTCCCTTTTGTTCCCATATTGCATCATTTTCCCTAATTACAGAATGATTGCACTGATGTATTGGAAAATACAACCATCAACCTAGCTGACCCTGATCAGTAATAAGCAATCATCCATATCAAACATCTATAAATGTTCTCGGTGAATATCATATGTGATATAGATGAAATTAACCAGGTCAAGATTGCCCTACGGTGTGTTACACCAATGAACAATTCTAGATGGATGGATCCAATAAACAACTATATTCAAAATGAGACTCTCCCAATAGATAGAGATAGAAGGGAACAAATTCAGCACCGTGAAACAAACATTACCCTAAATGATGGCCCAAATGAGAAGAAGACCCTCTATAAGAATGGATGTGATGAGAAACTCCTCATATGCATAACAGAAGGAGAGATTTCTTCTATCATGGTAGATGTCCATGAAGGCTCTTGTGACACCCATAAATCTGGGACTAGGCTCTCCCACTAAATCAGGAGGTTGGGATATTACTGATAAACCATGATATAAGATTTCATGGAATTCACGAAGAAATTTCATTCTTTTCTAATCCATGAAAAGTTCACCCATCAACCCCCATAATTGTTACACACATCTGACTATTCATGGAGATTTTCCTTTTAGGGTATAGATGTCATGGGGCCATATTCCTTAGCCACAACTATGAGTTTGATGTAAATCCATACTACTACCAACTTCTTTTCTAAAAGGGATGAGAAAATACACCTCAATGAATTTGGGATGAATAACATCATAAAAATTATAAAGTTTCATATATCACCATGTTTGGGGTGCCTCAAACAATATTGATGCACAACATCACCCGATTTTGTTCTATAGAATTGAAGAAACCCTATCAGGAGTACATCATCTAGTCTAATCACGAATCTCAATATCATAAAGAAGAACATGGACAAATGCATTCCTTCAAATAGACTATAGAATATACTACAAAAGATAGTGAACATGGATAACAATTCTTGTCCGTACAACCTTCTCCATTCTCTATGGTCCTAATGCACCACCACACTTGCTATTACTCTAGAAACACCATACTAACTGGTGTATGAGACTGAGTGTGTGTTACCCATAGAATTCTAGATACTCTTTCTTTTAATAGTTATCGGTAGAAAACTTTTATATGATGAGAAATCACAAAAGTGTATAGATGAATAGGAATGGCATGATGAGAACATGTTTCTCACATTACACAACCTTGACATCCACCAGAATCTGATTGCATGAGCCTTCAATAAGGAGGTTCACCTCTACTCATTCCTCCAAGGGGAGATGATGATGGTCCTCATAACCCCAATGACACCCAACAAGAATCCCTTAAATATGGATCCCAAATGGGAGTGACCTTATATCATACATAAGATATATCACAATAGGTCTTACTTATTGGCCACAATGGATGATGAACATGTCACACCGCCAACCAATGTAAGGTTACTCCAGAAATAATTTTCCTAGATATCAAAATTAGGGAATCCACATTAGTGTATATACCATCATTCATCTTGGTTATAATATTTTAAACTATACAAACTCATCCTTACCATATGACGTTAAACTGCATGGATGAAATCCTTTCCACGTGACATTAAATTGAATGAATCATCCCGAACAATATATGTCTTCATTCTCATTTCCAATGAGATACATAGGGATTACATGATCATATATCTTAGTCCAACTATCACATGATACAAAATTCCCATGTCCTAATATTAAATGCCTCCACATGGTGGAAGGAACCCTACCAATTTCTTGTTTCTCCCAATGAAAATGGACCACGTGGGATTCATAGTTACAATAAGGATTTCCCCACACAAAAAAGGAATAAAATCTCTCGACAGTCTTACCTTGGTTCTTAGTGAAAGACCTTAAAAGTCATGTCATGATTTCTCTCTGCATGATGTTAAAAAACACAATTATTCTAGAACTACATGCAGCATGATTCTCATCCTTGCGAGATATGTAGTGATACCCAGACCTCCACCCTTAGGCCCATCCACAACACCAACACTCCTTCACAATGGTCCATCTTTCCTAGGTGAATGAAATTAAACTACATGGTCCCTCATTTAGAACCAAGTGTGTATTGATTACAACCAACAAAAGATACATAGTGAAACCCTTACCCTTGGTTTTGGGCCTATCTGCAACGATATTTCACATCAGGTCACATGTATCCTTACTGCATGACGTAAAACTACACAAATCCATAATATCTCTTTTCTTTTATGTTGGTTGATCTATATACTTACCATGTTATGTTAAACTACATGACCCATTTAGAACTACATTGGCTAGATTCCCATTTATTAATGATATACATTGGGAGTCCTCGATCCTATATCTTGCTCTAGTTTCTACATGATAAAAAATTCCTCTGTTGTACCCTCAAATTCATCTGTGGTGTGAGATAAATCCTTATTATTGATTTCTTCTCACACTGATCATAGCTCATGTTATCTTAGGAATTATAGTAATGTCTTCTTCACACCAACAAGTCATGAAAGTACATGATAGGTTCATCATGATCCTGAATGCAAGACTATAAAAGGTACACCATACATCCTTACCACCTGACATAATCCTACATGGTTCCTCAATAACTACGTGTGGTTTGATTATCAACATCATGAGATATGTAGCGACAACCAAAATTCTACTATTGGGCCCATCCACAACACCACCACTCTTTCACGTCAGCCCATTTTTCATCCTTGTCACACGAAGTTAAACTGCACAGTTCCTTTATAACTTTGTGTGGATATATTCATGTCATCACAATATATATAGTGATGGCCAGATATCTAATCTCGGGCATAACTAAAATAATAAATAGAAACAATGTGCACCTCTTCGTACATACCAGACCTACAAAGAGTGAGTTTCTAATTTAAGAACTATGTGTGACTTGATTCCTGTATTCATAGGATACATAGTGATGCCCCAATTTAAAAATCCATGTCCAGTCACAATAGATAAATATGAAGATGCCCCCTCCCTGTATACAGGTCAAACCTATTTAGGTAAATTCATTCAGAATTATGTGTTACTTGATTCCTATCATCATAGGATATGTATTGATGCCTAAATTTCTAAACCTCAAACCAGATACTACAATCAATATAAATAATGTCGACCTATCTTTATGGGAGATACCCATTAAGGGAGAGTTTCTAATTTAAGAAATACGTGTGACTTGATTCCTATCCTCATAGGATACATAGTGACACCCATATTTCCAACTCTAGCTATATTCACAACCGATAAATATAATGATCCCCCCTCATTTCATACAGGTTAGACCTGTGTAGGGTACTTCATAAAGAACTATCTGTGACTTGATTCCAATCACCATGGGATATGTAGTGACACCCATGATTTCATGGGCACAGGAACAATACCACCACTTCACATCAGGGGACCCAAATCTTCACCGCAAGATGCTAAAATTGCATAGAATGCATCCTTACCACATAACATTGAACTGCACGATAAACATCCTTACCACATGACAATAAAAAGAATAGAATAAGTCCTTACCACATGATGTTAAACTGCATGAAAATATTCCTTACCAAATGATAATAAACTACATAGAACATGTCCTTACTGCATGACAATTAAACTACAAGGAAGAAAATACGTCCACACCCAAAACCTATATTTTATTCATTATAAAAGGACTATAATAACCTTAATACATTCAACTAGAATACAAGGTATATACATAACCCATTTAAAGAACCTAAATCCATAAACAAGACTTCAAGTCTCAAGCACCTCTGGTTAGAAAAAACTTTCATGGTCCCTGAAAAGGATATCCAGCTTCAAGGACCCTTTTCTTGACTATGCATACATGCCCATGGATTTTGTATATGCACCAATGTCCATCAAATAAATGAATCACTCTACAAAAAATATATTCTAATCCTTATGATCCTTGACACCACTATGGAAAAACGCAACACCCTAGTGTGATCTGAACCTCTCCCAGTATGACTATCCAATATCATTACTCATGACCTGAGAACCTCGAGCCATGATTCATGACATTTCCATCACAAGCTCAAAATGTTGATGGGGTACTCTTGACCTTGGGTATCATAATTTATCTCTTTTGTATCATCCACTATATTAGGTCCATGGGTTTCATGACTTTAAAATGTTTTCAGTTTGGTCAAAGTTGTACGACCTTAATCTCTAGCCTATAGTGGTCCAAATCGCAATACCTTAAACTAATAGTGAAAGATACACAAAACTTGTCATATTGAAAACCCATGAGGAGGCCTGAGAAAAATTCAAGTCTTCACTCACTAAACTCTTCATATCAAAAGTTTAGTAAAAACTTATGCCACAAATAAATAAGGAAGAAAGCTCATAGGGTCTACCCAGTAACCCTAGTAAAAAACAAACGATGCTTATTGGACCCTTGAGTTAAGAAAAAAGTTATAATAGTAGTTTTCCATATCTCTTATCTAAAATAATATGTTCTCTAGGTGGTGTCACAAATTTTATTATACTCAAACCCTTCTTGGATCCTACACTTTCCACAAATCAAACTTCATGATTTGGGGTGCTTTAGATCACCATAAATTTCCATGACCTTTGGAAATGATAACTAACTTCAAGGACCCTTTTCCTGACTAGGAATACATGCCCATATATCCTACATATTCACATATGGACATCAACCAAATCTATCACTCTAAAAAAGGGTCTTCCAAATCTCATGAGCCCTGACACTATTGTGGAAAAAATCAACCCCTCGGTGTGATTTGAACCACTCCTTGTTTGATTATCCCATATCATTATCCTAACTTGATCACTTTAGGGTGTGACTTATAATTTCCACAACAAACTATACAATTGGATTCGATATCATCAATGTTACATCAAAATTTTTCAAACACTTTCTCAAAGATGGAATGAGACATTTCATTCCCAAGCCCATGGTGGCTTACGACCTCTGATTTGAAACCATATGGCATAGAGATCGAATTCCAAATTAGAAGATAAATTTACATAGGGTGATAAAACCCTTCTTGAATATCCTCTCTTCCATACCGAACCTCGTCATATATATTTTTGATTCCACAAAAATATTTCATGGCCCTCCAAGAGTAGTGGATATCATCTTTTTCTTGGCATGATACTGACACATAAGGGTCTTGACCTTCCAATTAAAGGAATCTCCTCTATGCTAGAAAGGATCTTCAATCCTTGTGAGCCCTATAAATACCATAGTAGAACCGGGAGTCTTATAATGTCATGGGAGATACCCAACATGTCCAAACCATCTCATATTCACGAACTCAAACATTTGGGTCATGATTTACATCATGTTTATTCCAACTGTCCAGGTAGTCCTAACATCCATAGTATTTTCACCTCTAAAAATATAACCTCCAAAAATTTTCTATAGCCCTTTGAAAAGATACATGGCTTCAAGGACCCTTTTCTTGACTATGCATACATTCACATGTCTCTTACATATGGGCCTATGGTCTTCATCCAAATGCATCACTCTACAAAAATGGATTCCTAATCATTGTGAGAACTTACAACACCACAACAGTACCAAACACGTTAGAGTGTTTTGATTCATTCCTAGAATTTCTAGAAAACATACCATGATGATCAATCAGGTTTGATCTAAAATACCTTAAACTAAATCAATATGATATTTGAGCTAAAAGACCTTAAACTAAATCAATATTAGGTTCGATCTAAAAGTCCTTAAACTAAAGAAATATGCGGTCTTAGCTAAAATACCTAAATCTAAATCAATTGTTGGTACAAGATAAAATAACTTAAACTAAATTGATATGAGGTTATAGCTAAAACACCCTAAACTATATTTATATGAGGTCCAATTGAAAATACCCTAAACTAAAGTGATTTGAGGTCAAAGGTAAAAGACCCTAAACTAAAGTGATACGAGGTCTGAGCTAAATGACCCCAAAATAATGCGATATGAGGTCTTAGCTAAAAGACCCTAAACTAAAGGGATATAAGGTTTGAGCTAAAATGAATTAAACTAAATCAATATGAGGTCCAAGATAAAAGACCTTAAAAAATTAATATGAGGTCCTAGTTAAATGACCTTAAACTAAAGCGATATGATCTCCGAGCTAAAAGACCCTAAACTAAAGCAATATGAGGTATGGGATAAAATACCCTAAACTAAATTAATATGGTGTTTGAGATAAAAGACCACAAACTAAAACAATATAAGGTATGAGCTAAAAGACCTTAAACTAAAGAAATATGAGGGATGATCTAAAATACCATAAACTAATGAAATATCATGTTCAGGCTGAAATACCCTAATCTAAATAAATATTAGGTCCAAGCTAAAATACCCAAAACAAAAGAAAAATGAGTTTCAAGATAAAAGACCTTAAAATAAATAAATATTACATCCGATCTAGAAAAAACATAAACTAAATAAATATTAGGTCCGAGCTAAAAGACCTTAAACTAAATCAATATGAGTTCTAAGCTAAATGACCCTAAACTAAAGAATGGAAATAATACAGTATGTAAGAGATTTTAAGGATATCCATATGGAATTATAAAAATAAATCTAGGATCTCCAAGCTTACCAGATTCGATAAATGATAGATCACCCTCCCTCGAAGACATATATTATTCCCAATTATCCTTCAACAAATCTTGTGACCTCAAGATTACTGGAGAAGAATTATTAGTAATGAATTTCTTGATAGTGGGACTTCATGATAACTTCATGAAACAAATATTCAAAATCCATACATTCACCATCTCTTGATATTATAAAAAACATGAGTATCATTGGAAATTCACTTAATATTTGAGCAATGAGATGTAATGAATATCATAGGTGAAATGAAATTGAATATTAATGTCAAAAGTTCTGAAAATTCATTCATTTATAGTATGAAAAAAGGTGGAGGAATATACACAATTCATAGTCTCTCCAAATTTCCTTAAAAAATGAAATTCATTACAAAGGTCGAGCTACAAAAAAATTCAATCGACTGCACTTGTATGGTCAACAAGAGTCTGATGGGAAGCATCAATAAAATGCTGGAGTTACACTATCCCGACCTCTTCTGCATTCGTTTTGGGACAAACAGTCTTGACCAAAGTAGTCAAATCTTAAACCCTCTTCTAAGAAGCCTTCAATGAGGATGAGGATTTTGAAAGATCGTACTTCAAACACAAAATGACCTCCTCACATCTCCATATTTTCATGGTAAATGCATCCATTTGATCTTGAAGTACATATATCAAATGACTACCTTCTCCAATGCTTCAGATGTCTCCCAAATATTCCTAGAGAGGGAAGATTCATTCAAAAGTTCATGCAAATCTCATTCACTTTCATCCAGATCTCACCGAGTCAAAAAAATTTGTATTATAATTTCATATAGAGCCAGTCGATAAAAACTTCAAGCCCCCATGTCATGAAATAATTGGTGATTGAATTCCCCTTGGTCATAGAATAGTTCCAAGGGGTTCTCAGTGATCAATGCATGGATCTATTTTCAAATAAACATACTCTTCTCTTGATCATATGAAACTGATTAAGTAGGCATGGGAAGAGGTGGAATAACAAGTTGAACCAATGTTAAAACAAGATAAGAAGACCCATATTCCATCCTCTCAACTAGAATTTTATCTGCATCATGTGCTGGAGAATTTATCTCCTCAAAATAATCTGATATACTATCAGGATAATCATCACTTGAATGAGGTCGCTTACTTAACATCTCTAATTAGTATTCAATCAATTCCATCACTTCCATAGATGAATCAGTTGGTGATATGAAAGGAATATCCACATGAAGGACCAGTTGGCCTAACACACCACCCGGATAAGATGTTACCCAAAACTGAGCATAATATTAGGTAAGGAAGACAAAAAAAATCAATTTAAATAAGTAAGATTTAGGATTAATTATCATCATGTGAAATTATCTTCAAAAATTGGAGAATGACTCTAGAAATTCGATCCCTTTAAACTCCAACCAAAGGAATAGGGGAGAACCTTTGAATTCAACCAAACTGATGGGTGAATCAATAAGGTGTATAAGGTTCTCAAATAACCATATCATCCACCCTAGCTACAAGAACCCCATCTTGAAGTGATCTCATATGTGACCTTTCATTATGGGATTCACTTCCGTCATCAATTATAAGCCCAACCAATGCATGAAAGGTGGTAAAATTAAAGCCATTGGGTTGGAAGAGTGTATATTTAACCTCAGTAAGGTGCATAGATATAGTCCCGACCCCAGATATGTTCTGAAATCTAGGAAGGGGTATAGAATCCGAGATTCTGGAGGTGTTGTATTATTTGTAAAAATGGACATGATCCCCTATCCATCCAGAAAAGAATTGGATATGACCATTGATCCTGTAAGGGGTGATACCCTGTTGAATATGGCCCAACATTTGGTAGAGGCATGATATGACCGGTACTTTCATATTGAGGCATCAACCTTCCAAATGTTCCACCACTATAATCAATGTGCTAACTCAGATCCATAAGTGAATGTACCCAGTCGAGAAAATACACCCATTTAGAAACATAACTAGAAATAACTCCAAATTAGGATCTGAAGAGACCAATGGTTTTACCTGATAAACCGATGTGGTATAATCCATAGCTTCTAGAATGTTTCAATATGAGCCCACACTATCACGAACCTACTGAATGTGACATCGACGAGGGTGTATGGTAGTCTACTTGACCCTCCTACAATAAAGAAAAATATCGATCCAGTTCATGAAAGAAATGATCAAGCATATCATTAACTATTTCTGAAATTTCTCCTTCATGATAACAAGAATCCATATCACCAAAACTAGTTTCTATAAGGGATCATCCTAGACATCCATATGAGGAAGTAATTCAACATGCATTTCTCCAAGAGGGGGGATACCACCCAATTGATGGATATACCATAAGTTGATACCTACTTCATTGTAGGGTATATGGAATTTGTTGGTCCTAGGTTACCAAAGAATAATCATTCCCCAAAGAAGATCATAAGGGTGATAAACGATAATTTGAGAGATCCACATAGTTTGGTAAAGATGAACCCTATATAGACCATCAACAAACTCCAAACAAGTTTGCCTCACCCAGAATGGCAATTCACATTCATTTGACATGTTGCCTCCAAGATGGATAACCAACTTCGATTATCATACAACACCAAAATTATTCATAGGATAGGATAATATACATGAATAACTCCAAGAGATATGTTTCTAAGTGAAGTCTCGACCATTCAGTCCTAGAGGAGAGTTTAAAAATAGACAGGAAAAACACTGGGGTCACACTGTAACCATCTAACCATCCTATTCAATTGTCATTTAAATACAGGCAATAGAAGATGATATCCATAAATATATAAGATTGAAGTTTAAAGGAGGAATTATGAGATTGTCCAGAAAATTGAACCCGTACAGAGGTAGTCAATTCGATAGGTTATAATCTCTAAGTTCAGATGATAGGAACTTAGTTAAAATTTCATTATCTGAATCCACAATGTATCAGGGGTAATAATTAATATTTATAGTGATTATCTACCTTTTATTTGTTTGAAACCAAATATTGATGATATATGGAAGACATATGAAAATAATTAAGTGGCATATGTTAGATAGATAATAAAACTTTTTAGATAAAAAACAAAAGGCTTCCAGAAGTATCATGAATATTGCATGAATCACTAAGATATTCATGAATCAGATATAGAGTTATCAAATTTTCTTACCCCATAGGACTCGTGGATCACATAAACCCTAAAAGTAATCACACAATCACCTCAACACTTTGAATACTCTTGATATCGTGACCTAATAATGGCCACGTGAATCACATTAATCAATTGATCAATATAGAAAATTCTATAAATTCAACAAGTAAAATCGCTTCCATGTTTTGAGAAACTACCAAAAAAATCGTTTGTGATTGAATCATATAGTATAACGAACCATACTTTATATACATTGTTATTACTTAAAAATTTAAGCACACTTATTACAACATATAACAAAACCAGGAAAGGACCGTATAGGTATAGTGTCTTTAGAAACTGGGAAACATAAACAACTGGTTCATAAAGCTTCTACACTGTGTCCCATTTATTTCATCATATCTATAGTCCCTTTTGGCATATCTTACTTAATAACCTTCTTCCTGACCCGGGGAAACAAAACATACAAAAGGGTGAGCTCAAATGCTCAGTAAGGGTAAACAAAAGAAATATCAATCACATCATATTCATTTGAACATAACTTTTGGAAATCTTAACCTGCAAAAGAGATCATAATTTCATAACATGGGATAAATCATAGGAGTGAAATGTAATCCCAATAATCAGAACTTAAAACATGAAACTTTGTGGGATACACACATAATCATAGAGAATCATTTCTTATTAGTCAATACTCATTTCCAAGACTATCTTAGTGGACAAAGTCCATTTTTGAACCGAGTTCATTCGTCGTTTCAGTCCTGTTTCACTGAACCGGTTTAACCTGCCGTTCCAGCCATGCCTATCTCATGAGATATAAAATCTTTACCCAATTCATTGGAGGGAGATATAGGTACCACCCATCTCATAATGATACCATTCTTATGTGTGCCACAAAATCATAAATCATACATCATTGCATAACCCATGTAATAAAAATGGGATTCTTAAACAACATGACATAATAAAACAATTTATATAAGATAAAGGAATTCATAAAAATAACTCCATCACAACATAATCAAATCAATTAAACAATAGGGATAGAAACCGAACCCTATATTATCTTAGATGGAAAATAATTTTGATAAAACACTTGAACTCCATTCTTGAGGAAAATATCCTTTCTACTCCAAAAACATTTTCCTTTCTTAACATGTCATACAATTTTAAACTAAAATAAGTTGATTAAAAATAAACTTGAAAAATTGTAAAGGAAGCTTCTTGGAAATAATTTTTTAAAAATAAATTCATGCCGTATAAGTTAAAAAAACATTCTTCTCGTACTTTTGTCGGAAAAGTCAAAAAGTACTTCGTACAAAAAACGACAAAAGATTCCTTTCATATCCTTTACTAAAAACTCACAGAAGGGTAAAATTGGATTTAAACAATTCTAGGTGGATGTAAACAATATTACATATTGATGGAACATGGACGTGGATGATAAAATACACCCTGGTAAATACCAAAGTATAAACAATCTTGGATAAAAAAGAGATTGTGATATTTTCCCTTACCTTAGGTCCAATTTGCTTTGTAAGTGTCTGAACCACCTGTATAATGATTTAAATAATGTTATTTACTTATTAAATAATCATAATTATTTTTATGATATCATATATGGTCATATTCTTAGCTTATTATTAGTAATATTTCATTGCTACTTGTTATTCGGGTGTTTATTACTTTTTGTTCTTATGCGTGTTTTGTCGAATAAATTCTTATTCTTATTTTTAGGTTATAGATACCTCCTTTAAAGAATTGTATTAGTGTAATATATATCATATTCATTCATTCAATTCATTTATATAATCATTATGCAATGAAGATCATGTAGAACGAGTCGCATCACATCGTGGAGACAGTATTCCGTACGTACGCACGAGCGATGATATCGTTCCCATGATCGTGGAATTGTATTGGAGTGTATATATACTATTTCATAATCAATATCACTTTACAATAATCATATATAGTCATTATTTACACCATTATACCCATCCAAGTAAGGTGGTGGTGGAAAATAGATTACACCACGGCGTGGAGACGATATTCTGTACGTACGCACGCGCGATGATTTCGTTTTCCGTAGGATGGATAGATGGTTAAATAGGGTTGTTTCATACTTATAATAACATATCAGTATATGAGTGATACTGATGTTATTACTTCATAATGAAACAACTAAAGAAGAAGAAGTGGAATAAGAAATAAAGATGAAAGAATCGGTAACGGACATTACCTTTTCTTTGAAGCGCTTCTTTGAGACCTCCTTTTAGGGCACTAAAATTGGTCTTTGAAGAAGACCAGGACCTATAGGATGTCTCTAGGGAATTGGAGAGAATAAATTTGCAGGGTTTTTCCGAGCTTGAAGGCTCAAAGTGGTGTGAGGAAGAGAGGGAGGAGGTGCCCTTTTATAAGGGAGGAGAGGGGCACCTTTGGAATAACTAAAAATATTATTTTATTATAAAGTCAAATTCGGTTTTTAATAGCTCCAAATTGATATATTTCGAACATAAGGTGGGTATGGGTCGAAATCATCTCATCCAATAGAATTTAGAAAAGTTTATGTATCAATTTTAACCTTATCATTTAGATTTAACTTTAAGTTAGATAATTTAACTTTTACCGTATCTTCTTGTTTTCTTACACTATAAGGTTAATAAACTTACTATATCAAGACAAACTAACCCCAAGTTGTTTATTATTAATATATATAACCTTATATAAGTCATTTGTCCGAACCTTAGATTTTTAGGAAAAAAAATAACAATTAATAATATAATAGTTTTTTTTAAAACTATTTTATGTCAATTTTGACACTATTTAGTAATTTATTTTTTTGAAAATCATAACAGAATGATTAGTTAGATCCAAGTTAATTAAATCAATAATAACATGTCATATTAACCTAGAAAATTAGTTTAGTTCATAAAAAGTCTCAAATTACATTTATTTGGGTATTTATAACATCAATTATGTCAATATTTCATTAATAAGATAATTACCGCATCATCGTTGTGTCATAAATAAATTAAATTATTTAATGTCTAAAAATTAAAAATAAAATACTATTATGTAGGAAATATTTTTATATTTCTAATGAATATTTATAGTCGAATTTATCTTATGTATAACCCCAAATTAAAAATGATTAACTTATTAAACTGTGATTTTAACTATTTTAACCCTTCTTTAAATAAATTAATAATAAATGTCCTAATCTAATCCAAGTGGGCCTAAATGGTCATAATTTATTCCTAAGGATGTTTTTGGTCGAATTACACTTATCAAATAGAATTATGACATGTGTTAGGGTAATAATAATAACACTTTTACCCTTAATTACCCTATTTAATTTTAACCATGGTAAAAAAAGTAAAAAGGTATTATTCACCAAAAATTATTTTCATCTCAGTGAACCACATTTTAGTCCTTGATATTAACCGTGTCTCTTGGATTTTCAAAATTCCACTCACAGAAGCAGTAAAATTAAGTTTTATGAAAAATTCAGTTTTTTTAACTACCAGTTAGTGGTTTCACTATTCATCAAAAATTGAAAGTTTTCAGAAAAATACCAAAATTTCACCCTAGGCTTATTTCAATATTCTGATTCCAAAAATGAAGTCCATTTTGAAAAATAAAATTTATAAAATTTCAAAAAGTGGTTATTACTATTCATAACGGCTAGTTTTAATAATATTTTAATAGCATATCGTTGTTTAGTGAAACTCAGTATTGCGTATGATGCAAGCTATTGAGGAAGGCCACGGTTGCGTGTAATGAAAGCCAAGCTAGTGTTGTGTGTAGTGAAATATTCCTTTGATAAAAACAAAATATTTCTCATAAAAGTCTCGGGAGTTACATTCTACCCCCCTTAAAATGAATTTCGCCCTCGAAATTCGTCACTTTGTAACAAAAAGATGAGGATATCTCTCCCTCATCATATCCTCAAGCTCCCATGTAGCTTCTTCTCATTGGTGGTTCCTCCATAAAACTTTCACCAATCGAGTGGTCTTGTTTCGTAGGACTTTTTCGCTACGATCCAGAATCTTTATCGGCTGTTCTTCATAATAAATATCTTTCTCCAGCGGTACATATTCTGAGCTGAGTACATGTGAAGGATCAGGTATGTACTTTCTCAGGAGAGATACATGGAACACATCGTGAACTTGAGAGAGATTAGGTGGAAGCGCCAATCGGTAAGCCACCTTTCCAACACGATCTAGTATTTCGAAAGGACCGATATATCTAGGGCTCAACTTCCCCTTCTTTCCAAATCTCATGACCCTCTTCCAGGGAGATATTTGCAAGGACACTTTATCACCCACTTCAAACTCTAGGTCTTTTCTTCGGTTGTCGGCATAACTTTTCTGTCGACTCTGAGCTGCTCTTATTTGTTGTTGAATAGATCGGACCTTCTCTGCCATCTCATCAACAAGATCAGGTCTTAATATCTTTCTTTCCCCAACTGCATCCCAGCAAGTTGGAGTCCTGCATTTCTTTCCATAGAGAGCTTCATAAGGAGCCATCTGAATACTGGAGTGAAATCTATTATTATAAGAAAATTCCACCAAAGGTAGGTGTTGATCCCAACCACCTTTGAAATCCATAGAGCAAGCTCTCAACATATCTTCTAGAGTTTGAATTGTTCTCTCAGACTGACCGTCTGTATGAGGATGATAAGAAGTGCTGAAACTCAACTTTGTATCCAGAGTATACTGAAGACTTCTCCAGAACTTCGAGGTAAATCTCGGATCCCGATCAGATATAATAGAAAGTGGTACTCCATGCAATCTTACCACTTCCTTTACATATATCCTGGCATGCTGATCCAGAGATAAATCCTCTCTAATAGCAATGAAGTGTGCAGTCTTTGTAAGATGATCAACTATGACCCAAATAGAATTATTGCCTTTGGATGTTTTACTAAGTCCTGTGACAAAGTCCATAGTGATGTTTTCCCATTTCCATTCGGGTATGGGTAATGATTGTAACATCCCCTTAGAATTCTGTCTCTCAGCTTTAACTTGCTGACAAACCAAGCATTGAGAGACATATTCAACAACATCTCTTTTCATGACATCCCACCAGAAGTACTCTTTCAGGTCCCTATACATCTTCGTGCTTCCAAGATGAATAGAGAATGAAGAACTATGAGCCTCATCCAGCAACTCCTTCTTTAATTCGGGGATGGGAGGAACACAAACCCGATTCCTGAACTTTATTATCCCATCACAATCAAGGTTGAATTCAGGAATATTTCTCACCTTCTTTTGTAACTCTACATCTTCTTTCTGCGCCTCTTTAATCTTCACATGTATAGATGGTTGAACATTCATTTGAGAAAGATACAATTTTCCCCCTTCCATTATAATTCCAAGATCCATCCTTTGTAAATCCATAAATATTGGATCTTTTTTGATCCTCATCATGGATAAACTGGTATGGTCTTATCGAATTAATGCATCTGCCACCTTGTTTGCTTTCCCAGAGTGGTAATGAATTGATCAGTCGTAATCCTTAATCATCTCTAACCATCTTCTTTGGTGCATATTCTGCTCCTTTGTGTGAAAATATACTTTAAAATTTTATGATCAATATAAATGTCACACCTTTCTCCATAAAGATAATGCCTCCAAATCTTTAATGCAAAGATTAATGCAGCTAACTCAAAATCATGTGTTAGGTAATTTTTCTCATGGATTTTAAACTGTCGTGAGGCATAAGCTATCACCATATCATTTTGCATAAGAACACACCCCATCCCCTTCTTGGATGCATCACTGTAGATCACAAACCTTTCTCCACTACAAGGCAGTGTGAGAACAGGTGCACTGGATAACCTTCTTTTCAACTCCTTGAAATTCTCTTCACATTCCTTCGTCAAAACAAACTTAACTCCTTTTCGAGTCAACCTGGTGAGTGGATTAGATAATTGTGAAAAAGCTTTCACAAAACGTCGATAATATCCAGCCAAGCCAAGAAAACTTCGGATCTCAGTTACTGTTGTTGGTCTCAACCATCTTTCGATAACCTCTGTTTTTGCTGGATCCACAGATATCCCCTCTTTTGAGATTATGTGACCCAAAAATGAAACTTTTTGAAGCCAAAATTCGCACTTGGTAAATTTGACATAAATATTATCCTTTATCAGGGTCTTCAATATAATTCTCATATGATATTCATGTTCTTCCTTGCTCTTTGAATATACCAGAATATTGTCTATAAAGACTACCACAAACTGATCAAGATAGTCTCTAAAGACTCTATTCATCAGATCCATGACGATAGTATGGGCATTAGTAAGACCAAATGGCATCACTATAAATTCATAGCGTCCATACCTTGTACAGAAAGCCGTGTTTGGTATATCCTCCCTTTTGACCATTAATTAATGATACCCTGAATGAAGATCAATCTTGGAAAAGTATTGAGCTCCGCATAGTTGGTCAAATAAGTCATCTATGCGCGGGAGAGGATATTTGTTCTTGATAGTGATCTTGTTAAGTTCTCGATAATCAATGCAGAGTCTCATTGATCTATATTTCTTCTTAACAAATAGAACAGGTGCTCCCCAAGGTGACGCACTAGGGCATATGGATCCCTTATCAAGATTCTATTGGAGTTGCTTCTTCAATTCCTACAACTCAATTGGGGTAATTCTATAAGGTGTCTTTGAAATAGGCAAAGCACCCGATACGAGTTTTATTGAAAACTCAACTTCACGATTTGGTGGAAGACCCGGAAATTCCTCCAGAAAGACATCATCAAACTCCCGTACAATGGGCATATTATTAATCGTGAGTTTCTCACCAACCATTTGAGATAAATAACCCTCATTTAGTGGAATCAAGACCCATAAGATGGAAGAAATTTCCACTTGAAGGTTATGTTCATCCTTGCATCGATAGACGATCATAGATTGATCTGGAATATGAAATGTGACTTCCCTTCTTTGGAAAATTATATGAGATCCATATAAAGAAAGCCAATCCATGCCAAGAATCACATCAAATTCCACTATAAGAAGGATCACAAGATTTGCAGGAAGCACTTTCCCACAAACTTCAATCGGGGAAGAATTATAAACTTTTGATGCGACTGTTGTGCCATTAGGTGTTGTCACAGATAACTCAACATCTAATTGTTGAGGTAATACGGTGATACCCTTAGAAAAATCTTCAGAAATAAAAGAGTGGGTGGATCCAGAATCAAATAAAACATTTTCTACTTTAGAGTGGATGGTAAGTGTACCTTTCACCACATCATTATCGTACTCCACATCGCTGATAGAAATTGCATGTGACTTTCATTTGTCTTTATCCTTAAGATTTTGTTGATGTCGATCATCATCAACAACCCTTGGATAAGGGCATTTATTGGAATAATGCCCCATCTCCTTGCACTTGAAACATTGAAGTGTAGTAGGTTCATTCTGTGTGTCCCTTCCTTTGTTTGCATCATTAGACATCTTCTTCCCATTATTGCGACATTCAAATGCCCGATGACCTTCCTTTCCACATTTGAAACATTTACTTGTCACTTTAAGACAACTCCCTCCATGTTTCTTTCCACACTTTGAGCATAAGGGAAAGCTCATCTTCTTTTCAGCGTGCTCTTTAGATTTTCCTTTGAATTCCATTTTCCTCTTCTTATCAAACCCATATGACTGATGGGTTACTCCAATATCCATCTCAACATTGAGAGCACATCGAACGATTTCCTCATAGCTATTTAAGTCCCTTATGGATAAGGCCCTTAGAAGACTTGGTTTTATGCCACTAAAGAATCGATCGATCTTACTCTCAGGTTGGATAATAATACCAGAAGCGTACCTTGAAAGTCTTGTAAAATTTGCTTCATAGGTACCAAAAGATTCATCATCCTTTTGCTTTAGTTCAAGAAACTCCTTCTCCAATTTTATTCGGAGAATACGAGGGAAGTACTTATTAAAAAATAAGTTCTTGAACTCGTCCCATTCCATGGACTCAATTTCAACCCTTGGCCTCGTATTCTTAATAAGATTCCACCATTGATCAGCATCTCCTTCCAAACGATACACTGCTAGGATGAATTTATCATGTTAAAAAAATTTAATAACTGAAAATTTCTTTTCAGTAGTACTAATCCATTGTTCAACAACTAATGGATCAGTAGACCCGCTGAATGAAGGCTGATGCTGCCTCATGAAGGATTCAACAGAATGTTGCTCTTTCCTTTGCTCGTTTGGAAGCCCTACAAGATTCATAGCTTGAGAAAGTTGTGTGAGCATGGATACAAGATTTTTAATTCCATATCCCATAACATATGGTTGCTCAGGGGGACAATCATTGCATTGCCCATCACATTCCGCATTAACACGGTTCCTTCGGGTTCTAGCCATTGACTAAAACCAAGAAGAATAGTGTGAGCAACACTAATTATAATAGGAAAACCACATAATCAAGAATAAAATTTCACACTTAAGGTCTTATCCTAGGTTATTCATGGCCATTTCTAAAACACTAAGATTGTGTTCTATGCTTAGACTTATCCTTAGGGTTCTTACTAAGGCTTTCACATCCTAGTTTCCAAAGGTTGACTATAACTTTCCTCTGATACCAACTATAACGACCCATACATTACATACATTGTTATTACTTCAAAATTGAAGCACACTTATTAAAACATATAACAAAACCAGGAAAGGACCGTATAGGTATAGTGTCTTTAGAAACTGGGAAACATAAACAAATGGTTCATAAAGCTTCTACACTGTCTCCCATTTATTTCATCATATCTATAGTCCCTTTTGGCATATCTTACTTAATAACCTTCTTCCAGACCTGGGAAAAAAACATACAAAAGGGTGAGCTCAAATTCTCAGTAAGGGTAAACAAAAGAAATATCAATCACATCATATTCATTTGAACATAACTTTTGGAAATCTTAACCTGCAAAAGAGATCATAATTTCATAACATGGGATAAATCATAGGAGTGAAATGTAATCCCAATAATCAGAACTTAAAACATGAAACTTTTTGGGATACACACAAAATCATAGAGAATCATTTCTTATTAGTCAATACTCATTTCCAAGACTATCTTAGTGGACAAAGTCCATTTCTGAACCGAGTTCATTCCTCGTTTCAATCCTGTTTCACTGAACCGGTTTAACCTTCCGTTCCAGCCATGTCTATCTCATGAGATATAAAATCTTTACCCAATGCATTGGAGGGAGATATAGGTCCCACCCATCTCATAATGATACCATTCTTATGTGTGCCACAAAATCATAAATCATACATCATTGCATAACCCATGTAATAAAAATGGGATTCTTAAACAACATGACATCATAAAACAATTTATATAAGATAAATGAATTCATAAAAATAATTCCATCACAACATAATAAAATCAATGAAATAATAGGGATAGAAACTGAAACCTATATTATCTTAGATGGAAAATAATTTTGATAAAACACTTGAACTCCATTCTTGAGGAAAATATCCTTTCTACTCCAAAAACATTTTGCTTTCTTAACATGTCATACAATTTTAAACTAAAAGAAGTTGATTAAAAATAAACTTTAAAACTTTTAAAGGAAGCTTCTTGGAAATAATGTTTTAAAAATACATTCATGCCTTATAATTTAAAAAAACATTCTTCTCGTAATTTTGTCGGAAAAGTCAAAAAGTACCTCGTACGAAAAACAAAAAAAGATTCCTTTCATATCCTTTACTAAAAACTCACCGAAGGGTAAAATTGGATTTAAACAATTGTAGGTGAATGTAAACAATATTACATATTGAGGGAACATGTACGTGGATGATAAAATACACCCCAGTAAATACCAAAGTATAAACAATCTCGGATAAAAATGAGATTGTGAAATTTTACCTTACCTTAGGTCCAATTTGCTTCGTAAGTGTCCGAACCTCCCGTATAATGATTTAAATAATGTTATTGACTTATTCCAGAATCATACTTATTTTTATGATATCATATATGGTCATATTCTTAGCTTATTATTAGTAATATTTCATTGCTACTTGTTATTCGGGTGTTTATTACTTTTTGTTCTTATGCGTGTTTTGTCGAATAAATTCTTATTCTTATTTTTAGGTTATAGATACCTTATTTCCAGAATGGTATTAGTGTAATATATATCATATTAATTCATTCAATTCATTTATATAATCATTATTCAATGAAGATCATGTAGAACGAGTCACATCACATCGTGGAGACGGTATTCCGTACGTATGCACGAGCGATGATATCGTTCCCATGATCGTGGAATTGTATTAGAGTGTATATATACTATTTCAGAATCAATATCACTTTACAATAATCATATATAGCCATTATTTACACCATTATACCCATCCAAGTGAGGTGGTGGTGGAAAATAGATTACACCACGGCGTGGAGATGGTATTCCGTACGTACGCACGCGCGGTGATTTCATTTTCCGTAGGATGGATAGATGGTGAAATAGGGTTGTTTCATACTTATAATAATATATCAGTATATGAGTGATACTTATGTTATTAATTCATAATGAAACAACTAAAGAAGAAGAAGTGGAAGAAGAAATAAAGATGATAGAATCGGTAACAGACATTACCTCTTCTTTGAAGTGCTTCTTTGAGACCTCCTTTTAGGGAACTAAAATTGGTCTTTGAAGAAGACCAGGACCTATAGGATGTCTCTATGTAAGTGGAGAGAAGAAATTGGCAGGGTTTGGCCGAGCTTGAAGGCTCAAAGTGGTGTGAGGAAGAGAGGGAGGATGTGCCCTTTTATAAGGGAGGAGAGGGGCACCTTTGGAATAACTAAAAATATTATTTTATTATAAAGTCAAATTCGGTTTTTAATAGCTCCAAATTGATATATTTCGAATATAATGTGGGTATGGGTCTAAATCCTCTCATCCAATATAATTTAGACAAGTTTAGGTATCAATTTTAACCTTATCATTTAGATTTAACTTTAAGTTAGATAATTTAACTTTTACCGTGTCTTCTTGTTTTCTTACACTATAAGGTTAATAAACTTACTATATCAAGCCAAAAAGAACTCCAAGTTGTTTATTATTAATATATATAACCTTATATAAGTCATTTGGCCGAAACTTAGATTTTTAGGAATAAAATAACAATTAATAATATAATATTTTTTTTAAAAACTATTTTATGTCAATTTTGACACTATTTAGTAATTGATTTTTTTGAAAATCATAACAGAATTATTAGTTCGAACCAAGTTAATTAAATAAATAATAACATGTCATATTAACCTAGAAAATTATTTTAGTTCATAAAAAGTCTCAAATTACATTTATTTACGTATTTATAACATCAATTATGTCAATATTTCATTAATAAGATAATTACTGCATCATCGTTGTGTCATAAATAAATTAAATTATTTAATGTCTAAAAATTACAAATAAAATACCATTATGTAGGAAAGTTTTTTAGATTTATAATGGATATTTATAGTCGAATTTATCTTATGTATAACCCCATATTAAAAATTATTTACTTATTAAACTCTGATTTTAACTATTTTAACCCTTCTTTAAATAAATTAATAATAAATGTCCTAATCTAATCCAAGTGGGCCTAAATGGTCATATTTTATTCCTAAGGTTGTTTTTGGTCGAATTAAACTTATCCAATAGAATTAGGACATGTGTTAGGGTAATAATAATAACACTTTTACCCTTAATTACCCTATTTACTTTTAACCGTGGTAAAAAAAGTAAAAAGTTACTATTCACCAAAAATTATTTTCATCTCATTGAACCACATTTTAGTCCTTGATATTAACCGTTTCTCTTGGATTTTCAAAATTCCACTCACAGAAGTGGTAAAATTAAGTGTTATGAAAAATTCAGTTTTTTTAACTTCCACTTAGTGGTTTCACTATTCATCAAAAATTGAAAGTTTTCAGAAAAATACCAAAATTTCACCCTAGGATAATTTCAATATTCCAAATCTAAAAATGAAGTCCATTTTGAAAAATAAAATTTTTAAAATTTCAAAAAGTGGTTATTACTATTCATAACAGCTAGTTTTAATAATATTTTAATAGCATATCGTTGTTTAGTGAAACTTGGTATTTTGTACGACGCAAGCTATTGAGGAAGGCTGCGGTTGCGTGTAAAGCAAGACAAGCTAGTGTTGTGTGTAGTGAAATATTACTTTGATAAAAACAAATTATTTCTCATAAAAGTCTCGGGCGTTACATATAGGAACCTGGGAAATAAACAGTCTTGCAGAAGAGCTCTAGCAGAATGGATTGTCAGTGAAAGCTCACAAACAGGGCTCATGATGAGGGTTCATAGAATGGTCTTGTGATGAAGGTATGTGATAAAGGAAAAGGAGAGAAAAATATAATAAAGGGGTAACTGGTAGAATGAATTAGTCTCTACCCCCTCTATATAGGGAATTTTAAAGAATACCAAACATTTCCTAATAGACCAAATGCCACCCAATACACTGATTCACGACACTACCAAAGACTGAGGTGAGCAATATTTTTCCTCATAACTGAGCCATTGTCCCCTTTCACATCACTTCTGGGGGGGGGGGAATTTGTTGATGCCTTCCAAATGAGCATCAGGAAAATCAAAAAGGAACGAATACCCGAATATGGGTGTTACTTTCCCCAAAAATCCAAAGGAAGGAGAAGGTGGAAAAGACCTACAGATCGCCTAAGCCTCAAAGAGATTCACAATCACATGACCATCACAGGGTCTTGCGAATTCTCAAAAAGAATATCACAACCTTTAGAGGACCCCACAGAACCCCCTTTGATAAATGTTCATGCTCTTATGAAGACTCTTTGAACTACCATTTAGCATACAATGGTGGCCGTATATGCTCTATCATGCCACACGGTTTGTCACCAACAAGCACTTGACAACCAAATCAAAAATATTTTGAAAATGGGGCAGGGGGAATATGTATAAATGTAGAGGCCCCATGTAGTAATAATGATCAGGAGACACATCACTAATGGGAAGGATAATTGTCCTTAACAATAACCAAGACAACTTGCAAGAACAACAAGCCTTTGTAAAATAAAAAAAATAAAATAAATGGGGAGGAGGTTAGAGCTACTTGCGGTCACTGAAATACTTGGGACCCACCCATGAAACCTGCATGAAATCATGATTCCCATGTTACATGTCTACCTCACCTCACTAAATCCCATCAACATGTCACATGCATTACACAAAGAGCCTCAGGTATGTTCAGGAAACGACGCATAACCCCTATATCTCCCCAAGGGTAAAACAGAATAATTTTTCCTTGAAATGATCACACAATCCCATATGAACCATTATGGTCATGAAAAAAATCACCAAAAAATAGAGAAAAGTTGTGCAGCGACTCTCATATAAACTCTCATAGTCCCTGGACTTTGTAAAATAGATCACAGGGGATAAAAAAGAAGGAGGTGAGACCTATCATAGTTATAAAACCCTTGAAACGTGTTAAGAAAGTCCACATCACACTCTCACAAGATTCCAGGACAGGAAAGCCTAAACCAGTGAAGGCCGCTTGACACACCATATTAATCTCACAGAGATCCCCAAACAAGCCACCATTGCCTCAAAAAATAACCCAAGAAAGGCATCGAGCATATCACAAGCACCTCTCAACATGCGCTTTGATACCGTGAAGACCCTTTGACATGGAAATATGAATAAATTGAAGTCCTTTGGCATGTATTCATGAGTCAAAAAAATTACTAGTAATTTTAAATCATATGAAAAAGGACACATTTATGGGAGATACCCATTGTTACTGGAAATCAGGTGACACCATTGGGAACAATCCATGATAGAGATTGATGAAGACACGTGGCACCAGACCCCTTAACCAACTCCAGCCTGGATCCGTGCTAGATACGTCCCACAAACCTATAAAAAAGTTTGGTGGCGAGGCCTATAATTTCAACACCCCAATATAAAAAGGAATGGATAGGACGTGGAAGAAACTCTTGACTGCAAAGGTCCCATGAACCATAATTGATTTCTCAATGAAACTGATCTTGCGACTGAAAAGTCTTCAACTATGTAATATATCATCGAACAGCCAGGGCAATGATTCATCATTACCAATGAACATCACTTGATCATTCATAGATCATGCGAAAGACCTCTGGAAGGATATGTAAAGAACATAGCATATGTCTACTGAATAACACGAGACTTAAAGGAGGATAACACTGAATGAAACTAATTCATTCATGATTAAAAGGATGGAACTAAATAATAATAAATAGGAGAATCAAGAAAATTAATATATGTTTATCCATGCATGCTCTATGAAAACAACCTAGGGTATGTTCAGGTGCCAGGGTATTTCACCCAATACATTAGACACTCGTTTGGCAGACCATTTGGATCACATGAAGTCCTCTATACTTGTTATAGTAATCCATACAACACCCACAGGCTTGTTACACTAGTATTACAGAGTATTGTAAATCTCCATTAAAGACTTGTGATGAACTTCAGGATATGTCACATGATTCATATAAAGTCACCAGTTCATATCATCCAAGTCTCATGGTAGCACCTAGGCATGTGAAATAGCTCTCACGATGCCCTGTAGACATGTCAACAATGTCTAACGAATCCTTCCAAGGATTCCATCCAATAAATGCGACACCCTCTAAGACATATAACATTGAATCTTTTGGAACTCTCCATATATGTTTTCCAGATATTACAATGATACCAAAGCAGGTCAACTGGATGACGTGAAATCTTCTAGATGAGCTAACCCTGGTCGTGCGAAAACCCTTAGGCATGCCATCTAGGATACACGAATTCCTATGGATAAGTCCACTATATCATATGTTTCCCCTTTTTATATTTTATATATACATTTTATGACATTTCATGAATATTACCAAGACATGTCAAGCCGACAATCAACATATGTGAGACAAGCAAGTAGACTAGACCACCAGTGCATCTCAGGGCTTGGTAACTTTGTCCACCCTCGGTGTGTATGCCCCAATCACCACAAGGGTAGCCTTAGAGTGTAATCCCCAATCAAAGAAAATATGAAGACTCTGATTCTTGCAATAACCAAGATACTTAAGAAATATCCCTGGGGACTGAGGTCGATATAAAGTCTTCATAGGGATATCTTAATACAAAATTCTCGTAACCATAAGAAATTAAATTGATTATTTTCCATCCCTTGATTATCAAACTGAGAATAGATCACATGGGATTAGGATGTTTCAACAATCATATCATTTTCATTATAATCCTCTAAGAAGGTATGGGAAATTACAGTGTGTAAGATCCAACCAACGACATAAAATTGTATTTCCTAGATATAGGAGAATCCTCAGAATGTAATCCCCAATCATCGAACTAGGATGACTCTGATTCATGCCATAATCTGGATATAAAGGACACTAATCTATAAGACTAACCTATATATTAAATATCCTAAGGACTATCCTGATACTTGAGTCCCATATCCATAATCCATTGGACTAATCACCTGTTATCCCATGTTTCTCACACTAAGAATAGCTCACATGAGATCAGGGAGATACAAGGAATACCTCAATGGAATAATAAATCTCCACTAGCCAGGGAAATCATAGTATGTAATCCCTAATTATTGGCATGATATGAGCATCCATCGTATAGGGGCATCTACCTTGGGGCCAGTCCAAAGGGTGTGAATGAACTATGATAACTCTAATTGTGGATATAACCTAGATACGTTGGAATCTTCTTGAGACTTGAGCTCAAATATTTGGTGTCATGGTACCCACACATATTTCCTCACCAAATGACAATAAAATTCATGACATTAACAAACTACATGGGTTTTGATTCCTTTAATAACTAAGATATGTAGAATGCCTCATTATGGCTCAATTCCATCCTTGGAATATTAAAATCACCTCCCTATGTGGTAGCATATTCCAAAGCGTATGGTTATATAGCTTCATCATACAAATCATCTACCCATTACTCAAAAATGGATGAAAAACCTCAAATACATACATATGGATTCCCTAATGATACCCCATTTCCATTGTTCATCGATGAGATTCCCTTTTATATGGACTGGCTCTGTCCAGATTAGAAATTTTATATGGACTGGCTCTATCCAGCAGAAAAAACTTGTCACTGTTGCATGGAAAAAGTGCATTAAGCCCATCAAGATGGGAGGAATGGGCATTAAGGATATCAGAGTATTTAATAGTGCTCTCGTCCAGAACTTTGTTTGGAAACTTATTGCAAAGCCCGACTTCTCAATGGAATTCTTGATTGACAGATTTGTTTCCAGGTTACAGAAAGGGAAGTGTCTATACCTCAAATCTTCGGTTTGGCCCTCAATAAGGTCTGCCTTTTCCAGTCTTATGTTTCACTCAAAATGGATTGTAAGTCATGGCTCTCATCTCAACTGCTGGAATACTTCATGGTTGTCCTCTCCCCTCAATGAACATGTTTCAGTTTCAGGATCTCTTGCACAACTGTCTATTGCTGATTTACATGATCATACGGCTGCTATTAACCTCATTCCAGAATATTTTAGGCTGGAAATTGCAGATTACATTTATGTGGATGTTGATATCATTTTTTGGAAACCTGCACTTACTGGTTGTTTTTCTACTCGGGATTGCTATAACTTGCAGGTTGGTTTGGTTAATGCTTTGCCCGCATGGATTGAAGGCTTACGAAGGCCTTTTATACCACCCAGTGATCTTCTGCTTCTCTGGAGGATTTGGCAAAATAGGTTTCCCCTCCAAAGCGCGCTACAACGAAAATGCTTCAGCCTTGCTTCGGTATGCCAGTTTTGTTTCAGAAGCGATGAGACTTTGATTCACACCTTCATTCACTATCAATTTGCTGCTCGGCTTTGGGAGCATGTGCAGTTGGTTTTCCATTGCGCCCTTAATACTTGCTCTGTTGATTCCTTGCTTATGTCGTCCTTCAAAACTGGTTCTAGCGAGCAAGTTAATTACTTTCTCCTCTCGGCTGTTGTCTCGATTTTCTCATTTATCTGGAAATCTCGGAGTAACATTGTGTTTAATAACATCAGTCCCTCTTTCAGAGAGGGTGTTCTACTGATGCATCGAGCCATCATATTTTCCTCGACAATTCAAACTGGCTCCATGCATAATGATGTATCTGACTTTGTTCTCTTGAGAGCTCTTGGTGTTCGTGGTAGGGAACGAAAGCCCCGAATGGTAAAGTTTATCCGATGGATCCCACCTATCCGTGAATGGTTGAAGGTGAATGTTTATGGGGCGGCCTCTGGCGCACCAGGTCCTACTGGCTATGGAGGGGTCTTCAGAACTCATTGGGGCTTCGTTAAAGGCTGTTTCTTCCATTATGTTGGACATGCTTAGGCAATTGAGGTAGAACTTTGGGCGATGATCAAAGCGATCAGGTATGCTGTCCATTATGGTTGGCATAGAATTTGGCTGGAGTCGAACTCTGCTGTTGCTGTGAAGATTTTTAAAGATCGGTCTCGGAATGTTCCCTGGAGAATGATGTCCTCCTGGATTTCCTGCCTTAAACTTGCTGAACAGCTTTGCTTGGATGTCTCTCATGTCTACCAGGAAGCAAACCAAGTCACTGATGTTCTCTCGAAGAGAGCCATTACAGAAGCTAGCTCCAGTTGGTCTTTTACCTTACCTCCCTATTGTGACTCCTTGGTCTGCAGGGACAGGGATGGTGTCTTATATTCTCGGTTTTGCAAGAGTCCCTGTATTTGAGCTTCTTTGTACTGTTTATCTCTTTTTTGTTATTATATTTTGTTGGGAGCAGGCCTCTTGCTTGTCTCTCGGACCTTCTGGCTATATTTAAACTATACGATAGTTATAGAGTAAGGAACAATTCCCCTCAAAAGGGTGGGATGAGCCCGACCTCCCATCCTCTCGATTTTTATGAGTCCCTAAGTGTCGTTGGGTCTGAAAACCAAATCGACCACCTGTCTTAGGAAAGCAGGATTGTACCTAGTTATGGATTAGGGAACCATTGAGCTTTTTTTTAAGAGTGACAATGACCTGATGCTAATGGTTATGCAATATGACTAACCCCCCATAATCATCCATTAGGCCTGACCGAACCCACATTGACGAGGGTTTCCATGTCGCCTCCCCATCTGGTTGAAACAATTCTCTATGCCCTCCACCCTAATAAGGTGAAATTTGTATGAATTCGATCTTGGGAAGGTTCATCATCTGAATGAATGGATTAAGTGTGAAAGGATTTTTAGGTGAATCATCATACTTAGCCTATTATTAAAAAAACATCATCCCTAGTAGGAATACACTTTCATCTCCAAGCCAATTCTTTTTTAAATTCCAATCCATCTTTTAGAATTCTTATAAAAATCTACACACAAGTATAACTTAAGATTTTTTAAGGAAGAGATAATATATTTTTTTGTAATAAGTTCTATCCTAGGAGATACCCACACATGAGGCATAACCATCCTATATTTACCTAAGGATAAAACCAAAACCTCTATATCTACCTGATAACTATAATAATTAATATAAAAAATATAGTTGTTATAATAAGTTCAAATAACTAATTCCATCATATATACAATAAAATAACAGAGAGTACAAATATATCATATAATATGGAACGATTCATGGTATTGAAATAATAAACTGTTATGCAGCACACAATAGTTATCCATATGAAAAATTCCATTGTGCTTATTTATGATGTATGAACACACCCAAATGTCATAAAACTATAACTACAATCCCAACAATGATAACTCATAGGTTTGTTACACATGATCTATCTAGCCACATAGACAATTAACCACCCAAGTTCTATTTAACCTATATGCTTTCTACCATATCCCATAATAAAGAGTAATAATAGAAGGGAAAATCAGCCTCTAATATCATTTTATAACACTGACCTGAATCGCTGGGTCCAGGACGAGGTGCCACTTGTCCTAATGTGCACATCCCCCTACTCAAGGGGTTTCTAACTAATGATATGAGCTTGAAAGTGTCATATCGATCCTATAAACTTTGTAATCATATCCAAAATAAACATAAAAATGGAAAATTCATAATGAAATGAAATACTAAATTTCGTACCTGGTTATACAATAATAAAACAAATGGACCCATAATGTGGATTATCAAAAAGTGTAATAGTTCAACTAGATATGATAACAAATATAAGTTTTTTAGAAACCATATGAAATATATATTTCATGACCCCTCCCTTGGGCCCATGTCGTGAGTACCGAAATCCTGCATCCAACAGTCCAAGGGCTGGAGACTAGCACCAAGTTAGAGTATTTGAAAAATGGAAGGAATTTTCCTAAGTAAATGCACACACACACACGCATTTCCAACCCAAAAGTTTTGAACTGAAAACACTAAGTAAACAAGCATGCATACCTCTAAGATACCAACAAAAGAGCCTGAAAGTACAAGAACTAAAAAGTAAATGGGGCCAGAATACAAGCCCAACCAAAAGGGAAAGTATGAGCTCCTGAATCACATCCTCAAAAAACCTTACCTGAAGTGTAGGAATAGAAACAGGTGTCATAAGTCACTAAAGAACACCTCATCTATTAGGACTCTCTCTAAGAACCACCTGGTCGTGGTCCACCAAGGACTCCATCAAAGAATCGATCATCTGCACAAGACACAACATGTGTGGGCATATCCTGTGTAGGGGTGAGTAAAGAAATACTCCGTAGGGACCCCAAAACCAAAATGGTAAACCACTAAAAATTATACAAAAGCACACCAAAAAATAAACACATGAAGTAAACCAAAAATAAAACGCAAAAAGTACACCACAAAGGAAACACATGAAGTAAATTCAATATGGTCATCTCACATAGGTTCAAGTCTAAATTATGGAGAGAAGGATTTCCAATTGTAGTCTACAAATCTCCCAGTCTCTATGAAAATAGAAGTGTCGGCGGTGCACATAGAGTCAATGGTACACATAGAATCAATGGTGAATGAAGTGTCGATGGTGCATCGAGTGTCATTATAGTATGAAGCATCAGTGGCTCACAGAGTGTCGATGGCTCATGGAGCATCCATGGGTCATGTAGTCCCCCAAGTCACATAGTCACAACAAGTCGTATGATTCTGCCCATAAAACGCTTATTCTGAGAGAGCCTACTCCTCAATACATTATGTTGTTTATAAACTTCCACAAAAACTCAATTAGAGAATCTAAAACGATCCCTCTAATCATAAGGGTCACAAAATCACCAATGGATCATGAAACATACCTCTCATTTGAAAGATATGGACAATTTAGTAAATTTAGACCTGATATGGTCTATTCGGGTCAGACCAAACCAACCTGACCCAGTCCATCCAACCCTCTAGTTCTGGCCAACCCGACCTGATATGGTCAGTTTGGGTCAGACCGAACTAGTCGGCTCGCTGGGCTGCCAGATCGACCCAATTCTCCAACCCAGACCAACACATGTAAGCCAGCTCCTTCGGTGCACAGCTTGAAAATTATTTCCTAGTCAACGTAGATGGTATCAAATCCTGACCCCATTCCCTATAGCTTCCATATTCGTAGGTTCCATGAAGACCCCAACCACAAACTGGTCGCAGCCTGTGGCCTCCCTGCTGGCGGGGGATCCCGCCAACATGGCCTCTGAGCTACATCCTGCCACAACCCGCATTGTGGCCTCATGTTGTGGCTCATGTTCACCACTCATGGCCAAGGCCACTGTGAGCTCCTCCTCCGAAAAAGTCTTGCTGGATCATGGCAGTGCGCCTCACCAGAACCTGGCCTTCTATCGGGATGCACACTACCCTCGATGCCAAACACCCTGCTAACCGCACGCCATTCATCATGTCCTCCACCATGAGCCACCACATACCAACTATACTTCTGTCGCACCTACATAATGGAATCATGGATCACAACCTTCATTCTCGAATCATTGTTCCATGGATCGTGGGTACAACAATCAATCATTCACATAGGGTTTGAAAGGGTAAAAAATGTATGAAGAACGTGATAGATTTAGGGGTAAGTGGTTTAGCACATGAAAAACCAAAGAACGGATCATAGAATTATTTTTTCGGCCTTGATCAGTTCATGTAAGTGGGATCACAAAGAAACCAATAGCTTAATAATAACCAAGATCTATTCCCTTTAATTCCAAAATAATTATTCTACCTGCAAGAATGATCAAACCACAGATTGACATTTTTGTGGGTTATTCCATATTCTTCATTTGATTTTAATATGGGAAAAAGAAATCACAAAGAGATCAACACCTTACCATGTGGTTGGATCAGTAATTGAAGAAGAACCGGGTTCTATTTCATCATCGATCCTTAATCCACCGATGTTCATTGTCAGGAGAGAGATTTATTCTCATTTCCTTTGGGAAATTCAAGGGTTATGGAAATAAAACTGAATTCCTATGAAATGTCTTATGAAAAAAATGAAATCTTTGTTATGTCAACATGTAACGTCCAAAAAAATAGTTTTAATAAATATTTTAATGAGGTTCACGTACAAATACTATCTTTTGAGCCGACACATGCCAATCGATGTTAGGACTCTGCTAAGGAAAAAACCCCCTTATGAACTCAACGACGATCTTGGATTTCTAATATTATTTATCATTTACGAGTTATTAGGATTTTAAAATAAAATAATTTTTATTTAATTGTCTTATTTATGTGTTTTCCCTTGGTGAGTTTCTCTACAGATGACCCACGCCGACCAATGTTAGGTCACGCTTAGGGAAAATACACTCCTCAGAGCATAATAATACACTTCGATTATGGATTTGGGAACTCATTTAAGAGTTATTTCACTTTTTCAGAAAATTTGAAAGTTCTTGTTATTAAAAACATAACATTTTCTAAACAAACATTCTGGGAACCCTGGCCCTCAGAATCACATGCCTTCTTAGTGATTGGTCTCGAAATTTTTCTAAATAATTTCTAAAATTAAAATTGGGAAAATATGTGTCATTAAATTCTCCCCACGTTAAAGATTTATGTCCCCAAAATCCAAAACAAGGGCTACTCAACAAAAAAAAGAGGGCATTGAGCACAAATTAGATCCTCTCACTCTCATGTTCTCTCCTAGAGATTCCCATACTACCACTGAATGCATGCCAAAGGAGTTGACTTCCCCCAAAATATCCACTCCTAGCTATCCTCTACCACCATCAGGTACTCTATAAAAGTTGTCCCATCGTAAATGTCCACCATCTCTCCCCAGTCAATGGAGTGCGATATATCATGGACATATCTCATCAGCAGTGACATGTGGAAGAAATCATGAACTCGGTACAACTTTTGGGGTGGATCCAAGCAGTAATCCACCTTGCCAACTCTGCCCAGAATCTAAAAAGGGCTGATTTACCTTGGAGATAACTTGCTGCCCTAGCCAAATCTTTACAATCCCCATTGAGGTGATACCCAAAGGAACACATGGTCTCCCTCCTCAAACTCTAGAGGCCTCCACCTCCTATCATCATTCGACTTCTTCAGCTCTATACAATCCCCATTTTTTCCGGGATGATTTGTACCTTCTTGGTGGTATCCCATACCTACTCTAGTCCCATGAGTTCCTAATCACCTGTATCTTTCCAGCATAGTGGTGACCTACATGGACATCTGTAGAAGGCCTCAAATAGTGCCATAAAATGGTGGAGTGGTAGATATTGTTATATGAAAACTATCCCATATGTAGGTTTTCATCCCAACTATGGACAAAGTCTAGAATGAAAGCACATAGCATGTCCTCTAAAACCTGGATGGTCCTCTCCATCTAGCCATCCATATGGGGATGAAACGTTGTGCTAATGTGCAACTGAGTTCCAAATACCTCCTACAATCACTTTCACAATCAGGACTTGAAATGAGCATCATGATCTGAGATGATCATTGATGGAACTTTGTGAATCCCAACTATATCCTTCACATAGAGTTTTACCAAGATTACTATAGTGCTCTTCTCATGGATCTGTAGGAAGTGGTCTGACTAGGTGAGTCGGTGAACAATCTCCCAGATGGAATCGTGTCCCCTATACATACATGGTAAAGCTGTCACATAGTCAATTGATATCACATACCACATCAACTATGGAACCTTTATGGGTTTAGTAAAACATGAAGGAACTTGGTGCTCATCCTTCACTTTCAGTCAAGTGAGACTTTGGGAAACAAACTCTGCCATTGCCTTCTTCATCCCCAGCTACTAGAACTGATGTTGGAGGTCCTAATATATCTTTTCCACTCCTCGATGTACTACCAAAGGGGAATTATGGAACTCCATCAAGACCTCCTCCCACAACATCACTGACAGTACGGTTCTCCCTATGAAGATAACAACATGCTTCCCACATTTCAAATATCTATAAGGGGCATTCCTTGTGGACATATGATCACGTGTAGTCTTGACGTCAGTATGTATGATCATTACCTCCCTGACTTTCTGTAAGAGTGGAGGGGTGAATACCATCAAATAGAGATAAGCTACTCCATCTCTATCCAAAAAGGATATCCATAATGTTTCCAAATGCCCTGATGCCTCCTCAACAACTACAAGATGGATCTCCTGCTGAGAGTGTCCACCACTATTTTCCCCTTCCTAAGAGTATTGACTATTTCAAAGTCATAGTCCAGGATGAACTCTATATAAAAACCCTCCTCCTTATTTCACACTTAAACATAATTTATTACATAAAATCATCACTTGAAAAAAATAGAATATTGAGAGGTCTAGTGTCTTTGGGGCTTAGGAACACTACATAATAACTTAAAACATGAAATACATATCTTCATTAAAAACTTCCTTTACATGACCTCACACATTCTTTCGTACTTAGCATTGTATGGGATAACCAGAGGACATGCATATGAAAAGGGTGAGCTATAAATACCCATAAGCAAGTAAAAAATGAATAACATGAAGAATACAGTACATGTTAGGCAATAGGAATATCAATGGATCATAAGTGAAACATGAACATAAAGTCTTGTTATAGCATGATTATCATAACATGGAAATGTGGAATCAACATTTAACATGATATTAGCATGTTCCAAGGCTCAATACACATGGATCAAGAGTAAACCCTCATTTCACTTGAATTAGAATGAGTAAACCATAATTTCACTTGACGTATCATGATAATAATCTTTATCCATTGCATTGGAGTGTTATTAGGGCACACCCTCTTAATCATTTAATTTCATGCATAAGTGTGCCACATGGATCATATAACATGGATTCTTTAAACATCACCATTTATTTCACGATAAAGGAATGTGAAATTCATACATGAAATTCTATAATCAATATATAAATGTGCATAAAGGTGAATACCCTTGTTAGAGGAATGTGAATGGTATTCACTACACAATGACTTTGGCTTGGAAAATCACGGCGTAATTTCAGCATCATAACGACGAAACATAATAATTCATAAAAATGGTTGATGTGAGAGAAAGGGGTATGTAATCATATGCACATGAAATAGACAGTAAGAGGAGTTCATATAGATACATATCCCAATATATGTAATGGAATTTATATTCATAACATAAAATAATTGGTAAAATGTAAATGAGAAGAGAGAAACTTCTTACAAAATTCCAGCATGGTAACATGTGTGCATGGGAGGCATTAATGAGAGAGAAAAATGAATCTCATCATTAAAAAATAAGTATGGAAGTATGGGGGAGGTTATAAACCATAACCTAATATTTTTAATTGAAAAAGGTCATTCCACCATAATGAAATTTGGACAAAAATGAGAAAGGAAGAAATCCCTTACTTGGAAGTGTGATCCCAAAGGCTTGGGAGAGGCTTGAGAGAGGCTTATTGGGAGCTTTGGGAACCTTGGGAGGATACTATGAAAAGGATGAAATATTAGGGATGTTATCCAAGGGTTTTGAGTGAAGAGAAGTGGGAGATTTGGGGGGTATATGATGATAGAAGGAATTTCTTATTATATAGGTTTTGGACACCTCACATTAAACTAATCAAAAACATAAACCAAACCATGGTTTTTTCCAATGGTTTTTTCCAAAGTGGAGTGGAAAAAATTATTTTAAGTCCAATGGAAGAACTTCTTAAAATATTAGGCTTGATTATGTGGAGGCGAGTCCCACTCTCAAGGAAATCATTTTAAATGTTAAAATATTTTCTTAGTCTTGGAGGGTCCACTAAGGCACCATAAAATTAATCAAACAAATATAGAATAAAATTATTTTCAATTTAAAACATATATTGTCCAACAAAAATATTTATAGTATTTCATTACATCACTTTTGGGTCATTATGAGGTTATAAAACACATTATATATTTAAACAATATTTAATGTTTACCCAAAAATTAGACTGTCTCAGAAAATTATGGAAAATTCACTGTTGGATACTTTCAACATCCTAATTACAAAAATAAAATTCATTTTATCTAAATAATTTTCTATATATTTTAATTTTAACTATTAAAATTAAAACCGACATTTAAAAAAAATTCATGGGTCAAAAACAGCTTTCAAACCTTAATAAAAATTACAATTGTATTCATAAAAAATTGTATGATCATTTATATTTAATAAAATGTAATTTAGTATTAATATTTTATTAAAATTTTATTTAATTCAAAAATCCATTAATTCATCAAAATATATTTCTTAATTGAATATTATCTAAAAATACTATTTGTGATTTAAAATATATTCACAAAGTAACAATAATAAAAAGAATGTATATTATCTATAAAAAAATAATGCACATAATTATAATTCTAGAGTCTTGTTACATAACCCCTTAAAACACCCGTGTAATACCTAAGGATAAGGTGTGCGATGGTGATAAACTCTTGGGGCTGCTCAGATAACATTTCTTCGATGGTAATATCTAGAAACTTCCACTTCTCCTGTAGGCGGTTCTGTTCAAGCCTAACAGGTTGATGCTTAGCTTGGGATTGGTCCAGAGAGAAGCCTAGTGACACTACCTCCTTTCCAAGCTCCATCAAATGGGATTCGTATGGAGCAATCCTACTGGATGAGGACATTTATTCCGTTTTCTGAGTAAATTGAATATGTTAAGGCACAATATTTTTACTAGTCATGTGATTACTGTTCAAAGACTATATTTGAAATGGTAAAAAGTCTTAATAGTATTTTAAAATCCAAAAAACATAAAATCAATGAAGTCCATATGTTATATAACCATTTTACATAATAATAAATTTAATAAGATCAAGAGGAATTTTCATTAGTGAAAGTTTGTGTTGTTACAATATCCCCCCTTAAGAAATTTCACCCTCGAAATTTTCTTTTCCCAAACTAAAACAGATAAGGGTAACTCTGCTTCATCACTTCCTCCAATTCCCACATTGCTTCTTCAATCTTTTGGTTTTTCACAACACCATGAAGAGGGGTTATTGTCTTATTTTTTAGAACATTTTCCCTCTGATATAAGATCTTCACCGGCTTCCCTTCATAAAAGAGGTCATTTTCCAATGGTACAACCCCTAGATTGAGTTAATACGATGGGTCAGTTATGTAATTTTTCAAGAGTGATACATGGAATACATCATGTACTTGAGATAGGTTTGGTGAGAGTGCTAGTCGATTTTCCACTCTAATGTGATCAAGGATATAAAAAAGGGATGATGTACCTTGGACTAAGATTTCCCTTTTTCCCAAATCTCATAACTCTTTTACATAGTGATATGCAGAGGAATAACATGTCCCCAACATCAAACTCTAAGAATCATCAATGATTATCAGCATAGCTCTTCTATTGACTCTGAGCATCATTAATGTGCTGGTGTATGGTCTTAACCATCTCCCCCATTTCTTTGAAAATTTATGGACCTAGGAGATTTCTCTCCCCAACATCATCCCAACATGTCAGAGTTCTTCACCTCTTCCCATAAAGGGCTTCATAAGGAGCCATTTGGATGCTTGAGTGGAAACTATTATTATAAGAGAAATCAACCAGAGGAAGATGTTGATCCCGTCCTCCTTTGATGTCTATTGAGAATGCTCTCAATATGTCCTCAAGTGTTTGGATTGTCCACTCAGATTTTCCATCGGTTTAAGGATGAAAAGCCATACTGAATTCCAGCTCAGTATTCAGAGTCTGTTGAAGACTCTTCCAAACCATAGAGGTGAATCTTGGATCTCGATTAGATACAATAGATAGTGGTACTCCATGCAGCCTTACCACTTCTCTGATATATATCCATGCCAGTTGATAAAATGATAAATCCTCTCGAATTTCAATGAAGTGTGTATTCTTTTTAAGATGATCCACCACAAGCCAAACATCATTGTTTCCTTTGGATGTCTTCAGAAGTCTAGTGAGAAAGTACATGGTGATGTTCTCCCATTTCCATGCTGGTATGGGTAAGGATTGCATCATCCCCTTATAATTCTACCTCTCAGCCTTCACCTACTAACATACCAATCACATTGATGTATACTCAGTGATCTTCGTTTTAATGTTATCCTGCCAATAAAGATCTTGGATATCTCGATACATCTTTTTGTTTCCTAGGTGAATGGAGAAATTTGAACTATTTGAATCATCCAAAAGTTCTTTATTTAACTCTAGATTTTATAGAACACATAGTCTTGACCCAAATCTCAAAGTTCCTTCTTAATTAACATTGAACTTAGAGGATTCCCATTTTCTGAAAGTTTCCACTTTATTCTGAATCCACACATCATTCTTTTGAACATCCTTTAACCTTTCCAAAAAATATGGTTGAGAAATCATTTATGAAAGGATTGATGATTTTCCCTTATTTTTTATTCCCATGTCTATCTTCATCAAATATAAGAAGATTAGATGTTTTTTAATTCTCATCAATGACATAATTTCTTGGTCCTTTCTACATAGATCATTTTCCACATTTTTCACTTTCCTAGGGAGGTAATGGATTGACCAGTAATAGTATTTCATCAGATCTAGCCATATTTTTTTGGCACATATTCAACTCTTTCTGTGTGAATATATACTTGAGGCTTTTGTGATCCATATATATTTCACACTTCTCCCCAAAAATGTAATGTCGCAAAATTTTTAAAGAGAAGATTACTGCAGCCAACTCCAGATCATGTGTTGGATAGTTTTTCTCATGAACTTTCAATTTCCTTGAAGCATAGGCAATTAATTTGTCATTTTTCATCAACACACAACCCAGAACCTTCATTGTAGCATCACTTAATAACACAAATAGTTCTCCTCTTGTGGGTAGTTTGAGTACGGGTGCAGTGATGAGCCTCGTTGTAACGTCCCCAAATGATAAAGGGTTAAATGACTAAATGATATGACTCATGTCAACAAGGTGCACCTTCCTTTTCGGGAGCCTACCTGATTAGAACTCCACAATTAAGTGTGCTAGTCCTGGAGTAGTGATTAGGATGGGTGACCTCCTAGAAAGTTTCTCAAGGTGTGTGTGAGTGAGGAAAAAACACACTGGAAGGACATGTGTTGGCCTGTGAGGACTGTCATTAGTCAGATAACCCGTTCGGGCACGTGGGTGGGACCTAGGGTGGGGACCACGCGTCTGCGGGGCAACTGGTAGGCGAGGCCCAGTTGTCACATTTGGTATCAGAGGAGGAACCCAGCCTTAAGTGCGGTGCACTGCCTCGGTTGAGATGTAAGGCCCACAACGAGGACGTTGTGCTCTAAAGGGGGGGGGGTGATTGTAACATCCCCAAATGATAAAGGGTTAAATGACTAAATGATATGACTCATGTCAACAAGGTGCACCTTCCTTTTCGAGAGCCTACCTGATTTGAACTTCACAGTTAAGCGTGCTTTGCATGGAGTAGTGATCAGGATGGGTGACCTCCTGGGAAGTTTCTCAGGGTGTGTGTGAGTGAGGACAAAACACACTGGAAGGACATGTGTTGGACTGTGAGGACTGTCATTAGTCAGATAACCCGTTCGGGCACGTGGGTGGGACCTAGGGTGGGGCCCACATGTCTGCGGGGCAACTGGTGGGCGGGGCCCAGTTGTCACACTCCTTTTCCAACTCCTTTAATATATATTCGCATTCATCACTCCAAGAAAACTTAACTCCCTTCCGATTTATTTTGGTAAGAGGGTTTTACAATCGCGAGGAATTTCTCACAAATCGGTGATAATATTCTGCTAAACCCAAGAAGCTATGGATATCTGTCACCAATGTTGGCCTCAACTATCCCTCAATTACAGCTATCTTAGAGGGATATATAGATATCTCATTGCTTGTGATGATTTGACCCAATAATGAGGCCTACTTTAACAAAAACATACACTTTCTATACTTTTAATAGAGCTTCTCCTTTTACAACATCACTAGTACATTTCTTAGATACTGCTCATCTTACACATTGGTTTTGGAGTATATTAGAATATCGTCTATTAAGACTACAAAAAATTTGTCGATGTAATCTTTAAATACTCTATTTATCAAGTATATTAATATTTCTAGAGCATTAGTGAGTTTGAAAGGCGTTAATATAAATTCATAGTGGCCAAATCTTGTACGAAAAGCAATCTTGGGGATATCCTCCTTTTTCACCCTTACTTGATAATATCCTGACCATAGATCCACCATGGAGAAGTATTGGGATCCACGTAGCTGATCAAACAAGTCATCAATTCATAGAATCTGATACTTTTTCATTATCGTGATTTTATTGAGATCATGATAATAAATGCAACGATGCATTGACCTGTCCTTCTTCTTGACGAAGAGGACTGGTGCACCCCATGCTGAAGCACATGGGTGTATAAACCCTTTATCCAGATTCTCTGATAGTTGTTTTTTCAGTACCTCAAGCTCCACAAAATCCATTCTATTTGGAGTCTTGGATATTGGCAATTCCCCAAGTATAAGATTAATTGATAATTCAATATCTCTTCTAGGAGGAAGACCATAACATTCCTCAGGAAACACTTCAGTGAATTCCCTCACAATAGGCATGTATTCAAGGATAGTTTCTTCCTTAGAGTCAATAATCTAAGAAAGATATGCATGACCATAGGGTATTATTATCCATTCTTGAGATGGTGGTTCTAGGGAAGATTCATCCTCCTCCTCACACTTGTACACAATCAGGGGTCGATTCTCCATATGGTGAGTGATTTCCATCTCACAATAATTTATGTTGGCTCTATATAGGGAAAGATAACCCATACAAAGAATTTCATCAAATCCCACTAGAGAGAGTATGATGAGGTTTTAGGGGAAGTTCAAATGAAAAACTGTAATAGGGGAGGAGTTATATTCATGGTATGAAATAATTTCCCAATTTTCTATTCTCACTAACATATTTACTTCCATGACTTGTGGTGGTGTCGGGATTATTCGACTAATCTTTCGGGATATTAAATAAAGCGTAGAACTATGAACGATAACCCTACCTTCCACTTTTTGATTCTGGTTCTACCTTATCTGATATAGACATGAGACGAGTACATTGAACTATTAAACACGTCAAGGGGAATCCAATGAAAAAAGAATAACTTATAAATTTTATTTCCTTTTGTTATGAATTTCTAGGATTCAATCTATGTTATCCATGATCTACTTCCCATCATATATTCTTAGGGAATTTTTTTTAATTCCCTTAATAGCGATTCATACTAAGCTTATGAATTTAAAAAAGCATGTTCTTGAGGAGTGTCGTAACCACGAGTGCATCAAGACCCATTTTCATGCACCAGTTCTTGTTCAAGTCTAGCTCAAAGCAGTGTTTTTGGGTTTTAACCCTAGATACATATGTTCCAGAGAAACCTCTACTGGCTCGTTTTTAGATTGGGATGTATTTTCTTGATAAAACACTTACTCAATACTCACCAAAACTTAGGGATGTATTTATTATACTTAGTCTTATCCCTAAGGATTTCACTAGGGTTTTCTAATCCAAATCCCCAAAATAACTAAACTTATTCTCTGATACCAAATATTACATCCTTGCTCTTTATTTCACACTTAAACATAATTTATTACATAAAATATTCACTTGATACAACATATAATATCGAAAGGTCTACTATCTTTGGGGCTTAGTAACATTACATAAAAACATAAAACATGAAATACACATCTTTATTGAAATCTTATTTTACAATACCACACACATTCCTTCTTACTTAGCTTTTCATGAGATAACCTGAGGACATGCATAGGAAAATGGTGATCTATAAAGCCTAGAAAGGGATTAAAAAATTCATATCATGAAGAATACAGTACATGTTAGGAAATAGGAATATTAATGGAGAATAATAGAAACATGAACATGAAGGCATGATATAGTAAGATTATCATAACATGGAAACGTGGAATCAACATTTAACATGATATTATCCCAATCCAAGGATCATTTCACATGGATCATGAGTAAACCCTCATTTTACATGAATTATAATGAGTAAACCCTCATTGCAGTTGACATATCATGATACTAATCTTTACCAAATGCATTGGAGTGCTATCAGGGCGCACCCTTCTTAATCTTTTCATTTCATGCATAAGTGTGCCACATGGATCATATAACATGGATTATTTAAACATAATCATTTATTCTATGATAAAGGAATGTGAAATTAATACATGAGACTCTATAATAAATATTTAAATGTTTATAAAGGTGAATACCCTTGTTAGAAGAATGGGAATGGTATTCACTACAAAATGACTTTGGCTTGGAAAATCGTGGTGTAATTTCGGCAGCGTAACAACATGACATAATAATTCATAAAAATGGTTGATGTGAGAGAAAGTGGTATCTCAATATATGTATTTGGAATGAATAGTAAGTGGATCATCTAGAAACATGTCCCAACATATTTAATTGAATTTAGATTCAAAATATAAAATAACTGCTAGAATCTAAATGAGAAGAGGGAAATTCCTTATGGAATTTTGGCATGGTAACAGGTCTACATGGGAGGCATTAATTAGAGATAAAGTGGTCTCTTGTCATTAAATCCAAATAAGGGTTGTATGTGGGAGGTGTGAAATCATACCCCACCTTTTTAATTGAAAACAAAAGGGTATAACTACATAATAAAACTTGGAAAAAAATGAGAAAGGAAGAAATCCCTTACACTGAAGTGGGATCCCAAAGGCTAGGTAGAGGCTTGAGAGAGGATTACTGGGATCTTGGGGAACCTTGGGAGGATACTAGAGAAATTAGGGCTGAGTAGGGATGTGATCCATTGGTTTTGAGTGAATAGAAGTGGGAGCTTAGGCGGGTTTATATAGGAAAATAGAGGAAATTTGTTATTATTTTGGTTTTGGACACCACACATTAAACTAATAAAAACCACAAACCAACCCATGTTTTTCCCATGGATTTCACCAAAGAGGAGTGAAATAAATTATTTTATAAGTCCAATTGACGATGTTTTTAAAATATTTGGTTTTCTTATGTGGAGGTGAGTCACACTCTCAAGGAAATCATTATAAAAGTTAAACTGTTTTATAAGTTTTGGAGGGTCCACTAAGGCCCCATAAAATTAATAAAACAAATATAAAAACACATTTTTTTAAAGTTAAAACATATATTTTACGAAAATCCTTTTTATAGTATTTTATTATATCACTATTGGGTCTTTATTATGTCATAAAACACATTATATATTTAAACAGTATTTATTTTTTACCCAAAAATTCAATTGTCTCATAAAATTATGAAAATTTTACCATTAGAGAGTTTCGACAACCTGATTCCAAAAATAATATTCATTTTATCTAAATAAAATTTTCAATTTTTCAATTTTTACTTTTAAAATAAAAGCTGACATTTATCGAAAATTCATGGGTCAAAAATAGATTTCAAAACATAATTAAAATTACAATTGTAATCCTAAAAAATTATACAGTCAATTATAATTAATAAATAGTAATTTAGTAATAATATTTTATTAAAATATTATTTAATTAAAAAAAAATTTATTTATCAAAATATATTTCTTAATTTATTATTAACTAAAAATACTATTTTTATTTAAAATCTATTTAAAAAATAACAATAATGAAATGAATATATATTTTCCATACAAAAATAATGCACATAATCATAGTAATAGGGTCTTGTTACATAACCCTTTAAAATATCTGTATAAGACCTATGGTTAAGTTGTGTGATGGTGACAAACTCTTGGGGTGTCTTGGATAACATCGCTCGGGTGGTAATCTCTATCAACTTCCACACATACCATAGGCGGTTCCGTTCAAGCTTAATGTGTTGAAGCTCGTATTGGACTTGGTCAAAGGAGAATCCCAGTGATGGTACCTCCTTTCGAAGCTCGAAAAATTTCTTCCTATGGAGTAATTCTACTGGATGAGGCTATCACTTCTTTTTACTGAGTAAATTGGATTTTTCAGAGGCCTATATTTATACTGATTATGATTTCACTATTCAATGTGAAGACTACTATTTCTAGATCAATATCGTGGGTTGTGTAATTCATCTCATTCCACCTCAATTGGTAAAAACCATAAGCAATAACTACTTACCCCTGAATCATGACACAACCAAGACTGGTCCCTGATGCATTAAAGAACACCATATACTCAACACCCTCCTCAGATAATCTAAATATTAGGGCACTCGTCAATCAATTCCTTATATCCTGAAAGCACTACCAGAACTTCTCTGTCCCCATTAAAGGATACCCCTCCATGTAAAAGATTTTAAGGGTGTTTCTACCCAAGAAAAGTTGGTTACAAACCTCCAATAATATCTAAAAAAACCTAGGAAACTCCTTACCTTGGAAACACTCTAGGGTGGCTCCCATGAAAGCACTGCTTCAATCTTCACCGAATATACTAAAACTCCAGCCTCTGAAAAAACGTGTCCCAAAAAGTGGAACTCTCTTATCAAGAACTGACACTTCAAGAGTTTCCATAAATCCGGTTCTCTCAAAGTGTGTCTAGGACCATCCTCAAGTGTATCGCGTGATCCTCCTCGTATGTTGAGTACACCAGGATGTCATCAATGAATATGATAACGAAATGATCTAAGTAAGGCTGGAAGATCCTATTCATGAGTCCCATGAACACTGTTGGGGAATTCGTCACACTGAACTAAACAAATAAGTACTCATAGTCACCATACCAGCATATGAAGGATGTATTCAGGATGTCCTCATCCCGTACTCAAAGTTGGTGATAGCCAGATCTGAGGTCTATCTTCATGAACTGCCTCACTTCCTTTAGATAATCAAAGAGGTCATTAATCCTCGGTTTTGGATACTTGTTCTTCTTAGTCACCTGGTTTAGGCACAATAATTCCACACATAACCTCAGGATCCCATATGCATTCTTGGTAAACAACAATGGGACTAACCAGGGTGAAACACTAGGTCTCACGAAGCCATTTCTCTACAAATTCTCCAACTGTACCCTTAACACATGAAGCTCTATGGGAGCCATCTGATATGTAGGTGGAGATATCAGTGCCTTATTGGGGTATAGATCAATATATAATTCCACCTCCTTGTGAGGAGGTAATCCTGGAACATCTTCTGGAAAAACATCCTTGTAATTATCCACCACTTTAGGAAACTGAGGACTCATCTCATCCACTACACCGAGGGTTATACTAGCCAACTAGCATGTGATCGACTGCACCCTCATATGTACGAGTCCATCCTACACTGCTTCAGTTTTATTTTCACTAAAAAGGGAAAACTTGGTCCCATATTTGCAGAAACATCACACAATGCACCTAAAACAGTCAATTTGGGCATGGACTATGGATAAATAGTCCAAAAAAATGATGACATCATAAGACCATGATGCTGCCACCAAGTGATATCAACCGAAACTATCACCCCCAAGAGTAAGGGCACACTAGCAGCACCAGTGTGTGATCATATAATCTTCTCCCATGGGAGTATCTAAGAATAGGTATCAAGTCAACGGTTCCACTGGAATCTCCGTGTCTCGAAAAAGAATCGTGGCAAGAAAAGTGTGACTTGAACCTATGTTCAGAAAAACTATAGCTAGGGTTGAAAAGGAAAATATTATACCTCAAAACATCTCTAGAGAACTGGGTTCATAATCCTCCATTGTTTGAAGTTGGCCTCGTCCCTATCCATTAGCTCTGTAAGCCTTTTTTGGACCACCTGGGGTGGGTGGAAGTACCTCATACCCCCTCCCACCTACTGCTACCCGTCCATCTCCTCTGTTACATCTGCCACCTAAAAGACCACTATGTTCTACCTTCTCCTCTACCCTAGTGGTATCTCAACCATATATTGATCATTCATATGATGAGTCTAGCAATCTCAATCCATGTGTATCCGTTAGCCACACGAGTAGTACAAACTTTCCTTTGGATGAATTTCTCTGCCCTGAGAGCCTCACACCACTGACACCATGTCCTGGGGTCATCCCATAAACTATTTGATCTGCATAGATCCCTACATCAGCTATTAGCTACTGAATTCCAAAGTCTCATCTACCTAACACTAAGTGGTATCTCTCACTACCAGTGTATGCTTTTCTAGAAATCTATCTACTAGCAGAGATCCCTCAAGTACACCAACATATGTCAGAATGCTAAGGGATATCATGGATTCCATGATCTCCTAGTGTATCCCCTGATTGAAGGTCTAGGATCCAATGAACGAGTCACAAAACATATCTATGGAGTAGAGATAAAGATATATAAATATAATTAAGTAATCCACACCTTTTTTTATACCCTACTATAGATGCAGCAACTCCTATATATGCATAGAAAATAAAATAACTGTGAAGAACTCCTCCCAGAAGAGACACTTGAAGTCTATCTAACTGAGGGTCCCATCCTCATGCGTCTGGATCACTAAGCTCCATAATCTCCCCCCCGAGCTATGTAGAAGACTCGCAACAATGATTTTCATTTGGTTGAAAGGCATCATCACTTGTCGGAAGACACGTGTAACCGCCTCCATCTAATCCTTGGATTCCTGGTGGTCTGGCTCACCCCTGAACCAAGGAGGTCACTGCATATGGAACTCATGTAACACACTCATCCTACATGCATACTCTACTAGTAAAACTGGTAGTAACTACTACCTTTAGGGTGGTGGTATCACTAGTACACCACCTAGGGGGTGAAATATTTGGTACTGGTCCCTGTACCGATGCCTCATCTCTAGATGGATCATCCTCATGATCACACATCACAATCTTGGATAACGGTTTTCATGGAGGCATCCTGAAAAAGATCATGATGCACCAAAGTCAATAGAGTGTACCTAGTGAGACGACACTGACTCAAGAAGGATATGAGAACACACTCATTCCTATATGATGCATGTACCTTTATTTTCGCTGAATCTAGTGTTTTCATGTATCAAGTCAGAAAGAAGAATTCATATTTCCTGGTGTACAAATATGTTGGCCGCTATACTAACATTGGATTCCCAGGCATGAAATCCAAACTCAAAACACTCGATACTCTTTCCCCAAAACAATCTCACAAAATCTTGGTTCTTTAGGTAGAACTGACCTCCTATGATACAAATCTGTCATGACTTTGCCCACGGGGCTCATACCATGACTACCCCAAGCCTGCCTCCAATAGGTCAGGGGCTAACGACTAGAACTGAGAAGGAATATCCAACAAATAGGAGTAATTGTTTTTAAGTATTTGTACACACACACCCATTTCCAACCCCAAAAGTGTTGAAATTAAAAAAATAAGTAAACAAGAATGAATACCTCTAAGATACCTACAATAGAGTATGACAGTACAAAATAGAAGACTAAAATGGAAAAGAATACAAGCCCAACCAAAAGGGAAAGTACAAGCACCTGAATCCCACCCATAGAAAACCCTACCTAAAGGGTAGGTATAGAAACAACTATATGATATTTCTAAAGCACACCTCATCTATCAGGCCTCTCTCCAAGCATAGCCTTATCCAAGTCCACCAAGGACTCTATCAAAGCATCGATCATCAGCACTGTATATGACATGTGCGGGCATAGTTCATTCATTGGTGTGTAAAAAAATACTTAGTGGGGATCTTGAAACCACAAAGGTAAACCACTAATAATTACACAAATTTAACCACAAAAAAAACACATAAAGTATATCACAATGGAAAAAAGTACACCACAAAGGAAACACACAAAGTATAGTCAATACGGGCATCTCACACTGGTACAAGTCTAAAGCATGAAGAGAATGATTTCTAGTTATAGTCCAAAGGTCACCCAGTCTCTATGACACTAGATGTGTCAGTGGTGCATGGAGAATTGATGGTGTATAGAGTATCATTAGCACACAGAGTGTGGATATTGTATAGAGTGTTAGTGGAACATGAATCATTAGTGGCACAAGCAGTGTTGATGGCGTATGTAGCGTTGTTTGGTCAATCAATCCCCCAAGTCATATAGTCATAGCCAAATGCAAGATTCTACTCCTAGAGTGATTGTTCTGGGAGAACCTACTCCCCAATCCATTAGGTTGTAAAACAACTTCCACAAAAAAAACACACATAGGGTATCTAAAAAGGACCATGTTTGTGCGCCCCATCGGAACCCAACCAACTGCTAGGCCACTTGATTCCCTTGCCACCAGCCTCCCTGCTAGTGGCCCACCATTCATTGTGTGCTCTGTTGTGAGCTACTGCATGATTTTTGTGCTCCCGTCACACTTCCACAATGCCATTGTGAATCACAACCTTCGTTCTTGGATTTTACTACATGGATCATGGGCATAAAGATTGATCATTCATGTTGCGTATCAAAGGGTAAAGAATGAATGAAAAACATGACAGATTTAGGGGGAGGGATTATGCACATGAACACCCAAAGAACAGATCTTGTCCTTTTCGTTTTGAATATATCTGTTCATGTTAGAGGGATCATCAAGAAACCAACAATAGAATAATCACCAAGATCTATTCCCTTTAATCCCACAATAATTATCTCTCCCACAAGAACAATCAATCAGAGGATCGACCTATTTGTGGGTTGGTCCACATTCGTCATTTGATTCTAAGAAGGGATAAAATAATCCCAAATAGATTCAAACCCAACTTCAAGGTTGGATCATTCATTGATGAAGAATGGGGTTCCATGTCATCGTCGATCCTTGACCTGCTGGTGTTCGTTTTCAGGAGAGAGCTTCCTTCTTCTTACTTGAAGGGAATTCTAGGGTTATGTAGATAACTCAGAATTCCTATAACATGAATTATTAAAAAATAAAACCACCACTACATCAACATGTAATGTCCAAATAAAATATTTTTATTAAATATTTTAATGACGTTCACATCAAAAAACTAACTTCTGCATCCGACCCATGCAGGTCGATGTAAGACATTACCGATGGAAAAAATCCCTTAAAAACTCAATTGTGGTCTCATATTTCCAATATGAATTACCATTAATGAGTTATTTGGATTTAAAAATAAAATAATTCGTATTTATCTATTTTATTTATGGATATTCCCCTAGTGAATTTTTCTATAGATGACCCATGACGACCAATGTTAAAACGCGCCTAGGGTAAAACCATCGGTCTGAGCTCAATGATGCCCTCATATTTATGATCTAGGCACTCATTTATGGGTTATTTTACTTTTTTTCATGAAATTTATGAGCACACAATATAAAAAAATTAACATTTCTCAAACAAACATTTTGGGCAACTCGGGCCTCAAAATCTCATGTCGTCTTAGTGCCTGGTCTTAGAATTTTTCCAAATAATTTTTAAAAATAAAATCAGGAAAATCCAAGTCATTAAAATATCTCAATACCACATGTATATACCAATTAAAAAATAATTATTAACCAATTTATATACCTTTACCTTCTTAGGATCCCTGATTATGAAGTCTTCACATGCATCAAGATGTCTATGTAGGTTTAGAGTATAAACATAGAAAGTCACCACCAACGTATCCTTAATATAATTTACCATGTATATAGAGGTTCATGACATGATATAGAGGTAAATTATCATAAAATCATATAATAAATTATATAGTTAGTGATTATGTTCTAAACAAGATTCCACAAACCCCAATCATACCTGATTTGATGCTTTGCAAGAATAAAATCACATGTATTCAATCACATGACTTAGATCAATCTATGTAACTCTGATCACTTTAAATGATGACTCATTTTCAACCTTTAAAGAAGTAATCCATGCCAACCTTTAATGTAAATTGGTAAATTCATACCCATGTCACATGAATACCTTATCTCCTTCGATAGGACACATTCTTGGCATGTCCAAACAATGAAAATCTACCCATATGTTGGGATGTTCCCCAATATTACATCATACCATCCTAAATAATGTCTTCCAATAGTGTGTTGAGTTAACCTCTCATGGGTTAATCACATTCCATTTTTATGATCTAACCATACAATGTAGAACCATGTCTAAAGATTTATGTTGCTCAAACTCCCCCACTAGGAAGCCAACTATGTCCTTCAAGGCCATCTATATAACCGAACATTGAGACAAGGTTCCACCAGCTATAAAAAAACCCACAAGTAATCAAGACAAAGAAATAAAAATCATATTATAGTAAATATTCAATATAATATAAATTATTAATAATAATGGTACAAAAAATAATGTAATAAACAAGGTATATCATACATTTCATTACTTTGAAATATTACTCAAATAATACTTGACATAGAACAAAACATACAATACATACAAAACAAAGGTTTCATGGGATACACAAACATGATAATATATCATACCATTTAATTTTATCTATGCTATAAATATCCACACAATATAATTTTAAGAACCCGGGTTTTGAGCCTGTAAGACTTTGAAATTTTCTTGATGTTATTCCAGAGCAGGGCGTTCAGACGACGTGTGATTCCGATCCCCGGTGTGGCCAGAATTAAATTTTAAGTGTGTTCACACTGTACATGCCAAATAAATAGAATAACTCCTAAACGGTTTCTCAGATGGGGAAACCGAGGGCATCGTTGAGTCCAGAAGGTGCCGTTTACCCTAGGCAGGGTGTAACTTTAGCGGGCGCGACCCTTCTATGGAAAACGCCACTAGGGGCATTTTCATAATTTAGCAGCCCCGTGCATGAACTTTATAACTTCTGAATGAAGGGTCAGATTAAAATTCTGAGACCTCTGTTGTGCTCAGAATGTGGTTTTTACCCTAGAGGTGGCTTAACCACGACCTCGCCGAAAGTTCGGGTACGGGGCCTACTGGTGGGGGGTTTAAGACTTAATTAATTTTTTTAATTAAGTTTTTTTAAACAATTATCCCCCCTTCCTTCACCCTTAGTATTCTCTAGAGTTTTTCATATCAATAAGAAACAATCCCCTCTCCCCACCTCTCCAAGGCCCAGCGGCTCCGACGGATCGTCGACGAAGCTACGGGCTATGCCCCGCGAGGTAGGAGTTTGTGTTTTCATTTTTAAATTCCGCATATACCTTTGAACTGAAATTATTGTGTCGAAATTTTGTCCAATAGTCAAGCGAAGACCATAGATGCGTAGGGATCGATCCGAGCCTTTTGAATCTCTTTTCAGATCAAATTTTTGAACCCCGGGGTGTCTGCGGTGACCCCAGGAAGTTTTCTGGACATTTTACCCATTTTTCGGTGATTCCAGGGGTTTTCGGTGGCGTTCAGGTGGTCCGGGACAGTGGCCGCCGGTGGCGCAGCTCCCAGGTGGTGGTCCTAGATGGTGGCGGTCCCAGGCGGTGGTGAATTCACATGGTGTGGAGGGCTCCATGCGAAGGCGGTGTCTTCGTGCGGCGGCGACGCCAGGTGGACCGGGACAGCGGCATACGTGGGGAGATGCAGGGGGGCCAGGCTGGACAGCTTCGGCAGGCAGTGGGAGGCACGAGAACCAGGGTCGTCGCGACCCCAGCCAGCCAACAGAGACCTGCACTTTGCAGGTCTTATGGAGAAAGCATCGAACCATCCCATGCGGTGAACCGCGGGTCGTGGTGGACCGGGCGGTCTGGGCGACCCAGCCGTGGACCGCTGGTCTAAAGGGGTTGGTTAGCCCAGGCCCACCCCGTCTCCGTCCGATGATGTTAAAAATGCCATAATTTTCAAACCGAGCATCAGATTCGCGTGCCGTCTATGGCGACGCGATCCTTGGTTTGAGACGGAGGTTTTGAGATAGTCCCAGGGATTTTTAATTCCCGGGACGGGAGCTCGGTGGCGCAACACGCTCATTAAGTACCTTGCATAGATTCTTCATTCGGATGGAGTGAACACATTCAGAGTCTTTTTTAGGCACCGTTAGCGGCGTTGTAACCCTAGAATCAAGATGATGTAGACTAGGGTGGTTTTAGGCATTGAATCTAGAGTTGAGGCATGGCCCCCACGGGCCGTCTTTTAAGCTGTGAGCAGTGTTTTGAGACTTTTTCATCAGACGTCCATTCGGGGCAAATGAGTAGTTGTTTTGACGTGTTTTTCCAAGAGCATCGTGAAGGCGCAGTTTCCCGACCTCTTTTGGGACCGAGATGTGGGCCCCACGAGACGCCGTATGGGCATAAAACGGTGTTGAATAACTTTTTCTTTGGGATTCTGTTTCCAGCGAGTAAGTGGCCTATCTCTCATGTTTTTACATGAGGATTACAATGGTTTAATCTGTTTAGGCATGCAAAGCCTCTTTTGAGATCTCATTAAATGTGGAAACATGAAAGGCTGTTTTTCAGAGGTTTCTTTGACGCACTCCGAACCAACACACAATAGCGATGTTAGTGACACCCAGTGATGGAACATGCAACACGGTGTTATTGAACCAGTTCTGGGTTTACCCTCCAACGAGGCTGGGCAGTGGGTTACCCACCGACGTATCAGGGTTTACCCTCCAGCGAGGATGGGCAGTGGGTTACCCATTGACCTTAGGGTTTACCCTACAGCGAGGCTAGGCAGTGGGTTACGCATTGACCTTAGGGTTTGCCCTCTAGCTGGGCTGGGCAGTGGATTACCCGATGACCTTTTAGGGTTTACCCTCCAGTAGGTCTGGGAAGTGGGTCACCTGACGACCATTTAGAGTTTACCCTCCGGTTGGGCTGGGCAGTGGGTTACTCGATGACTTCTTTCAAACTCATCCCTTTCTATGAGGCTAGTTAGTGACTTTTCTCTGTGGATATCAGAGAGGGATTATTGGTTTCATGATTCAGCGATGAGACAACTTTGACATGCGGGACTTTTGGGCATCCGTGATGGATATCTTTAGAACTGTTGGCGACTTTCCCTAGGCTGAGGTTGGAGATAGAGATCCCCTTACACACTCGTTCGGGTTTCTTATTGAGCACACACATATATATATACACCCTACTTTTGTTCCCACTCCCTGGGTTCAGTTACTCTCCATCTAGGAGGGGTGAACACACGTGGGGTATTCCACATGCTCTCCGTGTATAGCTCCTCCTGGTTGGGAGGAGTCTACATCCTTTCTTTTGTTGTGTTGAGCTGCACTCTCTCTATTGTACTCTTACACTATTCTTTGTTCTGTCTACTTCTCACCATTTTAGTACCTCCTTTGTTGCTCCCTCAAAATTTCAGGGTATCCTACTGAGTATCTTTATACTCACCCCTACTTAGGCTTTTCTCGCACTTGGTGTGCCCTTGCAGAAAACAGACAGGTCGATCGAGACTATGGAGGAGCATAAAGGACACAAAAACATGGGTTGCATTTAGTGGTCGTAGTAGGACTTTCAGGTGTGAGACTCACCAGCTATTTAATTTTGTTTACCTGTTGCTGGGTTGTGGAACCTTTCAGGTTGGGCGTGTGTTTTCCCCGTTTCTGTTCAGTTGTCTTGTCAATACTTTTCAGCACTTTACTCTTTCTATTTAGAGGTTGATGCATGACTGTGGTTGGGTTATAGTTGTTTGTCCTTCAGTTTTATTTTTTACTAAGCACTTCTGCATCGAGTGGGCTGTGTGTGTGTGTGTGTACATGTACTTAGGTGAAGGCCTCCCCAAGATTGTTAAGCCTTCGGTGCTTGTCTCCTGCCCTTGGCCTATAGAGGCGGGCCTGGGATAGTTGCGGCTCGATTCTGGTAGGGTCGGGTCATGAAAAAGTTGTATCAAAGATGGTTTGTTCCTTGGGGTGTTGTTCAGACATCCCAAAAAAAGAAATTGGTTGGGATTTAGGGAAATAGTGTCGACGTGTCTTGAGAACAGCTCTCAGGCTAGGGAGTCCAATGATGCTATGGGCAGCTGATGTATCCATTCACCAGGACCCTGATAACCTACTTGTCGACTCGGCATGCTGAGACAGTTGTTGCAGGGAAATTTGGAACATACATCTGTTAGAATTGAGTCTTTGACTATATTTGTTGAGTCAGATCCCCTTTGCAATTACTATTATATATATATATGCTAATCTGATCGCGGTAATCCTTGATAATTTTCTGGACGCCCCCACTACAGCAGCCAGCCAGGTTACCCTCTCTAGTTCGTGACGACGACCTGGCGAGTGACGAGGCATCATTTCAGGGACCCTCACGTGATCTCCTTCCACCCAGTTCTTCAGCAGTATCCCCTCCACCTGGAGAGTGGGAGTTAGTACCTGCAGCACAAGATGAGGTTGAGTGCAGGTTGAGTGTGCTCTGAGACTTCTAGTGTCAGTGGCCACAGAAGTTCTGTGGGGACCCGGATCCCCAGACAACGGAAGACTAGCTAGAGTCAGTGGACTGACATTTCAGGATGGCACGGACACCAGTGGACTCGATGGTAGCCCTAGCTGCCAACCTTTTCCTCGGGACGACCATACATTGGTGGGGGTTGGTTACGCAGACCCACAACGAGTCGTCTCTCATGTGGGATAGCTTCCAGTAGCTCTTCCGAGAGGAGTACTCCCCCTCTTGTTTACATTCTATTCGGATTCAAGAGCATCTGGAGCTGAAGCAGGGGGGATGACTGTGGCGCGGTACTCGGCCCAGTTTACTGATCTGACCCACTACTCACAGGATATGATCTGCGATAGTTACTTCCGGGTACAGAAGTTTGAGGAGGGTCTTCCCAGGGAGATCCATGCTAGTGTAGTACCCCTGTGCATCCCTAATTATTCCAGGGTGCTAGAGCTGGCGCTCGTGATGAAGAGCTTCTTGGCTGAGGTATGCTAGCTGACAGGGGATAGAAATGGCCACTTCAGAGGAGAGTCTTCAGTGACAGGCAGGCAATAGGTAACAGAGCCTCGGTCGAGGAGGCCCTTCTGTGAGCAGACATAAGGGCAGGTTCGTACATCGCAGTGGTGCCCAGGAGCACCAGGGTAGGTAGGAGAGAGCTGGTTCTATGCCTGTGATGGACGAGGTCACCTAGCACAGGACTACCTGACCAGGCATATCGAGCGGCTATGGCAGGCAGTGGGCACACCACAGCGGCAGAGGAAGCACTGTGACCATGGATCCCCCAGGCGTGGATAGGGTGGTCCTTAGGGAGGCGGCGCAGGTAGAGCGGTCGGACCTGGAGGTCCGGGATGGTGTTTCGAGGTCCTTCCACTGCCACCACCAGGTGGCCCATGCCAGGCTCATGGAGTTGGCGGTAGGGGCCACTAGAAGCCTCAGGCTATGGGTGTTTGTGACCCCCCAGCACACGAGATGTTCCGAGGTATGATTTGTGTTTACTCTACGCTTTCTTCGGTACAAGTAAACACAGGTGCCAGCCACTCCTTTATCTCGCTACTTTTGGTGACCTTTATCTGCAGATAGTACTGACTGTCGTTCAGAGGAGAGTGTTTCACATGGGACCTACTCATCATCATGATGGAACCTTGCGACATCATCCTGGGCGTGGATTGGATTTCAATGGTTCCCGCCCAGATCTACTGCCATCACAGACGAGTCAGAGGAGTGCACACTGAAGGGACGAGGTTCACCATTCTAGGTAAACGAAACCTTATGGCAGAGCAGACGAGTACTCTTAGCAAGAGACCATGAATTTTTTCTCATCAGTTGGTGAGTATGGATCTTGGAGTAGCAGGTTATATAGGCACCTAGATCCCTACCATTGTAGAGGACTACATGGACGTATTTCCCGAGGATGTCCCGGGCCTACCTCTGAGGCGAGTGATGGAGTTCTACATTGACTTGAAACCAGGGACTACCCCGATATCATGTGCAACATATCGGATAGAACCCATAGTGCTTTAGGAGCTAAGACTTTAGTTGGAGGACCTTCGTGAAAGGGATTCATCAGGCCCAGTGTGTCCCCCTGGGCAGCTCCAGTTTTGTTTGTGAAAAAGGTAGATTGGAGACTGTAGCTTTTTGTGGATTATTGTCACCTGAATCAGGATATGATAAAGAAAAGTACCCTTTTTTGAGTATTGACAACCTATTCGACCAGTTTAGAGGTGAGAAGTGGTTCTCCAAGATTTATCTTTGATCCGACAACCACCAGTTGCGGGTTCGTGAGGCTGACATCCCGAAGTTGGCTTTCCATTGTCGATATGGGCATTATGATTTTTTGGTGATTCCCTTGTCCATGACGAATGCCCCCACCATTTTCATGGATTTGATGAACCAAATCTTCCGACCATACATGGACTAGTTTGTGGTTACCTTTATTGATGACATAATCATCTACTCTATGATGGAAGAGGAGCACACAGAGCATTTTAGGATGGTCCTAGACTTACTCCGAGAGCACCAGCTGTATGGGAATCTCTCGAAGTGTCAGTTCTGGATTATTGAGGTTAACTTTCTGGGGTATGTCATTATAGAGCAGGGATTGGCTATAGATCACGCAAAGATAAAGGCATTGCTTATTGGGAGCCACCCAAGAATGCGTCAGAGGTGCGGAGATTCCTTGTTTTGGCAGGGTACTAAAGGTGGTTTGTGGAATATTTATCCAGGATTTCTGTCCCTTTGACCGCATTGACGCGGAAGGGACGAATGTTCACCTGGACTGATCAGTGCCATAAGGCCTTTGAGGAGTTGAGGCAGAGGCTGACTAGTGCTCCAGTGTTGATGCTTCTAGAGGAGGGTGTTGAGTTTGTGGTGTACTACGATGCTTCAGAAGATGGGATCAGGTACGTGATGATGCAGAAGCGAGAAGTGATTGAATATGGGTTGAGACAGTTGAGGCCCCATGAGCAGAATTATGCAACTCACAATTTGGAGATAGAAGCGATGGTCTTTGCCTTGAGGTTATGGAGACACTACCTTATGGGTGAGTGTTTTGTGGTATACTCAGACCACCAGAGCCTCAAATACATCTTCAATCAGAGGGATCTAAATCGGAGGCAGAGGTGCTGGCTGGAGTTTCTACAGGACTGTGATTTCAAGATAATCTACACTCCAGGGAAGGGCAACGTAGTATCAGATGCCCTTAGCAGGAAGTGCCAGGCTCGTTTAGTGCGGGAAGCTTCAGAGAAGTTGGCTTCGCTACGGCTGACCTTGGTGGAGAAGGAGGGTACATCTTTTCTGTAGTCAATGGTGTTCAATCCTTTGCTCCTTGAGCGTGTGAGAGAGTCGCAACTAGGGGACGTCGATAGTGAGGTGCTGCGTGATCAGATATCCACTGGCGACGCACCCGATGGGTATTCTGAAGGAAGGAATCATAAGATCTGGTTTTAGGAGAGAACTGTAGTACCAGTGGAGATGTGGGAGGAAGTGATGAAGGAGTTCCACACTTCTCCCTTGGTTGTACATCCCTATGTGGAAAAAATGTATAGAGATCTTCAGCAGTAGTTTTGGTGGTCTAGCATGAAGCAGATCTTAGCTGAGTTCATTTCTTGGTGTCTTACCTGTCAGCAGGTGAAGATAGATCATCAGGTTCTGGCAGGGTTGTTGCAGCCCCTAGATATCCCAGAGTGGAAGTGGGATGGAATATCTATGGACTTCTTCATAGGGCTTCCACACACAATGAAGGGCCATGATTCTATTTGGGTGATAGTGGACCGACTCATGAAGTCAGTGCACTTCCTTGACATCAGGGAGAAGAGCTCAGTGGAGATTCGAGGGCAGCTGTATGCTCGAGAGATCATCCGCCTTCATGAAGTACCCTTGACGATCGTCACCGACCGTGACATGCGGTTTACATCACGATTATGGCAAGGCCTGTAGGAGGCATTCGGGAATCAACTGCTGTTGATGCTCCTTTCTATCACAAAGTCTAAATGACTAAAAAAGGGGGAATACCTTAGTCTTAAATGATTCATCCTTTGAAGAAACATCAAAAATCGACAAAGGCATGAAAAATAATTTCTTCCTACTTGGGTAGCGCAAGTTTCCTCATTGCCGCGCAAGTATACTTGCGTGCCGCATAGTGGTCACACGGGTGACTTATGTGCCCTCTTTGATTCTCGCTCGGGGTCTTTAGTAGCCTATAAATACCCCTGGTGGGCCCCCATTTCAAGGAGGAGAAATTCCAGAAACCCATATTTGAGCTCCCGACACCCTTGTCTCTTATCGAAGCTTCTGAACACTTCTAAGGTAATTTGTTACCTAGAACGGAAGATCTAAAGATTGCGGGGTGGGGGAAGGCCTAAGTGTTGAAATTCATCAACACCTGTGCACCTAAGTGTCTAACCCTTAAGGGAAATGAAGACACTTGTGCACTGCTTTACCCTTTCAACAGAACTTGCATGCCACTCTTCTAGAAGCCTCTAGGGATAGTACTAAGGGCATGAGCCAAGTATCGCCCAAGTATTACTCCATGGGTTGACCGTCGCTCAAGTACTCATGTGTTACGTAGGTATACCTGCGTGACCAGTACCTGCACGCCCATGCAAGACCTGCACGCGTCCTTCTTTTTGGGTGCCCCTCTTGCCTATTTCACCTCTCTTATTCATATCCACCTCTCTTATTCAAGATTCAGCCTTCAAAACTCTCTTTAAAGCCATTTATTTTGGCATGGCTCCCTTGTTGGCTTTATTATCTGAAAGGAATTATGTGAAACATCTCTTAAAACCTAGTGATTTACATATCTTTATATTACTAAGGTGAGATATTTCATTCATTTAACCTCGTCCTTTAAGATGAGAGGATCCTTAATCTGGGCCTCCTTTTCAGGAGTAAGCCCCGGTCATAATTTCCCAAATCTAGGCATCCTCCTTAGGAGTAAGTCCCAAGTACCCTATTCATGGGCCTCCTCCTTAGGAGTAAGTCCCAATCACAAATTTCCAAATCTGGTCATCCTCCTTAGGAGTAAGCCCCAGTTCCAAAATCTAGGCATCCTCCTTAGAAGTAAGCCCCAAGTTCCCAAATTCTAATTTCTTTTGACCTAGGCCTCCTTCTCAGGAATAATCCCCAGTTCTCATGTACCCTAACTTGGGCCTCCTTCTTAGGAATAAGCCCCAGTTCTCAAGGTCTACAAATATGGGCATCCTCTTTAGGAATAAGCCCCAATTCCCTTAATTTGGGCATCATTTTCAAGAATAAAACCCAATCATAATTCCCCTTAACCTAGGACTCCTTCTAAGGAATAAGTCCCAGTCATAATTTCTCTTAACGAGAATTAATTTCTTTTGATCTGGGATTCCTTCTCAAGAATTAAACCCAATCATAAAGTCTCCTCTAATTTGGGAATCCTACTCAGGAGTAAGCCCTAAGTTAAGTATTCAAATCTCTATAAATAACATATACCTTTATGGACCTTGTTCCCAGGTTTCTTCCCTGAAGTAAATCCCAAACCTAATCTTCATCTATCTGGACAGTCACACATACATAAGCCCCACATTATTTCTCATGATTTCATCTTTTTTTTCACAATTGTATGGTTTTACCAATACCTCTTGTTTCTCACACCGAGCATGACTCACATGAGCTTAGACCGTAAAATTAATTATGACATCTTTCTTTGAGCCATCAATCATGCATAAAAATCATAATCCCTTACTCGAACTATGTGGGTTCTGATTCCTTTTAAGGATACATAGGTAGCCCATCTGCCGGAATGATCCCAACTTTGAAATAATCTATGTCCTTCTGGATGAACATAAACTTCAAGTGCCCCGCTGAGTGGCTTTAAAACTAGCATGGTTATCCTAATAACCAAGAGATTTCTATATAATGTGTCGAAGTATACCATTAACTAAGAATCTATAAACAAATACAAATGATTCTCTATCGATGAAGAACCTCAAATACATATAAAAATATTCTCTAAATTTTCTACACATCAATCATTGATTGAAAGTTCTGAAATAAAGCTCATTATTATACTTGGCAATTTAATAAGGATTCACGAACATAACTCAAATATATAAATAGAGTCTTGGAGTAGACAATAATTTCCCCCAAAAAGGTGTGATGAGTCCGACCTACCGTCCTCTTGACCAATGAAAATTATTAAGCCTCATTGGTCCACAACTAATGAGCACCTACCTTTGGAAAGTAGGTTCAAATGGATATAGAATCATTGGATGTTTCTGGTTCTATGAATAAACCCATTAGAAACCGATTGGAATGTTCGAACTTTAATCCAATGAGGTCATCCCCAATTCCAGAGGAAACAAAAAATGGTGAACCCGATGTGAATCCTTAACCAAGTTAAAGTGATGTTTCACTTATTTGTTAGGCCCCTATTTAAACTCAATGAGAGGGCCAACAAAACAATCAATAACATATGTGCTCATCCAAAATATGTAGTGGCCGAACTTATCTTGATTATGTCTGTTATATCAAACAAGAACTCTTTTCCAAGATCTTCTGCGTTACAGAAATGGCTTCTCTTAAGTTCACACCTGTGAATACCTCTACTGTGAATGCCTCTGCTGCTATTCCTGCTGGATCGTCATCCGCTCTGAGGATGACATCACCTACTCAGCATCTTCAATGATGGGTATCAAATGTGCTGGTTAATGAATACCATCAAAATGGTACTATTATGACTCTGGAGGCTGCTCGAAAAACCCTCCAAATCAATAATTCACCCTGTTCGTCTGGACAACGATGACCTTCGATCAATAAGCTGGTGGTGCCAACCACCATCTCCAACTATTTCGTGTTGTTATCCCCAGAACGCAATCACCATTCGCTCCCATATTATGGGGAGGTGAATGAGCAGGTCCCTCGAGGCCTTAATTCAAAAAGACATGAGTCCCTCCCGAGGGATCCCATCAACAATCGCCGCCAGACTCATGCGGCAGTGCGCCATCATCATGATGAGGGTGTCATCTCCAGGCGTTCGGCTCAGGTTCCTCAAACCCAAGCAGGCAAGAAGAACCACCAGAGGTGACAACCAGTCAACAGTGAGTAGGTTCTTATATTTTCCATCTCCGGATAAGTCCACCAACCTAACTTGGTGGCAAGAAATGAGCGAGCACACACACCCGTCCGTTTTAATTCTGCTGTCCAGCAGACTCATCTGGCAGCCGCACGCCAATCTCACCAGGCAATTCCGGCGGAGTACTATAGACAAGAATATACACCTATTTATAAATCATCAGCTAGTCAATAGGATCTTCTGACTACATACGATGGAGCCCTCCAACCCAATGTGTTGACAACTGGTAAACAGTCACATTCACCTGCTTACACTCATCAATCCTTCTAGCAGCCTCGTTTGTCAATATTGATGGAAGCTCGTCAACCACGTTCGGCACAATGCAATCAGCAGACACTTACACCTACTAGTATTGATCAAGCCTACCAATAGTCTATTTTGGTATCACTTGGAGAAGTCAGTCAGAAATCTCCGGCGACAAATAAGAGGCAGACTCAACTCTCTGCCCCCACACTTGAGTACTATCAGAATTCACTGACAGGAAAAGGGGGATATGAGCAGGCACATACACCTACTCCAAGCATGGAATGGACGTATATTCCCATTCCAGCAGCTGAAGTCACCGAGCACATTCTTTGAATGGTGAAAGAGCAGAAGCACATCCCTGCTCATATTCTAGATGCCTGTCAGGATATTATAATAGCTTCAGAATCATATCAGGTAAACACACATAAATCTATCCCTACCAGTGGAGTGACTCATCAGCATGTCACTCCAGAAAATACACACACCTCTGTTATAGTCAAAGAGGGTTGTGGGGCATACTCCCCCATATCATACAAACAACCATGTCAAGCACATACACTTGATTTGAGTGGAGATAACCAGCCTAACCTGATCATTTCTCCTGAGCAGGCACATAAAACTAACCATAATGACCACTTTAGTTAACAAGTGGTACCTAAATTGAGTAAGAAGGCATCTAAGAAGAAGACCCGCCCAGCACAGTCAAGAAATCAAGAGCCAATTTGTAACAAGGCCTTGCTCGATGCTGGAGTTCTTGATGCACTCAGACAATTATCTGTTGGAATTCAAGATTCTACTCCCTCATTTCCCAATAGTGGGAACATAAATTCCGAAGGTCTTCATCATACACTTCTTAATGAAGGCTTGCTTCATGAAAATTCGGTTGATCTCAAAGTTTCATCTTCAGATGAGAGTCACAAGAACCCTCTATGTGGCCAGAAGATCAAGGAGCAAAATGTTTCATCTTTTGCTATAACCCATCATGGAGGTCCTCCTCATGATGATGAATTTAGCTGAAAAAGTCCTCTCTGCAGTAGTGATTCGCATTGTCTGGAAAATTCTTCAGAGGACAATACAGTGATGAGAAATCCCTATTATCTTGAGGCACTTTGAAATGTGAATCCAGTCATGTATGATGCATTATCATTATCAAGTGAAATACTTTCTAAATCAGAAGATTTCCCAGGGTGTAGGTCATTCTCCGAACCACCCCTAGGTCATTCATCTTCTAGTTTGATCAATGAATTCTCTACCAATCTTGTTGAATCTGATGAAGCAAGAAAGAAGAACCAACTCTAGTATAATTAGGTAGAAGAATCTTCATTGAATGATAAATAGGATGTACTGAATATGAGAAAACAACTGGCAAAAGGTGAAGTGCCATTCATGTTTTGGCCTTTGGCTGACTCTCAGCATGACATTCCAGAGATGTTGGCGGAATATGGAATTCATGATATTTGTCTCAACATCTGGAAAAGTCATTGTCAGTTGAAAAAGAAAATATTATCTTATGATGAATATGAAAATCATGGCAATATAATAGAAGGGTTACAATGACAAATTGACTTGGAATATCTCTCAGTTTCTCGATATCCTAAGGATGAAAAGCACCAGAGAGCCCTTTAGCATTCATGCCTTGGAGCACTAAGAAGATTGCACCAGTTAATTTCCAATTCCCCATCTGGTATTCATATCAGAGGATGGGGTGTTCATGGAGCACTACATTTCACTATTCTCTCTAGTTAGCAAAGCCCTCAGAAAATGGTCTCATGCAATATTATTTCCCATGGTCGTCCAAAACCAATTGGATTTTTTTGTAATCAAAGGCTCGCTCAAGAACAAGACTCAACTTGTTCTTCTCAAAATCAAGCATATAGAGAACAATTTGTTGAATTACTCTTGCATCAAGCAAACGAGAATATTGAACATGCCTCTCATTTGGAGAAAGCACATCATCAAGTGAAATAAGTGTCAGAAATCATCTAATGGTCTTTTGAGCCGGGTGATAAAAGTGGATGCAGGTTGATGCATCCATCCAATTTTCGGACTAAAGTCTGCAAGATCAAGAGAGCTTTTAAGACGGTCTCAAATATAGCATGTCAAGAACCACCCCGACTTACCATAATGGGGACTCTTTTAACCCAACCCCCGGAATCAACAAATAGGATTCAAGGAGTTGAGCAGGAACAACAGGAACAACCCCAGTCCACCGGATTGGGGACTTTTTCAAATCATCAATCTCTTCCTTAGAGAAAGTTAGTCTTCTCTAGATTAGGGAAGAAGCTCCAAGAGGAACGAAGAACCAAATTATCAGGAGATTCCCTCCAAATTACGATTCATAAAGAAGTTCTTGAGGGATCAAATTGACAAAAGGAAATGTATCATCAGGGACATGGAAGAAGACAATATCACAAAAATGTTGATATAAAGGATGAAATGCAATATGCATCAATTAATGTCATCAATTCCGTTGTCGCTGATCCACAAGATGAGGCTCACTTAGAGGGATCAGATAAAGAAATTTTTGCTCAAGAAGTTGTACGCACAAACAAAAATAAAGAAGGTGTGCGTACACGAAATAAAAGGCTTACCAAGAATCTGGGTGTTCTTTGAAATAACCAACCCCCCCTCTCCGAAAGGCATCCAACAAGGGGAAAGGAAAGAATCAGGTTACATAACCTTCCTCTGGAGAAGTCCAATCACTCTCATTAGAGCAAATATTTGCACAATAGGAAGAAGAAATGAAGGAATTGAGGAGGTTGAATGCAGAGCTACTTCAAGGTAGTCTTCCTCTTAAGTGTGCTGGAGTTAGTCAGCCAAGGGAATTTGTTGTGGCTACTAAGATGGATCAAGAATATCCTCCTCTACCAGTACACCCTCATAGGTCTAATCCTATGGGTCAGGTGCAACAACAATCGGTGGTGCTACCATCAGTTGCAGTAGCAGCCACCACATCTGTCCAAGCTCCAGTCAGTGCACCTGCTCAGGTCCAAGATCAGCTGGATGTTTCTCAAAAGTTAATAACTACTATTGAGTCATTAACAGCTTGGTTGGAAGCTGTGGAAGGGAAACAAACTCAAATTCAACCAGAAAAGAGATCTTACCTTGAATGGGTTGATGCAATTCCTCCCCCATAAAATTTTTCAAGTACCACATTCTCAATATTTAATGGTTCAGGAGATCCAGAGAAACAATTAACACATTTTGTTTCTCGTTGTGATCCAATGATGGGAACCCCAAAGCAAAAATAAGCAGTTAAGCTAAGGTGTTTTGTACAGTCATTACAAGGACCTTCTTTTGTTTGGTACACAAGCTTGCAATCCCGGTTAATTACCGGATGGGAAGATCTCCGTCAACGATTTCTTCTTCAATTCAGCTCAAATTTCCCAAAGACTACAGTTTTTGATCTTAAAAATTGTAAGCAAAGGGAGAATTAAAGGGTTTCAGATTTCATTGCTCACTGGAAGGGATTAACATATTCCCTAATCTTAGCACTTCGTTGAGAGGAACTGTTGCCAATATGTGTGGCAAATTTGCGTGATGATTGGCGCACACCGTTGATCCCTGTGAAATACACATGAGGGTTTTGAGACCTTACTTCAATCGCTAAACAGATTGAAGATTCTCTTATGAAGACTAAGGATAAAACTCTTGTAATTCCATCAGCTCTAGGAAGGAGGATAGGTAGAGCAGAAACTGCTAAAATTATACTTAAACAAGCACTTGTACCTGCTTCTACTTCAAAACCTTCATCTTTCTGAAGGGATCCACCTTATGATCATCAACAACAGAGGCCATTTTTTCAAGATGATCAAAGAGATCAAAGACGAAAACAATTTGAGGATTTGAAAAGAAAAGTTTACTCTTTCTGAAATGAACAAGTTCCTGGTTACTTCATTTCGGCTCTGGAAAATAATTTGGTGCAATTGCCAAGGCCCAAAAGGCCGAACAAGGAAGGAGATGAAGACTGCCCCAACTATTTCCCATTTAATCAGATGTTGGGGTGTCCCATTCAAGAGTGTTTTATCTTCAAGGACCTCCTACAAAAAATGGTTGACTCGGGACAAGTCAAATTGAAAGGTTCTTCAGCTCAGGTAGCATGTGTTACTACTACAGATCCAGAGGAAGAAGGCGAGTGGCAAGAAGTCAAAATCAAAAATGCACAAAAATATGATGATTGGATGGTCAGAAAAATGATCAACCGAACTCATTCCATTTTATGAACGCAATTGAATAAACACATCATGTTTTCTGCTATGAATTCCACAACAAAACCCTCTTCATCATAGGGAAAATCCTCAATGAAACGACATAATTCAAAGAAAGAGGAACAATCAGAAGAAGATGAGATAGTGCCAAAGCCCAAGTTGTCTTTGACTCTGGAAGATTTTATGCTGTCTACTTTGAATCCACGGGCACCATCCCACCAAACAACACAACCTAAACTGGCTAATCAAGCAGAGTCTTTATCAGATGAAGAGCTGTTCTTCGGTTCTATTAATAGGATTCACTTAACAGATCCTTATGCCAGTCACAGTTTCGATCTCAAGGAACCTAAGTTCCCTATATCAAATAGAGGATTTAGAAGGAATTCCAGAAGTCTGGGATACAGAGGAGGATGTGGATATCCTAGAATCCACTATTCTAATTCTACCCCTGCCAGAATTGTGTATGCAGCAGAAACTCATGGTAGAGCCCTTCAGCAAGCTCAACAAGAACAAGAAAATTCTTCCGCCAATAGCAGATTTAGTCCTGGAACAGTAATTATAGAGGATCGGTTGGAGGTTACACCTTCTTCCTCTCAGCAAGTAAATAGACCTAATCAGTTTAATCTTCCAAATCCAAGAATATTTACAACTCCTACCCCGATACAGGAAGCATCTATATCCAAAGCATCAACTTTTAAGGCACCTGCTAAACCACACGTTCCTATTGGGAAACACAGATGTTTGGATCAAAAGTATGATGTATTGAAACACCTGGCCCAAGTACCGGCCAAGTTATCAGTTCTGGATGCCTTAAATCTATCAAAGGATCTTTGACAGGAACTCATCGAGGCTTTGTCAAGTCCTCAGGAGTTTGAAACTGAAATTGCTGCAGTTGAAGTCTACCATGTGGAGAATAATCCTGCAGAATGCCATGCAGTGATATCTTTTACTAATGAAGATGCAGATGATGTCGTGCATGGACATATTAGACCATTTTTACTTATCTGGAAAGGTCAATGGTGTAGACATCCAAAGATCTTTCATTGATAATGGTTCAGGAGTCAACCTCATCCCCATTCGCAAACCTCATCGATTGGGCCTCATAGAATCTGATTTATCTCCTTCTACTTTGATGTTTCATGGGTATGATAAAAATGAACAAGAACCACTAGGTGAGATTACACTCAGAACTCAGTTTGGAGATCTTGTATCCAATTCAGATTTCATGGTTGTCGATCACAATACAACCTTCAATATTTTTCTTGGAAGAGCTTGGCTACATCAACATGCGGTTATCCCTTCATCATACCATCAATGTCTCAAATATTGTTTCGATGGTCAAATTGGGACATTGTATGGTGATAAAGCCCTATTCTAGACATGTGAATCTCAATACATTGAGGCAGAATTCTATCACATGAAGGGTAAGGAAAAATCCACAACAAGGGAGATTACCAAGGTTAATACTCCATTTGGTTTGGAAAATATTCCAGTAAATCCATTTACACATGTGAGTACAGATTATGTGTTTCCTATTAGTCAAATTGAAAAGATATACCCAAATCAAAATACTCTTATGGAAACTTCCATAATATCAATTACGGTAATCAAGCCAAACAACATGGGAGAAGATGGTGACTCACCAAGCAATGATGAAAGATCAAATGGAGATGTCTTCATTTCATCCGCTGAAATCCAGCAAGTCTATACTTCGCCAACCAGTCCAGAAGAAGTTATAGCAATGTCATAGGTGAATGATGTTGTCAATTCTCAATCCATCATCTCCTCTTTATTACCGAAGGAAGACCCTTCATCATCAATTGGGTCAGAAATGGAAGCTTCCTCTTCAAGATTTTCAAATTTTAACATCTTTTCTGATCATGGAAATTCTACTTCATCATCTACTATTCAAGTAGAAACAAAAGAAATAACACATGTTGAAGAAGAAGAGGAAGATCTCAAAGATGCTCCTCCATCTTTTGAAGAGGGTATCTCTACCACTGTGGATGAACTCAGAGAAATAAATTTTGGTACAAAAGAAGATCCACGCCCCACTTTAATTAGTACGACCATGAATCTTGAAGAGCAAGAAATTTATATTTCATTTTTGAAGTAAAATAGAGATATATTTTCTTGGAACTATACAGAAATTCCAGGCCTTGATCCTGATGTTGCTACTCATAGTTTGGGTTTTCTAAAAGAACATCGATGATTAAAGAAAGACACAAGAAGAACACACCCAACTTATGCTTACAAAAATGAAGCTAAAGTGGATAATATTATCAAATATAACTTCATCAGATAAGTTCAATATCCCAAATGGTTGGATAAAATTTTCCCTGTGAAAAATAAGAATGGACAAATTAGAGTTTGCATTAATTTCAGAGATCTTAATTAGCATTGTCCTAAGGATGGTTTTCCAGTTCCGATCACAGAACTCTTAATTGATGCAACAGTTGGCTATGAAGCAATTTACTTCATGGATGGATATTCTGGGTATAATCAAATCCGAATGGCTCCAGAAGATGAAAAATATATAGCCTTCAGAGCCCCTCAGGGTGTGTTCTACTTTCGGGTAATGCCCGTTGGCCTAAAGAATGCAGGCACAACATATCAGCGTTCTATGCATCGTATTTTCAAACCCTTTTTAGGGAAGTTTGTTGAATGTTATGTGGGAGATTTGGTGGTAAAATCCAGGAAATGTTCTAATCACTTGGCTGATTTGGAAGTCCTATTCCACAAACTTCGACAACACAATTTGAAGATGAACCCCTTAAAATGTGCTTTTGGGGTAACCTCAGGAAAATTTCTCGACTTTTTTGTACACCATCATGGTATCGAAGTCGATCCTGATAAGACAAAGTCAATCCTTGAAATGTCACCTCCATGAAATTTGAAGGAATTGAGAGGACTTCAAGGACACTTAGACTATATTTGGAGTTTCATTGCCAATTTGGTAGGCAAAAGTATACCCTTCACTAAAATGATGAGGAAGGGAGTCACTTACCAGTGGATTGAAGAATGTCAAGAAGAATTCAATGTTCTCAAGAAGTATCTCTTGAGTCCACTGGTATTAATGCCACCTGTTGAAGGAAGTACACTTATCCTTTATGTGATGACTTTAGAGTGATCATTGGGTGCCTTAATTGCCTAGAAGAATGATGCTGGTAATGAAAACAGCCTCTACAATCTCATTCGGACTATTCTTGAAGCAGAAACCTGATATTCAAGTATTGAGAAGTGCTGCCTAGACTTAATCTTTGCAGTTCAGAAGTTGAGATACTACCTACAACATCACGAGGTCCAATTGGTATCTCGTAATAACCCGGTCAAATTCATCCTTATTCGTCCAATGCTTACAGGACGTCCGACAAGGTGGGCAATTATTTTGCAGCAATTTGATATCTAGTATGTGTCTCAAAAGGCAATATAGGGCCAAGATCTGGCTGATTTCCTTGATAAACATCCTTCAGTAGAAGATACATCTTCAGATATTAAACTCCCTGATGAGTAAGTCTTCTCTATTCAAGAAAGTCCTCAAGTATGGGAAATGTACTTTGATGGTGCTTCTAAAAGTCCAATAGGGAAGAAAATAGAGGATCCTAAATTCAACAAAGTTGGGTTAGGAATTGTGCTCATTTCCCCAGAAAATGTAGTTCTACCTTATTCCTTCTTATTGTGGGAAGGCAGTACCAAAAATGAAGAAGAATACCAAGCTCTCATCGCAGGCTTGGAGTTGGCGTTTCAAGCATAAGTGAATCACTTAAAGGTGAAAGGTGATTCAGACCTGGTAATCAAAAAAGTCAATGGGGATTATGCCATCAGAAAAGAAGAGTTGATCCCTTTATATGATTACGTCAGAGAGTTAATTGTATAATTCCCTACGGAACTGACATTTTCTTATGTACCTCGGTCACAAAATGCCCAAGCTGATGCACTGGCCCATATTGCCATAGCTCTGGAAGATCCAAATCGGGATGAAACAACCATCAGTATTGCCCACCGTTGTACATTTTCACATTATGTTCTAATTAGAACAGAGGAAATTAGTGAAATTAGTCCCATTACTGAACCATATGGTCATACTACATGATGGATAACACCTATCAGGGAATACCTTCAAAATGGAACACTTCCACCTGATAAAGCCAGGAAAGAACAAGTCCGGAGACATGTGGTCAATTTTACTCTTTATGACAGCCCAGATCACCTAGAGAAAATTCTCTACAAGCGTGGTTTTGATGAAATTATCTTCAGATGCAATGATGATGAAGAGAAAATGGATGTCATGAAAGAAGTACATGTAGGAGTCTGTGGTGCCCACCAGTCTAGACATAGACTGTCTAATCAAATTCGAAGGCTTGGATACTTTTGGCCTTCAATGATACAAGATTGTGTTGATTTCATGAAGAAGTTTCATTCCTTCCAAGTACATTCCAACTTCATTCATCAACCCCAAGAGTTTCTTCAGACAGCTAAATACTCGTGGCCATTTTCCACCTGGGGAATGGATGTGGTGGGAACTTACCGTTCAGCTACAGCCATGTAGTTTAAGTATATTCTTACTGATACTGATTTCTTTTCCAAATGGGCAGAGGAAATACCTCTCAAATAAGTTAGTTCTAAAAGCATTGTTAGCTTCATCAAGTCTAACATCATTAACAGATTTGGTGTCCCTCATACCATATTGATGGACAATGGCACCAATTTCTGTTCATCCAAGGTGAGGAAGTTGTATCAAGAATACAACATCAAATCCAACCATTCATCCCAGTATCATGTAGCAGACAACGGCCAGATAGAATCCTTCAACAAGACTCTTTCAAACATACTACAAAAGATGGTGGATAAAGATAAGAAATCATGGCCTGATAAACTCTTTCATGCTTTATGGTCTTATCGGACCACCACCCGCACTGCAATGCAGCCAACACCATATTCATTGGTATATGGAACGAAACCAGTCTTTCCCATTGAAGTTCAATTACCTTCACCCAGAGTATCCATTTGTGATCAGTTATCTATAAATGAACAATCTCAAAATATATTGGATGAATTGAAACGATTAGATGAAAAAAGATTGTGTACCCTGCATCACTTGAAAGTCTATCAGAATCGAATAGCACGAGCTTTAAAAAAAAGTTTTTCTTCGTTTATTTATTCAGGGAGAATTGATATTGGTTATCAGAACTCCAATGATACCAGGAAAGAAACCTCCCAAGCTTGAGCCAAAATGGGAAGGACCTTATTCAATACATAAGGTCTACTCCAATGGAGAATATTCTTTAATATCAATGGATGGAGAACTCATCCCTACTACAACCAATGCCAGATTTCTGAAGAAGTATTTTGTATAAACACAAAATTCATAACCAATGGTCCATGCATATGACCTTAAAATATTTTCATTTATCTTGTCCAACAGGATGTTAAACTCTGTTGTCCTTGCTGCAAGAGTTTAAACTGCATAGTCACTTATGTCCAATAAGACGTTAAACTGCACCACCAACGGTCCATGCATATGACCTTAAACTATTAACACCATTCATCCAACATGACGTTAAACTATAAAAAAGTCTCCAACACGTCCAACATGATGTTAAACTGTGTCCTCTTTTGTCCTTAATGCATAACATTAAACTTCACCATCTCGCTTTCTTCCAATAAGACGTTAAACTGTATTGTCCCCATCGTCCTAGCTACATGACGCTAAACTGTACAGAAGTCCCTTAATACGTCCTACATGATGTTAAACTGTGCATCGTTAAGGTTGTTGCTACCTATTGTTTCTCACACCGAGTATGACTCACGTGATATTAGAGTAAACTTCAACCATAACACCTTCTATGGGCCGCTAATCATGCCTACATCCCAACACCATTTTTAGGTCGTTGTCCCCAATAACAACTTGATTGCTAATTCATTCTTCAATTGAACTATGCAGACTTTGATCTTTGCCTTCTAGGCTGGGTACATAGGTAACCTTCCGAGGATGAAGCCCAAAACCAATCTCTTCACATCGGTTCACTTCCATCTCATATGATATTGATTTGTGAAGCCACCCCCAAACCTAATCTCTTCACATTGGTTCACCTTTGTCCTTGTTATATGACGTTAAACTATACAGAACTTTTCTCCTGTATGAAAATAAACTAAAACATTCTTTGACACCCTCACCTGAGAGGGAATCATTATTTACATTGATCTCTAATCATGTTATATTCCAAAGACTACGTGCATACATGGCAATGCCTGAACCTTTTATCTTGGGTCATACCATCATTGCACTAAAGTCCCCTTTTACCCTTCACATGTACGAACCAGATAAATACAGTGGGAATTTCTAGAACTAAATGGGCTTGATTCCCATCCTTATGGGATATGTAGGAACATTCGAGCATCCCTCGAATCCAGCCCCAAGTCTTTGGGCCTAACCCCAAATTCCACTTTCAGTCCCCTTGCTGAAAAGTCCCACTATGAAAACACACACTGTGTACTCCTTATCATGGTCCGAGCTCTACGCCCCTAAACTAAGATCTCATACACTCTCATCCCACATGATGTTAAAATGCATTTCAAGAACAATGTATGGCTTGATTCCCATCCTTATTAGATACATAGTGAAGTCCAGCATCTCAATTTAGGACCCAACCACACCATGAGTATGGTTAGCATTGGTCTCTGTATCTCTACATGCATTGAACAAATGCCCATTTTTATGGGTCATGCTCCAAACTTGAAATATTTTCAGATCTCCATAACCCTTTTCTTGACTTGTAGTCACAAAATTTCCTATTTCTAAGAGTTCTTTTTCCTGATTATACAGCAGGTTCCCTTAGGCGGCCTTGCATAAGTAGTCTACACAACGGACTTGTCAGCCAAAAGAGGCTATTATTTGACTATGCAGCCAATTCCCTTAGGTGGGCCTGCATAATTCAACCCCCTAACGGGTTTGTTAAATAATGGTAACTTCATTCTTGGGAAGAAAACCTCTTTTGTCCTTAGTTTTCTTAAGGAAAATATATAGGGATCCGCAAAAATAGCCATCCTTATTATATTTTTTCCATACTCTTTTTCATGATCTGAAAGTATTAAAGTCTATGGTTTATATTTTCCTTCCCTGCATTTGGGTTAGACCTTTGTAGGAGGGAAATTCATCCAGTTCTTAGACAATCTTGATTGGAAATATATTTTCCATATTCAAGTAACTCTCTCCATTCAGAAAACTCTATGCTTTAGAAAATTCAAATCTTCATAAAATTCCACGGGATATTTAGCAGTAGAAAATTAAATTTCTGAGAGTTCTTTTGCCTGACTATGCAGCATGTTCCCTTAGGCGGCCTTGAATAAGTAGTCTACATAACAGACCTATCAGCCAAAAGATGTTATTATTTGACTATGCATCCAATACCCTTAAGCGGCCCTATATAATTCAACCCCCTAACGGGTTTTTTAAATAATGGTAACTTCATTCTTGTTAACTACTTCTTCTAATGCCTTTTATCCCTTTTTCATATCATTCCACAGATTCAAAATTTATTAAGTCATCATTTACATATTTTCCCTCATACTTGAGTGTGGTAATATGTTTTCAGATAAATTCTCAATACATTGTGTCAATTTTAATCCATTCGGTCAAAGCTATTTCAACCGTAAACATTAGCCTTCTTATGTCCGACGTGCATGACTTTAAACTGCCCAAAAAAGACAAGGGAAGTCTGAATAAAAGTCAAGTCCCATCTCACTAAACATACATTTTGTATGATTTCAGTAATATTGAGCAATAAAAAGAATCAACGTTTGTAGGGTTATTTATAATAATCCTAGAAAAAATCAAATTATGCTTACTAGGCCCATTGACTTAGGTAAAATTTAAAGTAGGTAGCAAAATAATTCCTATAAATTATTGAAGATGAAAGTGTTTTTCATTGATGTACAAGAGTTAGAAGGACATCCACATATTGGAACCTCTTCTCCTTTTTAGAAATTACAAAAGACCTTCAACATATCTCTTCATTTGATTTAAGGCATCCCGAGATTCATCAGCAGCCACCTAGAATTCATTCATTCAACTGGATACAATAAAAGATACAGTGATACCAACTCCTCTTGGTAGAATTGTAAGAGAATGTTCTTAAGTGCGGTTTGAGAAAATTTTCTGCTGATCAAACAGTGACTGTTTCTGTCCAAGAGACTTGGAAGATAGATACATGAATTTAAGAATGAAGCATTGGAAGTAAAGAGCCATTGGAGAGAGTACTCTTTTTAGATATTGTTCTAATGCCATGTTTGTCTTCTCTCTACCTACCGGCAGCGGAAAACATTTCATCCCATGGGTTTTCCATTTTCATATCTGTAAGGAAATGGCATGGAGGAAAAATTTGAAAGTTCACACCATTGTTGTTGCTCTTAATGCACAACATAACTGAAATAGAAGAGTAGCAGTGCAGCTGCATCTCAAGCATATAGTTCTTTTCATCTGGAACATTGACTCCTTGTAGATGACCATGACCATACAGAGGTAGGTAGATACTCTATGGAAAATTAAGATGATATTTCTTCAAGTACTTAGCCAAATATGGGAGAGTGATGTCGCATATATAATAGTAATCATGGACAACAATGTTCATCATGTCATCAATCCGCTTGCTATCCAGTTCATCAGCCGTTCCAATTCTTCTAGGATCTATTGAATCTACAAAAAGGTCAAATAATTAACTCTTAAGTGGGTTTATTTTTCATAAAATTTGTGAAGAAATTCAAAAAAATGGATAAGGCATTAAGGCGCGCAAGTGCACTTTTGGCACGCAAGTGTAACTGTGTCGCGCAGGTAGTGGCGCGAAGGTATCACTGCCCATGTCAAAATACCTCTGCAGCAGCGTGACACAAATAGAAGCAAAGACCGCGGAAATGCAACAACCTACACGACGAAGGCAACTTGCACGGCGAGAGATCGAACTGTTCAAAGACAGGTGCCTTGTGCAAGAATGGCCGCGTATTTATAGGCCAGGCCACACCCCTGCACACCGAAGCCTACACGACGCTCAACTACACTCCGATAGCTGCGTGATCAGAACTTGCGCACCGCCCTTCCTTTGGTTTTCTTCTTTACCTCAGAGTAACATACTCATTTCTTTCGGATCCAACTCTGAGGGGGGGGGGGATTTTGTTGACGATCCTTTCTGTCACAAAGTCTAAATTACTAAAAAGGGGGAATACCTTAGTCTAAAGTGATTCATCCATTGAAAAAACATCAAAAATCGACAAAGGCGTGAAAAAGGATTTCTTCCCACTTGGGTCGCGCAAGTTTTCTCATAGTCGCGCAAGTATACTTGCATGCCGCATAGTGGTCACGCCGGTGACTTGCGCTCCCTCTTTGATTCTCTCTTGTGGTCTTCAGCGGTCTATAAATACCCCCTGTGGGCCTCCCATTTCAAGGAAGAGAAATTCCAGAAACTCAGATTTGAGCTCCCGATGCCCTAATCTCTTATCGAAGCTTCCGAACACTTCTAAGGCAATTTATTACCTAGAACGGAAGATCTAAAGAAGGGTGAAAGGCCTAAGTGTTGAAATTCATCAACACCTGCGCGCCTAAGTGTCTAAACCTTAAGGGAAATGAAGACACTTGCGCGCCGCCTTACACCATCAATATAACTTGTGCGCCACTCTTCTTGAAGCCTCTATGGATAGTACTAAGGGCTTGAGCCAAGTCTCGCCCAAGTATTACTCCATGGGTTGACCGTCGTGCAAGTACTCATGTGTTGCGCAGGTATACCTGCGTGACTAGTACCTGCGCGCCCATGCAGGACCTGAGCACCTCCTTCTTTTTGGGTGCCCCTCCTACCTATTTCACCTCTCCTATTCCTATCCACCTCTCCTATCCAAGATTCAACCTTAAAAACCATCTTCAAAGCCATTTCCTTTGGCATGGCTCCCTTGTCAGCTTCCATATCTGAAAGGACTTTTGTGGAACATCTCTTAAAACATATTGATTTATATATCTTTATATTACTAAGGTGAGAGATTTCATTCATTCAACCTCATCCTTTAAGATGAGAGGATCCTTAATCTGGGCCTCCTTTTCAGGAGTAATCCCCAGTCATAATTTCCCAAATCTGGGCATCCTCCTTAGGAGTAATCCCCAAGTCCCCTTTTCATGGGCCTCATCATTTGGAGTAAGTCCCAATCACAAATTTCCAAATATGGGAATCCTCCTTAGGAGTAAGCGCTAGTCCCCAAATTTGGGCATCCTTCTTATGAGTAAGCCCCAAGTTCCCAAATTCTAATTTCTTTTGACCTGGGCATCCTTCTCAGGAATAATCCCCATTTATCAAGTCCCCTAATCTGGGCCTCCTTCTTAGGAATAATCCCCAGTTCTCAAGGTCTACAAATATGGGCATCCTCTTTAGGAATAACCCCAAGTCCCTTAATTTGGGAATCCTTTTCAGGAGTAAAACCCAATCATAATTCCCCCTAACCTGGGAATCCTTCTAAGGAATAAGTCTCAGTCATAATTTCTCTTAACCAGTCTTAATTTCTTTTGATCTGGGATTCCTTCTCAGGAATAAAACCCAATCATAAAGTCTCCTCTAATTTGGGAATCCTTCTCAGGAGTAATCCCTATGTTAAGTATTCAAATCTCCATAAAGCACATATACCTTTATGGACCTGGTTCTCAGGTACCTTTCCTGAAGTAAATCCCAAACCTAATCTTCATCTATTCGGGCAGTCACACATACATAAGACCCACATTATTTCTCATGATTGCATCTTTCGTGGCACAATTGTCTGGTTTTACCAATACCTCTTATTTCTCACACCGAGCATGACTCACGTGAGTTTAGAGCATAAAAGTAATTATGACATCTTTCTTTGAGACATCAATCATGCATAAAAATCATACTCCCTTAATCGAACTACGTGGGTTCTAATTCCTTTTAAGGATACATAGGTCGCCCATCTGCAGGTACGATCCCAACTCTGAAATAATCTATGTCCTTCTGAATGATAATAAACTTCAAGTGCCCTGCTGAGTGGCTTTAAAACCAGCATGGTTATCATAATAACCAATAGATTTCTATATAATGTGTCAAAGTATACCATTTACTAATAATCTCTGAACAAATAGAGATGATTCTCTATCGATGAAGAACCTTGAATATATATAAAAATATTCTCTAAATTTCCTACATATCAATCATTGATTGCAAGTTCTGAAGGAAAGATCAGTATTATACTTGGTAATTTAATAAGTATTCATGAACATAACTCAAATCGATAAAGAGAGTCTTGGAATAGACAATAATTCCCCCCAAAAAGGTGTGATGAGTCTGACCTCCCATCCTCTCGACCAATGCAAATTCTGAAGCCTCATCAGTACACAACTAATGAGCACCTACCTTTGGAAAGTAGGTCCAAATGGATATAGAATCATTGGATGTTTCCGGTTCTACGAATAAATTTGTTAGAAACCGATTGGAATGTTTGAAACTTAAACCAACGAGGTCATCCCCAATTTTAGGGGAAACAACTGCGAATGAGTACAACTTTTCACCCCCAGACAGATGGGCATACCGAGAACACTATCCAGGTGTTGTAGGATATGCTCAGGGCATGCATGTTAGACTTTGGTCTGAGTTGGGAGGATTACCTGCCCTTGGCGGAGTTCACGTACAACAACAGTTACCACTCTAATATCGGCATGTAAGCCTTTGAGGCCCTCTACGGGAGACCCTGTAGGTCACCGTTATGCTGGACAGAGGTTGGGGAGACCACCCTCATGGGCCCAAAGTTGGTGAAGGCGATGATAGAGAAGGTGCATGTCATTTGTGAGCGGATGAGGATGACTCAGAGCAGACAGAAGTCCTACACAGATCGTCGTTACAGGACATTAGAGTGCGAGAAGGGGGACTATGTCTTTTTGATAGTCTCTCTGCGGTGTGGTATGCGGAGGTTCGGCTGGGGTGGAAAGATATACCAAGGTTCATTGGGCCCTTTGAGATCGTGCGCAGGGTTGGTGAGGTTTCCTACCGTCTTGATCTACCCCCATAGCTGGAGACGGTGCTTGACATCTTCCACATGTTGCAGTTGAGGAAATACGTTCATGACCCCATGAACATTATCGATTGGGGGGAGCTGGACATTGAGGATGGAGCCAACTTTGCAGAGCACCCGGTGGCGATTGAGGATCGACAGGAGCAGACACTGCATGGACGGACCATTCCTTTGGTTCGTGTGCAGTGGCAGCACGGGAGGGTGTAGAAGAGCACCTGGGAATGGGAGAGCCAGATGCGGGCTCAGTATCCTGAGTTGTTTTTGATGTTTTGTTTTTCGAGGATGAAAAACATGAAGGAGGGAATGATGTAAGAACCCAGGTTTTGATCTTGTAGGACTTTAAAATTTTCTTGATGTTATTCCAAAGAAGGGAATTCAGATGAGGTGTTATTCCGAGCCCCAGTGTGGTCGAAATTAAATTTTAAGTGCGTTCACACTGGACACACCAAATAAATATAATAATTCATATAAATTTGCTCAGATGGGAAAACATAGATCATCCTTGAGTTCAGAACGTGCCGTTTACCCTAGGAGGGGTGTAACTTTCACGGGTGCGGCCCTTCTGTGGAAAACGCCACCAGGGGAATTTTCGTAATTTAGTGGACCCAGGAATGAACTTTTTAACTTCCGAACGGAGGCTCAAATTAAAATTCCAAGACCCCCATTGCACTTATAACATCGTTTTTACCCTATAGGCGGCTTAACCCCGACTCTGCTGAAAGTTCGGGTATGGGGCTAACTAGTGGGGGGTTCCCATTTCTTCACCCTTATCACTCTCTAAAGGTTTTCCTCTAAACAATAATCAAGCCCCTCTCCCAACCTCTCCAAGGCTCGGTGGCTCCGACGGATCGTCGGCGAAGCTATGGCTATGCCCAGCGAGGTAGGAGTTTGCATTTTCGTATTTAAATTCCGCATATACCTTTGAACTCAAATTCTTGCATCGAAATGTTGTCCAATCGTAGAGCGAAGACCATAGATGCGTAGGGCTCGATCCAAGCCTTCAGATTCTCTTTTCAGATCTAATTTTCGAGTCCCGGGGTGTGCGGGGTGACCCCGGGAAGTTTTTCGACCATTTTACCCATTTTCAGGTGGATGCAGGGGTTTCTGGCGGGTTTCAAGCGGTCCGGGACGGCGGCCGACGGCGGCGCGGCTCTTAGGCGGTGGTCCCATGCGGCGGCGGTCCCAGTCGGAGGTGACTCTGCGCGGTACGACGGGCTCCAGGCGGCGGTGGTGGCTTCACGCTGTGGCGGTGCCAGGAGGACCGGGATGGCGGCATACACGGGGTGACGTGGGGGGCCAGGCTGGCCAGCTTCGCCGGTCAGCGGGTGGCGCGTGTAACACCCCGAGATTTTATGAAAAATATTATTTTAATTTCATTAATGTCTTATGTTGTATTCTACACCAATATTACCCTGCGCTATACGCAACACCGTATTAGCTTGCAGTATACGCAACACTATTCTTGGACCGTGTTACACATAATTTTGATAATAGTTATTCTACGCAACATTGAGTATATATATATATATATTAAATGTATAAATGAAATATGGTTGGATTCTGTTATACGAAACAATGAAGGATTCTTTCACAACACGCAACCCTGACTTGGCTTGCATTACACGCAATCGCGACCTTCCTCGATAGCGTGTGTTGTACGCAATACCGGGTTTTAATAAACAATGTTATATTATTATAATATTGTCATGAACTAGCCGTTATGAATAGTATTAACTAAAATTTGAATTTTATAACATTATTATTCATCTTACACATTTCTAGAACATGGTATAAGAACAAAATAACTTTTTCGGGTAAAATAAGTATTTTTCAAAAAATGCAGTTTTGCCGCCTTTGGATGGCGCACCCACTTTAAATCTGGTTTTTGACATGTTTATATGTTCAATTTGACAAAATAATATTCTTCTTTTGAATCAGGATATAAAAATTTACATTACATAAAGTTTTGATATTTTTCCGATAACTTTCATATTTTAATGAATAGTAAAAACACGCTATATTTTAATTAAAAACAACTTTTTTCATCGTAATATATTATGTGGTTAAATTATAATATTGAATGGTTTTAAAGTATAAATAGAATATATTTTTACCATTTAATATAATATATGTCATTAGCATTGATTTTACCTTGAATTCGTAGGTTAAATCAATTCAATCTTTTGCAATGTTTTAAAGAAAAACCCGTTTTCTTTCGACAACGAGATTAATTTTAATTTAATTTCTGCATCTTTTGTGTATTGAATTTGGAAAAATGGATTCCATATTTGGAATCAGTGGGTCCAAATTATGTTAATAAGCTACTTTTTATTTTTGGGAATTATGAATAGTAACTACGGTAAATTTTATTTACCATAGTTAAAGGTAAATCAGGTAATTAAGGGTAAATATAATATTTTAAAATTACCCTAAAAAATGTGAAAATCCTATTGGATGACTAAAAGTCGACCCATATCACCTAAGGGTCAGATTAGAATCATTTAATGGACATTGTTCCATGAAAATAACTTAATTATTATTAAAACCAAAGAAAGTGACAACATGTCACTTTCTTAAATTTTATAAGTATATTAATTTTAATTTAGTGATAAACTTCATGAAACTTCGATAATGAATAGTATCCAGAAAGCTAATGAAATTATATACATCATATAAATTTATTTATAATTTTTAGGGATTAAATAATTATCATTAATTATGACACAATAGTGATGCAGAAATTGTTTATCTAGTGAAAAATCAGGAATATTGTTTTTTTTAAACTAATAGTGACCATAAAATGCACAAATACCTAACCAAAACTTATTTTACATGTACATGTAAACCATAAGCATAAAATGGTCGAATATTTGACCATTTGGATCCTTATAAAAGCGATTATGACACTTATATTATTTTATTTTAAATGATGCCAAAGTTGTCACCTTCATAATTTAATAAATATAACAATTTAAATATTGTGATTTTAAGATGATAAATTCGAGTAAAAGTATTATTGTGAAAGGTAATATATTTATATTCATCATATAATTTTATTTTAAATTTTTATACAACAAATAAGTATATTAAATAATTATACAAAAATGATGTAGTAATTATTTTATTAAGAGATAAACCAAATAAATGGTTTTAAAAATAATAAAATAAATATTATATGAACTATTTAATGTGATACACTAATTTTATAGATACATATGAACTTTTATTAATATATTAAAGCTTTTAGTTTGAACATATCTTCTGTATATATTTTATTTAAATTCAAATAAATGAATAGTGTCAAAATTGACACTATTGTTATTTTACAAAAATAACATATTATAAAATTTTTTAAAAATCACAAAAATATTTAAAAATTATAAATTTATATTTATATGGTCTATAATGTTATAAAGTAAACAATTATGGAAAATTCACAACAAATAAGTAATTATTTGTTATAATTTAAAATTTAGAATTTTATTACCACAAATAAACTTAAATAGATTAAATAAGGATAAATCAAAATGATAAGGTTTAAAATAAGATCCAAACATGTCTAAATTTGATTGGTTGATGATATTACAACCCTATCTCATCTAATATTCGAATATGAGTCATTTTTAGAGGTTTTTAAGTGGGGTTAGATTTATTATAAATTAATATTTTTAAGAATTCCTAAGGTGCCCCTCTCCTCCCTTATAAAAGGGTACCTCCTCCCACTCCTCCTCACACCAATTTGAGCACTCAAGCTCGGCCAACCCCTGACATTTTCTCCTCTCCACTTTCCTAGAATAATCCTAGAGGTCCTGGTCTTCTTAAAAGACCAATCTTAGTTCCCTAAGTGGAGGATTCAAAGAGACGTTCCAAAGAAGAGGTAATATCCATTACCGATCTTTTCAATTTATTTCTTCTTCAACTTCTTCTTCTTTAGTTGTTTCATGATAAAGTAATAACATAAGTATTACTTACATATTGATATGTTATTATAAATATGAAACAACCCTAATTCACCTTCTATCCATCCTACGGAAAAATGAAATCACCGCGCGTGCGTACGTACGGAATACCGTCTCCGCGCCGTGGTGTAATCTATTTTCCACCACCACCTTACAAGGATGGGTATAATGGTGTAATGAGTAACTATTTATGATTATTATAAAGTAATATTGATACTGAAATAATATATATATACTCCAATACAATTCCACGATCATAGGAACGATATCATCACTCGTGCGTACGTACGGAATACCGTCTCCACGATGTGATGCGACTCGTTCTACACGATCATCATTACATAGTAATTATATAAATGAATTGAATGAATAAATATGATATATGTTACACTAATACCATTATGGATATAAGGTATCTATAATCTTAAAAGAAGAATAAGAATATATTCGGCAAAACACGCATAAGAACAAAATGCAATAAAGACCCGAGTAACAAGTAACAATGAAATATTACTAACAAGAAGCTAAGAATATGACCATATATGATATCATATCAATATGTATGATTCTGGAATAAGTCAATAACATTATTTAAACCATTATACAGGAGATTCGGACACGTACAAAGCAAATCGGACCTAAGGTAAGGGAAATATCACAATCTCATTTTTATCCGAGATTGTTTATACTTTGGTATTTACTGGGGTGTATTTTATCATCCACATCTATGTTTACTCAATATTTAATATTATTTCCATCCTCCTAAAATTGTTTAAATCCAATTTTACCCTTTAGTGAGTTTTTAGTAAAGGATATGAAAGGATTCTTTTGTCGTTTTTCGTACGAGGTACTTTTTGACTTTTCCGACAAAAGTACGAAAAGAATGTTTTTTAACTTATACGGCATTAATGGATTTTTAAAACATTATTTCCAAGAAGATTCCTTTACAAGTTTTCAAGTTTATTTTTAATCAGCTTCTTTTAGTTTGTAATTGTATGACATGTTAAGAAAGGAAAAGTGTTTTTGAAGTTGAAAGGATATTTTCCTCAAGAATGGAGTTCAAGTGTTTTATCAAAATTATTTTCCATATAAGATAACATAGGGTTCTGTTTCTATCCCTATTATTACATTTATTTTGTTATGTTGTGATGGAATTATTTTTATGAATTCCTTTATCTTATATGAATTGTTTTATGATGTCATGATGTTTAAAAATCCCACATTTATTACATGGGTTATGAAATGATGTAAGGTTTATGATTTTGTGGCACACATAAGAATGGTATAATTATGAGATGGGTGGGACCTATATCTCCCTCCAATGCATTGGGTAAAGATTTTATATCTCATGAGATAGACATGGCTGGAATGGTAGGTTATACCGGTTCAGTGAAACAGGACTGAAACGAGGGTTACTCGATTCAGAAAGGGACTTTGTCCACTAAGATAGTCTTGGCAATGAGTCTTGACTAACAAGAAATGATTCTCTATGATTATGTGTGAATGCCACAAAGTTTCATGTTTTAAGTTATGATTATTGTTATTACATTTCACTGCCATGATTTATCCCATGTTATGAAAGTATTCTCTCTTTTGCAGGTTATGATTTCCAAAATGTTATGTTCTTATGAATATGATGTGATTGATATTTCTTTTGTTTACCCTTACTGAGCATTTGAGCTCACCCATTTTATGTTTTCTTTTCCCCAGGATATAAAGAAAGTTTTTAGGTATAAAAAAAGGAAGATCTTTATGGGAGATGTTGAAGATCTTTCACCACGATTAGAAGATTATATTCCGAGTTTCCAAAGACACTAAACTATTACGGTCCTTGTGTGTGTGTTTTTGTAATATACTAAGTATTCCGCAAAAGTAATGTAATTTCCATGTACGTCAGGCTTCGGGTCTCTACAGTTGGTATCAGAGGAAAGGTTTAGTCAACCTTTGGAAACTAGGATGCGAAAATGTTAGTGAGATCCCTAGAGATATTTCTACGGTATGTCTAGGGATGTCCCTAAGGTTAAGTATACGTATAGGTTATAGTACTAGAACTACGCTAACGATCATAGAATTAAACCTAATATGTTAGATATTGAAGGTACTCCCCCTTTATTATGTTGTTTTCCCTAGCATGATTTTTTTGCCTCTCACACTATTCTTTTTGGGTTTTAGACGATGGCTGGAACCCGAAGGAACCGTGTTGATCAATGCAATGGACAATGCAATGATTGCCCTCCTGAACAAACAAATGTTATGGGAGATGGAGTGCAAAATCTTATTGCTATACTTACACAAGCTATGAATCATTCTGGACTTCCAAATGAGCAGAGAAGGGAACAATATTCTATTGATTCCTTCATGAGGCAACGTCCACCTTCTTTCAGTGGGTCTTCTGATCCACTTGTTGCTGAACAATGGATCAGTACCACTGAAAAGATATTTTCAGTTCTTCAATGTTCTAAGCATGATAAAGTAATCTTAGCAGTATATCGTTTGGAAGGTGAAGCTGATCAATGGTAGAATCTTATCAAGAATACGAGGCAAAGAGATGAAATTGAGTCCATGGAATGGGACGAGTTCAAGAACTTGTTTTTCAGTAAGTACTTCCCTCGTATTCTTCGAACAAAGATGGAGAAGGAGTTTCTTGAACTAAAGCAAAAGGATGATGAATCTGTTGGTATATACGAAGCGAATTTTACAAGACTTGCAAGGTATGCATCTGGCATTATCATCCAACCTGAAAGTAAAGTTGATCGATTTTTCAGTGGCTTAAAACCAAGTCTTCGAAGGGCATTAGCTATAAGAGACTTCAGTAGCTATGAAGAAATTGTGCGTTGCGCTATCAAGGTAGAAATGGAAGTTGGTGTTACATATCCATCTCATGGTTTTGACAAGAAACGAAAGATGGAGTTCAAGGAGAAATCTCAGAATAATGTTGAAAAGAAGATGAATGTTTCCTTATGCACAAAGTGTGGAAAGAAGCATGGTGGAGATTGTCTTAAAGGGACTAGAAAATGTTTTAAGTGTGGAAAAGAAGGTCATCGAGTAGATGAGTGTCGAAGTAATGGAAAAAGGGATTCTAATGATGCGAATAAAGCAAACACTGCAGAGAACGCACCACCAACATTTCAATGCTTCAAGTGCAAGGAAATGGGGCATTATGCTAATAAATGACCTAATCCAAGGGTTAGTGATGATCGACATGAGCAACCGCTTAAGGCAAAGGACAAAGGGAAGTCACATGCGATCACCATTGGTGATGTTGAATATGATAACGATGTGGTGGAATGATTAAGTGTTTATGTAATGGGATTCCAAAATAATGTTGTATCATGGAATATTGGAATATTTATGTATTGGTCTAATGTGGTATTCAAAGTGATTCAAATATTTTTGGAAATAAGATGATATGCACATAATAAAGGGAAAACGAGAAAATAAAATGTTTAACAGTATTCATGAGCTCATGATTGATATAAGGACTAAGTGATATCATTGTTTGAGTATATAGAATTTTGAGGATTTTGGTATGTGGAAAGTGTTAAATTTTAACTGCATTCATGTTTTCACTAAGGTTCAATGGGTATTCAAGAGAATACATGATTAAGGCCTTTGAATGTTTGGAATGTGACCAACAAGACATATCTTATGATATATGGGGATTAACGACAGTATTAAATATCTGGTAATTGTTTTCTATATTATGAGAGTGGACTGTAGTATTATAGATAAGCCTAAAGATTGGAATGGATTATGTTGAACATAAGTGAGTATTGTTTAAGGATAGAAGTTTTTTTTCGATATTATTGATGGGATGTTATAGTGATATAGTTTTAGAAAAAGGACAACCTGCAGGACGGGCGACAGCCCATCGCTTCGGACAAGGCTGTGGGAATCGAACCCACAACCGAAGTGCGACTGGCCTTTATCGCCTACCACTGGCCTACAGGAAGTCCCTGTTTATTAGAAACTAGTTTTATTATATTAAGCAGTATGATATATGAAGTATAAAGTCCATTTTAGGAACCATATATGATTAATCTCACTATAGATCGACTTATGTATATAATTTTTGCTAACCTTTTGTTTGAGACAGATGGAATGACCCGTCATTCTATCACATGATCTGCTAACACTTCACGAATAACAAATTCAACTTCATTTATTTAAGAGATGAAGTGGAAATTGTTAAAGGCACGAACAATAGTGAGATTGTACCAAAATAAAGTAAGTATTTATTCTAATTTAAATTCTTTAACTTTAGGGAAACGATCTTGAAAACCAAAAATGTTGTCCTAGTGATCTTATATCTGATGAATCAGATGGTACCTTAGATCGTCACAAATTTATGGCTTTGTGATTTCTGGCTTTTCCATAGCCATGTTCTCTACCACTCTCCATCAGAACATGATGGTTAGATTTCTCTTCCATATCCATATTTTCACCTATGTGGAAACCCAGTGATTAGTTTATTTGGGTAACCGTTACATTTCATACTTTTGTTTTTAAAGATAAGTTTTGGTATTCCTTTTTACGATGTGGGTTTCTATCAAAGAAACTTTCAAATAATAAACCATTTATAACCCCGACGAATTTCGAGGGCGAAATTCATTTTAAGGGGGGTAGAATGTAACACCCCGAGATTTTATGAAAAATATTATTTTAATTTCATTAATGTCTTATGTTGTATTCTACACCAAGATTACCCTATGCTATACGCAACACCGTATTAGCTTGCAGTATACGCAACACTATTCTTGGACCGTGTTACACATAATTTTGATAATAGTTATTCTACGAAACATTGAGTATATATATATATATATATTAAATGTATAAATGAAATATGGTTGGATTATGTTATACGAAACAATGAAGGATTCTTTCACAACACGCAACCCTGACTTGGCTTGCATTACACGCAATCACGACCTTCCTCGATAGCGTGTGTTGTACGCAATACCGGGTTTTAATAAACAATGTTATATTATTATAATATTGTCATGAACTAGCCGTTATGAATAGTATTAACTAAATTTTGAATTTTATAACATTATTATTCATCTTACACATTTCTAGAACATGGTATAAGAACAAAATAACTTTTTCGGGTAAAATAAGTATTTTTCAAAAAATGCAGTTTTGCCGCCTTTGGATGGCGCACCCACTTTAAATCTGGTTTTTGACATGTTTATATGTTCAATTTGACAAAATAATATTCTTCTTTTGAATCAGGATATAAAAATTTACATTACATAAAGTTTTGATATTTTTCCGATAACTTTCATATTTTAATGAATAGTAAAAACACGCTATATTTTAATTAAAAACAACTTTTTTCATCGTAATATATTATGTGGTTAAATTATAATATTGAATGGTTTTAAAGTATAAATAGAATATATTTTTACCATTTAATATAATATATGTCATTAGAATTGATTTTACCTTGAATTCGTAGGTTAAATCAATTCAATCTTTTGCAATGTTTTAAAGAAAAACCCGTTTTCTTTCGACAACGGGATTAATTTTAATTTAATTTCTGCATCTTTTGTGTATTGAATTTGGAAAAATGGATTCCATATTTGGAATCAGTGGGTCCAAATTATGTTAATAAGCTACTTTTTATTTTTGGGAATTATGAATAGTAACTACGGTAAATTTTATTTACCATAGTTAAAGGTAAATCGGGTAATTAAGGGTAAATATAATATTTTAAAATTACCCTAACAAATGTCAAAATCCTATTGGATGACTAAAAGTCGACCCATATCACCTAAGGGTCGGATTAGAATCATTTAATGGACATTTTTCCATAAAAATAACTTAATTATTATTAAAACCAAAGAAAGTGACAACATGTCACTTTCTTAAATTTTATAAGTATATTAATTTTAATTTAGTGATAAAGTTCATGAAACTTCGATAATGAATAGTCTCCAGAAATCTAATGAAATTATCTACATCATATAAATTTATTTATAATTTTTAGGGATTAAATAATTATCATTAATTATGACACAATAGTGATGCAGAAATTGTTTATCTAGTGAAAAATCAAGAATATTGTTCTTTTTAAACTAATAGTGACCATAAAATGCACAAATACCTAACCAAAACTTATTTTACATGTAAATGTAAACCATAAGCATCCAATGGTAGAATATATGACCATTTGGATCCTTATAAAAGTGATTATGACACTTATATTATTTTATTTTAAATGACGCCAAAGTTGTCACCTTCATAATTTAATAAATATAACAATTTAAATATTGTTATTTTAAGATGATAAATTAGAGTAAAAGTATTATTGTGAAAGGTAATATATTTATCTTCATCATATAATTTTATTTTAAATTTTTATACAACAAATAAGTATATTAAATAATTATACAAAAATGATGTAGTAATTATTTTATTAAGAAATAAACCAAATAAATGGTTTTAAAAATAATAAAATAAATATTATATGAACTATTTAATGTGATACACTAATTTTATAGATACATATGAACTTTTATTAATATATTAAAGCTTTTAGTTCGAACATATTTTCTGTATATATTTTATTTAAATTCAAATAAATGAATAGTGTCAAAATTGACACTATTGTTATTTTACAAAAATAACATATTATAAAATTGTTTAAAAATCACAAAAATATTTAAAAATTATAAATTTATATTTATATGGTCTATAATGTTATAAAGTAAACAATTATGGAAAATTCACAACAAATAAGTAATTATTTGTTATAATTTAAAATTTAGAATTTTATTACCACAAATAAACTTAAATAGATTAAATAAGGATAAATCAAAATGATAAGGTTTAAAATAAGATCCAAACATGTATAAATTTGATTGGTTGATGAGATTACAACCCTATCTCATATAATCTTTGAATATGAGTCATTTTTGGAGGTTTTTAAGTGGGGTTAGATTTATTATAAATTAATATTTTTAAGAATTCCTAAGGTGCCCCTCTCCTCCCTTATAAAAGGGTACCTCCTCCCCCTCCTCCTCACACCAATTTGAGCACTCAAGCTCGGCCAAACCCTGCCATTTTCTCCTATCCACTTCTCTAGAATAATCCTAGAGGTCCTGGTCTTCTTCAAAGACCAATATTAGTTCCCTAAGTGGAGGATTCAAAGAGACGTTCCAAAGAAGAGGTAATATCCATTACCGATCTTTTCAATTTCTTTCTTCTTCAACTTCTTCTTCTTTAGTTGTTTCATGATAAAGTAATAACATAAGTATTACTTACATACTGATATGTTATTATAAATATGAAACAACCCTAATTCACCTTCTATCCATCCTACGGAAAAATGAAATCACCGCGCGTGCGTACGTACGGAATACCGTCTCCACGCCGTGGTGTAATCTATTTTCCACCACCACCTTACAAGGATGGGTATAATGGTGTAATGAGTAACTATTTATGATTATTATAAAGTAATATTGATACTGAAATAATAGATATATACTCCAATACAATTCCACGATCATAGGAACGATATCATCACTCGTGCGTACGTACGGAATACCGTCTCCACGATGTGATGCGACTCGTTCTACACGATCATCATTACATAGTAATTATATAAATGAATTGAATGAATAAATATGATATATGTTACACTAATACCATTCTGGATATAAGGTATCTATAATCTTAAAATAAGAATAAGAATGTATTCGGAAAAACACGCATAAGAACAAAAGGCAATAAAGACCCGAGTAACAAGTAACAATGAAATATTACTAACAAGAAGCTAAGAATATGACCATATATGATATCATATCAATATTTATGATTCTGGAATAAGTCAATAACATTATTTAAACCATTATACAGGAGCTTCGGACACGTACAAAGCAAATCAGACCTAAGGTAAGGGAAATATCACAATCTCATTTTTATCCGAGATTGTTTATACTTTGGTATTTACTGGGGTGTATTTTATCATCCACATCTATGTTTACTCAATATTTAATATTATTTCCATCCACCTACAATTTTTTAAATCCAATTTTACCCTTCGGTGAGTTTTTAGTAAAGGATATGAAAGGATTCTTTTGTCATTTTTCGTACGAGGTACTTTTTGACTTTTCCGACAAAAGTACGAAAAGAATGTTTTTTTTAACTTATACGGCATTAATGGATTTTTAAAACATTATTTCCAAGAAGCTTACTTTACAAGTTTTCAAGTTTATTTTTAATCAACTTCTTTTAGTTTGTAATTGTATGACATGTTAAGAAAGGAAAAGTGTTTTTGAAGTTGAAAGGATATTTTCCTCAAGAATGGAGTTCAAGTGTTTTATCAAAATTATTTTCCATATAAGATAACATAGGGTTATGTTTCTATCCCTATTATTACATTGATTTGGTTATGTTGTGATGGAATTATTTTTATGAATTCCTTTATCTTATATGAATTGTTTTATGATGTCATGATGTTTAAGAATCCCACTTTTATTACATGGGTTATGAAATGATGTAAGGTTTATGATTTTGTGGCACACATAAGAATGGTATCATTATGAGATGGGTGGGACCTATATCTCCCTCCAATGCATTGGTTAAAGATTTTATATCTCATGAGATAGAAATGGCTGGAATGGTAGGTTATACCGGTTCAGTGAAACAGGACTGAAACGAGGGTTACTCGATTCAGAAAGGGACTTTGTCCACTAAGATAGTCTTGGCAATGAGTCTTGACTAACAAGAAATGATTCTCTATGATTATGTGTGAATGCCACAAAGTTTCATGTTTTAAGTTATGATTATTGTGATTACATTTCACTGCCATGATTTATCCCATGTTATGAAATTATGCTCTCTTTTGCAGGTTATGATTTCCAAAATGTTATGTTCTTATGAATATGATGTGATTGATATTTCTTTTGTTTACCCTTACTGAGAATTTGAGCTCACCCTTTTTATGTTTTCTTTTCCCCAGGATATAAAGAAAGTTTTTAGGTATAAAAAAAAGGAAGATCTTTATGGGAGATGTTGAAGATCTTTTACCATGATTAGAAGATTATATTCCGAGTTTCCAAAGACACTAAACTATTACGGTCCTTGTGTGTGTGTTTTTGTAATATACTAAGTATTCCGCAAAAGTAATGTAATGTCCATGTACGTCAGGCTTCGGGTCCCTACAGCGCGAGAACCCGGGTCTTCGCGACCCCGGCTAGCCGAAAGAGACCCGCGTTCCGCGGGTCTCTTGGAGGATGCACCAGACCGGATGAGCCGGTCCGGGTGGTGCGGGCGGCCCGCATGGTGAACCGTGGGCTGTAGTGGACCAGGCGGTCCGGGTGGCCCAGCTGCGGACCGCCGGTCTAAAGGGGTGGGTCGGCTTAGGCCCACCTAGTCTCCATCCAATGACGTTAAAAACACCATAACATACAAACTGAGCATCAGATTCATGTGTCGTCTGCAGTAACACGATCCTTGGTTCGAGAAGGAAATTTTGAGATGGTCCCGGGGATTTTTAATTCCTAGGATGGGAGCTCGGTGGCGCGGCACGCTTGTTAAGTACCTCACCATGATTCTTCTTTCGGATGTCACAAACACATCCAGAGTCCATTTTCGGCGTCGTTAGTGGTGTTGTAACCCTGACATCGAGGCGATGTAGACCAGGGTGGTTTCAGGGATTGAAGCCAGAGTTGAGGCATGGACCCCACGGGATGTCTTTTAAGTTGTGAGCAGTGTTTTGTGACTTTTTATTCAGACGTCCATTCGGGACGAATGAGTAGTCGTTTTTGCGTGTTTTTTCTGAGTGCATCATGATGGAGAAGTTCTCCTGACCTCTTTTGGGACTGATATGTGGGTCCCACAAGATGCCGTATGGGCATAAAGTGGTGTTTAATAACATTATCTCTGGGAGTCCGTTTCCAGCAAGTAAGTAGTCTATCTTGCATGTTTTTCTGCGAGGATTACAACGGTGTAATCTGTTTGGGTGTGCAAAGCCATTTTCGGGATCTCATTAAATGTGGATACATGAAAGGGCATTTGTCAGAGGTTTATTTGATGCACTCCGAACCAACGCACAGTAGCGATGTTAGTGAAACCCAGTGATGGAACGAGCAACGTGGAGTTATAAGACCAGTTCCAGGTGTACCCTCCAGTGGGGATGGGCAGTGGGTTACCCACTGGCATATCGGGGTTTACCATCTAGTGAGGATGGGAAGTGGGTTACCCGTTGACCTTAGGGTTTACCCTCCAGTAGGGCTAGGCAGTGGGTTACCCGACGAACTTTTAGGGTTTACCCTCTAGTAGGGCTGGGTAGTGGGTCACTCGACGACCTTTTAGGGTTTACCCTCCTTTGTGCTGGGCAGTGGGTTACCCGATGAATTATTTCAGACTTATCTCTTTATATGAGGCTAGCAAGTGACTTTTCTCCATGGATACCAGAGCGGGATCCTTGGATGCATGATTCAACGATGAGACATCTTTGACGTGCGGGACATTTGGGCATCAATGATGGATATCCTTATAACTGTTGGTGACTTTCCCTGGGCTGAGCTTGGAGATGGAGATCCCCTTACACATTCGTTTGGGTTTCATGTTGAGTATATATATATATACACCCTACTTTTTTCCCACTCCCTCGGTTCAGTTACTCTCCTTCTAGGAGGGGCGAAGACATGCGGGGTATGCCACGTGCTTTTCGTGTCTAGCTCCTCTTGGTTGGGATGAGTCTACTTCCTTTCTTTTGTTGGGTTGAGTTGCACTCTATTTTGTACTCTTACACTATTATTTGTTCTATCTACTACTCACCATTTTAGTACCTCCTTTTTTTCTCCCTCATGCTTTCGGGGCATCCTACTGAGTATCTTTATACTCACCCCTACTTGGGCATTGCCTGCACTTGGTGTGCCCTTGTAGACGATGGACAGGTTGATGAAGACTACAAAAGAGTGTATAGGACACAAGATCTTGGGCTACATTTAGTGGTCATAGTAGTTCTTTAAAGTGTGAGACTCACCAGCTGTTTACTTTTGTTTACCTGTTTTCGGGTTATTGCACCTTTCAGGTTGGGAGTGTGTTTTTCCGTTTTTCTATTCAGTTATCTTATCAGTACTTTTCATCACTTTACTCTTCCTATTTAGAGTTTGATGCATGACTATGGTTGGGTTATATTTTTTTCCCTTTGGTTTTCTTTTTTACTCTGCAATTCTATATCGAGTGGGTTGTGTGTGTGTGTACAGGTACTTAGGCGAAGGCCTCCCCGAGATCATTACGCCTTCGGCGCTTGTCGCCAGCCCCTGGCCTATGGAGGCGGGCCTGGGGTAGTTGCGGCTCGAGACTGGTAGGGTCGGGTCTTGACAATAATCCTGTAAAACAACTCTGAAAAATGTCATATGTGGTAAAGACATTCTATATTTAATATGTTAAAGCCATGTTTTGAGATCCATCGACAAATGACATATTTATCATTCCCATGCTCCAAATTTCACTAGAAAAATATATAATCCATTAATATAGAACCTATATGATTGGAATTGGGGGAGTAAATTATTCCAATGAATAAAATACATATCAATACACCAAAAGGTATTCATCATCAATGGTTTATTGAGAATTGATTAAAGAGAGGCCACCAAATTTCATGATGCATCACTGATCTGCCAATAAATCACTAATTCTAATTTAGAACTAGGTGTAGATTAATAGATATAGAAAATATGGCTTAGATCTATGACCAATTGTAGATAAATATGGATAAATTGTCTTATAAAAAATATATCTAACCTCAATTTATACCCCAAATTGATTAAGACTTCAAGCATCCATGAGGAAAAAATGAAGAATCCTAAAGTACTAAGGCAGTGATCTCTGGGAGGTTATAAATACTTTAGTGTTTTATTATGGTGATGTTAACTTAATTATAAAATTGAATTAGAATTAAAAAACTCCCATAATGATGTTCAAATCTAGGCACTACTATAAATCTGGTAAGATCTGTACAAATGTGGTTCTGTTAGCCAGCACCACCGGCTAGACGGTGGACATGTTTCAATGACCGTGCATAACAACGAGACTCCAACCTCTAAGAAATTAACTCTAAGAACCATTTAATAATAAAAAGTACCTACAAGGGATAAAATAAAGACAAAAATACATAAAAATATAGAACAGACATACCTTGAATGTCAAGGATGTTACAAAACTGAATTTAACACGATACTATTTCCATTATGAGATAATGATCTAGTAAGTGAGCTTTGATATATTCTTATGATGTCATATTTTATATTATCCCCACATAATTATGATTCCACTCTCATTAAATATCTACTTATTTATCCCAAATGCCTATTATTATGATTCATGAATTATGATCTATTTTATATTGGGTATGATTTCCTTATACTATGTCATTACACTTAGATCAGGTTCTCATACCCACATATTTATCATACTCTAAATTATGATCTATGATTTTTATCGACTACATTTACCCTTACTAAGTGTTTGAGCTCAACCCTTATTATTTTTCCTTTTCCCTAGTTTATAAAGAATATTATTTAGTATAAATGGCCTATAATGTTTTCTTGTCTGTAGAATTTTGTTAGAAATGTTGAAAAGTTATTGTAAGATAAGTAATCCTTTGATTAAAAGAAAAAATTCCCATTATATGGGAAATATATGAGTTTTATTAGTTGAATTGTTTTCCTAATTCAGTAAAAGTATATAACTAAAATTGTATTGGGTATGTAAGTGAATATATATTTTTTATTGATATTGTAATTATAGATGGTTAAGTTTGGGTTATTTCAGTTGGTACCAATGCCAGGTTTTATTTATTTTTAGAACAAGTTCTTGGAATGAAGGTATGGGGAATCTCAATTGGAATCATAGTATGTCATAAATAAAATTAGATATTAGGATGTTATTAGTTGAGGATAGTTTATGAGTTAGATACCCCTTTTGTGGTCTTATATGATTGGATCTGTAGGTAATTAATGATATTATAGGATATGTTTATTGTGTTATAGGAAGAGCACATGATTGTGGTGTATATAACCCTTTGTGTTTATATGTTATTTGATTTTTAGGTAATTTTGGTTAAATTGAACAACAATATAATCAATTTTGGGAATATAATTTTATATTTATAGATTTTTTAGAGGATGAAAATTAAATAGGTGATAATTAAATTCAGGTTATTTAAGGAAATAATAAAAACGTTTTGGGAGTATATTTGATTAAGGTATATATTTATTATTATGTTAATTCATATTGTTTAGGGATTACAGGTTATGTTGATTTATAAGAGAGTAGGTTTTGATGAATATAGGGATTGGAATGTATTATGAAATATCTTAATAATTTTAGGTTTTATTATTATTATAAATTAAGACTAGAATACATTAGTGGGAAACCTAAAGATAAATCCAAATATAGGAAAACATCTTAATTTTTTTGTAACATATAGAGTGTGTGGTAACCTAGTAATGGAATCCTTTTTGAGATAAAAATAATTGGAAAAGGCTAAATATTTGATGAATCAATGGGTAATTACATTATAAACGGTTGGTTGGGTAGTAACTCTATCTGCACTCATTTCCCAATAAGACGTCCTAACTACACATATGTTTTGAAACTCCCTAGGGATATACATTAGATGATTCACATGATATTTATGAACCATTATGAAGTATTTGAAAACATCATTATATCAAGAATAAAAACTATATTAATAATACCATCATCTATTTGCATAAATAATAGAAATAAAATTTGCAACGACGTAATTTATTTAAGAGGGGTAAATGTAAGATCCCATATTTCTCTAGAAAATTTTTAAAAATTATATTTCTTAAATTATAAATAAAAATTCTAAATGAATTTATTTTTTATAAATATATAATCCATCATTTATACACATATTTATTTCCTAAGTTTTTTGGTTATACATTTTTAAAGTATAATGGAATTTTATTTATTAAAATTATTTATTAAAAATGGTAAAAACCAATTCTGGGAATCATCCCAACGCATCGAATGTGGATTGGGGTTTCGAACCCACGTATTAAGGGTGATAGGGGCACAAGGCCTACCACTACTCTATATATTGTCGTGCTTCTATTTTATATCCTTTTTTATATACTTATATCACCTTTTCTATATTCATGAATCATTTTACAATTTCTTTTTATAAATAAAATACTTGTTATATTTCTTTTCATATCATCATAGTAATCAATTCATTGAGATATAATGGTTAACATACTAAGGTACATGTTCACAAAGCAAAAAAGTTGCAACTTATTGAAATTAATGCAATATAACATTTTTTTGAATCATATGATGAATGATTAAATATATTTTTTCACTAAAATAGGACATTATCATGTATTTTCAATTACATTATAGTCAATAAAATTTATAAATGGGGTTTTCACATTTTATGTAAATATTTTATTAGTAAAAATTTTCCTATTAAAATGTTATGTAAAATGTTTAATAATAAGATAACATAATAAAATAATAATCATTTTTATTTCAAAATTTAATTCATCTTATTTTTAGTGTATTATTATCACAAAATGGTTATAAAAATTTGATAATTTAGTTTTTAGAAAAGTAAAATGGTCATTGACCTATAATATTGATCATAGTGTATATTGTTTGTTACACTAAAACCATTTTCTTAATTATGTATTCAAAAGATATATCTCACTTAGTTAGAAGAATAATTTAAAAACATTTATATGTTTTAGAAATTTAAATATTTATTTATCATTCATGTAATAAAAAGTGATAATAAAAAATATAAATATATTAACTAATTACAAAAGGAATAGTTTTTTCATATAAATATATAGTTTTTTTTAATATTATAGAATTATATTTAAAATTAAAATTCCAAAATTTTAGAATTGAAATTTGATAAAAATTAATTAATTTTTTGAATTAACATGTTAAAATTATCTCAGTGTGAATTTTTTGGATTTTCAGAAGAATTTTATTTTTGGGTGAATAGTAAAAAAATATAGTATTTATGAATACCGTAAATTTTATGACATTATTTTGAGGTAGGCATGAATAAAAAATTTATGAAACCATTTTTGTAACAAGAAATGTATTTGAGGAGTAAAATAATGAATTTAAAAATATTATTATGATTTTCAAATGTATATTTAACATTTTTTAAATTAAATTATATTTTATCATAATAAAAAACTATTTTTTGGATATTTTTACTTAATTCAGTAATTAGAAGGTCAAATTAAATTTCGATATGACATAACTATTAAATATCCCACCATTATTTAATAATAAAACAAAAAATTCATGGGAATCAATTATATATAAATTTATTTGGCCTAAATGATAAAATACTCAATACATTAACCCAAGACACCCCTCTCCTCATGTATAAATTCCCACCCCTTTACCTTGGTAAAACATTTCCCATAAAAATTTAAAATACCAATATCTACCAATTTACCCTTTCTTAAGTTTCCTGGTATCTTTAGAAATGTCTGAGAGTTGTAAGAACCCTAGTCTTCCCGTCTTTAACAAAGGACTAAATTTTCATTGAAGAGGTAAGTGATGTGGTTTGTGTTTACACACTACCACATCTATTTTTGTGGAATAATCAAGTTTTTTATGCCAATGAAAGATATAAACGAATAACTATTTATGTATTAATCATTTTGTATTGGAATTCTCATTCTTGGAAAATAATGTTAAAAACTTGGATTTTCTTCTTCTTATTGATTAATATATTAGCTCTTGAATTTCATATAATTTATGAACTAACATATTTTTTTATGGCTTTGAATATTTAAGGAAAATATATTTGTTGCTAATTATTTCATTTGTCAATTTGGATTATTTTCTTTTGAAAGTGTGATTTGAATTTTGAATTCATTTTCTTAATTAAGTTTTTTAATGTGAGAATTGATTCTTTCAAATATCTAGTGTTAAATTTTATATCGTGGAATTAAATAATTTGTGGAAGAAAGAAATTTCATTAATTATTATTTTCATTTTCATCATTTTATATGAAATATTTGAAATTTTGGGTATACCACCTTCGAGTTCCTTTTTTCCGATTAGCACATCCTACTACCATTGTATATTTCACTTTCAATTCCTCTAGTCAATGTGCTATCATGAGCACTGTTATACTTCCATTGAATGTGTTGTGGAGCGATACCATAAAAATTTTAAAGTATTGTTCCATTGAAACAACAATATTATCTTCTTCCTTTAATATTCCCTATTAACACAACTTTACTTCGATTTCTGAAACTTCTGTTGTGCTATTCTACTAATTTCCCAAGTCCTACTTTGAGTACCCCTTGTTACCGTGGTTTCCATTATCTCCATCTCCAACCTGAAATGGTGGGTTAATTTGGGTGTTCATATAGTGAAACATAAAAAAGAGGTAGCTAGAAATATCTCCTTTATTCTACCATTTTGTTTCATTAAAATAGAAATAGATTTAATTAACTCAATACCCCCATGTGGCGTGCACCCAGGGAAAACCCAAAAATAATTCTCCATCTCATACATTGAATTTTTTTCTACAAAAAATCTTTAATCTAATATATTTTTCTCAAATGATTTTGGAATTTCAATATTTTTGAACCAATGTGATTGTTACATAGATAAAAATAAATCTAGATACATTTATGATGCATTTTTTGCATTTTAATTTTTTCATATACATGTATGAATTTTCACTGTTAATTTCAAACATATTTTTTTAAAAATATATTACTGGTTATTTATTTATATAAAAAATACATTAAAAATTTACCTATATATGGATTTACCATTTAATTTATGAGTTTACATGTATATATATATATAAATTTATTAAATTATATACATACATATATATATATATTATTATAATTACATATATACATATTACTATGATTTTTCACAAATATAGCTATTTTTTAGTACATGAAAATATATGTATATACATGCATGAACCTGTGAAAATATAAAAGTATTTACAAATATAATTATTTACAATTATATATAAATAGAAATATATCCACACATGAATACATATATCACATAAAATAAGTATATATACATAAAAATATATATAATTATACATAGAACATATATTTTATTGTATAGGATTTACAATGTATTTTTTATAAACATTAAGTAGAAATTAAATTTTCAATACCAACATATAAATAAATATATCTAAAAATTACAAATCATGTATAAACACAAACACATATATGTATGATTTATAATTTAAAAGGATATTCATATATTGTTTTTTCTAAATTACTATTCATATATTTTAAACTTTTTGTATTAAAATTTATTATTAAATAACAATTTTAAATATATTTTAATAATTATATTATTGGTTGCATGTTTTATTATAAATTTATGTTGCAATTTTTAAAATATGTTATATATATATATTACAAGTATTATATATGAATGATTATAGATTAACACTTATATATTTATTTATGAGAACTTTCATATTTATTACTACTCTTATGTGTACGAACCTATATGTGTGTGTGTGTGCATGTGTTTATAAAATTAAAGTAACTTCTTTGGGTGATAAATAGAAATTTAGTTACACACACATTTAAATAATGAATTCATGTAGGTGTGCGTGTGTGTATGTGTATGAATGTGTGTGCATATAAATAATGAACTTTTATAAACACAAAAGATGTTTAAAACAAATAATGAGTATAATTTTTTTTAAAACTATATATATGGATATTTATATATAAAAAATAGTGTTTACATACTTAACCATATGGATATTTTAAGTATTTACTTATATACATACCTACATATATAAGTATATATATACATGTGTGAGTATTAATACATATAGGCTTACAAACACATATTCAAATATAATTATATATGTAGATACATATATAAATATATATATTTACATATGTACATGAATATATCTTAAAACTATTATATACAAATACACATAAGTAAAATTAAGAACAATTAAATATAAGTACATGCAATAATTGGTATAAACATGCATACATACAAACATACATATAAATAGGTATATATAAAAATAATAATGTAATTATTAACATGCATAAAAATTATAAATGTAATTATTCACAATTTTATATCTACATTTTTTAATACAAATACACATAAATGCATTCATTCATATGCATATATAACAATATATATATCTTCACTGGGAAATGTCTCATGGACGATTCTTACTACAAATGTGCACTTGGTAGTCAACCATGGGAGATTCATACAACAAATATTCCCTAGGAAATGTTTCATGGGAGATTCTTACTACAAATCTACACTAAGAAATCTATAATGAATAATTTTTACTACAAATCTACACAATAAAATATAACATGGGAGATTCATACAACAAATCTCTCATGAAAGATTCTTACTACAAATCTCCACTAAAAGATTCTCATAAAAAATCTCTATTGACAGATTTTCCAATGTCTTATGTGTGTTTGTATAATATTATAATTATATATATTTATTATTGCACATTCTTATAATTATATGTTAAATTATTAAATAATTACATTAATATATGTATGCATGATTGTGTGTACTTATATTTATATGTATGCAGATTTTTATGTATTTTTTTGTATAAATTTAAATATATATACATATGAATTTATATAAGATTATGCATATACCTATATATATTAATAAATAATTAAAAAATAATATATAATATTTCACGCATGCATGTATATATAGATATTTATTTGTGTCTACGATTGTATGTATATGTATGTATATATTTATGACAATATTTTAAAACAAGTGTGTGCATTAATTAAAATCTACCTATAAGTATTTATCTCTGAATATATCTATATTTTTGTGTTTGTGTGTGTACATATGAATTTATACATTTATATCTGTAAGTAATCACATTAATTAAATTCACATAAATTTGTAGAAATATATATTTATATACTTATCTTAATATAAACTTACATACAATTTTATGTATGTACTTTTTTTCAAGGGATGTAACTTAAATAATGTTTCTATATATTTATTTATATATATTTACACTGTGTGTATGTAAATATATAAGAATAAATTATATTTATACATAATAATTGATTTATATATTCACACGTACGTGATTGGTAAATTTTAGATATATTTATTAACATGTTGGTATAGAAATTTTCATTACTATATAAAGTGCATAGTAAAATACATTCCAAATGTTACAAAACAAAATTTATATTGTATATATAATTATATATATTTTTATGTATATATACACATGTTTATGTGAGATATATGTAATTATGTATATATTTATTTTTATATATACTTGTATGTAAAGACCTGCAATTTCTATGGAATTTTTTTTAAATACATGGGAATTTTACGAGTCCGCAGTTTCTGACGGTGCTTGATTTTGAGGCCCCGTGTGCCCAGAATCAATTTCTGAAGTTTTGTTTGGGTACGTTCCATAAACTTAATAGCCAGATTTTATATCTTTTGAACCGGTTCTCGGATTTGAAATCTGAGGACACCGTTGAATTCGCTGCGCCGATATTCGTTTAAGGAGACCTTTACTGCTGTTGCGTTCTAACAAGAGCAGAAGGTAATTTTGGGGGTTTTCTAAATAAATTAAATAAAAATACATGTAACATATTTTTATTTTGTGGTGGTTTAATCCTCCAAGGGGAGGTTGGAGGTGGGTCCCACCCGCGCATAACTTCTCTTGGGAGGATATTATGTGGTGGGGCCCACACGAGCATGAACCCCCCTTTAACCTCCCATTTATGAGGGATGTCAACTTGCCACCTTCCCCTCTTTAATATGCCCATTCACTTATTTGATTAATTGAATTCTTCACCTTCCTCCCCCAAATTAATTAAGACAACTTCACCCATTAATGAAGTGATGTATCTTAATTTAATTTGAAAATATTTGAATTATTTTTGGAATGCATGGAAAAAATAAAATAATTGTGAAGGTATTATTTTGTTTTGGTTGGTGATTCTCTTGTGGAGATTTGGAGTTCTTGGAGAATGAATTATTCCAACAAAGAACGCCTCTCATCTCTGAAGAACAACGAGCATCGAGTTCTTCTTTCTTCACACGGGGCAAGGAAGGGAAGCACCGCTGCCCACAAAGTACATCGACGATGTCATCTCGACTCGTTTTTGCTGAGCGCTTCCTCCTCCGACATTGACAGAATGACATCCGTCTCCCGCGACGTCCATCTTCCGCAACTCCGTCGTTGATCACCGAAATCAAGGTAGGGGATTTAAGTTTGTTTCTCATTTCCGTTCTTCGTCTTTCGATCTTGGTTATTAATTTTCCAAATGATATCGTAATAACTTGGAGGGATCGGGCTACAAGAACATGGACCGACCCTCTCCATTTGTTATTTACATTTTCTGATGAATGGAGGTGGAACAACAACGGTGACCGGTGTCGGGCAGGCCGTGAAGAAACTAGCGGCGCAAGGCCACCGAGCCACCGGAAAGGCACGACATCGTCGTGCCTTGCAGAGGATCTAAGGGCCACGACCAAACTGGGCCGCGACAGAGGAGGTGCGGCACCGTCGTGCCGTGCGGAGGACCATGGGGTCATGACCAGGCCGGGCCATGGTGAAGATGTCGCGGGGCCGTCACGCCACACGAAGAGCAGCAAGACCACTGCATCCTCGCACTGCGGTGGAGGTACAACGGCGACCGACTGGGCCGACCTCCGTGGAGCCGGACAAGTGGGACCACCCGAGTCTCGCAGCTCCTGAACCGGTGCAATGAGCAAGTTCCGTTCGACGAACCATGGGGGGGAGCACCACCCTCCCACGCGTGGCCGGCCAGGCCACCATGGGCCGGGCCACCACGGTCGGGTCGTCCTTGGGCCGGGCTGCCACGGGTCGGGCCACCACGGGTCGGGCCGCCCTTCGGCCGGGCCACCAGAGTCCAGGCCGCCCCTTTGGGCGGGCCACCCACTCGAGTCGGGCCAACCACTCGGGTCGATCCGCACCCGCGGATCGGGTCAGACCCCGATTCAGACTGGTTCGGTCCGGGTCGGTCCGACTAGGTCGGACCGAACCTTGACCCGCTATGGCCATTTAAACTTTTTAGCCCGAATCTTTGGTTAATCGATGAACCATCTGTGAAAAAAGAATTCTTGGATTGAGATGATTCTTTTGGAATACTCCGCTTGAGGTTCGGACGCAGTCGGGGTACGGTCGGGTTGGTTTGAGCCTAAAAACCAACCGGGCCCCTGGAACGGAAATGCCAATAACTCACAGACCGAGCATCTGATTGATGCGCCGTCTGTCATGTTGGGTTCCTTATGACGAGATGGAACTTTGGGATACATGAAATCCAGACTTCGTGATAGTGGATGTATTGACACCTGGCTCGATGAGCAGACCCTCCCGGAATCGAGCGTGCTATGTGCGGGAACCCTATGGTTGGCTGCGACTGAGATGACAGGATCCTCTGTGGGTTCGACATTGACGATACTGTACTAGGATCCTCCGTGGGTTCGACAGCGATGACTTCTGTACCGGGATCCTCCGTGGGTTCGACTGCGGTGAATTCTGTACCGGGATCCTCTGTGGATTTGACAGTGACGACTTCTGTACTAGGATCCTACATGGGTTCGACAGTGCTGATATTGTTCCAGGATCCTATGTGGGTTTGACAGAGGAGATGATTTAGAGGCTACATCTAATCATCTTCACGCCTCTAAATGAGTAGTATACCTGTGTGAGATGAGTCTTGAGTTTCAGTCATTATCATCGAGATGATTAACCTTACTTTCTTTGTGGACTGAGTTGTGCTTGGGCTCGAGAGTTGGAGTCAGACTGTGATTGGTAACTTAGGTATATGTACGAGCATATACCTAAGTAGGGTTGGTTGATGCTTTGTGATTGTATCATTCTTCTTTTTGGATTATCCTTAGTTGATTATGGGAGACCTTCGAGGGTCTCGGGGTCCCTTACTGAGTATTGTTATACTCACCCCTGCACGGGCTTCACCCGCACCTTGTTGTGTTCTGTGCAGATGACGGTCAGCAGTGATCGAGGCTGAGGGTGACGGACGGGAGGCTGCTTGGAGCTGTTTTAGAGGGGACATACCTAAGGTATGAGCTATTCGAGATCTTTACCTACCCTTCAGGTAGGATTCTACAGTGGATGACCAGGAGCTGATATTCCCTTTTTACTTGTACTTTTTGTTCAGTTGGGTTTGTATACTGGCCTACTTACTTTCAGCAGACTCTTCATTTCTATATTAGTACTTGTTGCTTCTATTTCTTGTGTTCAGTCTATGTGTGTTGTAGGTTTAAAGGAAATGCCTTTCCTTTCTTATCAGGGATTCACCTTTGGTGCTAATCGCCAGCCCTGGCCTATGGAAGGCGGGCCTGGGGTAGTCACGACATGGGCCCCGAGGACGGGTCATGACAAATTGGTATCAGAGGAGTCAGTTCTACCACAGAACTTGGAATTTGATTCTTTTAACAGTAATAGTGTTAAGTGTTATGGGTGTGGTTATCATTTTAGGGAAACTGGTGTTGGTGTGGCGGCCGACGTATCCATACACTTGGACTTTGACTTATGATTTCCGACTCAGTGCATGAAAACACTGATTGCGTGTGTGTTTCCTTTAAAGGTTTTCTCCGTGATTACTTTGTGTTAGCTCACCAGGTATATTTTTTTGACCGTGGTGCACCTGTTACTTTTCAGGATGGCCCCATGAAGGTATCCAGGTAGGGTTCCGAGCTTCATACGAGATGGTTTCCCGCCGAGCGATGAGGCCTCGGTGCAGAGCCCCATCATAGTGGAGGTGCCAGCGGTACCACTACCCGTTGGGACACCGATACCACCAGCTCTAGCAGTAGAGAGTGCACACTGTCTTAGTGCGTTTCACGAGTTCTAGTGCCAGAGGTCGCCCAGGTTCCGGGGAGAGAGGGACCCCCAGGCTACTGAGGATTAGCTGGAGGCTATTGTGAGAGTTTTCTAATTGGTAGGGACACCAGCCGACCTCATGGTGATCCTTGTCACGAGTCTCTTGCATGCATCAACAGGAAAATGGTGGAGTCTGATGATCCAGGTGCATGATGAGGCATCATTACTCTGGAAATACTTCGAGAGTCTTCTCCACTCAGATTTTGTTCTAGCCACCCTTTGTGCGATGCGGATTCAGGAGTCAATTCATCTATAGCAGGGCAGCATGACAGTAGCTCAGTACTCAAAGAGGTTCACCGACCTCTCGTGCTACTCCACGAATATGGTGAGGGACCCCTTCTTCAGGGCCCATACATTCGAGCAGGGACTCAAGCATGAGATCAGGGCTTCGATGATCTCCCTCAGCATCCCGACGCATGCGGGGGTGCTGGAGAGATCCCTTCTAGTGGAGAGTTTTCTCGCTGAGCAGTCAGCAGCGGCGAGACCCACCACAGGGCGACATGTAGTGGAGTCTTCTGTAGATGGAAGTAGACAGATGTCGTAGAGGTCCAAGAGGACCAGGCCATCATGTGGGATACCCCATGATATAGGTTCAGTTGTGTGGGGTACACGAGACAGATCCATCCATACAAGGAGCAGGTAGTGCTATGCATGCGGCGGGCAGGGACACATGGCTCGTGACTGCCTGACCCACCATGCAGATGAGTAGTAGACAGTAGAGGGACCTCACAGGCAGAGGAATAGGTTCGACTATGGTGGTTTGTTGGGAGAAGGAGAACGTAGAAGAGGAGCTGACCGAGAAGTGAGTGGTGGATGACGTTTCGAGGCCCTACCACCACCACCACCACCAGGAGGTCCACCCCGACCACAGGGAGCTGGCAAACATGGGGGGGCTCAAATCCAGGGAGTCAAGGCCTACGACCAAGGTTCACCTGAGATGATTTGAGGTACTATCTGTGTCTACTCCACCCTTGTTGTAGTACTTATAGAAACATGTGCGAATCATTCTTTTATTGTCGCAGCCCTTGTTCAGAGCTCAGAGATTCTAACAGAGCCATTGGCTCGATCCTTATGACTAGAGACTCCTACGAGAGTAGACTCGATGATTATGCACTAGTGACAGTAGTGTGAGATTACTTTAGGAGTTGAGAGCTTCAGATGAGATCTCCTCGTAGCGGCGTCGAGGCCTTACGACATCATCTTGGGTATGGACTAGTTATCCATAGTTCATGCTCAGATAGACTGTATTAGGTGGAAAGTGTGGTGTATCCATGAATATGGGATAAGGTTTACCCTAATCAGTGAGAAGGGAGCATTTTCAGCACAGTATGAACTTAGAAAGAGGAGGGGGAAACCGATCACACATCAGTTGGCTAGTCTCATCCTCAGAGCGGTTGATGTGCAGAGTTCGAGTTTTCTTATTGTGGTGGATCAGTATGCAGATGTTTTCCCTAACGATATTCCAGGAATATCTCCTCATAGAGAGGTGTACTTCTACATTGACCTGTACCCCGAAACAACACCGACATCTACTCCAGCATATCGGATGGCTCCCGCCGAGCTTCGTGAGCTGCGGGTACAGCTGGAGTACTTGCAAGGGAAGAGATTTATCCGACCTAGTGTTTTACCCTTGGCATCTCTGATTTTGTTTGCCAATAAGGTGGATGAGAGCTTGCAACTGTGTGTAGACTACCATCGCCTGAACCAGGTGACCATGAAGAATAAGTACCCACTCCCGAGGATTGATTTCCTCTTTGATCAGATGAAGGGAGTGCGTTGGTTCTCGAAGATAGATCTTCGGTTAGGCTATCGCCAGCTCAGAGTACAGGATGAGGATGTGCTGAAGAAGGCCTTTAGGTGTCAGTATAGCCACTGCAAGTTCTTGGTTATGCCTTTCAGCGTAACCAACACTTCAGCAATGTTCATGAGTCTCATGAATAGGATCTTCCAGCCTTACCTTGATTTTTTTATCATAGTCTTCATCGACAACATAATGATCTACTCAACTACTAAGGAGGAGCATACCTACCATTTTCAGGTAGTACTGGACACACTTTGAGAGCACCAGCTTTATGGTAAGCTCTTGAAGTTCCAGTTTTGGATTCGAGTGGTTCACTTCTTGGGAAACATCATCTCAGAGGCTGGAGTTGTAGTGGATCTAGCAAAGATTGAGGCAGTGCTTGCTTGGGAGCCAACCAAGACTGTGACAGAGGTATGGAGTTTTCTGGGACTGACTGGGTACTATCGGAGATTTGTGCCAAACTTCTCCAGAGTTGCAGCACCACTTTCAGTATTGATGAAGAAGGGGAAACCCTTCAGGTGTTCAGAGAGATTCCAGCAGAGCTTCAGGAGCTGAGGAAAAGGTTGACTAGTGCCACCATCTTGAGGCTTCCAGAGGAGGGAGTTGGGCACATAGTTTACTGTGACGCATCAGGGACCAGACTCGGGTGTGTCCTGATGAAGGAGTGAGCAGTGATAGCGTATGGTTCTTGATAGTTGAGACAACACGGACAGAACTACACTACCCATGACCTGGAGTTAGAAGCAGTGGTATTTTCCTTGAAGATGTGGCGACACTATCTTATGGGACAAGGTTTTACAGTCTACTATGACCACTAGATTCTCAGGTATATCTTCTCGTAGAAGGACCTGAACCTGAGACAATGATGTTGGCTCGAGTTCCTCTAGGACTATGACTTCGAGATAGTCTATACTTCTGGAAAGGGGAACGTTGTAGTAGATACTCTCATTAGGAGATCAGGCATTCAGCTACTAGGAGAGGCGATGGAGCATCTGTCCACATTGCAGATATCCTTTGTGGATAGAGATGGAGCAACCTTTCTGCAGTCTCTCACAGTCACTCCTCCACTTCTTCAATGAGTCCGGGAGGCACAACGTGGGGACATTGACTGTGAGACACGACGTTCTCAGATATCCACAAGGTAGGCACCTGATGGATTCTCTGAAGGTGGGGAGCACGTCATTCTCTTTAGAGGACGTACCATGGTACTAGTTTCAATTTTGGAGGAAGTGTTGAGGGAGTTACACACTTCCCCTATATCGGTACATCCAGGAGTGGAGAAGATGTATCAGGAACTTCAACAACAGCACTGGTGGCCAGGTATTAAGAAGGCAGTAGTAGAGTTTGTCTCACGATGCCTCACTTGTCAGCAAGCGAAGGAAGAGCACCAGGTTCTAGCAGGCTTGGTTCAGTCCTTAGATGTTCTAGAGTGGAAGTGGGATGAGATATCCATGAATATCGTTATGGGACTTCCACGTACATCCAGAGGACACGACTCTATCTGGGTTAGCATTGACCGACTCACCAAGTCGGCCCACTTCCTACCGATCAGAGAGCAGTGTTCAGTAGAGATCTTGGGACACCTCTACGTACAGGAGATCATACGTCTTCATGGTGTGACATCGGCATTCGTCTTTGATTGATATGCTCATTTCACTTCTCGACTATGGAAGGGGTTGCAGGAGGCTTTCGGGACGTAGCTTCACTTGAGCACCGCCTTCCATCCTCAGAAGGATGGTCAGACTGATAGGACCTTTCAGACTCTCAAGGACATGCTCCGTGCATGAGTCCTCGACTTTGGTCGCAGCTGGGAGGATCACTTACCCTTGGTAGAGTTTGCGTATAACAATTGATACCGCTCCACCATCGGGATGGAACCTTATGAGGAAATGTACGGCTGACCTTGCAGATCACCTCTGTGATAGACTGACCCAGGGGAGTCAACACTTGTAGGACCAGAGATGGTGCAAGCTATGACGGAGAAGGTGCAGATCATCCGGGAGCGGATGAAGATTGCATAGAGCAGACAAAAGTCCTATGTCGATAGAAGACGAAGACCACTGTAGTTCGAGGATGGCGACCACGTCTTTCTACGGGTCTCACCTCGACGAGGTATATGGAGATTTGGCCGAGGTTGAAATTTATCTCCACGATTCATCGGGCCTTTCCAGGTCCTCAGCAGAGTAGGCAAGGTGGTTTACCTCTTAGCTGTTTCACCTTAGTTGCACCGGGTGCACAACATCTTCCACATATTTCATCTGGGGAGATACGTGCATGACCCGTCCCATATCATCAACCACAGGGAGCTGGATATCGATGACAGGGAGACATTCATTGAGGTTCCAGTGGAGATTGAGGATTGACAGGAGCAGGTTCAACGTGGATGGTTGATACCTCTGGCGAGGGTTCACTGGCAGCACGAGAACCTCCAGGAGAGCACATGGGAGCAGGAGGCTCAGATGCATGCTCAATACCCCCATTTGTTTCCTATGTGTGAGTTTTAGCTTACAGGGACATAAATCCCTAAGGTGGGATGAGTGTAAAGACCTAGAATTTCCAAGGATTTTTCTTTAAATACATGGGAATTTTATGAGTCCGTAGTTTCTGACGGCACCTAATTCCGAGGCCCGGTGTGCCCAGAATCAATTTCTGAAGTCTTGTTCGGGTACGTTCATCAAACGTACGAGTGAGATTTAATATCTTTTGAACCGGTGCTTGGATTTGAAATCCGTGGAAACTGTTGAACTCGCAGCACCAGTATTTGCTTAAGGAGACCTTCACCGCAGTTGCGTTCTAACAAGAGCAAAAGTTAATTTTCGGGGTTTTCTAAATAAATTAAATAAAAATAAGTGTAACATATTTTTATTTTGTGGTGGTTTAATCCTCTAAGGGGAGGTTGGAGGTGGGACCCACCCACGCATAATCTACCTTGGGAGGATATTATGTGGTGGGGCCCACAAGAGCTTGAACCCCCCTTTAACCTCCCATTTATGAGGGATGTCAACTTTCCACCTTCCCCTCTTTAATGTGCCTATTAAATTATTGGATTAATTGAATTCATCACCTTCCTCCCCCAAATTAATTAAGACAACTTCACCCATTAATGAATTGATGTAGCTTAATTTAATTTGAGAATTTTTGAATTCTTTTTGGAATGCATGGAAACAATAAAATAATAGTGAAGCTATTATTTTATTTTGGTTGGTGATTATCTTATGGAGCTTTGGAGTTCTTGGAGAATAACTTATTCCAATGAAGAAAACCTCCCATCTCCGAAGAACAATGAGAATAAAGTTCTTCCTTATTCACCTAGGGCAAGGAAGGGAAGCACCGCCGCCCACGAAGTACACCGGCAACGTCATCTTGACTCATTTTCACTGTGCTCTTCCTCCTCTGACATTAATGGAACGACGTCCCTCTCCTGTGATGTCCATATTTGGTGACTCTATCATTGATCATTTAAATTGAGGTAGGGGATTTAAGTTTGTTTCTCGTTTCCTTTCTTCATCATTCGATCTAGGTTATTAATTTTTCCAATGATATCGTAATAATGTGAAAGGCTCGGGACACCCAAACACGACACGAACCTCTCCCTTTGTTCTTTACATTTATCGACGATCGGAGGTGGAACAAAAATAGCGGCAGGTGTCAGGACAGCCGCGAAGAAACAGGCGGCGCAAGGCCACCGGGCCGCCAGAAAGGCATGACACCGTCATGCCGCGTGGAGGAGCTGAGGGCCGCAGCCAAACTGGGCCGCGACGGAGGAGGCGCGGTGCCGTCACGCTGTGTAGAGGACTATGGGGCCGCATCGAAGGCGGTATGGAGCCATCGCGTCACGCGGAGTGCAGCAGGACCATGGCACCGTCGTGCCAGGGTGGAGGTGTGGTGGCGGCCGACCGAGCGGGCTGCCGTGGAGCTGGATAAGAGGGACTACACGGGTCCCGTGGCTCCTGAACCGGTGCAATATGCCAGTTTCGTTCGATGAACTGGGGGGGGGGGGAACCCCTGCCACGCGTGGCTGGCCGGGCAGCCACGTCCAGGCCGCCCTTCGACCGGGCCGCCACGGGCTGGGCCGCCATGTCTCAGGCCGCCTTTCGGCCAGGCCGCCACGGGCTGAGCTGCCCTTCGGCCTAGCCGCCACGGGCTGGGCCGCCCCTTTGGGCCGCCCACTAGGGTCGGGCCAACCACTAGGGTCGGGCTGCAGCCATGGACTAGGTTATACCCCGGTTCGGATCGGGTCGGGCCGGGTTGGTCCGACTGGGTCAGACCGAACCCAGACCCGCTATGGCCATTTACACTTTTTAGCCAGCATCTTGGGTTACGGGTGTCCAATAAACGAACCATCTACGGTGAAGGAATTCATGGAGTGAGATGGTTCTTTTGGAATAATTCACTTGAGGTTCAGATGTAGTTGGGGTATAGTTGGGTTTGTTTGAGCCTAAAAACCAACCGGGCCCCTAGAACAAAAATGCCAATAACTCAGAGACCAAGCATCCGATTGATGCGCCGTCTGTCGCGTTGGGTTCCTTATGATGAGACGGAACTTCAGGATACATCAACTACAGAAGTCATGATAGTTTATGTATCAACACTTGGCTCGAGGAGCAGACCCTCACAGAATTGAGCATGCTCTGTGCGGGAACCCTATGGCTGGCTGTGACTGAGATGACAGGATCCTATGTGGGTTCGACAATGACGATACTATACCAGGATCCTCTGTGGGTTCGACAATGATGACTTCTGTACCGGGATCCTCCGTGGGTTCGACAACGGTGACTTCTGTACCGAGATCCTCCGTGGGTTCGACAGTGACAACTTCTGTACCAGGATCCTACGTGGGTTCAAAAACACTGATATTGTTCCAGGATCCTACGTGGGTTCGACAGAGGAGATGATTTAGAGGCTAAATATAATCATCTTCATCCCTCTAAATGAGTATTATACCTGTGTGAGATGAGTCTTGAATTTTTTTTCATTATCATCGAGATGATTGACTTTACTTCCTTTGTGGACTGGGTTGTGCTTGGGCTCGAGAGTTGGAGCCGGAATATGATTGGTAACTTAAGTATATGTATGGGAATATACCTAAGTAGGGTTGGTTGATACTTTGTGATTGTATCCTTCTTCTTTGTGGTTTATACTTAGTGGATTCTGGGAGACCATCGGGGGTCTCAAGGTCCCCTACTGAGTACTGTTATACTCACCCTTCATAGGCTTCGCCCGCACCTTGTTGTGTTCTATGCAAATGATGGTCAGTAGTGATCGAGGTTGAGGGTGACAGACAAGAGGCTGCTCGGAGCTGGACTAGACGGGACGTACCTCAGTGACGAGCTATTCGAGATTTGTACCTACCCTTCTGGTAGGATTCCACGGTGGACGACCGAGAGCTATTTTTCCCTTTTTACTTGTACTTGTTGTTCAGTTGGGTTTGTATACTGGCCCACTTAATTTCAGCACACTCGTCTTTTCTATATTATTACTTTTTTCTTCTATTGCTTGCATTCAGTTTGTGTGTGTTACAGGTTTAAAGACAATGCCTTCCATTTCTTATCAGGGATTCGCTTTTGGTGCTAGTCGCCATCCCTTGGCCTATAGAAGGCAGGCTTGGGGTAGTCATGGCATGTGCCCCGAGGACGGGTCGCGACATTGTAAATAATTTTATATTTGCACAGGTACTTGAATATACATACATATATAACTATATATATTTTTAGTTTTAAATTATTACATTAATTAATTTTTATATAGGTATATACTGAATGTCAGTGTGTGTCTGTGTGTACGTGAGAGCTTGTGTAATGAATAAATAATGTATTTTTTTAACTTGTAAATTTTATGTTTATTCATTATTAATATATATATATATATATATGTATTCATTAAATATATTAAAGATTACGAAAATATATATTAATGAAAATGTAAGTAAATATAATTAATATAATTACCTACAGATATAAGTTAATTATTGCATGTGTAGACACACAGACACACACCTATAAGTATATATAGATGTAAATATTTGTAGGTATATTTTAATACATGTACACACTTACATATAAATATTATTATACATACATACATATATATACTTACAATCTTTCATACAAATAAATATGAGTATATACATACTTGCATGCATACATATATATTATTTTAATTATTTACAAATATATGTAGGTATATGCATAATCTTATATACATGAATTTTTATATTTAAATAAGTGTATACAAACACATACACAGAAATATACATGCATATAAAAATTAGTACCTACATGCATGATTTCATGCATATACATTAATGTATTTATTTATAAATGTAATACATATATATATATATATATAAGAATATAGAAAAACTAATATATACAATTATAAGTATGTACAAACATACATAGTACATTGAAAAATATCACTATGGGTATTTGTCATGCAAATCTCTCGATAGAGATTTTTTCTGCAAATCTCATGGCATGGATTTTTGCTACAAATATTCCAGCGAGTATTTGTCGTGCAAATCTCCCAAAAGGGATTTTTCCTTCAAATCATTCATATTACATTAATATATATAAATGAATTCATGTTTATATAAAGTTATATTTATTTATAAATATGATTTTATATGTATGTATCTATATTTTTATGTACATATAATATTTAGATGTATGTGTGTACTTGTATTAAAATATATGTAAAATACGTATAGTTGAATATGCTTATGTATATACATAAGTATGTATGAATTCATGTACTTATATATCTAAATAATTAAATTATTTTTATTTTTCATATAAATTAAATAATAAATATTTATCTACTCATATTAATATAGATTTGTATATGTACGTACTTATGTACTTATACTTAAAGATATGTCTTGAACTATGTTTGAATATGACTATATTAATTTTTGTGTATAGATGTATGTATAATTTTTTTAAGTGTTTATATATAAATATATTAATATGTATGTATGTGTGTGTGTGTTCATTTGTTTTTATATATGTGTGTGATTAGTAATTTGTATAGGTATATACAAATAAATGTGTTTTTAATGATATTTTAATACATGTATATACATGAAACTAAATAATATTATATGTACATACACACACAATGATATAAACATGATAATATATGAATGTACATTCATGCACTCATGAAAATATAAAATTATATTCAAATATAATTATTTATAAGTGTATATAAATAGAAATATATGCACACATAAATACATATATCACATAAACAAATGTATATATTCAAAAAATATATATAATTTTACATACAAAATAAATTATGTTGTATGAAATTTAGAATTTATTTTTTTGTTTACACTTTAGGTAGTAATTATATTGTAACCTTTAATATAATAAAATTTAAAAATATAATTTTTTACTTTTTAAATATGTTTATATATCAATATTTACCATAAGTAGTATATATTAATCATTTTAGATTCACACTTATATATTTTTTTTATCAAGAGTTATTTTTTTGTTGACACTTACATATTTATTACTACACTTGTGTGTATGAGCGTATATATATATATAAATGTTGGAATAATATTAAAGTAATTTTTTTGGACGATAAATAGAAATTTGGTCACACACACATATAAATAATGTATTCATGTATATGTGTGTGTGTGTGTGTGCGCACGCCTGCATGTGTGTGTGTGTGTGTCTATGCATGTGTTTACTCATACCAAATATACTTTTATAAACACATTAGACACTTGAAAAACTATATATATTCATATATATATATATATAATAGAGTTTACATAAACAAATGAATATATTATGTACTTTCCTACATACATACCTGTATATATTAGTGTACATATATATGTGTGTATATTATTAAATATAGGGTTACATACACATATTCAAATATAAGTACCTAAATTTATGCCTGAATGTATATATATTAATGTAATTATTTATAAATGTAATTTATAAATATAAATTTTTAAAAAAAGAATATACAATTATAAGTATATACAAACATACATAGTACGTTGAAAAATATCCTGACAGAGATCTCTCCTAAAAATCTCTTAGTGGGGATTTTCCTCGCAAGTCTCCCATGTTACATTAATATATATAAATGCAGTCATGTATATATGAACTTATATTTAAATGTATATATGATTTTATGTATATGTATGTATGTACATATAAACATATTTAGATGTATATATGTACTTGTATTAAATATACATTCAAATATGTATAATTGCGTATACTTGAATATATACGTATGTAGGTATGCATGAATTTTATTATATCTATAAATAATTACATTATTTATATTTTCATATAAATGAAATAATATATATTTTTTACATGTATTAATATTGATTTATATATGTATGTATGTATGCACTTATACTTATATATTTGTATTGAACTATGTTTGTATATGGATATATTAATTTATAGGTATAGAAGTTTTTATAGATGTATGTATGTGTATATATAAATATATTACTATATATGTATGTTTTTATGTATGTATGTGTGTGTGTGTGTGTTTATCCATTTTTTAACATTATTATATTTATATATTAAATTTATAAATTATTACATTAATATATATGCATGCTTGCACGCGAGAACTTATTTTTATATGTATATTTGTATGTATGTTTTTATGTATTTTTTGTCATATACTTATATATATGTACATATTCATGAATATAAGATTATGAAAATACATTTATATATTTGTAAATTATTACATTAATATACATGAATGCATTCATGCATGTATATATTGATATTTATTTATATGTTTGATTGTATATATACTTATGTATGAATGTATATATGATAATATTCAGATGCATATATGTCCGAGCATTTAAATGTACCTATAAATATTTTCATTTTCACATACCTATATATATACATGTGTGTGTGCGTGTATTCATGCATCCACTTTAATCTTTAAGTAATTATGTTTATTATATTTTAATATATTTTAAATAATATATATTTATGTACTTATATTAATATAAATTTATGTATGTTTATATGTATGTAATTTTTTTGGAAGGGAAATAACTTAAATAATTGTTTTATAAATATATATGTATATATTTACATTTTTTGTAAGTAGTTATGTAATAATACATTATATATATACATATTAACTGATTTATATATATTTGTGTGTGTGCGATAAGTAATTTTTCGATATATTTATTGATATGTTGGTATAAAAAAATAATTTATACATAAAGTGTATAAAAAATTCATTCTAAATGATAAAAAACTACTATTACATGTATAATCATGTATATGTTTTTATATATATGAATATGTTTTTGGTGATATATGTATCTAAGAGTAAATTTATTTATATTCATATATACTTATAAAAAATATATTTGTAAATACTTTTATATTTTCATTGGTGCGTGCATTCACATACATATATTTTCATGAACTCATAGTGAAGTATGGATCCTGATTTGGGTCTATTGATGTTGGGGGAAATGGTTTGATGGAATGATAATAGGGCCCCCATGCTCTAAATTCTTATAGATAAGGAACTATTAATGGGTACACTATGTTTTCTCGATGAAATGTATGAGAGAATGAGTGCAATGTGTTCATAAAGACGAGGCCTCACATTCTTGGACGATTCAAGTTCATTTTACATTATGTGGTTAACACATTACCTATGATATCCATTGAATAATTAACCAATTTAAAAATCAATGAGAATACTTGTACAAGTTAGGAAATTCAAATTTCATAATTTTTATATATGCCTAGATTGGAGACAAGATTTTATTTATCCAAGTGTAATCCCATGAACTCTTTTATGATGAGATATTTTTTTAATTAATCTTAATGGTAAGTATTTCACCTTTTATCATGAAAGTTTTTTTTCGATACACTTATTGAAAGACTCAAATATGAGAGGAACTAGAATAAGTCAAGTCTATTACCCATAATTTCAAAAAAGTACACATGGAAATCACATGATTATTTAAGTTCTAGGAATAAGAATTTTCATCTACACATCAATTGAAGATTTAATTTAAATGTGGTGTTTGTATATTCAAAAGTTCAATTCAAATAAGAAAAATTAGACCCAAAGCTGGGAAAATTATAAAGGTCATTGGAAGAATTGGGACATGCCTGAGAAGGATGATCTAAGCTAATAAATCATCCATACAGGTGATTATCCACTAAAAGAGGATTATATTCATTGTTTATATTATAATATTTACATGATTAAATTTTCTTAAATACTTATACTAGTGAATTTCACAATTTGACCTTGTTGTCTAATCATGTTTGAAATTCCTTCTTAAAATGAACTATTATATGGTACATTTTTGAACACATCCTAAAAAACCCAATGGTATTGATTTTACTATTATATATCATTTTCATTTCTCCCATTCTATGATGAACATTATATCCTTCAAATGTTATTTGAGGTTCATTTTGGACGATGACCTAAGTGGTCCTTGAACCAAATTTGTTTGGATGAAGTAAACTAGATAATATCCCAATAAAATAACTATACAATCTATGATACAAGCTCAATGAAGTTAATATTGCAATTGGATATAGATGAAATCACAAGAAAAATTTAATTAAATAGTATCTAGAGCTAATTATGAGGTTTGAATGGAGTTCCATTGGCCTATGTTGAAGATGATATTCTGAGCTAGAATTTGTGGCCTAGATTGATAGTACACAATTTTGATCATATATTTGAAATCAAAAATCCAATTGGTTTAAAATTTTTCATTATGTTATAGGAAAATATGGGATTCAATTTTTTATTATAAGGTCCACCCAAATTCATCCATATAGAAGATTATTTCAGTGACTCTTTTGGGTGGATGCAAGCTCACTCAGATTTTTGTCAAGGGTAGAAAAGTACACTCTCCATTAACTTTCCACCACCTCTTCCTACCATCATTAATTGAGTTGAATTTCACTATTGGGGTATTGAACCAAGGATTAAAAAATTTCTATTTAATGAAGTGTTGTTTTTGGATTTGGGGGTAGTTGTGCATGTTTTAATTTTTATATTATGTGGCCAATTGGATGTTGTAATCACATTTCTTTCTCATGTAACTTTCTCAAATCACCATAGTTTTTTAAATAAAAGTTATTAATTTTCTATTAATATTTTCTTACTATATAATTTGAATAATTTTTTCTCAAATAGTTATGTTTATCAAAGAAATATTTGAAATTCTTGAAACAATGGTGGGGTGATATTTTTTCATTGTTTTTCTTCATAAATTTTACCTCTCTAAGTCCCCTTCCATCTTCTATTGAAATAATTTCATCAATGAAAGGATTTAACTCTTATGGTTCGATCCAAATTAATATTCGAGTGGTTTTATTGGATGTTTTTTCATATCACATTAATGTCAAATAATTTCTTTTATTTGTAAATTCTATTCAGTTATTACATACTTCATCATCCTTATTGAACATTAACACTAGGAATTCTTGGTGTTAATATGATCTTATAGCTTATAGTGATACTAAAATAATCCTTAGTGTATTATTGACTAGGATTAGGGTGTGTGGGTATTAAAACAATAATTTATTATGGTAGTTTTACATTTTTGAATGAACCCATCTATTTTTTTTGAAATATAAATAGTCTAAAAAGGGATTTATCCAATCCACCCCAAGAAATATCCAAGGACCAAACCATTTCCTAAAATTTAATTCACTTAGGCCTCTTAGTGTTAATTTAAACCATCTAAAATAATTTTTTTCCAATTTATATAAAAAAAATCTATATAATGTAAGTGTCTATAGGTTTATTCTTAGGTATCTATGGAATCAACAACTGAATCTGCACTACAGGTGACCATTTTAACCTTAAACCTTCAGTAAATTTGGGTGTGGCCAAATTATGGTGTTGTGTATAGGGACCCAATTAAGTCATATTGGAGACTCATTCTATTCTCACCCATTTATATTTTATTACCTCAATTTCTATTATCTTTTTCCCTTTCTTTGTTTTCACTTTTCTTAGTGTATGCCAACCTAAACATGTGACAAATCAAATTGTCTAGTTAGAGTTGATATTCCTGGGGTTTGGGAGCCAAGAACACCTAGGAGTATCTTTCCATTAGATTAACATATTACTAAGACTATAGATTTAATAATTTATCCCATTTAAATGAAGGTTCTTCAATGAAAAAAAACTCATAAAACATGGCAGGAACAAAAATAAAAACCCAAATCAGGTAGCTCTAAACAGGGGGAAAGTTGTTGATCAAACCATCATTGACTACCTCAAACATTCCTGGATAAATTCACCCTATTTAATTTGACATTTTACCCTATGATAATCCCAATGTATATTAAATTATCATGTCCTAAACCACCTTTCGACCTTCCATGTGATAGAGTTGTAAATATCATACATTCATATAAATGAGTTCAATGACATTATTTAAAGAATGGGCCCACCACATCAACATGAGTTAGATAATATGAGTATATATCCTTTATAACTGAAGGATTAATCCAATAATTTTTTACAAAGTCTGAGACCTACCTCCATCCACTCATGGGACTAATTGAAAAGAAAATTCTACCAAAAAATACATCCCCAATCAAAAAATAATTACAATTTAAAAGTGTATCCCAAACTTTTTTGAAAATCAAGGGGAGTCATTTTATTTAACACGTGAGAGGTTAAATAAACACTCAACATGGTACCTAGACATGTATTTTTAATCCTAGAATAAGTTTTAATCATTTATAAATTTTTGGGTGAAGGAAACAAAAAATTCATTGACCTGATGTGCAAAGGAACCTTCCAAAACAAAGTCCCAAATAATGCTTATGAGTATCTAGATGGTCTGTATGAACAAAACTAAACATGGGGAACATAAACTTATTATGAGAAGACACCCAAATCTTATGCAATGTAAAATATTATAGAATAATGAAGTATTAGGAAAAAACTTACCACACTCACAAGGAAGGTCAAGGAGATCGATCTTAGGAAGGTATAAGAAATCCATATTATTAAGCTTGTTTGCACAATTTGTGACAAAAATGACCACTAGATAGAAATATTCCCAAACATACTTTCCAAAAAGGGTGTAACTTTAGTATTACCCATAGTATAGGTCAAATATTTGGAATTTAAATAGAAAAAAATACCAAAACACTTTCAATCTAAAGTACAATGACCATCTAATATTCCATTGGAAATATAACCAGCAATCTAGTGAGCCACTCGGATCAAACACCTACCCTCCAAAAAATTTTCCAACTCATATTTAGTTCCAATAAAAATAAATAAAATACTAACATACTCCTATATAATACCAATAACCCATCCAGAAACCCAGTCAACAAGCCATCTAACAACCAAAGTATCCTCATGGGATAAACCAACCAATACAAGCCCCTACCCAATCTGTATCTCTCCATATACTTGATCAATTTTGTAATAAATAGAAATAATTATTTATAAAGTGTAATAACTTAAAAATAAACTAAAAAAATCAAAATTGGAAAATAACCCATAATGAATTAGGTTTCCAAAACCCCGGCTAGAGAATCAATCTACACACAGTCATTACTTAAAGAACTAAAAGTAGTGAAAATATTATGAAGAAGTAAATGCATTTAAAACCATAAAAACCATTCTAGGGCCATTAAAATATTCAAAATCACATGAGAGTAATGAATAACCACCATCATGTTCTGAAAAATCCAATGAGAATGTGAAGGAACAACAATAAACCAAAAATCCAAACAACCTTCTCCCTTCCCTCAATGCATGAGAAAAAAATATTAACCCGAACTAAATAAAAATTTGAGGGAAATATTCTCTCATGCTCAGTTGAAAATTACCATTATCAATTAAATCCAAACCCTACCTACCTACTCAATTAAACGTGTGGACTTGTGCACTATTAAAAGAAAATATTACATAAAAACCAAGTCCTTTTAGATGATAATTTGAGTACCACTATTCAAACGAACATTCCTCATAAGTTGAAAGACCCAGGATGTCATTACATCAATGTTTAATTATGATAGAATAATGTTGTCGAATACCTTTATGATCTATTATCTAGTGTGAACCCCATTAAATATTCCATATATTTTTAGTTGGGGCTCGAGGTACTCCAACCCATATCTATCAATCTCCAATTTTTTTTATCATAGTGTTCAAGATCCCAAGGGGATATTAAAGTATGTTTTTCTAAAAGTATATAATTTCATTTTTCATAATAAAATAATTTCCCTTGACAGTCAAATAATATTATGTCTTAGGTAGAGAATCCCCATCATCCTTGATCATCATTTCTTAGCAACAATCAACTCATTCATCCGATTAAGGAATGGGAATATGAAAATAACCTTAAAAAAAGATACTCAATATGAATATTTGTAATTCAAACTCTAAAATTGGGAGTGATGAAGATATAATTAAGGTAAGTTTGATAGGTAGTGTTGATAGTGAACCAAAGTTACATCATGTAATTGTTGAAGGATTTTTAATTCAATATGTGATTTTTTCCTTTGTTCACTTACGGGAAATTTTTCTCCTTTTATAGAATCTCTTTGAGATATATCTTTTCAAGATTTTATCGAATCCCCAATCAATGAAACTATTAGAGAAATAAAAAACCTATATTTTATACCCATGATATAAATTGTTCTAGAAATTGTGGTGGCTGAAACTTTTTTTCAAAAGGAACCAATTATATTATGAATTTTAGAAAATGAAAGCAATTTTGATGCAAAGTACCATCATTATTTTGAAATTATTAACCAAACTGATCTAGAATTCAAGGTCCCTCCATCATAACTAAAGTATAATTTCTTAGGGGATAATAAAACCTTCCCTATTTTAATTTCTTCATCTATTGAATCCAATAAAGGGAGGATGCTTATTCATGTTTAGGGAAACCATATAAAAGAAATTGGATGGACCCGGTCTGATATTCCCAAGATTATCCAACTCATTGGAACTCATTTTATTTTTCTAGAATCTAACTCTAAACCATGTTGTCAACCTCAAAGGAGACTCCATACGAATATTATGTATGTGGTAAAGAAAGAACTGATAATGTTTTTTAAAGTTGGTATCATAGACCCCATTACTATGAGTGGGTGGGTAAGAAGAATTCAAGTAGTTCCAAGGAAGTATGGAATCACTATGATTACCAATAACAATGGTGATTATCTCTACACATGGGTAAGAAGTGGATTGAAAGTTTGTATGGACTATAAGAAGATAAACCCATGTACCAAGAAATACCATTTCCCTTTGACCATCATTGATCAAGTCCATAATTGAGTGGAGGGTCATCAGTTCTACTATTTATAGATAGGAAGTCAAGGTAAAATCAAATTGAAGTCTCCAATAATGATAAATGAAAAAACCTTCACATATCTATTTATCAATTTCTTCATAAAATGCATTCCCTTTATATCATATAATGCCCTTAGAACATTTTATTGGTTCATGATAGGAATATTCTCTAACATGGTGGGTGATTATTTAGAATACTTTATGGAAGAATTATCCATATTAAATGATAAATTTAAGAGACTCCTTATAAATGTAGAAAGAGTTTTGAATAGATGTTAGGATAATAATTTCTTATTAAGCTGGGAAAAAAACCATTTCATGGTAAAGGAAATACTAATTCTGGGCCATCCCGTATATGGTAGAGGGATTTAATTTTATAAATCTAAGTTTGATATCATTATTCACCATAACTAGATAAAAAATGTCAAGGAAGTGAGGTCCTTCGTAGAACATTAGGGTTTCTATAGAAATTTCATCTATAATTTCAACTCCATTTCCCGACCACTTTGTGATCTACTAGTGAAAGTTGCTTCATTTTTATGGAAAATAGGTTATGAGGAATCATTCTAAAAAATCAAGAAATATCTTATATATCCAACTATAATGAACTCTCTTAATTGAAAACTTCAATTCTAACTAATTATTGATGAGAGTGACTTCTTTGTAGGAGATTCGCATGGGAAATGTTGTGATAAAACCCCATGTGTCATTTATTATTTAAGTAAATCATTAAAAAATGAAAAAATAAACTACACCACCGCTAAGAAAGAGATTAATATATATATCCTTGCATTATAAAAATTTAATTCCTATCTCTTAAGACCCCCTACCATTTTCTTCCCAGATCACTCACCTTTGAAATTCCTTTTCTAAAAACAAGATTCCAAGGATATATCAATTATGTGGGTCCTTCTTATTCAAGAGTTTGATATAAAAAATAAGGATAAAAAGGGTGTTGAATTTTTTTATCAGATCTCCTATTTAGGATGTAATTTAAAAACAACTCACATCACCTCTTTGTGTTTGATTCATTTTCGTACGTGAACCTCTATTATGTGAGTGATTTCCCATGGTATCCTAACATAATAAACTACTTGGTGATGGGTTTCATTGAAAAATTATCCAAAATATAATATAAGATGAAATTATTTTTTATGTAAAAAAATATGAATTTGATAATCCATACCACTTAAATTTATTTCCGGGTCAATTCATTAATATATGTGTTCTCGAGTATAAGCAATAGTCCATTATTAAATTATTTTATGGAGAGGCATGAAAAGGACACTTTTCTAGAATGAAAACTAGTAAAATTGTCCTACAACATGGTTTATTTTGGCCTAACCTCAATAAATCTTTATTCACATTCTACCAATGTTTTCCTTGAGGTCAAAAACTTTGATCTATAAAAAAAAAAATCAAATCCCCCTTACTTTCATTTTGGTCATAAAAATATTTGATTGTTGGGGAATTGATTTCATGGGATCCGTACTAATCTCTGGGGGATATCTCTACATCCTATTAGCTATTTAATATGTCTCAAAAATTGTTAGATTCCATTCCAACCAAGTCCAATGACCATTGTATTGTGATATGATTCTTGAATGAATAGATCTTTACTAGATTTTGAATTTATGGGGCTACTGTCAGGAATCATGGAACCCATTTTTGAAACCATCCCTTCTAGACACTTATGTTTGAGTATGGGATTTATAAAAAAGTTTCCACAATATACCATCCTCAAAGTAATGATCCAGATTAGTTGGAAAATAGGGAAATTAAGAAAATTATTAAAAAAATGTCAATATCTATAAGAAATAATGGTCTGATAAAATCTTGGATTCCCTTGGGGAATACTGTACTCGAACTAAAACCATCATAGATATGTAAGAATATACTTTATTTTGTGGAATATATTTCCATTTACTCATTTAAGTTGAACATGATTATTTTTTTCAAAAAATTGAACTTTTATATTTATTTAGATAAAACAAAGAGGAAATTAGATCTTAATAAACTTAAGGACCTTAGGATGGAGTCTTATGAAAAATCATGGATCATTAAATCTATAGCCAAAGTCTAAAAATTTAGTCCTCTAAATGTTAAAAATTTTGATATAGGAAAATATGTTCTCCTATATAGTTCCAAAACATAACTTAATCCTAAGAGAGTTAAAGTTAGTTTAGCTAGATCCATACACTATACATCATGTGTACCCTCATGTGGAAATAGAGATAGAATATCTACTAGTGGTAAGATATTTAATGTAAATTATCATGGGTTAAAACCATTCATTGAATCATTCAATAAACAAGATACTAAGGAGGAGTTAACTTATCCAACCTATTAACTAGAAAAAATTGATAGATTTAGCATCCATGCCATGCTAATGAAATTAAACAAACTGCTTTCAAGGAGGAAACCTTGATTTTACCTATACGTTGACTCAGTGTTTGGAGTTCCAAATAAACTGGTACATTATTTTCTTTTATTTTATTTTTCTTTTCCATTTTAGTAAAGGGAACCTCAATGATTTTAAATTGTGTTCTAATTATGTTGTATTATAATATTTAAGGGTTGCTGAGATTTATGAATTTTTAGGAAAATCAAAATTTTAATAGGTCTAAAAACATAAACTATCATTATTGATGAGGGTTTTATGAGTAACATTGAGATCAATGGATTAATTTGGATCAATATGAACTTTAAATTCAATTAGTTCATGACTTAATTCCATGATTCACATTTTGAAATTTTATTATGAAACTACTCTCATCTTCCTGTTCCCCCTTCTAAATTTTCTTTTATTTAAACATTAGAGAGAGTATTATTCTATGTTTGTGGGGGGTGAAAAAAGAAAAATTGTTCTGGTGTTCATAAAAGAACATATAAAAATTAAAATAATTGAAATAAAAAATGGTCTTTAATGGAAGGAAAAATTTCATTAACCTTGAACATTATAACACACATTAGAAAATTTTAAATTGAATATCAAATAATTTTTCATTCGATGATTCTGATTTTAATTCTTATTTATGTTTTTGAGTCTATATTTTTGAAAGTGTGTCAATCTAATATGATTTTTTAAATAATAAATTTCCAGCAATTTAATAAAAATTCCCAATGCGTATCCTTTATATTTTGGGGTATTAGTTTGAATTATTCAGGTACCATAATAAATATCATAGTTTTGGTGATAATTTTAATTTTAACATGATTATTCAAAAAAAATTATCCAAAAAATGTAAATAAAATATAATTATAATTTTGAACATATAGAAATCGATTTACCCAATGTGTGGATTTTAAAATTTAGGGATCACAACTCTATAGTTTACTGAACCATAGATGATAATTGTATCTGTATTTTTTTGAAATTTTAGTATTTTTTATTAATTTAAATTGAGATTATTCCTAAGTATGTGATATTCATTTGGTTCCCTATGGTCTTTGAGCCTGCGAGTCATCAGTAAAAGCTCACTATAAGGGTTGACATGATTGACTCTAAGTTATGTTATAATGGAATAATTGAAAAAATCCAAAAAACATGAATACTCATATTAATGTTAATATTTTATTCCACCAAGTACTTCCAATCTTTTTCCCCTCGAATAAAAATTAATCCTCATGTCTATTGTGATGCACGACACATCATTATGATTAATTTAAATTGGATGAAATTTGGTGATGAATGTGAATAAAGGAATGTGATTAGGATTCAAATATGATTTGGAATCTATCTTTTATTAAATTATTTTGATATGTTTTAATATTTTTTTTTGTATGAAGTGTTTTAGTGGGAATTTTATATTATAATGATTTTCGAAATGCAAATTCAATTTTATGTTTTTGAGATATTTTTTTACTCTAGAATATAAAAGTCAAGTTAGGGGTATGATTATCCACCGAAAGAGTCCAATATTAATTTTATATGTTATAATATTCATTTGATTTAATTTTCATAAACATTTTTACTATTTAATTTTATAATTTGATCTTTTTTCTAATCATGTCTGCAATTCCTTCTTAAAATTCCATATTACATTGTAAATTTTTTAACACCTCCTAAAACACCAAATGATCTTTATTTTTTTCATATTTCATTTTAAACTCTTCCATGATATTAGGATCATTATATCCTTCTATATAAATTTAATATTCATTTGGGATGGTGAAAAAAGTGGGCCTTAAACCTAGGAAATTATGGGTGATGTGAATTAGACAAAGTCCCCAAAAAATAAATTTTCCATTCATGATACAATCCTAATTAATCTCTAATTTTAACTAGAGATGTATAAAATCATGAATAAAATATAATTATATAGCTTACATAGGTAATTCATAGTTTTTAAGGTATTTATCAGTAGCCCAAGGTGAAGTTGAATTTTTGGGCCAAAATCTTTGGCTTAGAATGAAAACACATCATTTTTGTTATATCTATGAAACCAAAAATCCAATTGGTCTTATGTTTTATAGTATGTAATAGGAAATCATGATATTCAGTTCCCCCCTATGTCCCACCAAAAGTTATTCAATTATATGAGCATTTCAACGGATCTCTTGGTTTGATGCAAGCTGGGTCAGATTTTTTTAAGGGTGGAAAGCCCACTCTCTACTAAATTTAAAACCATATGTTCTTACCATCATTAATTTGGGAGAATTTCACTATTGTGGGATCAGTCCAAGGATTACAAAATTTCTATTTAAGACAATGGTGTTGGATAATTTAGGGAAAATTTGTATGTTTCATTTCAATCTTATGATAAAAATTAAATGTTCTAATCACCCTCATTTATCATGAAAGTTTCTCGAATTACCTTAGTTTTTGAATGAAAGTTATTTATTTTTAGTTTTTTATGTTCTTCCAATATCACGTTTATGCCTTTCCCTCATGGATTGAAGTTATTCAAAAATTTCTTATAAATTATTCACCCAATAGTGGAGTGATCATTTTTTCATTGTGTTTCTTCTTCAATTATACTACCACAAGTCACCTTCCGTATTCTATTGAATGAATTGCATCAATGGATGGTTTAACCTTGTATGGGTTTATCCAAACGAGGTTTCATGGGGTTGGATTTTATTTTATTTCATGTTACATTAACATTAAATCATTTATTTAAATTTGTAATTCCATTCGATGATTAAATAATTCCTCATCCTTATTTAACATTAACACCACACATTATTGGTGCTCATACAATCCTATACCTTGGAGTGTTCATGAAATGATCCTTTTAGTATATAGGTTATTAGTATTATGGTTTTTAGTATTAAAACATTTTGTGATGATGGTAGTTTTACTTCTTTTAATGAACAAATCTCAAATTAAATAAATTAAAATAGTCTAAAAGTAAATTCATCTAATACACCCCAAGTGATAATCTAAGAGAAAATTATTTTCTCAAATTGAATTCACTTTAGTCTCTTAGTGTTAATTTAAACTATCTAAAATCATACAAAAGTTATTGAATTCTTTTCCAAAAAATTCTATATAATTTATATATATGTAAGTTTGTTCTTATGTATCAAAGGATTTGACAACCAAATCTACCATAAAAGTGACCGATTCAAACATAAAAGTATCGATAAATTTGGATGGGACCAGTAGTTCAAGTGGATATTAAAAAACTTATGTACCATAGAGATATTTTTTTTAATATTTTGGATTCAGTCACCAACTAAGAGAGATATGTACAATAATATTTCCATACGGAGGCCAGAAATATCATCATAGATCTATTAACATGATATCATGTCGGATTTTGGTGCAGAAATTTCTATTTATTTAGTTAGAAGAATCTGGAGAGAATCGATACTAGGGAATATGAACCATCAGGATCTAGAAGACACTTTAATGGGATATAAATTCATGATACTTATGGTTAGTGAAACTAGATATCACTAGGTGGAATTGAAAGAATATAAAAGTGGAATATTTTAGAGAAAATATGATTCTATATTGAGTTTTCCACCATCCTTAATCACCAACTCAACAAAATCCTTCTCCAAGTTCGCTCTATTTCATTGATGAGTCAAAAATTAAGTTGATATTTAAATTTTGGGAGAAAAAGGAAGAATTCATAGACTTTGTAAATGGTAAGTAAAAATACCTATGATAGAATTATTCAAGAGTAGAGGCGTTATATTGTGAGGGTTCATTTAAACATTTTGAGGAATTAGAAAATAAATCTATGGTTGATGAAATCTTGGTAGAAATTGAAAATGAATCATTCCATCTTGATGATAATATAAGAGATGATATTCTTTGAAATTTTCCAAAAAAGGGAATTAGGGATAATCCCAAGGTGATATGTTGTTTTGAGGATTCATTTTTTTCCAAAGATAAGAAATTTATGAAAGAGATAATGACTCTTTCCTTACTTAAAACATTGAGGAGGAAAATTTTAATAACTCTAAGGGTTAGTCGATAAAATATTTTTATCATTTTTAGAAGTACAATGTTTTTAAACAAGATATAGACACACAAAATTCGGGTTATCCACTTTGGAATGAAATGATGAGAAATTAAATCTTGGACTTGAAATTCATAATCTGTTTGATTTTTTAACTAATTTAAAGAAAACAATTGAAGATATTGGGGAACCTAAACCCAAGAATCTTCCATCTTGTGAACAGGAACAAAAAAATGAGATCAAACCATTTCCCCATCCCTTGGAATATTTATTTCTAGGTGATAATTCACCACCTTCTATCATCATTTCATCCAATATTGAGAGAATTCATTATGAATGTTCATTGATTATTTTAAGGAAATTTAATTCTATCATTGGCTAGTATATAGCTAACATAAAATTAATTAGTCAATTATATTTCATGTATAAAATCACCATGGATGTTTAGTTTGAACTAAGTGTTAATGGTAAGATAAGGCTTAACCTAAAAATGATATAAGTGGTCTAAGAGAAAGTGATCAAGTTACTTGATGTTATTTCCAATTTCATATAGTCCATAGGTGAGTAAAGTATAGGTATTTTCTAATTACGGTGTAGTAACTATGATAAAAAAATAAAATAATGAGAAAATACAGACCCAAACTTGAAAAAAATGGAAGGTCTACATAGACTATAGACAAATAATTACTATCAATAGGAAGAACTATTTACCAGTGTTTTTCAGATCAAATGAAAGAATGGTTTACTAGAAATGAATTATTATTATTTCATAATGGTTATATTGGTTATAACTAGATTAATATATCTCTTGAGGATCAGGAGAAACCCATATTCACTTTTACATTTGGGACATTTTCTTACTGGTGAATTCCCTTTGGCCTGTTGGTTCTCCAGTTACTTTTTGAAGATGAATTTTGGCTATTTTCATTAACATGATTGAAATAATAATTGAAGGATCCATAGTTGTTTTCTAATTTTTTGGTAGTGACTATGAAAACTTTAAAACCTAGAATTAGTTTTGGAGAAATTTCATGATACAAAACTTGTCTTAAATTAAGAAAAGTGTATATTCATGGTAAATGATGGAATTGTTTTTGGAAACAAGGTTTCAAAAAGGGGGATAAAAGTTGATAATGATATGATTTAGGTGATCCAAAATCTACCGCCAAATGAGAATGTCAAGGGGACTAGAAGATTTTTGGACCATGATGGACTATATAATAGATTCAACAATGACATTTCCATAATTACTAGGACCATATCATCACTTTTTATTAAGGATATATCCTTTTTGTTTATTGAAAAATTCCTAGAGTCATTGAATATTCTTAAAAAACACACAACTTAACTTTTGATCATTTTCCTAGAATGGAATGTTCTTTTTGAGGTGATGAGCAATGTGAGTGATGTTGTTATTGGTGATATTTTGGGGAATGGGATGATAAGAGGTTTCAAGTCCTTTATTATTCTAGAAAGCTTCAATATGATTCCTAGAAAAGTATTCCAAATATAAAAAAGTTGTAGGTTTTATTATGTTTTCCATAGATAAATTTAGACAATACTTTATAGGGTCCAAGATTATCATTTCAAAAATAAATCTTCCCTCAAGTATCTGTTGGTTTAAAATGACTCCAAACTAAGTTTCATGTGATAAAAACTTAATTTATAGGAGTTTGATTTGGAAATAAAGTACAAAATGAGGGGATGAAAATTTTGTTGCAAACCATTTTCAAGGATTCACAACACTCAAACTAAGGAACCAATAGAGATAAACTCCTCATTCATAGATGAGAATTTGTTTTATAATTATATGACCTAATATGATTGGTATAAGGACTATGATAATTTTCTTATTATAGGTTTAATTCCTAATGATCTTTCACATAACCAAAGGAAGAAGTTTATATATGAGTTTTTGTAAAACATCTAGGATTACCCTCTCCTTTATTAGTGACATGATAACAGTATTTCAATGAAGTGTGATCATAACGAGGAGATGTTACCCATTATTGAAATAAATTATTAAGAAACTTTTTGTGGATACTATGGAGGAGAAATAATTTTTTAGATAGGATAATAGGATGGTTTCTACTAGTCAACGATGTTAATGGATTCTAAGAGTCTTCTCATTAGATATGACAAGGGTCAAAGGCTTAGTAATGTTAGATGGAGATATGAGATACCACAAAAGGGGATTCTTGAGGTTGAAATATTTTATTTTTAGGTATTAAATTTCATGATACCTTTCGGATATTCTTATGGGAATGTGTATATTATTATGGATATGGAATGTGTATCTAAGTGGGTTGAGGTAATGAAACTTCAAAATAATCATGTAATTTTTGTTGTAAATTTTATGAAGAAGAACATTTTTTCCAAATTTGGAGTGTTAGAATTATTGATCACTAATAATTTATCACAATTCATTAATTTTAAGTTCAAATAAATTGTGGAAAAATATATATGTGCTCATAGTACCGAATCTACTTACATACCATAGGAAAATGGAAATGATAAAGTTTAGAATAGAGATCGCAAACAAATTTAAGAAAATACAGTGATAATATTTAGGAATTTCTAGAATGTTAAGTTGATGAGGCCTTTTGGGCCTAAAAGTCTATTTGTAAGACCCCAAAAATAATAACCCTATAGAAATGTAACACCCTAGGATTTTGTTTTACGCTATCTCATTGAAGTAATTCAATAGCTTGTGGTACACGCAACACCGAGTTCGAGCACCCCAGAACATACCAAAATAGTCGTTCCAAAAGAAGTTATGAATAGTATTAACTGAATTTTGAATCTTATATACTCCACAAAATTTTAACGTTCATATTTTGTGTTTCTTTGACATAATATAAGATCAAATTCAATTTTTTAGATAAAGGAAGTATTTTTTAAAAATTGCAATTTTACCACCTATTAATGGTGAACCCTTTTTAATGAATTATTTGAAAATTTTATATTAAATTTGACAAAATAAACTTCTTATTTATAATCAGAACAAAAAAATTTAGTTTAGATAAATTTTTGGTGTTTCTTTGATAACTTTCATATTTTGATGAATAGTGAAAGATGCTAAATTTTAATTGAAAATAATTTTTTAATCACAATAATTTAGAGTGTTAAATTATAAATTTTAATGGTTTTCATGTAAAATTAGATTATATTTTTATCATTTAATACAATTTAGGTCATTATAAGTAATTTCACATTTAAATTTGACATAATCAAATGTCCATATTTTGATAGTTTTTACTTTTTTTAAAAAAACCCGCTTTTTGTTTTTGAAAAGGGGAACTAATTTTAAATTAATAAATGGAACTTATATGTTTTTAATTTGGTAATATAAACTTAATTTTTGAATTCATAATATCAAAATTAGAATAGGGTGAATTTTTGATATTTTTCTGAAAACATTCAATTTTCGATGAATAGTGACAAACACTGTGTTATTATTTTAAGCAGAATTTTTATTTAAATAATAATTTATATTATTTAAATTTATTTTATGTCAAAATAGATACATAATACATATATAAGTTAAATTTAATTAAATAGATCCATTTTTTAATAATATTATATGTATAAAATGTTATTGAACTTTTTTCCATCATTAACCCACCTTCAAGGCACATTTGAAAATTTGCATAAAATGTAATTTTACTACTTCTGTGAATTGAATTTCAAAAAAACATGATACATGGTTGAAATCATTAAGTAAAATATGGTTTAATAGGATGAAAATAATTTTGGTGAATATTAACTTTTGAAATTTATTTACAACGGTTAAAAGTAAATAGGGTAATTAATGGTAAAAATGATATTATAATTACCCTAACACATGTCCTAATTCTATTGAATAAGTGTATTTGGACCAGAATAAACCTTATAAATAAAATATGATCCTTTTTTATCCAACTTGGATCAGATTAGGGCATTTATTATTATTTTATTTAAAGAAGAGTAAAAAGTGTAAAATTCAAATTTTAAAAACTAAATTTTTGTTAATATAGTGTTATACATAAGAAAAAATACACTATAAATATTAATTAGAAATAATTTTTTTTTGTACATCCTGGAATTTTTTTATATTTTTTAGACATCAAATAGTTAAATTTGTTTATGACACAATGATGATGCAATAATTACCTTATTAATGAAATAATCAAATAAATGGTATTATAAATTATAAAATTAATATAATTCCAATGTTTTGATGACATCCAAGAATTTTATGGGTGAATATGACATGTTAGGGTTGATTAAATATTTTTTTTTGAAGTAATCAAGTTTCTATGACTTTTAAAAAAGCCAAATACTAAATAGTGTCAAAATTGACATAAATGAGTTTTTAAAAAAAATACTATATTATTAAATTATATATCAGTCTTAAAAATATATGGTATGGCCAAATGACTTATAGAATTATAGATATTTTATTAATTAACCACTTTAGGTTCTCTTGTATTTTATAGTATTTTTATTAACCATGTAATTTAAAAATACAAGAAGACATGGTAAAAGTTAAACATTTTAACTAAGAGTTAAATAAAAAAGATAAGGTTAATATGATGACCTAAACATGTCTAAAACCTATTGGTTGAGAATATTTCGACCCATAACACTGTAGGCTAAAAATAAATCCATTTGGAGATATTAGAAACCGAAAATTATTTTAGAATATATTAATATTTCAAGATTTTCCTAAAGTGCCCCTCACCTCTCTTATAAAAAGGTACTTCCCCTTCTCTCAAAATCACACCTCCAAAGCCATTTTTCTTAGCCAAAACCTACCAAAATCTCCTCTAAAATTCCCTCAATTCAACATAGAGGCCTTAAATTGATCATAAATCCAACCTAAGGAGCCCTTTTGTTCAAATCAAAAGAAAACACCCAAAGAAGAGGTAATTATTTCCTCACCTATTTCAAAGTTCTTTTCTTCTTCCACTTCCTCTTTCATTGTTGTTTCCATAAAAAAATTATAAATACAGTACCTTATACTTACTGTGATTTTATTATAAATAATATACAACCATATTAATTATTCTATCCAATCTATTAATGAAAAAGTCACCATACGTGAATACGTACGAATTACCGTCTCCACGTCGTGGTGAAGTTTGTTATTCAATAAGTTATAATTTGGATGGGTATAATAATGAGTATAATTGATATAAATAATAAACATAACAAGTTAATTATTCTATATATATAATATAACATCCAATTACATACTATTTCAACATCAAGAGAATGATATCATCACTTGTTCGTACGTACGCCTTACCGTCTCCACGACACGATGAGATTCATTTCCACATTCACCATTAAACTATGATTATAAAAATATATATAAATAATAAGTATGTAATATATTAAATAATAATTCTAATATAAATATATATGTATGTATGTTCTTACATATATCTTGTTCACTTACTTTCATTCAATACGATATGAAAATGAAAATAACATTTATGCGTACGTACGACCTACCGTCTCCATAAACGGTGTATTCCATTTCATATATAAATCTATTATAAATATTTATATTATAAATACATATGATATATAAATCATGTTTTATATTCTGGAAGTATTTAAATCATGATCTAAATGATACGATCAAGAATAACAAGTTAAAACATGTACGATAAAGAAAGCAAATATTACCCAAAATGTTAAATTAACATAGAAATAATTATTAAATGGGTAGTATAAAGTCATAAATGAATCATGGATGATATAATAAATATGAATATTAGTTTGGTATAATTTAATAACATTTTATGGTCACTATACATGAGGTTAAACATACCCTCGACCAAAGGAAAATGCATGGTAAGGGTTAATTTCTCAATGTCATTATTATCCGAGATTGTTTATGTGTAAGTTTTTATTGGGACATAATTAATATCCAGGTCCATGTTTCATAAAATAGTTTTCAAAAGGATTATTTTTAAGTGAATATTTATCTAAAACATTATTTTAAATGTTTTAAATATTTATTCTTCAAAATCATTCTCATTAATGTCCATGTTCTAAAAATGGTTTTAAGGATTTATTTATATGAACATGATTGTTTTAAAATGTTAATTCCTTTCAAAGGGTTCAAATTGGTATGGGACAATTTGATTCTAAAATGTCTTTTAAATTACTTCCTTTATAAATGTGTTCCTTTTAAATTATTTCACAAAAGGTATATTTCTCTCAAAAAGATTTACTGATCATTTTCAACTATGTCAACATCCTTTACAGGATATTATTATTGATTAAGGTTGATTTTTTATAATACAATCTTCCATATTGTATGGAATTATTTTTTATATTTTTGACTATGGATGTGCTATTTTTATACCTGTTATGGTCTATGGTTGAAGTGTTGACATTTTGTATGCTAATTTTCATAGGAATGCTTATATTATGTTTCAACCTTTTCATATGCAGAATGCAGTGGACTTAGTAAGTGACGGGTGGAGCCCTCTATAGCTCCTCGATGCATCGGTAGGTCTCATGAGACAAATTAGTGTTTTGGCATAAGGACTTGACAAAAAATTTATTCGTAGTCTTGGCAAGAGGCCTTGACTATGTGGTTATGATGTCTGGCATTAGGCATTCCCTCATTATGAAATTAATTATTAATGTGATTGTTCGACTAGTATAATATCCATGTGCATGTTTATATGGTAATGTTGGATTTATATTCTCCATATTATATTCAGGTATTGTTTAAAAGGATGTTGTTTTTAGTACACATATTTCCTTAAAAGTTTATAGCTTCTGCTAAATTATTTTCCCTTTCTGAGTATATAAGATCACCCTTTTCTTATGTTTTGTTTTCCAAGGATTCGAGGAAGTGTATTATGTTTGATATAAAAGGTTAATCTAGGGGAATAATGGCATTCTCAACAGATTATTTATGTTTTTTATTATGTAATAATGTTTAATGTAATGTTCATGTATGTAATATTTTTTTCCAAGACTGCTAAACTGATCGTTCTTTTGGGACTTGATTCCTTTTAATCATGCCAATGTATTAAAATAATGCACCAGCTCCGGGATTCTGGGGTTAGGGTGTTATAGTTGGTATTAGAAGATGTTTAGAAACAATCTTGGAAATATATTTAGATAAACTATGATTATACAACATTAACCTAAGTGTAACACCCCATGATTCCACAATACGCTTGTTTTTGAATAATACAGTAGCCTGTGTTGTATGCAACTTCGAGTTCTAACACACCAAAACCAATAAAACTAGCTGTTATGAATAGTAATAGCCACTTTTTGAAATTTTATAAATTTTATCTTTCAAAATGGACTTCATTTTTGGATTCGGAATATTAAAATTAGCTTAGGGTGAATTTTTGGTATTTTTCTGGAAACTTTCAATTTTTGATGAATAGTGAAAAACACTGAGTTATAGTTTAAAACTGAATTTCTATTTAAATAATTATTTATTTTATTTAAATTTATTTTATCTAAAAATAGATACATAATACCTATATATGTTCAATGTAATTCATTGGATTCAGTTTATAATAATTCTAGATATATAAAATTTCATTGAACTTTTCACCGTCTTTTACCCACCTCCTAAGAGAATTTGCAAATTCACATAAAACTTAATTTTACTGCTTCTGTGAGTATAATTTCAAAACTCTGAGATACACGGTTGATATCAGTAAGTAAAATGTGGTTCAATAAGATGAAAATAATTTTTGGTGAATAGTATCTTTTTTACTTTTATTTACCACAGTTAAAAGTAAATAGGGTAATTAAGGGTAAAAATGATATTATTATTACCCTAACACATGTCCTAATTATATTAGATAAGTATAGTTTGACCAAAAAAACCTTAGGAATAAAATATGAACCTCTTTGGTCCACTTGGATGAGATTATGACACTTATTATTATTTTATTTAAAGAAGTGTTAAAAGAGTTAAAATCAAAGATTGACAACTAAATCATTTTTAATATAGGGTTACACATAATATTAATTCAACTATAAATATTAATTATAAATATAGAAATATTTACTACATAATTTTATTTTATTTATATTATTTAGACATTAAATAATTTAATTTATTTATGACACAATGATGATGCAGTAATTACCTAATTAATGAAATATTAAAATAATTGTTATTATAAATAAACAAATATATGTAATTTGATACTTTTTATGAATTAAACTTATTTTATAGGTCCATATGACATATTAGGGTTGGTTAGATGAATTTTTTTCGAAGCAATAACACTGTTATGAATTTATAAAAAACAAAATACCAAATAGTGTCAAAATCGACATAAAAGAGTTTTTAAAACAAATATTATATTATTAATTGATATTATATTCATAAAAATATAAGGTTATTCCAAAAGACTTATATAATGATATGTGTATCATTAATGAACCATTTTGGGTTCTCTTGGAAGTATATAGTATGTTTATTAACCATATAATATAAATATACAAAGAGACATGGTAAATGTCAAACTATTTAACTAAAAATTAAATCTGAAAGATAATGTTAATATAGTGACCCAAACCTGTCTAAAACCAATTGGTTGAGTGTTTTTGACCCATACCCACCTTATCCTTTAAATAATATATTTATGAGCCATTAGAAACAAAATAGTATTTTATTATAAAATAATATTTCAAGATTTTCCTAAGGTGCCCCTCACCCCTCTTATCAAAGGGCACCCTGCCTTCTCTCTAATTCACACCTTCAAAGCCATTTGGATCATCCAAAATCTTCCCAAATAACCTCTCAAATTTCCTCCCTTCATCCTAGTGTCCTTCCTTTAGTCATAAAGCCAACCTAAGGAGCTCTTTTGATGAAATAAAATAGAAGAACCCGAAGAAGAGGTAAATATTGCATCACCTCTTTCAAGTTCTTTTCTTCTTCCACTTCCTCTTTCTTTGTTGTTTCCATTATAAAATAATAACTATAGTATATTCTATATACTGTGATGTTATTATAAATATGGTACAACCAAATTCATTATTCTATCTAGCCTTTGATGGCATGTCACCATACATGCATATGTACGGCTTACCGTCTCCTTGTCATGGTGTAATTGTTATTCAATACATTATTATTTGGATGGGTATACTAATGATGTGTAATTGATATAAATAATAAATATAACATGATAATTATTCTTTATATATGATATATCATCAAATTATATATTATTTTAATATCAAAAGAATGATATTGTTGCTCGTGCGTACGTAAAGATTATCGTCTCTATGAACGCGATGAGATTCATTCCCCATCGTATCCATTCAAGAATAATTTTCAGTATATGATAAAAAATAATGTTTAAAGAGTTGATATCATTCTGGATATGAATAAGATACATACCATCCAAAACAATTATAACTCACATAACAAAGAATATAAAGGAAAACGACTCCGTTAACACCCGAAACAACAATAATACTAAGACATTATTTACAAAGCAATGTTAAAAGATCATATATGATATCATATTAATTTATATTATTCTTGAATAATTTAATAACAATTATTTCACCATTATACAAGAGTTTAACCTACCCTTGACCAAGGAAAAGTACAAGGTAAGGGTTAATTCTAAAATCTCAGTATTATACGAAATTGTTTATGTGTAAGTATCTACTGGGACATTTTTACCATCCATGTCCATTTTTCATAAAAATGATTTCAAAATGAATATTTTAATGATTTTTGAAAGTTACTCTTTATCAATATAATAATTTTAAATATTTTAAATATTTATCTTTCTAAATCTTTTTAATTAATGCTCATGTTTTCACAATGTTTTTAAGGATTTATTTATATGGACATGAATGTTTTGAAATGATAATTATTTTCAAAAGTTTCAAAGTGGTATGGGACACTTTGATTCAAAAATATCTTTTAAATTAATTACTTTATAAATGTGTGACTTTTAAATTATTTTACAAAAAAGAATATTTCTCTCAAAAAGTTATACTCATCATTTTCAACTATATCAGCATCCTTTACTGGATATTATTTTTTATTGAGGTTAATTTATTATTATACAATCTTCTATATTGTATTGAATGAGTTATGATATGTTTGACTGTGGATGTTCTATTTTTAAACCATTCATGGTTTATGGTTAATTTATTGACATTTCGTATGATAGTTTTAATACGAATGTTTATGTTATGTTTCAACTTTTTCATATGAGGAATGCAGTGGACTTAGTAAGTGATATTTGGAGCCCGCTATAGATTCTTGATGCATCGGTAGGTATCATGAGACAAACTAGTGTCTTGGCACAAGGCCTTGACAAAAATTTTAAATGTAGTCTTGGCAGAAGGCCTTGACTATGTGGTAATGATGTCCGGAATTAGGCATTCCCTCATTATGAAATTAGTTATTACATGTGACTATTCAACTTGTAGAATATCCATGTTCATGTTTATATGGTAGTGTTTGATTTTTTTTTTCATATTATGTTAAAGTTTATGTTTAAAAAGGCTGTTGTTTTTGTCACACATTTTTCCTTAAAGGTTTATAGCTTCCGCTAAATTATTTACCTTTACTGGGCATCTGAGCTCACCCATTTCTTATGTTTTTTCCCCAGATTCCAAGAAGTGTATTATGATTGATATGTAGGGTTAAGAAAAATGGAATAATGGCGTTCTCAAAGAACTATATAAGCTATGATTTATGTTTTAAATTGTAATGTAAAGTTAATTTATGTAATCTATTTTCCAAGGATGTTAAAATGATCGGTGCTTCAGGACTTGATTCCTTGTAATCATGCCAATGTATTAAAATAATACACTGGCTCTGGGTAACTGGGGTCGGGGCATTATAGTTGGTATCATAGGATGTTTAGTACAAACCTTGGAATCTAGATTTAGATAAACTCTGATTAGAGCACATTACCCTAAGATAAAATTTGAGGATTAGCATATAAGAACTTCCTAGAATTCTGGTATTGTAAAGATTTTTTGAATTTTCCAAGAAATACATCCCTGTCTAGATAAGAGCAGGTAGAGGCGGCTCCATCATAGATGTACCTAGGGGTAAAACCTAAAAACACCGCTTTGAACTAGACTCGAACATGAACTGGTGCACGATAACGGTCCTTGATGCACAGTTAGTTACGGTAATCCCAGGGGATATTCTTAGGATAATTATCATTTTACTTACACACCATTATGAAGGGTTTATGAGTATATAATTCCTCAAATAAAATATTTTTTATGATTATGGATTATATCCATAAACCTTTCAATTCATGTTATGTGTTTTAAAAGTTTGGAATTATGTATTTTGGTTTATAAACTAATCTAGTTTATGAAATTGTTTTGAAATGGAACCTAGTGGAAGGAATGGAAGTCATATCAATGCACACACTCCATGTAGGGATGACCCTCCTACTCAAGATAATTATAGTGGAGCTAGTGATACAACTGGTGATGATCATCTTATCACCATACTGAGACAATTCACTCAGGTTATGAATAATAACTTTACCCGTATGGAAAACCCGGATCCATAGCGTGGAGGATCAATGTTAGATATCTTCATGTAGAAACATCCAAGAACATTCAATGGGAGTAAAAATCCATTAGTAGATGAGCAATGGATAAATTCTTTAGAGAAAATATTCCATGACTTGGGGAGTAGTGAGAGGGAAAAAGTTATCATGCCAGTTTACTGCCTCACTGGAGATGCTGATCAATGGTAGTCATTGATTCAAAACACAAAGGAAGATGATGAAGTATCAAATATGGAATGGAGGGATTTTAAAGATATTTTCTTAGAAAAATACTTTCCTTGTGACCATCGAGAAGATATGGAAATGCAATTTCTGAGTCTGAGGCAAAAGGAGGATGAGAACGTTGCAAAGTATGAGGATAACTTTACAAGGTTAGCAAGGCATGATGAAGATTATATACGTAACCCAAGAAGTAATATTGATCATTTATTTTATGGGTTAAAACCATTTCTCCATCGAGCATTAGTCTCACAATCCTTCTCACCGTATGAAGATATTGTCTCATGTGCTATCAAGACAGAAAAAGAATTATCTAAGTCTTATGACTTTAAAGAAAAGAATGAGAAGAAATCTGCTGATCACTCTGGAAATGGAAATAATGGGAAGAAGGGGAAAGTTGAATATCCACCCTATATTAAATTTGGGAAGAAACACCAAGGTACTTTCTTGAAGGAAATGGGAGTCTGTTACAAGTGTGGTGAAAAAGGACACCATGCTCGTGATTGCAAGGGGAAGAAAGAAGCTACCGATGTTCAATGCTATAATTGCAGAGAGATGGGACATTGTGAAAATGAATGTCCTAAGAATTTGAGGAACTTACCTCAGAAAAGGCCAGGGGATAAGGGACAAACTTATGCTCTCACTACTACTGAGGTAGAAGCTCTGAAAGACATGGTGACAAGTAATTTAATGGTTTCCTCAAGTTTAGAAAATGATTTATTTGATTCTGGATCCTCACATTGTTTCATATATTACCAATTTGATTTAACAAGGGAGTTGTCAGTTAAAACTCATAAGGGAAGTATCATCACAACAATTTTTTGTGAATCCGTTCCCATTAGAGCATATAAATTTTCTTTATCTATTGATCTTATCATCATAACCAAGATTGAATTTGATATAATCCTTGGTATGGATTGGCTTTCGGAGCATGATGCTAAGATTTATTATAAGAAGAAGGTGGTTACAATTTTTGATGATGATGATAAAGAACACCTTATATTTAGAGCAGAATCGTCGCCACCAGATTATTATCAAGATCCACTCCCATTAGCTCAACTAAATTCAATTATTGGGGAGGAAGAGAATGAAATAATTGTGGGTGAGGAAAGGAATGTTCAAATAGAGGATGTACCTATTGTAAAATAATTTGTTGATGTGTTTCCAGAAGATTTACTTGGACATCCTCCAGAATGAGGAATTGAGTTTTCCATTAAATTACTTCCTGGTTCAAGACTCATATCAAAGACCCCTTATAGAATGGCACTGTGGAATTAGTGGAACTAAAGAAAAAACTAGAGTAATTGAGTAATAAGGGATTTAATTTCCCCAGTGTTTCTCCATGGGTATCCCCTATCATTTTTTAAGAATAAAGATGGATCTATGGGGTTATGTATCGACTACAAGGAAACCAATGCTAGAACAATAATGAACAAGTATCCCCTACCTCACATTGATGATTTATTTGACCAACTGCATGGATCTCAATACTTTTCAAAGATTTACCTTTTTTCTGGATACCATCAGTTGTGTGTGAAGAAGGAAGACATTATTAAGACATCATTTCGAACCATGTACGGGCATTAAAAGTTTACAGTAATGCCTTTTAGATTGACTAATGCACCCTCTGTCTTCATGGATCTAATGAACAGAGTTTTCAAAGAATATCTCGATGATTTTTTAGTGGTATTTATTGATTATATCTTGGTATACTCTGAAATATAATAAGATCATTAAAATCACATGTGCATTATCTTGTAGACTCTTAGAAGATATGAATTATATGGGAAGTTTAGCAAGTTTGAATTTTGGCTTCAGGATATTTCTTTTCTTGGCCATATTGTCTCTAAGGATGGCATTTCTGTTGATCCTTCAAAGACCATGGTAATCTAAGAATGGCCAGCACTGACAAGTATAACTGAGGTATGTAGTTTTATTGGTTTAGCGGGTTATTATCGATGTTTCATCCAGTATTTTGCCCGGTTGGATAAACCATTAACAAAGATCACATGTAAAGGGGTTAAATTTGTTTGAACAAAAGAGTGTGAATAATGTTTTGAAGAACTGAAGAGAAGATTAGTCAATTCTTCTATATTGACTCTACCATCGGGGAATGACGAGTTCATTATTTGTAGTGATGCATCGAAGAAAGGACTTGGTTGTGTCTTTATGCAGAATGATAGGTTTATTGCCTATGTATCATGACAACTGGAAATTCATGAGCAAAAATATCCTACTCAAGATCTTGAGTTAGTGGCTGTAATATTTTCTTTGAAGATTTGGAGACACTATCTCTATGGAAAAAAATGTGATATTTATACTGATCACAAGAGTTTGAAGTATATTTTCTCACAGAAAGAACTCAACACGAGGAAAAGGAGATGGCTTGAACTACTCAAGGATTATTATTGCACGATACACTACCACCCGGGGAAGGGAAATAAGGTGGAATATGCTTTGAGTAGAAAGGATCATGGAGTTTTGAAAAATATGAGAGTTGAAAGGGATCCTATTTTCATGGATCTAGTAAAGATGGATATGGGAATCACCATGGAAGGTGAAACATAAATACTTTTTCAAATGGTTGCCAAACCATCTTTAGTAGAATGGATAAAGAGTTCTCAAACCAATGATGAAGAGTTTCAAAAGAAGATTAAAGCTGTGAATGATGGGAGATTGAGTGACTTTGCGTATAAAGATGGAATTTTGAAATTTGGGAAGAGACTTTGTTTTCCCGATATACCTGATCTAAAAAGATAATTGTTGGATGATGATCATAGTTCAACTTTCTCTATACACCCTGGTAGCACCAAAAAGTATAGAGATTTGTAGGAACATTTTTGGTGGGACAACATGAAGAGGGAGATTGCTGATTTTGTGTCAAGATGTATGGTTTGTCTGTAACTCCCCGACCCCAGTTACCCAGAGCCGGTGCATTATTTTAATACATTGGAATGATTACAAGGAATCAAGTCATAAAGGACCAATCAGTTTAGCAATCTTGGAAAATAGATTACATACATGAATATTACATTACACTTTATGACATAAAAAACAACATAAATAATATTTTAGGAATGCTATTATTCCCTTGGATTAACCCTGCATATCAATCATAATACACTTCTTGGAATCCTGGGAAAATAAAACATAAGAAATGGGTGAGCTCAGATGCTTAGTAAGGGTAAAAAATTTAGCAGAAGCTATAAACTTTTAAGGCAAGATGTGTAATAAAAACAACAGGATTTTAAACATAAACTTGAACATAATATGGTAAAAGTAAATGAAACATTACCATATAAACATGCACATGGATATTCTACTAGTAGAATAACCACATGTAATAACTAATTTCACAATGAGGGAATGCCTAATATCGGACATCATTACCACATAGTCAAGGCCTCGTTCCAAGACTAAAAATAAATTATTTGTCAAGGCCTTGTGCCAAGACACTTGTTTGTCTCATGAGACCTACCGATGCATCGAGGAGCTATAGCGGGCTCCACCTGTCACTTACTAAGTCCACTGCATTCCTCATATGAATAGTTGAAACATAACACAAACATTTATATTAAAACTATCATACGAAATGTCAATAAATTAACCATAAACCATGAATGGTATAAAAATAGAACATCCACAGTCAAACATATCATGACTCATTCAATACAATATGGAAGACTGTATTATAATAAATCAACCTCAATCAAAAATAATATCCAGTAAAGGATGTTAACATACTTGAAAATGATGAGTAAAATATTTTGAGAGAAATATCCTTTTTGTAAAATCATTTAAAATTCAAACATTTATAAAGGAAGTAATTTAAAATATATTTTTGAATCAAAGTGTCCCATAACACTTTGAAACTTTTGAAAAGAATTATCATTTCAAAACATTCATGTCCATATAAATAAATCCTTAAAATCATTTTGAAAACATGAAAATTAATTAAAAAGATTTAGAAAGATAAATCATTAAAAGATTTAAAATTCTGATCTGGATAAAGAGTACCTTTCAAAAATACTTAAAATATTTATTTTGAAATCATTTTTATGAAAAATGGACATGTATGATAAAAATTTCCTAGTAAATACTTACACAAACAATCTCGGATAATAATGAGATTGAGGAATTAACACTTACCAATTTGGTAACATACAAAACATACACCCCATGAAAGAAGTATCATATGATGAATATATAAATACACCTAAATTAAAGTTTATTACACAATGAATAAAATTATGGGCAGTACATACACTACACCAAAGGTAATAGTGGCAATATGGCACGAATCTCACGGGAATAAGGAGTGAGATTAAAAACACCTTACCTTGGACTTTCCTTTAGTCGAGGGTATATTTAACCTCATGTATGAAGACTATAGTATGTTATTAAATTATACCAAAACCATATTAATATTTATTATATCATACACTATTCATTTATGACTTTATACTACCCATTTAATAATAATTTCCATGTTATATTAATATTTCGGGTAATAATCACTTTCTTTATCATATGTGTTTTAACTTGTTACTCTTGATTGTATCACTTAGATCTTTATTTAAATACTTCCATAATATAAAAAATTATTTATATATCATATATATTTAGAATATAAATATGTATAATAGACGTATATATAAAATGGAAAACACCGTTTATGGAGACGGTAGTTCGTATGTACGCATAAATGATACTTTCATTTCTATTTCTTATTTTAATGGAATTAAAACATAATTATACATAGGTATATTATAATTCCAGTATAATATCATATATAATATCATTAACTCTATCCTTTATACATCCCATATAAGGCATTAACGAGTCACATCACTTTGAGGGGGCGGTAGTCCGCACTTCCTCAAATGAGATTATCGTATTTACCCACTATGGAAACCATAAAGGCTTGATATAATTGGGCAGTACAGAAGCATAATGAAATCATAAACATAATATATATCATATATAAATACAGTTCCATCATAATGGCCACCATGAGAGGTGGTAAGATGTAATTTAACAATCATCGTTTTGTGAGTCGTTAGTTTTCCATCCATAGAAACATTATGTTCTTCATCCATTAGACGGAGGTGTGTGTAAATGTAGTTCGACTCCTCCTCAAAACTACATCCTAGTATATTTAGGATACTGTTATTGTTACAAAAGAAAGTAATAAAAAGATTTTAGTGGTTGGAGAAGTAAAATAAAAGAAAACAAATTAAGAGAAACTATTACCTTTAATTTGGGTAACTCCTTTTGGTTTGAACCAAAAGGACTTCTTGAAGTGCCTTCTGCCTAAGGTAAGGCTTCTAGGAGGAGGAGAGGGATGTAAGGAGATTAATTGGGCAGAGTTTTGATGAGCCAAATAGCTTGATAGGTGTGTGGAATGGGATACAAATGGACTCCTTTTATAAGGGAGAGGAGGGTCTCTTTAGGAAAGTGTGAAAATAATATTTTATTATATAATGATATTTAGTTTATAATGGTCCAAAAATAATTAAAGTAGAAGATACGATGACTAGTGGTATAAATAAAATCATCCAATAAGAATTGAACCGGTTTTGGATAATATTTTAATCATTATAATCTTATTTATTTAAATGATTTATTAATGAGGTAAACACTGCATCATTTTTGTGTCATAAATAATTTAAATTATTTTTTGTCTAAAAATTATAAAAAAATACTATCATGTTGTAAATCATTTTATCTTTCCAAATAATATTTATTGTCGAAAATAGGACTTATATAACACCATAAACAAATTAATTACTAAAAGATTTTTGTTAACGTCATTTTTGTCTTCACATTAAATTAATTAATCTAAAGTGTCATTATCTTTCATAAGTGGCTCCATGGGGTCCCACAATCGACTCAAGGATGCCCATTTTCATCCACTACTCATCCAATAAGGCTATGACAAGTGTTAAGGTAATTATGAATTATTATAGTATTCTTTTAACCTTGAATTACCTTATTTACCTTTAACCGTGGTAAATAAAAGTCAAAAGTTACTATTCACCAAATATTATTTTCATCTTATTGAACAAAATTTTACTTCTTAATAACAACCATGTATGTCGGATTTTTGAAATTCAATTCACAGAAGTGGTAAAATTTCATTTAAATGAAAAGGTCAGTTTTTTAACTACCACTAAGTGGTTTCACTATTCATCAAAAATTGATGTTTTTCAGAAAAATACCAAAAATTCAGCCTAATCTATATTGGATATTCCGAATTCAAAAATTATGTCTATTTTTCCAAATTCAAAACATAGAAGTGGCATTAATTAATTTTAAAATTAATTCCTGTTATCAAAAAAATATCGTGTTTTTAAGAAACGATAACTATCAAAAGATTGATACTTGTTTATGTCCAATTTCAAAGTGAAATTAATTCCAATGACCAACATTTGATTAAATGGTAAAAATATATTTTAATTTCACATTAAAATGAATTAATATGATAATCTAACCATATAAATAATTTAGATTAAAACATAGTTTTGAATTAAAATACAATATTTTCACTATTCATTAAAAAATGAACTTTGTCGGAAAAATTTAAAAAATTTACACAAAGTAAATTTTTATGTCCCCATTCTAAAGAAGTATTTTATTTGGTCAAATAGAATGTATTAAAGTAAAAATAACTTGATTTAAAGAGGGCTCTCCATTAAAAGGTGGTAAAAGTGCATTTTTTGAAAAATACTTATTTTATCTGAAGAAAAATCAATTAGTTCTTATATTATGTCTATGAAACTCATAATATTAATTCTAAAATTATAAGGATTATATATAGTTCAAAATTCAGTTAATACTATTCATAACTGCTTTTGAACGGCTAGTTTGATAAGTTGTGGTGTGCTTGAACTCAGTGTTGCGTGTAGTGCAAGTTATTGAATTATTTTGAAGAAATAACATACTATGAAATCTTGGGGTGTTACATTTTTCCCTCCTTTAATAAATTTCATCCTCGCAATTTGAAATTGTTCTTCGAAAATAAAATGTTGAAAATAGAAATTATAATTGTGGGAAAACCCAAATCGGAAATCGTGTTAATAAAATTTAATCTTAATAAGAGGAAAAGGGGAATGAAAAAGTCACCACCAAATTATGATCTCGATTAGGAGAACATTGGTGGAAATTAGAGAAACATAATTGGAGGAAAAATTTAAATATTTATAAGGAGTGATTGAGGTCATCAATCACAAAAAATTGTAGAATTGTGGGCCTCAAAGCCACCAATCTATGATGATTTAAAATACCATCGGTTCAACAAAATGTAAGGTATTTTGATAACACATTTTGGGTTTTAAGATGACTTACCTAAAGTTTTAGAATTTATTTATTCACAGAATAAGAGAATAAAAAAATGTATACTTGTCAAGTAGTCTTCCATCCTTTAACTAATTTCTACCACAAACTCATCTTTCACTCTAAAAGATAATAGAACTTAAAAAAATATTAAATTTATCCTATTCATATAGGGTTCCAAAAAAATGAATTTATAATTAATTTATTAGACAATTTAAAAAAAATATAAATTATACAAACGAGTACATCATGTAGTCCAGTCATAGGTGACACACCCTTGTCGCTCTTCGATTGCGGGTTTAAGTCTCACGGCCTTATCGGACATGACTAGTTGTCACCCAACCTCTGGGATTTCCTTTTACAATAATTCAAAAATAACCATAACAATAGTATCCAATTTCAAACTTAATCCATTACAACAGTTAGAATTATCCAAAATACATATATCCAAACTCCCAGTCCAAAATTTATAAGGAAGTTAAACATAATGAGGATCCTTTTTTCCAGGTAATAACATGTGAACGCCTTCATTGTGTATTCTTTTAAAACAATGCAACATCCTAAATTACCAAAATCAACCATTTCTTATTCCAAAATCACTACCTCATTATCAGGACCATATTAAGGATTACCTTTCCTTCAACCATGTATTTTACCAAAAGTGTATCTCACCATTAAGTCACTTTTCTTAGAACCATATAATCTCAAATACTCAATAAAATAGTAATCTAGTACAATCCTTATTTATCTCCATAATTCATATAACCAGTATATTGTTGATACAAAAATAAAATTAAATAATCCTATAATAACAACATAAGAACACTAGTCATTCTTCTTCATCTGAGGTAGTATCATAACTTGATTATTATCCAATATAATCATTTGGGGAATACTTTGATGATTTGGACATTGGTTCGCGTAGTGTCCCAACTTCTTGCACATGAAGAATTGTACATTTGAAACCTTTTTCTTACCCTTACAATCACGTACTTGGTGTCCTTTTTATCCACACTAATAACAAACACCCATTTACTTAAAGCATTTACCAAGGTGATTATTTCCACATTTATCACATATGGGAAAATCCTTCTTTCCCCTATTCCCTTTATCTGTCTTTCTCTCTACCATCCTTTTCTTTTCTTTCTTCCCTTCAAAGCTATAGGACTTAGAGATTTATTTATTTATCTTACTAACATATGATATTATTTCTTCATATGTTGAGAACACATGGGAGACAATTTCTCTTCTAAATGTTGTATTAATACCGTGAAAGATATGATCCTTCTTACTATTTGGATCATACATATTGCTGGAGTTCACATTCCTTCTACTGGGTGCCATTTCTATACAATGGCATAAACTAGGTCAGGTTATGAATTGCCATGAATAATTCCAAACATGTAAAATACCTAATGTAAATCGAATGATTTATGGATATAATCCATAATCATAAAGATGTTTTCATTGAGGAAGTATATACTCATAAAACCTTCATTTTTTTTTGTAACGAAAATGAGAATTATCTTAAGCATATTCCCCGGGAGTGTCGTGACCAAGAGTGCAGAAAGGCCCGTTGTCGTGTACCAGTTCCCGTTCGGGTCTAGCTCAAAGCGGTGTTTTTGGGTTTTACCCCTAGGAACATTTTTTCCAGAGCCGCCTCTACCTACTCGTATCCAGACAGGGATGTATTGCTTAGAAAACTCACAAAATCTGTACAATACCAAAATTCTAGGAAGTTTTTCTATACTAATCCTCAAAGTCCATTTAGGTTTATGTGCTCTAATCAGAGTTTATCTAAATATAGTTTCCAAGTTTATTTCTAAACTTCCTCTGATACCAACTGTAACGCCCCGACCCTAGGTACCCAAAGCCGATGCATTATTTTAATACATTGGCTTGATTAGAAAGAATCAAGTCCTGAAGGACCGATCGATTTAGCAGTATTGGAAAATAGATTGCATACATGAATGTTACATTACACTTTATGACATAAAAAACAACATAAATAATCCTTTACGAACGCCATTATTCCCTTGGGCTAACCCTTCATATCAATCATAATACACTTCTTAGAATCCTGGGAAAATAAAACATAAGAAAGGGGTGAGATCAGATGCTCAGTAAGGGTAAATAATTTAGTAGAAGCTATAAAATTTTAAGGAAAGATGTGTAATAAAAACAACAGCCTTTTAAACATAAAATTGAACATAATATGGAAAAAATAAATGAAACATTACCATATAAACATGCAGATGGATATTTTACTAGTCGAATAATCACATGTAATAATTAATATCACAATGACAGAATGACTAATACCGGACATCATTACCACATAGTCAACGCCTCGTGCCAAGACTACAAATACATTTTTTTTCAATGCCTTGTGGAAAGACACTAGTTTGTCTCATGAGACCTACCGATGCATCGAGGAGCTATAGCGGTCTCCACCCATCACTTACTAAGTCCACTGCATTCCTCATATGAATAGTTGAAACAGAACATAAACATTCGTATTAAAACTAGCATACGAAATGTAAATACATTAACCATAAACCATTAATGGTATAAAAATAGAACATACAAAATCAAATAGATCATAACTCATTCAATAAAATATGGAATACTATATTATAATAAATCAACCTCAATAAAAAATAATATCCAGTAAAGGATGCTGACATAGTTGAAAATGATGAGTAAAACATTTTGAGAGAAATATCCTTTTTTTAAAATCATTTAAAAGTCACAAATTTATAAAGGAAGTAATTTAAAAGATATTTTTGAATCAAAGTGTCCCATACCACTTTGAAACTTTTGAAAATAATTATCATTTCAAAACATTCATGTCAATATAAATAAATCCTTAAAATCATTTTGAAAACATGGACATTAATTAAAAAGATTTAGAAAGAAAAATCTTTAAAACATTTAAAATTCTGATCTTGATAAAGAGTAACTTTCAAAATTCTTTAAAATATTAATTTTTATGAAAAATGGAAATGTATGATAAAAATGTCCTAGTAAATACTTACACATAAACAATCTCGGACAATAATGAGATTGAGGAATTAACACTTACCAATTTGGTAACTTACGAAACATACACCCCATGAAAGAATTATCATACAATGAATATGTAAATACACATAAATTAAAGTTTATTACACAATGAATACAATTATGGGCAGTACATACACCACACAAAAGGTAATGGTGGAAATATGGCACGAATCTCATGGGAATAAAGAGTGAGATGAAAACCCCTTACCTTGCACTTTCCTTTAGTCGAGGGTATGTTTAACCTCATGTATGAATACTATAGTATGTTATTAAATTATAACAAAACCATATTAATATGTATTATATCATAAATTATTCATTTATTACTTTATACTACCCATTTAGTAATAATTTCAATGTTATATTAATATTTCGGGTAATAATCGATTTATTTATCGTACATGTTTTAACTTGTTACTCTTGATTTTATCACTTAGATCATGATTTAAATACTTATAGAATATAAAACATGATTTATATATCATATATATTTAGAATATAAATAAGTATAATAGACATATATATGAAATGGAAAACACCGTTTATGGAGACGGTAGTCCGTACGTACGCATAAATGCTACTTTCATTTCTATTTCTTATTTTAATGGAATTAAAACATAATGATACATATTTACATTATAATTCCATTATAATATCATATATAATATCATTAACTCTATCCTTTATACATCCCACATAAGGCATTAACGAGTCACATCACTTTGAGGGGGCGGTAGTCAACACTTCCTTAAATGAGATTATCGTATTTACCCACTATGGAAACCATAAAGGCTTGATATAATTGGGTAGTAAAGAAGAATAATGAAATAATAAACATAATATATATCATATATAAATATATTTTCATCATAATGGCCACCATGAAAGATGGTAAGATGTAATTGAACAATCATCGTTTCGTGAGGCCTTAGTTTTCCGTCCACAGAAACATTATGTTCTTTATCCATTAGATAGAGGTGTGTGTAAGTGTAGTTAGAATAATTCTCATAAAAACATCCTAGTATATTGAATATACTGGTGTTGTTACAAAAGAAAGGAATAAAAATAGTTTAGCGGTTATAGAAATAAAATAAAAGAAAACAAATTAAGAGAAATCGCTGCCTTTAATTTGGGTAACTCCCTTTGGTTTGAACCAAATGGATTTCTTGAAGTGACTTCTTCCAAAGGTAAGGATTCTAGGAGGAGGAGAGGTATGTAGGGAGCTTAATTGGGAAGAGTTTGGACGATCCAAATGGCTTCATAGGTGTGTGGAATTGGATATAAATGGTGTCATTTTATAAGGGAGAAGAGGGGCTCTTTACAAAAGTGTGAAAATATTATTTTATTATATAATGATATTCGGATTATAATGGTCCAAAAATAATTAAACTAGAAGATAAGATGACTAATGGTCAAAATAAAATCATCCAATAAGAATTAGACAGGTTTTGGATAATATTTTAAACATTATAATCTTATTTATTTAAATGATTTATTAATGAGGTAAACACTGCATCATTATTGTGTCATAAGTAATTTAAATTATTTTTTGCCTAAAAATTATAAAAAAATACTATCATGTCGGAAATCTTTGTATCTTTCCAAATAATATTTATAGTCAAAAATAGGACTTATATAACACCGTATAAAAATTAATTACTAAAAGATTTTTGTTAATGTCAATTTTGTCTTCACATTAAATTAATGAATCTAAAGTGTCATTATCTTTCATAAGTAGCTCTATGGGGTCCAAAAAACGACCCAAGGATGCCCATTGTCGGAAATTACTCATCTGATAAGGTTAGGACAAGTGTTAAGGTAATTTTGAATTATTATAATATTCTTTTTACCTTGAATTACCTTATTTACCTTTAACCGCGGTAAATAAAAGCCAAAAGTTACTATTCACCAAAAATTATTTTCATCTTATTGAACCACATTTTACTTCTTGATAACAACCATGTATGTCGGATTTTTAAAATTCAATTCATAGAAGTGATAAAATTTCATTTAATTGAAGAAGTCAGTTTTTTTAACTACCACTAACTGGTTTCACTATTCATCAAAAATTGATGTTTTTCAGAAAAATAGAAAAAATTCAGCCCAATATATATTTGATATTCCGAATTCGAAAATTATGTCTATTTTTCCAAATTCAAAACATAGAAGTTTCATTAATTAATTTTAAAATTAATTCCCGTTATCAAAACAAATAGCGTGTTTTTAATAAACAATAACTATCAAAAGATTGATACTTGTTTATGTCCAATTTCAAAGTGAAATTAATTCCAATGACCAAAATTTGATTAAATGGCAAAAATATATTTTAATTTTACTTTAAAACCAATTAAAAAGATAATCTAACCATATAAATAAATTATATTAAAACATAGTTTTGAATTAAAATACAATATTTTCACTATTCATTAAAAAAATGAACTTTATCAGAAAAATTCCAAAAAATTACACAAAGTAAATTTTGATGTCCCCATTATAAATAAGGATTTTATTTGGTCAAATAGAATGTATTAAAGTAACCAAAACTATATTTAAAGAGGGTTCGACATTAAAAGGAGTTAAAAGTGCATTTTTTGGAAAATACTTCTTTTATCTGAAAAAAATCAATTTGTTCTAACATTATGTCTAAGAAAATCATAATATGGATTCTAAAATTATAAGGATTATATATAGTTCAAAATTCAGTTAATACTATTCATAACTACTTTTGAATGGCTAGTTTGGTAAGTTGTGGTGCGCTTGAACTCAGTGTTGTGTGTAGTGAAAGTTATTGAATTACTTTGAAGAAATAACGTATTATGAAATCTTGGGGTGTTACATTGTCAACAAGTGAAAGCTGGAAGGAAACATCCTGGAGGAGTCATGCAACCTATTCCCATACCAGAGTGGAAATGGGATAATATTATGATGGACTTTGTCATGAGACTACCAAACACTCCTAGAAGGAACGATGCAATATGGTTCATTGTTGATCGTCTTACCAAGTCATCAAATTTTCTTTCTATAACGGAAGATTTACCACTTGAACGTCTAGCAAGACTATATTATAATGAAGTTGCGAGACTTCATGGAGTACCCCTATCGATTGTTTCTGATCACGATCCATGTTTTACATCAAGATTCTGGAAAAGTCTTTAGAAAGCCCTGGATACTGAGCTTCGTTTGAGAACTTCTTACCACCCCCAAACTGATGGAAAATAAGAACAGACAATTCAAACCTTAAAAGACATATTGAGATCATGCTCACTTTACATTCAAGGTATGTGGGATCAATATTTACCTCTAGTAGAATTTTCCTATAACAATAGCTACCATTCAAGTATTGAAATGGCACCATATAAAGCATTATATGAAAAGAGATGTCGCACACCAACCTGTTGGGATGATGTTGATGAAAGAAAACTCATAGGCCCAGAACTTGTGGAGGAAACAATAGAAAAGGTGAAGGTAATCCAAACCCACATCAAAGCAGCTCAAAGTAGGCAGAAGATCTATGCCGATAACCGAACGAAGGATTTTTAATTTCAGGTAGGAGATCATTTTTTCTTGAAGGTATCTCCATGGAAGGGTGTTATACATTTCGGTGAGAAGGGTAAATTGAGTCCCAGGTATATCGGACCTTTCAAAATTCTAGAACGAATTGGGGTTGTAGCTTACCGTTTGGCAATGCCACCAAGTCTCTCCAAATTCCACGATGTGTTCCACATATCATTGTTGAGAAAATACATGCCAGACCCATCGCATGTACTCACCTATGAGAAATTAGAACAGGAACCTGATCTGTCTTATTACGAATATCCTTTCAAGGTTCTTGATACAAGAGAATAAGTGCTAAGAAACCGGATGAATCGTCTGTTAAAATTTCTATGGATAAACTATAAGATGGAAGAGGCAACATGGGAACCCGAGGAACTTATGATGAAGAACCACTCGAGTCTTTTCATGCAGTAGTATTCTATAAATTTTAAGGATGAAATTATTTGAAGTAGGGGAGAATGTAACACCCCAAGCTTCCACGGTACGCTTCTCTTTGAATAATACAGTAGCGGGTGTTGTACACAACTTCGAGTTCTAACACACCACAACCAATCAAACTATCTGTTATGAATAATAATACGCACTTTTTGAAATTTTATAAATTTTATATTTCAAAATGGACTTCATTTTTGGATTTGTAATATCAAAATTAGCTTAGAGTGAATTTTTGGTATTTTTCTGGAAACTTTCAGTTTTTGATGAATATTGAAAAACACTGAGTTATTGTTTAAAACTGAATTTTTATTTAAATAATTATTTATTTTATTTAAATTTATTTTAGTTAAAAATAGATACATAATACCTATATAAGTTCAATGTAATTCATTGGAGTTAGTTTTTAATAATTTTAGATATAAAAAATTTTATTGAACTTTTCACCGTCTTTTACCCACCTCCTAGGAGAATTTGCAAATTCACACAAAACTTAATTTTACTTCTTCTGTGAGTGGAATTGCAAAAATCCGAGAGACAATGTTGATATCAGTAAGTAAAATGTGGTTCAATAAGATGAAAATAATTTTTGGTGAATAGTAACTTTTTACTTTTATTTACCATGATTAAAAGTAAATAGGGTAATTGAGGGTAAAAATGATATTATTATTACCCATAACACATGTCCTAATTCTATTAGATAAGTAGAGTTTGACCAAAAACAACCTTAGGAATAAAATATGAACCTTTTTGGTCCACTTGGATTGGATTAGGATACTTATTATTATTTTATTTAAAGAAGAGTTAAAAGAGTTAAAATCAATGTTTAATAAGTAAAACATTTTTAATATAGGGTTACACATTAGATAAATTCGACAATTAACATTTATTAAATAGGTACAAATATTTCATACATAATGGTATTTTATTTATATTTTTTATACATTAAATTATGTAATTTATTTGTGACATAATGATGATGCAGTAATTACCTAATTAATGAAATATTAAAATAATTGATATTATAAATATCCAAATAAATGTAATTTGAGACTTTTTATGAATTAAACTAATTTTATAGGTGTATATGACATATTAGGGTTGTTTATATGAATTTTTTTCGAAGGAATAATGCTATTATAAATTTAGAAAAAACAAAATACCAAATAGTGTCAAAATTGACATAAAAGAGTTTTTAAAACAAATATTATATTATTAATTGATATTATAATCCTAAAAATATATGGTTCGTCCAAAAGACTTATATAATGATATTTGTATCATTAATTAACCATTTGAGGTTCTATTGGAAGTATATATTATGTTTATTAACCATATAATATAAAAATACAAAGAGACATGGTAAATGTCAAACTATTTAACTAAGAATTAAATCTAAAAGATAAAGTAAATTTAGTGACCCAAACCTATCTAAAACCTATTGGTTGAGTGGTTTTAGACCCATAACCACCTTATACTTTAAATAATATATTTTGGATCCATTAGAAACCGAAATGGATTTTATTATAAAATAATATTTCTAGCTTTTCCTAAGGTTCCCCTCACCCCTCTTATAAAAGGGATCTCCCCTTTCTCTCTAATTGACACCTTCAAAGCCATTTGGATCGTCCAAACTATGACCAAATACCCTCTTAACTGTACTCCCTTCATCTTAGAGGCCTTTATTTAGTTATAAATCCAACCTAAGGAGCCCTTTTGATCAAATCAAAAGGAAGAACCCAAAGAAGAGGTAAATATTTCATGACCTCTTTCAAGTTCCTTTCTTCTTCCACTTCCTTTTTCTTTGTTGTTTCCATTATAAAACAATAACTCTAGTATCTTCTATATACTGTGATATGATTATAAATATGGTACAACCAAATTCATTATTCTATCCATCCTTTGAATTACATGTCAGTATACATGCATACGTACGGCTTACCGCCTCCACGTTGTGGTGTAATTGTTATTCAATACATTATTATTTGGATGGGTATAATAATGATGTGAAATTGATGTAAGTAATAAATATAACATGATAACAATTATTTATATATGATATAATATCCAATTATATATTATTTTAATATCAAAATAATGATATTGTTGCTCGTGCGTACGTACGGATTACCGTCTCCACGAACGCGATGAGATTCATTCCCCATCGTATACATTCAAGAATAATTTCAAGTATATGATAAAAAAAAAATGTTCAAAGACTTTATATAATTCAGGATATGAATAAGATACATCCCATCCATAATAATTATGACTCACATAACAAATAATATAAAGGAAAACAATTCTATTAACACCCGAAATGATGACAATAATAAGATATTATAAACAAAGTAATGTTAAAAGATCATATATGATATCATATTAATGTATATGATTATTTTATAATTTAATAAAAATTATTTCACCATAATACAGGAGGTTAACCTACCCTTGAACAAGGAATAGCACAAGGTAAGGGTTAATTCTACAATCTCAATATTATCTGAAATTATTTATTTGTAAGTATCTACTGTGACATTTTTATCATCCATGTCCATTTTTCATAAAAATGATTTCAAAATGAATATTTTAAGGATTTTTAAAAGTTACTCTTTATAAAGATCATAATTTTAAATTTTTTAAATATTTATCTTTCTAAATATTTTTAATTAATGTTCATGTTTTCAAAATGATTTTAAGGATTTATTTATATGGACATGAATGTTTGGAAATGATAATTCTTTCCAAAAGTTTAAATGCTATATGAGATACTTTGATTAAAAAATAACTTGTAAATTACTTCCTTTATAAATGTGTGACTTTTAAATGATTTTACAAAAATTATATTTCTCTAAAAAAGTTTTACTTGTCATTTTCAACAATGTCAGCATCCTTTACTGGATATTATTTGTTATTGAGGTTGATTTATTATAATACAATATTCCATATTGTATTGAATGAGTTATGATATGTTTGAATTTGGATGTTCTATTTTTATACCACTCATGGTTTATGGTTAATGTGTTGACATTTCGTATGTGAGTTTTAATATGAATGTTTATGTTATGTTTCAACATTTTCATATGAGGAATGCAGTGGACTTAGAAAGTGACGGGTGGAGACCGTTATAGCTTCTCAATGAATTGGTAGGTCTCATGAGGAAAACCAGTGTCTTGGCACAAGGGAATGAAAAAAAATTATTTGTAGTCTTGGCACAATGCCTTGACTATGTGGTAATGATGTCCGGTGTTAGGCATTCCCTCATTATGAAATTAGTTATTACATGTGATTATTCGACTAGTATAATAACATTGTGCATGTTTATATGGTATTGTTTGATTAATTTTTTGTCATATTATGTTCAAGTTTATTTTTAAAAAGGCTTTTTTTGTCACACATCTGGCCTTAAAAGTTTATTGCTTCCGCTAAATTATTTACCCTTACTGGGCATATGAGGTCACCCCTTTCTTATGTTTTATTTTCCCAAGATTCCAAGAAGTGTATTGTGATTGATATGCAGGGTTAAGCTAAGGGTAATAATGGCGTTCTCAAAGAACTATCTATGTTATGTTTTATGTTTGAAATTGTAATGTAATGTTAATGCATGTAATATATTTTCCAAGTCTGCTAAATTAATCGGTCGTTCGGGACATAATTCCATGTAATCATGCCAATATATTAAAATAATGCACTAGATTTGGGTAACTGGGGTCAGGGCATTAAACTAAGATAAACTTCGAGGATTAGTATAGAAGAACTTCCACGAATTTTGGTAATGTAGAGATTTTGTGAATTTTCCAAGCAATACATCCCAGTCTGGATACGAGAAAGTAGAGGTGGCTCCTGCACAGATGTATCTAGAGGTAAAACCTGAAAATAATGATTTGTGGTAGACTTGAACAGGAACTGATGCACTAAAATGGCCCTTTCTTCACTCTTGGTTATGAAAAATCTGGGGGATAATCTTTAGATAATTAACATTTTCTTTATAAACCATTATGAAGGATTTATGAGTAAATATATCAGCAAAGAAACCATTTTTATTATTATGAGACTAGATGTGTGAAAATATTCAATTAATGTGGAGGATTATTCTAGTTTTTGGATTATACATTATGATATGATCTAACATAGTGTATTTCTTCATTTAGAAATGGTTCCTAGTAGAAGGAATGAAAACCCCAGTAATACGAATGATCTAAAGAGTAATAAGGATCATATCTTTCATGGTCTTAAACCAAAAATTATAAGGGAAATAATCTCCCACATATTCTCATCATATGAAGAAATAGTATAACATTTTAATAAGATAAGTAAATAACTCTCTAAGTCCTATGTCTTTGAAGGTAAGCCAGAGAAGAAAAGGATGGTATAGAGAAAGATGGATAAAGGGAAGAAGGTAAAGAAGGATTTTCCCATATGTTATTACTATGGAAAGAATCACCAATGGAAGTACTTGAAAGGAATGGAAGTTTGTTTTAAGTGTGGAGAAAAAGGCCACCATGCTCGTGATTGCAAGGGTATGAAAATGTTTTCAAATGTACAATGCTTCATATATAAGGATTTGGGAAACTATGCGAATCGATATCCAAATCATCATAGTATACCCCAAATGATTCTATTTCATAATAATAATGTTTTGATACTACCAAAGATGAAGATGAATGATTATTGATATTATGTTATTATTAAATAATTGTTTCATTTGAGTATTTCATTAATGATGTACAAGTTATAAGAATTATAGAGTATATAATGATTTTACTCCAGTACTATTTCATAAAGGATTTGAGATTATATGGTACTAAGAAACGTGACTCAATATCAAGTTAAACATTTTAGAAAATACATGTTTTATGGAAAGATAAATTTTAATATGGTTCTAATACTGAGGTAGTGATTTTGAAATAAGTTATAATTTATTTGGATAAATTATATTGGATTTTTTACTACCTTGGAACTATTAATGATTTGTTTATTCCATCATTGTTGGAGATTATAAAATTTTTGGATATAAGGAATATATCTAGTATTCTATAAGAAATAAGAGAGGATGAATGTAATCAATATGGTTTTATGGTAATTCAGGGTGTTACAATGTTTTAAGAGACTACATGATAAAGGTATTCACATGTTATTATGTGAAAAAAAGAGATCTTCATTATGTTTACCTTCCTTATAAATTTTGGACTGTGAGTTTTGAAAGAAGTATTTTGGATAAGTCTAAAGGTTGGAATGAATTAAGTTGGACTTTTGATACTATTGTTTAAGGTTAATAAATTTCTTTAGATTATTTTTGGATTGTTATAAAAAGGACAACCTGGAGGTCGGGCGACAACCCGTCGCATCTGGAATGTCCTCAGGACTTGAACCCGCAACTGAAGGTTGAAAAGGTTGCATCACCTACCACTATCCTATGTGATGTCCTTGTTTGTATAATGTAGTTTTTTAAATAGTATGTCAAATGAATTATAAATTAATTATTTTTGGAACCATATATCATTAGGATAAATAGAATATTTTTGAATTCTATTATCTTTTGCATTGAAAGATAAGTTTGTGGTAGAAGTCAGTTGAAGGATGAAACTCTACTTCTCAAGTATTTTTTCTCTTGTTCTATGAGGAATTTAATTATTAAACTTTAGGGAAGGAATATTAAAACCAAAAAAGTGTTATCCTAATACCTTATGTTTTGTTGAACTGATGGTACGTAAATCATCATATATTTATGGATCTGAGGACCTCAATATTCTATTTATTGTTTAGTTGTTTGTGATTGATAAACTCAATCACTCCCTATAAATATTTAAATTTTTCACCAAATATGTGTCTCTAATTTCCACCAATGTTCTCCTATTCAAGATCATAATTTGGTGGTGTATTTTTCATTTCCCTTTACCTCTTATTAAGACTAAATTTTATTAACCCTGTTTCCGATGTGGGTTTTCCACAATGATATTTTCTATTTTTAACCTTTTCTTTATGAAGAATAATTTCATGTTGTGAGGACACAATTTATTGAAGGAGGGGATAATGTAACACCCCATGATTTTATAGTATGTTATCTCATTAAAAAATTCAACATCTTGTGGTACACACAACACCGAGTTCGAGTGCACCACAACATACCAAACTAGCTGTTCAAAAAGTATTTATGAATAGTATTAAATTAATTTTGAATATTATATACTCCATATAATTTTAACATCCATATTATGTGTTTCTTATGATTAATATAAGAAAAAAAATTTAATTTTTCAGAGAAAGGAAGTATTTATCAAAAAATGTAATTTTAGAACCTATTAATGGTGAACCATTTTTAAATACAATATTTGAAACTTTTATATTAAAGTTTACAAAATAAAATTCTTATTTAGAATCGGGACATAAAAATTTAATTTGGATAATTTTTTTGTGTTTTTCTGATAACTTTCATATTTTGATGAATAGTGAATGATGCTAAATTTTAGTTGAAAACAAATTTTGTAATCAAAATAATTTATAGTGTTAAATTATACATTCGAATGGTTTTTAAGTATAATTAGATTATATTTTTATTATTTAATACAATTTAGGATATTATAAGTAATTTCACATTTAAATTGTACATAAATAAATGTCAATATTTTGATAGTTTTTACTTTAAAAAAACCCATTTTTGGTTTCAAAAACGAGAATTAATTTTAAAATAATAAATGAAACTTATATTTTTTGAATTTTTTAAAATAGAATAAATGTTTTAATTCGGAATATCAAAATTATCTTAGGGTGAAGTTTTGGTATTTTTTTGAAAACTTTCAATTATTGATAAATAGTGAAAAACACTGCGTTATTATTTAAAACCGACTTTTTATTTAGATAATATTTTTTTTATTTAAATTTAATTTAAGTCCAAATAGATACATAATACCTATATATGTTCAATGTAATTTATTGGAGCTATTTTATAATAAGATTAGATGTATATAATTTTATTGAAATTTTTACCGTCTTTTTCCCACCTTCTAGGAACATTTTCAAATTTGCATAAAACATAATTTTACCGCTTCTGTGAATTGAATTTCAAAAATCTGAGAGACATGGTTGAAATTAGTAAGTAAAATGTGGTTCAATAGTATGAAAATTATTTTTGGTGAATCGTAACTTTTGAATATTATTTACCACAATTAAAAGTAAATAGGGTAATTAAAGGTAAAAATAATATTATAATTACCCTAACACATGTCATAATTCTATTGGATAAGTGTATTTTTACCATAATCAAAATTATAAATAATACATGATCCTTTTTTATCCACTTGGATTAGATTAGGACATTTATTATTATTTTATTTAAAGAAGAGTTATAAGTGTAAAATATAAAATTTAATAACTAAAAAATTATTAATATAAGGTTATAAATAAGATAAATTCAACTATAAATATTAATTATAAAGATACAAAAATTTCCTACATCATTGTATTTTATTTATAATTTTTATACATTAAATAATTCAATTTATTTATGACACAATGATGATGTAGAAATTACTTTATTAATGAAAGAATCAAGTAAATGGAATTATAAATTATAAAATAAATATAATTTTAATGTTTTGATAACATACAAGAATTTAATAGTTTAATATGAAATTTTAAGGTTGATTCAATGTATTTTTTTAATTAATAACGTTTTTATGGCTTTTAAAAAAACAAAATAATAAATAGTGTCAAAATTGACATAAATGAGTTTTTAAAACAAATACTATTTTATTAAATTATATAATAATCCTAAAAATCCTAGGTTCAGACAAATGACTTATATAATGATAGATATGTCATTAATGAACCACTTGAGGTACTCTTGGAATTTTATAGTTTGTTTATTAACCATGTAATATTAAAATACAAGAACACATGGGAAAAGTTAAACTATTTAACTAAGAGTCAAATCTAAAAGATAAGGTTAATATGGTGACCTAAACTTGTCTAAAACCTATTAGTTGATAATATTTATACCCATCCCACAATATTATTGAAATAAATCCATTTTTAGATGTTAAAAACCGAAAATGATTTTAGAATAAATTAATATTTCAAGCTTTTCCTAAAGTGCCCCTCACCTCTCTTATAAAAGGGTACTCCCCCTTCTCTTAAAATTACACCTCCAAAGTCATTTGGCTCGGCCAACCCCTACCAAAATCTCCAATAAAATTCCCTAACTTAAACATAGAGGCATTAACTTGATCAGAAAACCAACCTAAGGAGACCTTTTTTTCAAATCAATAGGAAACACCCAAAGAAGAGGTAATTATTTCATCACCTATTTCAAAGTTCTTCTCTTCTTCCACTTCCTCTTTATTTGTTTTTTCCATAAAAAAATAATAAATACAGTTCCTTATACATAATTTTATGTTATTATAAATATGATACAACCATATTTATTATTCTACCCTTTCTATGAATGACAAAGTCACTATACATGCATACGTACGGATTACCGTCTCCATGTCGTGGTGAAGTTAGTTATTCAACACATCATTATTTTGATGATTATAATAATGAGTATAATTAATGTAAATATTAAATATAAAATTTTAATTATTATTTATATATAATATACCATCCAATTACATACTATTTCACCATCAAGATAATGATATCATCGCTCATGCATACGTACGGCTTACCGTCTCCACGACACAATGAGATTCATTTCCACATTCACTATTAAACGATGATTATAAAAATTTATATTATTAATAAGTATATAATATATTACATAATAATGGTAATTTAAATATATATATATATAGGTATGTACTTACATATATCTGATTCACTTACTCCCGTTCAATACGACATGAAAACAGAAACAATGTTTATGCGTACATACGACCTACAGTCTCTATAAACGGTGTTTTCCATTTCATATAACGATCTATTATAAATATTTATATTCTTAATATATATGATATATAAATCATGTTTTATATTTTCTAATTATTTAAATCATGATCTAAATAACATGATGAAGAATAACAAGTTAAAACACATACGATAAAGAAAGCGATTATTACCGGAAATGTTAATTTAACATAGAAATCATTATTAAATCAGAAGTATAAAGTCATAAATGAATCATTTATGATATAATAATTATGATTATGGTTCTGGTATAATTTAATAACATACTATGGTCATTATAAAGGAGGTTAAACGTACTCTCGACCAAAGGAAATTACAAGGTAAGGGTTAATTCCTCAATCTCATTATTATCTAAGATTGTTTATGTGTATGTTTTTACTAGGAAATAATTATTATACATGTCCAAGTTTAATAAAATAATTTTCAAAAGGATTGTTTTTAAGGGACTCTTAAACTAAAACATCATTTTAAATGTTTTAAATATTTATTCTTCTAAATCTTTCCCATTAATTTCTATTTTTTCAAAATGGTTTTAAGGATTTATTTATATGGACATGATTGTTTTAAAATGTTAATTCCTTTCGAAGGTTTCATAGTGGCATGGGAAACTTTGATTCAAAAATCTATATTAAATGAATTCCTCTATAAATTTGTGACTTTGAAATGATATCCCAAAAAGGGATATTTCTCTCAAAAAGTTTTACTGATCATTTTCAACTATGTCGACATCCTTTTCTCGATATTATGTTTGATTAATGTTGATTTATTACAATAATTTCTTCCATATTGTATTGAATGAGTTATTATATGTTTGACTATGGATGTTCTATTTTTATACTCTTCATGGTTTATGGTTTACGTGTTTAAATATCATTTTTTTAGTTTTAATATGAATGTTTATGTTATGTTTCAACCTTTTCATATGAGGAATGTAGTAGAATTAGTAAGTGATAGGTGGAGCCCAATACAACTCTTCTATGCATTAGTAGGTCTCATGAGTCAAATTAATATCATGGAACAAGGCCTTGACAAAAATATTATTTTTACTCTTGGCACAAGGCCTTGACTATGTGGTAATGATGTCCAGCATTGGGCATTCCCTCATTATGAAATTAATTATAACATGTGTTTATTATACTAGTAGAATATCCATGTGCATGTTTATACGGTAATATTTGATTTATTTTCTTTATATTATAATCATGTTTATGTTTAAAAGGATATTGTTTTTATTACACATATTTTCTTAAAAGTTTATAGCTTTCACTAAATTATTTACCCTTTCTAAGCATCTAATATCACCCCTTTCTTATGTTTTATTTTCCAAAGATTCCAAGAAGTGTATGATGTTTGATATACAGGGTCAATCTATGGGAATAATGGCATTCTCAATATATTATTTATGTTTTTTATTATATTTGAATGTTTAATGTAATGTTCATGTATGTAATCTATTTTCCAAGACTGATAAACTGATCGGTCTTTCAGGACTTGATTCATTGTAATCATGCCAATCTAAGAAAATAATGCACTGGCTCCCGACGACAAGGGTCATGTCATTACAAGAAATATCTTTTAAAAGTCCTTTCGTCTTCCTATATAACTGCTTCACAAGCCTTATTGGGAAATGAAGTACCTAAATTTTGACTTCAGGTCTTTTGGTGAGAGGAGGTTGAAGGAGCTAAGTGAGATGGAGGAAATTAAGACTGAATCATATAAAAAAGTAGTAATTTATAAAGATAGAAGAAATAATTTCATGAATCCATCATTCATAATATAGATTTCATGTATATTCAAAGGTTATTATTATTCAATTTTAGAATGAATCTTAGTCCAGGAAAATTAAAAACCAAGTTGTCATGATCCTTCACCATTCTAATAGTTCTTCTTAATGGGGTTGTAGAGCTAGTTGGAGACGAGAAAAAAATTAGTCAATCGCTAGATAATCAAACACTTATTTAAAGGGAATCCAATTGTCTTGGCTTCCATCACCCTTAATGAGAATTAAATGTGTCTCAAGCATAAACTATGACTATAAACACATTGTTTCATGTTAATAAATCCACAATTATTTTTTTATTTTAATTTATATTATTCAATAAATATAACCGTTGTTCAAGATTCCCCATTTTTAGTCCCTTGAAATTTTTTTCCATGTATTAATCTGGTTACTACACATTGGGACTTCCACACCTTTTCATGACAATATATGTGAATGGTAGGTATCGTGGCATGGTTAGAGGTTTTACCATGATATGAATACCTCAAGATACCAGGAAAAATGATAAAAATTAAGAAGAAAAATTGGATAAAACCTCCTTTCCCCAAACATTGGATGGAATTTTTCTTGAAAAGTGAACACTAGATTCTTATGTTTATATTTTTATACTTTTAGAAAATCAAATGGACCAAACTTAGGACTTCTATTAGGGATAAAAAGGTTATAAATTTGAATGAACTTGAATAATAAAATCTCCCACACTAAAAGAATTGTTATTTTGATTTTACATTTAAATTCTACTCTATATTCATTTCTTGGGGCTAGGAGTCTCCCTTTTTATTTTAAATATTGTTCTCAGAATATAATTTCTTGAGTGGGTGCTTATATTTCATATATCTACAGTGTTGGAAATAATGTTGAACCATAATTTAGAAACCTTTTAGAACCCAAAATGTGACTTTTCATTCAAATTTTTATGTTTCATTATTCACCATGCTTCTATTTATTCCAAATTGTTAATATTTGTGTCAGTGTATAAAAAAAAATATAATTTAAAAAAATGGGTTTGAAATATATTTGGCTATGTGGAAACATTATTTTTGATCTTTCGTATGAACCATAGAAACATTCTATGAATTATTGAATTTTTTATTTTTTTGAATAAAAAATGTTCACTCATATTAGGATTCAACATTAGGGAATATTTTGGGTTTTACGTGTGGGAGAAAGGGATCATTATATGTTCTAAAATTTTATTTAATTATACACATCAGAACCCCCTAAATTGTTTAAAAAAAATGTTATTTTTTTTGAAAATATTTCAAAACTATTAATATTTGGGCTTCAATATTCACTGTAATTTTTTTTAAATCCTAGTGAATAATATCTTTCTAGTGTTGAGGTTTTTCATGATTCTAAACCTTTTGGATTTAAATGAATATCGAGTGATGTTTTTCCCAATTTTTATGGAGAATTTTTTTAAGAAATAAGAAATGGTGTGAGATAGGATAGATCATTGTGGAATTGAGATTATAATTTAAGGAAACTAAAAAATTGATTCTTAAACATTATGTACACACCATTTTTTAAATAAAACACATTAAGGATAAAACTCAAAAGATAATATTATAATAATTTTAATCTAGATTAAAATGGGAAATAGGGCACCCATGATGAATAAATGAGACATTGGGAACCTAAAACAATCCACTTTTATATTCTATAAATGATTATCACAGTGTTACACACAAATTTCTGGCTTCAAAAATGGGAGTTCCTAATTAAAAAAAATAAGTTCATTAAGCTATGGGGAATATTGAACCCAAATGAAGAAGGGGGAAATTTACTTACACAAAATATTTCGAATTTTATCAATGATGTTCCAAATGAATATTTTATTTTTTTGAACATAGAGAAAATTATAATTGAATGTTTCTCTTATTACATTTTTTATTCCACTTAAATCTATCCTTTTTTCACTTCTAAAACTTAATCCTGAATAAGAATTGAATTTGGATAGAGAGTGACTTTATATAGGAAGCATTCTATTTTCAATGGTTATTGAATCTGTGTTTCCTTGATTTCTAGTGTGTATTTTAATTTATATAGGGCTTACAATGAAAATGCTTAGGAAATTTTAACCCATATCAAAAAAATGTCCCTTGTAAATAAATTTATTAAGATTCTTAATTCTTAGATGATCATAAAAATATCGATGTTAGTTTTTGAGAAAAATCATGGGATTGTTTGAGGATATAAAAAAATTAAGTGTGGGGGACTTTGATGTATCATGTGTTTACACACTAGTCCACATCAGTTTTGATGTAATAATTTTGTTTTTGATGTAAATAAAACCTCTAACTGGGGAATTATTGAATGCTTGACCGTGTTGAATTAAAATTATCATTCCTTAAAAATATTATTAATAATGTTGAATTTTTTGTACTTATTAGTTAATTGATCAGATCATGAAATTTATAAAATGTATACAAAAATATTTTATGATGGTTGTGAATATTCATTTAAAATATATTTTTTTGATAATTATTTTATTATCTCAAGAAGAATATTTTATTCTGAAATTATATTTTTAATTTTGAATTCATTTTCTTCATTAAATGTTTCAATTTCATAATTAATTATTTCAACTATCTATAGTTAAAATTTATATTTTTGAAATTAAATATTTTTTATAATAAAAAAATTAAATTAATTATTATTTTGATTTTTGATTATTTATTAGTCACTCTTTGCAATTTAGGGTCTTTTATGGTTATGTTCCTTGATTCTATTGAGTACAACCTACCGCCATTATAAATTTTTCTTCCACTACCATAAATTAATGCGGTACCATGAGTATAATTTGACTTTTGTTAAGTGCGTAGATGGTGATACAATTAGATGTTAAAAAATATTCATTCATTAAAAAAATATTGCCTTCGATCATCAAGCTCCCATTATACCACTGCCTTACTTCTATTTCATGCGCCTCTATTTCACGGTTATTCTAATATCCCAAGTGCTACCATAAATACTATCCAATTACACTCACCTCTAAAACCATCCCCACGCTTCCACTATTGTGCCCTTAATATCACATCATCTAAATTTCACAGTACCACTTCTATAGATCCCCCTCCACAGATCCAATAACCATGCCCCATTAAAGCTAGATCATAAAAAAATCAACCCAAATCCAAACACATAGACTGAATCTAACTCAAACCCTAGTCATCATCCTAGCGAGTTTGATATAGTTCTTCAAATAATCCTACATTTTGGAAAATTATATGTGCATAAATGAGTTTAAAGGAGAATATTGGAATATCATCAATGAATAAATATGAACATGATCACGACTGATTAAAAACCAAGATTGATTAACATCAAACTTGATATATTGATTGAAAATTGATCAAATTAAGTTTGTGAAGAATAGATGAAATCATGGTGCCAATGAGAAGCTAAAACTGAGGATGAACCTGGGATGCCACATTTTATGATTTTTACATATCTAGAATGAGTTTCTTATGATGAAAAAGAGACGAAACCACATCACCTTTTGATAAGAATCATTGAGTTGATAAGAAAATCATCTAGGGTGAAGCATCTTATAATAATAAGGAAAGTCTATCGAACACAGATCTTTTACATGAAGATGAATAATGACTGGTTGAAAACCCATTTCAATGATGTTCATGGGATAGAGCTCTAATTTATCGATTATTTAAGATGATCGAGAAGCACCATATTTTAAATACGGTAAAGTATGGAATAAGATTTAAGTATATTGAAGTAAAGTAAGAGGGTTTTATGCAAAAAAAATAGGGCTCCAAATCCTATCTATTCTTATGGACATGGAATTGTTAATTGTTATAATCAATTAAATGTATGAGGGAAACTGATAAAGGTGTTCATGAATATTTCACCTCACATTGTTGATCGATATGGGTTCGCTGTTTAAGATTATTGAACACTATGTGCTCTATGAATTTCTTATGTGATCCACTGAACAATCAAACAAGTGAATAGGTAGTGGGGATTCTTTTACAAGGATCAAAATTTCATGTTTAGTTTTTTTGTATATGCATAATCTATAAATAATCCACTATTTATATGACTACATTCTTTAAAACTCTTTTATGATGAATCTTTGTTAAACGAATCAAAATGTTCATCACCACAACATTGATCATGGTGGTTGTTTGAGCTCAGTACACTAATTGAGGAGTTAAACTATGAGAGGAACTATAATAAGGATACTACCCATAATTAAAGTGAAGTGAACCTAAAAATAACATGATTTTTATGTTATTTGAATAGTTCTCCATATGTTCACATCACATGTTTATTTCATTTAAATATGGTTCCCTTAAAAAATAAATTTTAATTTAAATATGAAAAATTTGACCCAAATATAGGAAAATTTTGAAGGTTGGTGGAAGTTTTTGGACACACATGAGGAGGATAATGGGATCTGTGGAATCATCTATGCTGGTCACATGGAGTTGAAATAACTTGTGGAACATGGAAGGAATTTTATTTTGATAGTTTGTCTTCAGTCACCTACAAGGAACGAGATATATAGCGCTCATGCCACGTGGAGGTTGAAAATATCATCTTAGTTCTATGACTATGAGATCATGATGGGATTTGGAACTTTAATTTCGAAATATTCAGTCAGAGTAATTAAGAGAGAATGGATACTTGGGTGGATACACCATCATGAACTAGAAGAATCCATCTTGGGAATGAAATTCAAGCAATTACTGATTATGGAAACTGGATATCACTAGGGGAATCAGCCATGTGCTACTATATATAGAAAAATCATCTATATTTTTCTATGTTTCTTATTTCATATCAGTATGAATTATCTTGTATTGAAATCATTGAATATTATCAATGAAATTAGGATTCTAAATTGAACATTATTAGGGGAATAAATTTTTCTAATTGATTAATTTTACATCAATTGTGAATAAATATATCTGTATGTTACACTTATCCCTATCCTTTAATATTAAATTTTTTAAAAAATCAAGAGTCTAAGAGAATTGATTTTGATTGAATTAAATTCTAGATATATAAATATTTTTTAATTCAATGAAAAGGAAATTCTCATGAGAGAAACACACTTAGTTTAACTAAAACTTAGTCATATTTGATTTCATATTTTTTCAATTAAGTGAGTTATATATTAGAATATATATATCCCATATTATCATTGTCTAATCATCATACCAATTGGTTAGCCACTTTTAAAATAATTACTAGTTTTTCATTAGTATGAATTAATGAAGAAAAATATTTTTAAAAATTAGGTAATTGATTTCCCAAAATTTATCAACAGATTATCCCTACTAGATTTTGATCTAAAATCTATCTTATTGGTTCATCTATTCTTGTTACTTACACTCACATAATTCATTACTTTCACCATTGTTTTATCCCCACACCCATTTCTAACGCCCTCTTTTCATTATTTTTCTATGTCTTGTTTTAATTTTTTTTCTTGGAATCACACACTCATCACATATTACCTATTGATATTATAATATTATTACATGTTTTACTAGTTTTAAAAAGAGTTTAAAATAATTAATTTTACCGAATCCTAGTTTGCACCTTAGGTTTCATGACTACTAACCCTTATTCTCTATTCTTTTTTCTCTATTATTCTTTGTACTATCGTAATAATTTTTTATAGCTTTATAAAGAATTATATATATAAATATATTTTATATCAATGTTATTATGATAATTTTATAACTATTTTAGTTCATTTATTTTATAAAATTTTTATCCCTCTCTTTTATCATGTCACGATAGTGACATGTTTTATTCACTTATGAGGATATTGTCAATGATTTACCTATCATTACATACAAGGATGATACGATTATATTATGTAATATAAATTAATTTTAATGTATTATAATATTCATTAAATAATATTAAAAAAATTTATATTACAAATAATCACAATCATTCAATAATAAAATTAGATATTTTAAAAAGAAATTGTATCTTCAAGGCATTATATCCCTAAATAAAAAATGAATAAAGGATTTACAATGATAATAAATAAATAATAATGACACAAAAGAATATAATTTACTTCTTATTTCATATTTTAATAAATAGAATTCTATTATATATGAGGCACAAACTTAATGAAACAAAATGAGACATAAGGTAAGGGTTCTTTGTCTCAATTTCTATCTCTTGATACATAATTCAAATTATGCACCTATTTTTATTTAGCACGATATACTTACTATCCATTGAATACATCTTAATAAATCACTATTTCATTATTAGGTTTAAAATTCTATTGCATGATCTCTTTTGAAGTGATTTTGATTAATTATTAATCAAATTAGTGGAATCTAGATCCAAATTACGTCCTCTTGGGTTCATCTTCCTTTTATAAATCACCTAATTTTCATAGTTCCATTATTGGGAAATTATGTTTTTAAAAAAATATCTTTTAAAAAAATTATTCCACTTTTAAAATGTTTTTATAAGGTGAAACATTTATCTATTTATATCAAAACACAAAAAAAGATATGGAAATACATCTCAAAATTTCATATCCATTTTCCTCTAATTTTTTTGAATATTATTTTTCAATTTGATTATTTATATTAAATTTTTTAATAATAATTATTTTTTTAAATAGTATTTTTTTTTATATTTATATCCTTAGTAAATGGTGATGTTTTCTTTTAATTTCAATGATGAATAAAAGCAATCAATAGTTTCCTTACAACCTATTCGATGTCATGTCTTCCTCTGAATTGTTTTCCTCAATGTCAACAAATAAACCACGTTCCACTATTTCAAATGATTTATTTTTTAAAATAATATCTTTCACATAGATGGATAATATTCTGAAATAATACATTGATTCATTATCCATGTTCTTATATATATGCGATGAGATATATGTGTAATCTTTATAAAATAAATGATCCATTAATTCATTTTTCTTACATAATAATCAACTATGAATAAGAATAACTTTTCTTCAATTTTCTTTCCTATGTGAATTCCCCATTTTTTATTCTTTTTGTTGAAGAGGGTTTACCTTGATATTAATACTTCGATTAACATTGGAATTATTGACCAAACCATATAACCTTTATCTATATAGTGTAAATACATTATACTCTATTTTGTTAATTAAAGGGTATTTATCTATATAATTTTATAATTTCACTGGATACTCATTTAATTTACATGGGTTTAATATCTTATGATTATTGACATATTTCTTTATATTTTCTATTTATGGAACACATACGCATGTACATATTATGATGTGATGAGTGGGACCAAAATTATACATCCCTCTAATGGATTGGATAATGTTTTATATCTCATGAGATGATATATAATTTATTTGGGAGTAAAACCAACACACTATGGGACTCTAGACACTATGTAAAGATGGTCTTGGTAGTGATACTTCTTATATGCTTATAATTTTATGTTTTATATTGTTTCCAATTCTTATGATTCCATGATCCTATGATATATTCTTTATTATACTGAAAGAATTATGTTATGATTCGTGAATTATGATCTATGTTGTATGATATATTACTCTTTTACATTATGTTATTTCACCTTGATTTTATTCTCATATGCACATGTTTATCTTATTCTCACTTATGATATTTGATTGTTATTGATTACATTTACCCTTACTGAGCATTTGAGTTTACTCCTTCTCATGTTTACTTTTTACAATGTTATTAATAATAGTATTAACTATGATGGGTCTAGAATGGTATATTTTATTGATAATTTTATGGGGTATGTTAAAGAATTACTGTAAAATATGAAATATTTTACTAAATGAACAAATTCCCAATGGATAGAAAGATATTAGTTTTTTAGTTAAAGATTATTCTTTACTATCAAAAACTCAAAAAACTAATAATGACAAGGGTATTTAAGTGAATAAATATTTTTAATTATATTTTTATTATGTATATTTATGTTTGGTTTGTCTTAGTTTTAATTAAATCCAGGCTTTAAATAATATTTTTTAGAACCGGATCCATGATTTTGGGTTTTGGAATCTCAAATATTACTAAAATAATGAAATGTAAAGTGAAGTTAAATAAATTTTAAAATGATTTAACCAATATCAATAATATTCATAAGAGAGAGATAGGCAAATAGAGGACATAAACTCAAAAGAAAAAGGAAGATTTTGAGAGTCCCATTACCTAATATTCTGACTATCTTGTATGCTTACCGAACACATTGAATTATTATGACCCACCCCCATTGATAACCCACCTAGGCTAGTAGTGAATATGGTTACGACCTCTAAATACCCCCTCTAATAGGCCATGTGTTGGAAACTATCATTAAGGGTATAAAATATACACATATGGGATGGATTGGCCTCAAGTTCCATTTAAATATTAAATGAATCACTAATCAGTTCCATAATAAATAATAAACAACCCAAATACTAGTATATCATATGTCATACAACAAAAAACCAAAAAGAACATATAACACTATAGATCCTATGATACCGAACACAAACAACCATAATTGATAAACATCCTCCATGATCTAGTGATGTCCAAATAGATCACAAACACCCTCTTACAAAATAATAAAATATTTGTATATCTATAAGAGTGAGAATAAAAATATACTTGGTATGATTCTTCCCAAAACCACTTATGAAAATGATGAAGAATAATAATAAATAACCATTGAGTAAATAGAGAAAAAAATTATCTCTTAAATAGGTAGAATTTATTTCTATTCTCACTAAGGCTCACTCACCATGTATCACACATTAATATGTTACATAACAATGAGGAATTTATATGAGACGGGTACCCCACATACACATTTATAGTTAACTATTCACCCTAATCCCCAATGATATACATATGAGTGCTCTCATACCATCTATAAGTTATATCTTATATCCATGTAACTTAACATTATCAAATCATCTCATCAAAAATATTTTTTGAGGATCAATTCCAAGACAACATAATGTGATAGGCTCACTCCCTTTCCACCATAAAAAGTATCTCAGGTTATTTAAGTTTTAACTAATTGATTAGGGGGTGGAATAATTCAATTCCAATCTGTTGTATCATAATATTTCAAGCATATGTTTTTTTCATAGAAAAAAACCCTATATAAAGAGTATTACATGAGGGAAATCCATTAGAAGAAAATAGGTTATTTAATAATTTCACAAAGAAAAATAAAAAAAGTATCATATAGGTAGCCAAAAAAAAGGGGTAATTTATATTTTATATTAAATGGTTACGAGAAATAAGTGATAAAAGATAATAAGACATAAGAGAAGAATAATTGTGAAAGAGACATCATAAGAAAAAATTTGAGGAGTAGTTAAAAAAATATTGTCTTTACCGAAATCTTTGGATGCGGGTAAGGGTTCGTATAATGGAGGTAAAGACATGAATATTGTAAAATCCATATTTATGACGAACATTTTTATAAATTTTATTTCTCAAATTATAAATATAAATTATGCACATATTTATCACCAAATTTTTTTTTCTTGTATATTTTTCAAGAATAATGTAATTTTATTAATTAAATTGTTTTACTAGAAAAAGCAGGGACTTTAGCTTGGGAGAGTGAAGCAGCCCATACATGCACTCTCATATCTGGTGGTAAAAATACGTTTTTACATGCCATCATGTATTTCTAAGTGATATAATAAAAGATACAAATATGTTTATTTTAAATACTTTCCAAATGTTTTAAATTATATCTCACAAAAATTGCACAGACCTAAGAATGGAAGGTTTAGTTTCCTTTAGGATCAGATGCATAAGTAACTTATTTTATGATAATTTTTAACATTTCTATATAATTTAGATACACTATAATCCTTTTGGGACTTCTCATAATTTTTACTCATATTCATAACACAAGGAATGAAATCATAAAAAAGGTGTAAGCTCAAACACTCATTAAGTGAAAAACTCATCAATATTCCATAAAGGGTTAGATCATAAGAATATGAGAAAACAAGATCATGAGAGAAATATCTTAATAAAAAGAATATAGAATAATAATATTTATTCATAATTCATTATATAAGGACTTATAATATCAAATTAAGAAAAATAAACCATGGAAAAAGATGTGGAATCATGAGATAAGAAACATTAACCATGTAAAATAATCATTGAAATATGGAACATGAAAGTAACATTCCCTTGAAACATTGAACATAAAATATTTAGCAAAAAAATAAGAACAAAGAATAATATTGTGATATATTTCAGTCATTCTCTCACATTATATAGTGAATAAAAAAAATTTCTACACATCATATTGTAAAAAAACCAATGTCCCCTCTCTTAATTGTGAACAAATGAAATTCCAACACTAAATGTTGTGAAAAAAAATCAAATGATATATGACTAGAATTTTTTTAAACAAAGTCAACATCTTATATCATGCGATATAAAACATTAACCAGTGAATTGGAGGTATTTAATGAGCCCAAACAGTCTTAGGTCTTTATCAAAACCAAACCGTCTCTCAGATTTATTATACTAAAACCATCAAAGTGATTTATTATACTTAAATAATTTAAAAAATTTATCCAGCCCAACCCATATTAGGTATTTATTAGAGAAACACTATCTCATACTAATAAACCATTAATATACATGACATAATAACAAGAAATCATGCGTAACTCTTACAAATCACAGTTTGCATATGGGAAAGAAATGGGTTTCATGGAAACTCCTCCAGAAAATTATCATAATAATTCATCTGAAGAAAGAAGATAGATGGAAATATATGAAAATATATCAAGTGTAAAATAATTAATGATAAGGGATATTGATATAGAAAAACTTCCATTTTATAATTATAATATATATCACTTTGAAAATCAATAATAAATATACCTACTTTGAAATTCTTGATATCTTTTAAAAAATGTTTTTTTAAATGAAATACTTTGATCTGGATAAAGAATTATGAAAATTACCCATCAATAACCAAAATAAAGGTTTTAATATAACAAATTTAATAAGAGATTTTTTTTTCAAAAACATTCTTTGAGAAGACATAAAAACACTGAATATTTCTATTTAAAAACAAAAGCCTTTAAAATTCATTTAAAAAAAAGAATTCCATTTAAAAAAATCTTTAATGTGAAAAATAAATATACAAATACTTTAATTTCCTTTGAAAATTATTTATAACATAAATAATTTGGGAAACCATTTTAGAAAATGATGAGGAATCTTCATAAAGAATAATTATCACAATGATGAAATAAATAATAAAATAGTTTTTTAAAATATTTTTACTATAAGAGTAAAAAATGAAGTTATGCGTCACATTCAAAATTAATTTTTAAAAAGTTAAAGTGAATTTCTTATAAAAATTTCTATTATAATAATAATAATCTATAATAAAGGCTTGAAAATTTAATAATGTTTTTTCAAAGGAAATATGGAGTGGAAGGTAAATTTTACAGTCGAGAAAGGAAAAACCTTTTGAAAATTTTAAAAATACCTTCTTTAAAAACCACATCATAATGATAGTGATAAATAATTAATTTAAAAATAAGTAAATATTAATATTAATTTAAATATAAATATTTTTTATTTCAAAATAAGAAAGTAAAACATTTTCAAGAAGACTAAAAATAGATATGGAAAGAAAACATATTATTTATTGAGAATGTGAATTATTCTGAACATAATTTAAGTTTATGAAAAAATTGATATATAAATGTAATTATGAAAAAACATAAGGATGAAATTTATCATAATATATTAAAATAATAGAATAATACCCTTTTTTGAAACAATAAATAAAGTGGACTCAGTATAACTCAACAAAAGATGTTGAGTCAAGAAGCCCCCGTAAAGAATAAGAAACATTTTAATAAAAAACTCAAAATAAATATCTTGAAATTGAACATAAAATAAAATTAATAAAATATAATTCATGATATTATATATCTAATAGGCATTTTACACTCAATTTAAATTAACTTAGGTCCATAAAAAACATTTAGCAAAGAATGGAGATTGAGATGAAACACTGTTATATCATCTTTAACATTGATATTAAAATTTTATGAAAGTTATAACATGATATGGATTTTAAAATCCATTATATTTCATGAAAATTTATGATAATTGTAATCTATTTATAATATTTAAAACAAAAATATAAGAAATAAGTGGGGAGTATTCATCATATCTCAATGAAGAAAACTTGAGACGTTAAAACACTTACCTTAAATCCCACTTAATCAAACATTATATATCCTACTATATAAAAAATAAACTATACTAGTCTCTAATTTAATAATCATATTTATAGAAATAACCAGTTATAATATTCAGTTATAATAATTTATTTAAAAATCACCAGTTAATTTTAATTTATTTTCATCCTCGAATGTTTACTAGTTTTGATTGTTTGTTTAGTAATAGTTTCATTATATCATCATTTATTATTATTTAGCATCATTTATTATATTTTTTTATTTTCTAATTTAATTTTTTTATAATTTTTTTTATGATTCATGGTGAAGCAGTTAGTAATTAATTTATTTCAATAGTTTTTAATGATTGAGGGGTGGTATCTGAATAACAGGTTGGATATCATCATTACCATTATAGAACCCAAAAATAATTATTTTATTATTATTTTCAAATATCACAACTATTTATGTTTACCCAGTTACCCCTGATAGAAATGTAAAACTTTGTTAATGTGAGTGTTTAAATTGACCGAAATAAGAACATGCTATAATTTATTGGTGAGTATGGTTAATAAAGTTATTATTTTGGTATAATATAATTATTAAATAATTATAATTATATTAATTATATTTTATTATGTTAGAGAATTTAATTGGAGGATATTTCGATAAATAAATTAATACTCGAGTGAAAAATAAAATACATCACTTTCATAGACATGTTAGTCCACATGTATGTGCATATGACATATTCGTTTTATATAGAATTAGAGGAAGGTAGGTAAAGTTTTATAATTTTATAATAATAATAAATTAATAAATATCATATTAATAAATTAAATTTTCATTTAAAAAATCCATTCCAGGAAGTTATCAGAAGTCAAGTTCATCATTCAGGGAGGTGGTAGTCCTCACGTACACACGATAATATTTATATTTTTCTAGGTAAAAGGGGAAGGGTGGTTAATGAATATTACATCATTATGATAATGTCAATGTATATTAATAATACAAATATTTTTATAATATAATTGATACAATATTAATTAAGGAGGAAAAAGAAGGAAAAAATTAACTGAAATGGAAAAATAATAATTTGGAATTTTTTACCTTACTCCTTGGAAAAGTCCTTTTAAAGAAGAATTAATCATTTGAAGGTGGTATTTTGAGAATACCATAACCTCTCAGAAGTGTATAGGAGTGTTTATGATTTAACTTTTTATATTTTGGTCAAATCCAAGAATCCCTGTGTGTAAATATGAGTGGTGGTGGTGAAGGCTACTTTTATAAGGGAAAAGAGTGATATTTTTCTAATATATAAAAGGTAAAGTCACTATTAAAAAATTAAATGGATAAAATATTGAGATATAATTGATTTCAGTAATGTTACAATTCATAAATCCTCAAACACACATTTTCATGGATGTTTTTAATATGTTTTAGTCTTTTACTCATATATTTGACACTTTTATAATTTTTGGTTTTATCGTGGTAACTAATTGTTACCAAATATAATTTTAATGCCCAAAAATAAAATGGGAATTATTAAATAATTTATAAATAATTATTCAAAATATAAATTCAATTTTTAAAAATAAAATATCTATAGGTGATAAAAAAATTGTTTTAATATTAGTGCACATAAGTCATGAAAAGGTTTTTTAGAAAAAGTTTATTTTTTTGCTTAAAAATTATTATGATAAAGTAAAAAATATTTTGGTGTAAATAAAAACTAAAATTTTCACTATTCACCAAAAACTCTACTATTTTAGAAAAATAAACCAAATTAATTCAATGATATTTTTGAAAAACTGAAATAAAAAATAAAGTTCATTATATTAAATTAAAGTCCAAAAATTTCTAAATTAGTTTTCAAATGATAATAAAAAATATAAAAAAATGTTTTTATAAAAAATGATATTTTTAAGTGTTCTTAAAAATATTTCATATCAATTAATAATTTAAATAATATAAATATATTAGTATATATATTAATATTTTAAAATCAGAGTGATTTATTTATCTATATAAAATATAAAATACTTTAAAAACAATTTTTAAGAAAGTAAAATCATTTTCAGTATTAAATAATATCAATTGTTTATCCCTTAAATATAAGAAATTTAAATTGAGTTATATCTATTTATTTACTTATGTTTTTATTATTAATATTATTTTCATTATAGAATTCATCCGATATGCCCCATATTTTTTGGTTCTATGTTTCAAGTAATATATCGAACAGATTATATTTAGTTAAAGGAATGATATATAGTTAAATCAAGGGTTTTAACATTCTCCCCCCTTAAATAATTTGTTTCATTGAATTTTTTATTATCATTCACCAATGAATGATGTTAAGGGATCTATAAGAAAGTACAAAATATATCTTTAACTAAGATATCAACCTCAAAATCATAGATACTAGGATAGTCCTCATTTCCCACATAATATTCATGTATTGATATTTTATGTTATCTAAACAATTTGTACCAAATATGATTACTTAGTGTGTTATAAGGGTTTCATGGGACATACCTTTTACCCCTTCATTTTCATGATCCTTTTACCAAAAAAATGATAAATCCCAAATAGATATGATACTATAAATTAAAATCATAATAAATGATAATATTAATATGAAAACACAATACTATGTTTTCTTATCCAATGAAGTCTTGATTTAAACATTTGATACTATCAGTTAAACTATGATATAATTGGATCTATGTATAAATCCTTCAATTTAACCTCGGGTTTTAACATTTATTTTTCTTTTAGTAACTCTATCCTTACTAGATATATATTATGTCCCTAAATTACATTTAGTTCATTTATAATGTTTTTAAAGAGAATGTGAATTAACTAATACATATCCCTCCTGAGTGTCGAGTTAGGTGTGTAGTCTTATGAACATTCATCATTATTTGAGTGAATATTGAGTTAATTTTTAACAATCCTTTTTATAGTAATTACCCTAGGAGAATCTGTTCAAAACTGTATCCACTTTATATTATCTAGATATGCATTTAATTTCAGAGAAATATATATACTAAAAAATTTACAAAAATTCTTGGTTTTTATATTATAATTATACATATCTATACTAGTTTCAATAAATTTTTCTTATACAAATCCATAAAAAATAACTAGATGAATACAAAAAAATAACTAAACCTTTATCTGATGCCAATTGAGGTTCCCCAAGCCCACACATCCATACCTGGTCTTAGAAGGAGATTATTTACACATTATTTTGGAATACCATGTGATCTGAAAAAATATAAAGATATTTTTATTTTATATATTTTATATAAGTCAAAATTTTATCTCGCAATATTCACACAAACCCAGAAAATGAAATTTTTAGTATCTTTGAGGATTAAATGAATTGGTAACTTATTTTATGATATATACACACATTTGTCGATAATTTAGCCACACTCAAATCCCTTATACCCTTCTCACAAGTTATACTCTTTTTCATAATAGGGGAATGGAAATATTATAAAGGGATGAGCTCAAATGTTATGTAAGAGAAAAATTCATCAACATGTCATTAATAGATAAATAATAATCATATAGGAAAAAATAAATTGAGGAGAAATATATTATTAAAGAGAACATATAATAACAATATATCTTTATAATTCACAATATAATGACATGTAATATCAAATTAACAAACATATTCCATAATAAAAGAGTTCGAAATAATGAGATAATAAACATGAAACGTGGAGAATAATCATATGCATACAGAATGGAAATGTAACATTACCTAGAAAAATAGAATATTTAATAACTTTTAAATAAAAAAATAATCATAAATAATCATATTATGATCCATTTCAATCATTCCCTCACATTATATTGTGAACAAAAAAAATCCATGAATCATGTTGTGAAAAAAATTGCCATGCTTCCTATTGTGAACTAAAAAATTCCCACACTATATATCATGAAAAAAGAATACCCCAAGATCAGCATCATTACGTCATGTTACAGAAAAAATTAATCAATTCATTGGAGGTATTTATTTTACCAAAACCATCTCATGGAAATATTATATCCAAACCATCTCAGGGATTTATCAGACGCAAAATGTATTTGGGATTTATTAAACACAAACCATCTCAGGGATTTACTCGACCCAACCCATCTTAGGGATTTATCAAACCCAAACCCACTCAAGGATTCATCAAACCCAAACTATATATTACTAATAAAATATTCATATACGATACAAAATAACATGAAATCATTCATAACTTCATCAAATCCTAGTTAACCCATGGGAACGAAAGTGGTTTCTTGAAAACTTCTTTTGGAAATTTTCATCCTAATCCATCCAATTAAAGTAGATAGATGTTGTCATAAGAACATATAATAATTGTAATAAAAATAATTTAAAATGATGTTAACATGCTAAAAAACACCCTTTTATGATTATTGGACTAATAAATTTGACAAATACGTAGAAATATCCCGTTCTAACAATTCTTAAAACAATGTTTTCGTTAAAATGAAATTTGGTAAGAATAAAAATTCATTTTAAAAATTACCCTATATAAACCCAAAAAAATAATAATTTTTTTATAAGAGAAGGATTCTTTAAAAAAAATTCCATTTAAATACCTAAAAAACTAAAAATTTTGTTCTTAAAAATCGAAGCCTTTAATATACCTTTTAAAATTATTAATTCCTTTTAAAATTAATCATTTACTATTGAAAAATATAAAAATATTTAATTTTCTTTTTAACATCATCAAGAATAAAAATAATTTAAAAACCCATTTTATAAAATTGAGAGGAATATTCATAAACAAAACTTCAGAAAACGGTGAAGGAAACTATACAAGTGTTTTTTGAAAATGTTTTCCCACAGTCCTCAAGGATAAAGATACAGGTCACATTAAAAATTAATTTTAAAAAATATAAAGATAATTTCTTTATAAATTTTAATTTTATAAACAATATTTTATAATATAGACATGAAAATGACATAATGAATTTTCAAAGGAAATGTGGTGTGGAAGATAAAATGTACAATTGGGAAAGGGAAAACCTTTTTAAAATGTTTAAAATACATTTATTAAAATTCACATCATAAATATAGTGATAAATATTTAATTTTAAAATAAGTGAAGAGAAAATTTATGATTAATAGAAAAAATATTAAGATTTCAACCTAATAAAGGAGAACATTATAGAGAACATTGAACATGGATATGAATGAAATATAGATTGTTTAGAGGGAATGAGAATTATTATTAACATACAAAATTACAACAAAATAGACCAATAAATGTAATTACCCAGAAAAAGGGTGAAAGGTATCATAATACCATAATAGAATAAGATAATACCATATTATGAAACCATAATTAAATTGGAATCATTATGATAGAAGAAAAGAAGTTAAGTGAAGAAAACCCCTTAGGGATTAAGAAAGTTTTTAATAAAAAAACTGAAAGAAAAAAATTGAATGTGTATCCAATAATAAGTATACACACTATTTAAATATTTTTGGTTTATAAAGAAAAACATTTCTCAAATAAAGGAAATTGAGACAAAACACCATTACATCATCATTATATTTGGAATTCGAAACGCCTGAAAGGAATAACATGGTATGGATTTGAAATTTTTTTGGATTTAATGAAAAAGTATGATAAAATAAATAAATGGACAATATATAAACAATAAATTGTAATAAATTGGTGAATAAACATCATATCTCAGTAAAGAAGAATTGTGATGAAAAAAACCTAACATTAAATCCCATTTATTCGAACACTATCTAACCTCTTATATAATAAAAATAACTACATTAATCAACCATTTCATAAAATTGTTCATACCTACAAACTTTTATAAAATTCACTTATAATCATTTATTAAAAATATATTAGTTACTTATTTTATATTTTCATTATCTAATGATTATTATATCTGATTTGTTAGTATAAGTTTTATAATGGCGGTGTAAATTTTTATATATAGATTCAAATTAAATAATTACAAGATAGTTGATGTTACTATAATAAATGTTAAATATTTTTTTTTATAATTTTATAATTTCACTTTATATGTATTTTGATTATGTTTCATCATGATAATGTTGGTGAAAAGCTTGTTTTGGTAATTTTTAATGAATGGGGGATGATATCTTAATATGCAGTTAGATATTAACATTAACATTATAAAAAATGAAAAAATAATAATTATTTACTTATTAATTTACAATATAACTAGTATTATGGTTTCCTTATTTATCCAAGAAAGAAATTTATATCATTTTCCATATTGGTGGTTAATCCAAATAAAACAAGAACATACTAAAATTTATGATTGATTATAGTTAAGAAAGTGATTATTTTGTTATAATATTATTGTAATAGAATTATAATTAATTTTTATAGATTATAATATTTTTTCAATCAGTTTATAAGTGTTTTGGATAAAAAATGATATATTATTGTGAAAAATTAAATATGTCACCTTCAGTTATGCGATAGTCTTCACATACAAACATACAAGACATTCATTTTCCAAACAATAGGAGGAAGGTAAGTAGATATTTATAATTTAATAAAAATAATAATTTTATAAATATAATATTAATACAAGAAATACCCATTTTATAAAAATCTATGAGAGGTTGTCATGATAAATAAAACATGTATTTCATGGTGGTGGTTGTCCACACGTATGCATGGTGACAATTATTCTTTTCTAATTAAAAGTTTAAGGGTAGTTAATTATTGTTAAATCATAAAAATAAATTTTAGTATGTTAATTACACTTATATTATTATAATATAATGGATAAAATAGATCTTAAGGAGGTAGAATATAAATGAAAACAATTGAAATGTAAAAGGAGTAATTAATAATTTTTTTAACATACCCCTCTGAATACTCATTTGAAAACATGATTAAGCCTTTAAAGGGTGTAATTTTGAGAATACAATAACATATAAGATGTTTATATGTGTTTTTTGGAGTTATTTGGTCATAGTTTTCAAAATATAATTGGATTTATGTGTTAATAGTAGTGGGGTGAAGATGAATACCTTTATAAGTGAGAGGAGTGGATTTTTTATAATATTTAAAATGTAAATTCGCTATTAAAAGGTCAAATTGATCCAAAAAATAGAAACTAATGGATTTTAGAGAGGTTAAGGTCAATAAAAAATCTTAAAAAAAATTTAAAAATATTTTTATCAGGTCCTTAATTATTTTATTTTTAGATTTTTTCCTTTTACCATTTTTTGGTTTTTATCACGACAACTAATTTTTACCAAAGTAAATTATTTTTAAATCATAAAAATAAAATGGTCCTTATTAAAAAAATTTAACCCAAGAAAAATTTTAAATCAATTTTTTAAAATAAATTATCTATGGGTGTTAAGAACTTATTTTAATATTATCACACATAACGCGTAAAAACGCTTCTTTAGAAAAAGAGAAATTTTATACTTAAAAGTTATGATTAATGTCATTTTTTTGGATTTAAATGAAATTAATTGGTTTAATATTAAAAATTATGCTTTATATGAATAAAAAAATAATAAAAAAATATAATCCTACCATATGATATCATAATTGTAGAAAAATATGAAAAAATATTCTTTAATTATTAAAAGAGATTACTTATGTTTCAAAATGTCAAACATGAGTTTTCTAAATTAAAAAAAATGAAAATTTATAATTTTTTACAAAAAAATCATTATTAACAAACATATTATAAATTTTTTGATTCATTCTTAGATCATTATAATTTCAAAAATGTTACAGTATTAATAGATACATTGTTTTTAAATATTCACCTAAAAATCAATTATTTTAGAGTAATATGAGAAATTCCTCCTAATTTAAATTTCAAATAATTATTTATAAAATTAATTTCATTATATGAAATTAAATTTTCTAAAATTTTAATTTTTTAAAAAGAAAATTAAAAATAATAAATGGTTTTATTGAAAAACGTCATTTTTAAGTGTTCTTGATATTATTTATTATCAATTTCTTATTTAAATAAAGTTAATATATTAGGATATATAGTATAATTTTAAAATTTCTCGATTTAATTCAATATGATAGAATATAAAATACATAAAAAAAATTATTTGACAAATAACAATACTTTTAAATATTAAATCATATAACTTATTTATTCACTAAATTTAAGCAGTTTTAGTTGATTAATATCTTTTTCATCAATAGAGGTTTTACTATTCATTTGATTTTAAAAAATAAAATTCATCTAATATATCATGGGTATTTTTTAGTTTGGTGCTCTATGTAAAAAAATGGCATCAAACACGTTATATTTATTTAATGGGGGAGACATATAGTAAAATATTGGGGAATTATAATGATTAATCTTTACATCCATTGAAAATGTTGGTCTTGAATCCATAACTGAAGGGTGAAAGGGGTGAAACTCATACCACTAGGCTACAGGTTGTGCTACTTCCAATTTATATCGTTTTTATATATACTTGTATCACATTAACAATATTTGCAATTATGTATAAATATACAGTTTTATAAATATAATATATTTTATTTTTATTTTTCATAACATCATATTATATGAGTCCTTGTAATATAATAGTAAACAATGTATGATACATGTTTTCAAAGTCACAATGTTATAACATATTGAAAGTAATACCTTATAAAATTTTATGTGAAATATATGATGAATGGTTAGTTTCATTTTTACATTATAATAATAATTCATCATGCATTTAAAATTACATTATAGATAATTAAATTTATAAATGTTTTTTTCACATTCTATCTACATATTTTATCAGTAAAACAAATTCCCTTTAGAATGTTAAGAGATGTACTATATAAGAAAATAATATTATAAAATATTTTTTTTATAATTTAATGCCTCTTATGTGTAGTGTGTTAATATCAAAAAAATGGCTATAAATGTTTTATAATTTAGTTTTTAGAAATGTACAATTGTCATTTTCATATAATTTTGATCATAGTGTATATAGTTTGTTACACTAAAATCATTTTCTCCATTATGTATTTAAAATATAAATTAAAAATTTAATTAATAAAAGTGTTTCATAAAATATATAAATCTTAGAACTAAAAACAATTAATTATCAATCATGTAATAAAAAAGAGATAATAACAAATATGAATATAAATACTCATAAAAAAGAAATTGTTTCTATTCTATATACACCGTTTTCACATGTCTTATATTATTTTATTTAAAAGATAAATTTCAAAATTTTCATATTTTAATATTATAAAAAATAATATTTTTAATAAACATATAAAAATTATATTTGGGTGATTTTTTGGGATTTTTTGAAGAAGACGATTTTTTTTATTAATAGTAAAACAGACCTTATTTAAAAATAATTTATATTTATGAAAATATTATTGTTATTAATTTTATTGGATGAGGGCCAATTACCCTTTATTGATAATAAAAAAGTAAACCACTTTAGAAAATTGAATAAAAATGAAACCCATTACATTACAGAGGCAAAACATCCTTAAATAATGATGACCTGAGGATCCAAAAATGATCCTAAAAGTCTAAAGGGAATCATAAATAAATGAAAGAACTATAGAAAACCTCATTTACCCCTTCTTTAACAATAAAATATTGATTACATTTGATGATGATATTTCCCCTCTAAGAAGTTGCTTCATGCTAGTACAACACAATGTGGTAGAGCACCGCTCCCACCCACATTGACATGTGGGGGAGGCCCAGATGAAAGGTTCCATCACACTTTTCTCTATTTGAATCCTCCCACCCAACCAAGCATGACAGGAAACCACTGAAATTCCATCCTAATTTAATAAAAGGCAGACTGAATACACTGTAAAAAGATCAATGAGAAGGTGCCCATCTATCCATAAAAAAATATGACAGATGGACGAATGATGGGTTGCATCACACCCATCCCTATTTTGATGTCTCCCACCCAATTCCACATAAAAAAGGAAGAAATAACTTCCACATTAAATGAATTAATATCTTCTGATTTCAAATAAATCTATATCCTAATAAACTAACAACTCCAAAATTTTGTGCAGATCACAAATAAACCACACTTGAAGAATAAAATTAATGAGATGATAATCGGGAACCACTGAATCCAAAATGCCTATATATACCATCTAAGATAATCATAAAAAAATGATTTTTCCAAACCCATATACCACCGCTAACCATAAGACCACATAAGACACTAATCTACATCCATCATCCACCTAATCCACCATGGTGGTCCATCAAACTGGTCGTGACATGCCTCACACATCCTAGACACCACAAGAAAATCATCTACCATAAGACCACTTTCATTTCCACCCAAAGGTATCCAAAACACCACTTGATTAAATAACACCACCATAAAGAAGATCCATCAATCTAGGAAATAATATACCATATATTCACTAGATCTAGGGAAATTGAATGCCAAGAAGTATGCAAATAACACCGACAAACAAATCATAGAAGAGACTGAATTAAGAAGTCATCAGCCAAAACACCGCTAGATAAAATAACACTACTCCATTAATAATAATAATAAATATGGCAATCAATTATATTCAAAATCCTTTGACCTAAATGATAAAATATTCAATATTTTAACCCTAAACACCCCTTACCTCTAGTATAAATAATTTATCTCCTTTACCAGGTAAAAGCACTTACAATCTACTTTTCAATGCCCATGATCTAATAATTTAACCTCTCTTAATTCCATTAGTACCCTTAGGTATGCCTTGGAGTTGAAAAAATATCGTTCATGGAATTATCAATAGACTAAATCCTTAACAAAGCGGTAACCCCACTTTTTTTTTCTTTTTTTTTTCTCTTATTCTTTTGAATATACTATTAAATTTCCTTTTCTCTACCTTTAAAAAAATTTCACATTTAATTATATAACCTATCAATTATATTATGATACTAGTATAACTATTTTAATCCATCTATAGTAGATACTCTCTATTTTATGAAAATTCCTCATAATGGTTTGTTTTATCCACACATGAGGATATTTTCAATTCTTTTCCTATCACTGCCTACATGGATGGTTAGTGTATACTTTTTAATATAAATTTAGTTTAACATATGCTATGAATACTTAAATAATTTTACAAAATTATAAATTATAAATAATGAAAATCATGCATTTTAAAAGAAACATGATAATTTAAAAATAAATCATGTCTTCAAGAGATTCTCTCTTCAAATGAAATGAACATAAATAAATTATAAGGATTCTAAATCATAATTAAGGATAAATTGAAATATATGTCTATTATTGATTCATTTTCTAACAAAAATACTTTTTTTATATAGGAGGCACAAACATGAAAAAATAAAAAATTACCAAATGTATGAGTTATTTATCTTAATTTCCGTCCCTGGAGATACAATTAAAATTATGCACCGATTCTTATTTGAAATTATGCAATTAATATCCACTAAATTTTTTTATTATAAATTGAATTTAGTTCCAATGGTTTAAAATTCAATTTAATGATAGGTTTCTATGTTATTTTGTCTCATTACCAAACCCATAAGAGGAATCTCAAACCAAACTATTTCCTTTTGGCTTTATCTTTATTTTTTAATATATTTATTTTCAAAGGTTCTATTATTGGGTCATTTTATTCTTAAAACAGTGTTTTAAAATCCTTTGGGTTCCCTTTTTTATTTTTATTTTCAAATTATATTAAATTTTTTTTAATAAAAAAATCAACAAGAGTTATGAAAATGACTCTCAAGACTCCGCTTCCATTTTCATCTCTATTTATATCAATATTATATTTCAAAGATGATTTATATTTCATGTTTTAATAATAATTAATTTTTTAAAAATATAATTTTATTACATTTGTGTATTTACATAATGGTGACATTTTCCATTCATTTCAATTTTGCATAAAACGATGTAATTTTTTTTATATTAAAACCTATTTAATTTCATGTCTTCATCTAAATGGTTATCATGTATTTTAATAAAACTTACATGTTCCAATAATTCTAATGATGTGTGTCCTTGAATAATATCTTTCACATAAATAGATATAATTCCAAAATAATCCTTTGATTCATTCTTCATGATATTATTTATAAGTTTTGTGATGGAAGCAAGATATTTGTAAGAGAAATGATTCATCACTACCTTATTATTTAATAATGATCTATGCATAAACATAACCTTTATTCCAATTTTTATCATTCATCTATACCATTTTTTATTGTTTGGAATAAAGGTATTTCACCTAGATACCCATACAACGATTGAGTAGGGAAATTATTGACCAATCCATATAGCCTTAATCTATACAGTGTAAATAAATTATACATTATTATCTAAAAGTAAGGGTATTTACCTAGAGAGTTAATTTTTTTCTTTAGATACTCATTTAATTTCCATGATTTTATCATGTTATGATAATTAATGGATTTATATATGTTTTCTTAATGTTAGAATATATATGAATGTATAAATTATGATATGATGATTGGGCCCATAATTATATTTATCTCTAATGCACCATGTAATGTTTTATATCTCATGAGTTGATATGTAAGTGACTATAGGGTAAAAATATAACACCCTTACCCTAATCACTAGGTATGAGCTGAAATGCCACATAACCTCATGTACGCTTCCCCATACACAATATAATATTAATTATGGCTGAGGTTCTTGAAGTAACATGCGGTGAATATACCCTTAGTATTCCTATGAAAAATAAAAAACATAATTGAAAATATGTAAGAAAATGAAATTCCAAATTTCATGTTTGTTCATACAAAAATAAACAGAAAAACCCATACTGTAGATGGTCAATAAGTGTAAAAAACAACTACAAATGATAATAAATAAAAGTTATTTTACATGGATTTGTAATGTGTCCCAACACAGAGACCATCTCCCAACTATTAACTTCTCAACAACCTACCATAGGTATATTTCCCTTTTATAGATATCTGATCATGAAGTCTTCACACATTGTATGATTCCTATATATGGTGTGATTACCCAGTAGGATACCACCAATGCATCATTCACATAATTCTACATTTATATAAAGGTGTAAGACATGGTGAAGACATAAATGTGAATAAAATAATACAACCTGTCATGCAACAAGTGATTATGTTCCAACCAAGCTACGATGAACATTGAAGATACTCTCTTCGATACCATGCTAGATGAATATCACATATTGTCAATCTTATGACATAGTTTTTACTATGTAACTCTATCTTCCTTTAAGGATAATTCAAATTCCACATTAAAGGAAAACATACACACCCTCTTTTAAATGGAATTTCATACCCAGGTCACAAGACTACTTGCACGCCTTTGATGGTATTCATTATTAGAATGACCATACAATGGAAATCTATATATACACAAGGATGTTCCCAAAAGGTACATAATACCATCCTATATACCATGTTCCAAAAGCATATGTTTTCTCCTCCCATGGTCTAATTGCATGAGGTGATCAAAAACTAACCATAATACACATATCAATGTCCAAAGTGTCATGTTTTATAAACTCCCCCACCAGGAATCTGGATATGTTTTTTAAGGAAATCTGTGAACTGGAGCACTAAGACAAGGTTCCACCGAGTATGAAAAAGTCTAGAAGTAAGCATGACATAGAAAGGAAAAATCACATTATAGTAATTATTTCATAGGCATGAATGATACATAAGTAAGGTACACCATATAAAGGAATAAACATGGCATATCAAACATTCCATGATATGAAATATTTCTCAAATATTAAACAACATAGAAAGGAACACACAATCCATAACAAAAAGATTTCTCATGGGTTACCCATTTATTCTAAAATACCATATCATGAAAGTGTCCCTATGCAAGGAACATCCACATAATTAGATAATGTCAAACAAACTTCATATAAAGTCCCAAGATGGTAAATAATTCCTACCTTTATAATGATGAAGAAAAGTTTTAAGACCCCTTAAAAAACAACACTCAGATCATTCCCAGGCACCAACATTCACTGGAACAATAAACAATCCATCAATATAGAACCTCTAGGAATGGAATTAAAGGAATGAATTAATCAATGGGGAAAAATTCACATAAACATACCAAAAGGGAATCAACTCCACTGGTAGATCTATGATCGATTAATGAGAGGCCACCAACTATCATGATCCAACACCGATATATCAACCATGCATGAATTATCCATTATATATTGGTGGATATTAATAGATCTTGGAAGCATGGATTATATCTATTATCAATTCTAGATAAAAAAGGATAATTAAGTATAGAAATGATAAATCCAACCTCAATTGTTTCCCCAGGTTGATATATACTTTAATCATTCAATATGAGAGGAGGATGAATCCTAGACCACCAAGGAAGAACACTCATACATGTTATAATATCATTAAGGTAATATTTGGGTGATAATTAACTTAATAATAGAATATGAGTTAATGGAAGAAAATTTGATTAATGATTCCCGAATATGGGAAACATTGTCCAATCAGTGTGCCTTAGTAGAATGTAGGCATTTTACCCTAGCCAGAAACATGTAGATAGGATCTATAGAAATATAGGTCCTACTTCCAACATAATCGATAGGATGGTGGGATCTACCAACTAGATAGAAACCTTGTTTCAACGACCCTGGAGATAACTTATCCTACAACCTCCAAGACACTAACTCCAAGACCCCATCAGAAAAAACACTCCTCCAATGGAGAAAACAATACAAAATTGTCCTTATTTTAAAAAATAATAGCATGAAAATAGAGGATTTTACAATTTCTCCCCTATAATGAATTCTTATACCTAAGAGGTGACACTAATGGTTTTTATCAAAAAACTCAAGACACTTCACCCATACATCAAATACATGATCCCTAGTCTCCTATTAAATATGACCATGAATCCATAGAAAACTGAAAATTTGAACCATATTCCCTCATTACACTTTCTTGCTCTATTAAAAAATAATCACTAGGCACTCCATGAATGATGTGCAAGGATCTAGCTCAACATCATCAAATTCAATAACATGAATATGATCCTGAGTGTACCTCCAAAGCTCAGTGACATGGAATAAATCATCCATACTACATTATAATATATGAAAATCTAAATGAAAATAAACTATTTAATTAAATTTGATAATCTTGAATGATTAGAAAAACCTCAATGTTATCTTTTCTTACTTCTACAACCATTGATTCCTTAGTTGAAGAGTCATTCTAAAAAAAAATGAAATTGCCCACAGTGAACTCAAAGGTCCCCCTCCTCTTGTTGGAATATGATATTTGTATTTTCTAACTAGTTAATAACCACTTATGTATCAAAAATCACTCTCTTGGTGGTGTCTTTTACCAAGATTGACCCATACATGATGCCTCACTAGCCTCATTCCAATATAGGGGTTCGTGACAAGTGTGACCATAAAGATCCAAATAATGTTCAATAAGAATTGAATCATGGAAGATATTTTTGAACATGAACATAACTAAGGTTATGTGATTATACCAATCTCCACTAAAGTAAAAAAATGAATTCCCAACCTATATAATCTAAAATCCATATAATCCTCTTTAAATTTCCATTAGTTTTTGGATCATTTTTTCTACTCAGTTTCAGTTGGGTGACTAAAGCTTTATGTAATCCCTACCACAATCATGACATGAAGTGCACATTCTTATAGAATATGATGCTCAAACAATATCCATGTAGGTGTATAATCTCCCATTTATAGAGCCTCCGCATCTCATCCACTGAATGGGTCTCTCAACTCAGTAATAAATAATCAAATTTCATATACTTATCAACTATTAAGAAAAGAGCATCATGAATAATTGAGTTCCTACTGGACCTTTCATGAGATCCATCATTATAAAATCCCAATTCCATATGGTCACTGAATGTGTAAAACTAATCCACTAGGACACCGATGCTTGGACTTTATCCTCTAGAAAGTAATGCATCTCAAAACAAAACTATTGATGTCCCTCTTCATATATGGCCACAAAAATTGGTGTTGTATGTCATGGTACATCTTTATCGACCTGAGATTCTATTCCCACTCTAAATAATGAGAGTCTATCATCATATCCTACCTTAAGGGAACAAACACTACAAACCCCAATGAATGTATATCACATCATCATCATCTATGGACCATCATGGGACTGAATAATCCCCATTCCAAGTGCTACTGCATCCATGCACACTTGGGATCAGACTCCTTGCTAGCCTTTACTCGATACACTAAAAAATATGTGATCACTAAAGGTGCATATTTCATAAATCCATGATCCTTAGATGCAACCACTGTCAACTCAGTTGGGAAAATAATAATATGATATTACCCATATAAAGTCTTCACTATATGATCATACATCACTAGAATTTTCCTACCAAGAGAATCTAAAACATCATTTCCTTTACCTAGAACATAGGACATATCAATATTGAATGTTTGCAGATACTCCACCCAATTCCATTGCATTATATTAAAACTCAATTTAGATAATAAGTATTATAATATCTTGTGGTATGTGTAGATGATAATATTCTGTTTGAAGAGATAATTTCACCATGAAATCATAATGTGGACCCCAACTTCCAATTATAAGTCATGTATCGTGTAGTTACACTCATGGGGTCACCTATGAGATGAACCATACATGAATACCTAATCCCTCTACCTCAACATGGAACCCAATCCAATACCATGAGAATAATAATGCACTATGTATGAAATACAAGGATGAAAAAGAATAAGAATTGGAGATTTCATCAATTTATTATTTATCTTTAGGACGACCTCCTCACATTGATAATACTACTTAAACTAAATCCCCATTTAGGTATGTTTTTTCATCAGTTCTACCAAACAGGAGTGAGAGGACCCGTTTGGGATATGCCTAAAATAGAGGGGGGGGGGGGGTGAATAATTTTTGGGGACTTTTTAAACCAATTTCTTTCTATTATCCCTATACCTCTTGAAATGTTAGGATCTTGATTCTCTAATTGTTTTTTTCCTGTTTCATGAAATAATATAAAATCTGTAAAAATATGCACACGATATTTATACAATGTTCACCACTCAATAAGAGTAGCTAAGTCCTTTCCATTCATGGTAATGACTATTGCAAGAATTATACTCTATAATGTAGTAATTTTTATAGTGGTTTAATAGGAAAACAATCAGCTAGATAGTGTGGTTCCCTACACTTGGAGGAGGGAATGAAATAATCACTTCCCAGTGTTTCTCTCTACACTCAGAGGGGTTAAGTAAAAAAATCATCTTCCAACATGAAACAAGTATGATATACCCTTACAATCTCTGCTTCTTTATACTACTAGTGTAGATAGTCTCTTGCAGCCTCTATCTAGTTCTCTATACTGCCTCTGAAGATAGTATTCTCTCTGATAAAAGAGTTTGTAACACCAAAAAAATCTTCCACCTGTTGAGACCTATTGGATTCTACAATTCTACTTTGTTCTTCCAACAAATTATTCTTTTCCTTGTTAATTACTTAGTATCATGAAAGTAACCAACCTCTTATTTCTCTTCAAAAAACCTATAAGCTTCACACGCATATTTTTCTGCTTCATAAATGAAAAAACAGAAGCATTGAAACATGCTCTTCTTCATACATTCTATTTCAGTGAAAAACCAACTACATTGAACTATTCTTTGTATTATTACTAGAATCACAATTTCTATTTGTTATTGTTAAATCAATGAAGTAGAACTTAACTTAGCATCATCACAATTGACCAGAAGTTGGTAAAAACCTCTATCACAACTCACAGATTGAGAGCCAATCCCTACTTATGTGCCAACCGGCTTGCATACCTCCCTGCTTGTGCACCACCAACTACTTGTGTGACATAATTGTGCACAACTCACAACTTCCACACCACATTGGGCTTAGACACAACAAACTTATTACACAAAACTCCCTGATTGCATGAAACTTACAACTTGTGCACAAATTCTGCTTGCGCGCCACTCTTCTTACGTGCCACTATGCTTGCAGGACTTCTTACTTTCACACTTTATGAATAATTCTTGACTTTCATGACACTTCATCTTGCACCCCAGCTTTTACTATTTTCACGATCAGAGCTGAAATTTTCTCTTAAGTATTGATCCTAGAAAAATGAGTAGGGTATCCATCTATTTATAGGAATTTTGGTGACCCTGTATACGAGTCATGAAACTCACCTTCCATTCCACTCCATGACTTGCGTGCCGTGATATTAATTGTGCAATACTCCATCACATGTGTTCCACTCCATCACATGTGCGCTACTTTCTTCCCTTTTTCATATTTTTATGTGATGATCTTTGAAATATGACTTACGTGCAACATACACTTACACACCACTTATACTTGCGAGCCACACTTGCAGACCACTTATACTTACGCACCACTTTATTTCCTTGGCCATATTTTGATGTGATGATATTGAAATATGAATTGCACCCAATATACACTTGGGAACCACTTATAATTGTATGCCCCTACATGCACGCCACTTATACACTTGTGCACCACTTTATTTCCTTTTCCAAAAACACTTCTTTACTCCCTTATCATTCATTAGGATTGAATCACAAGTTCTACTAACTTATGATATTTGTAAAATAAAAATCATAAAAGCATCATCATATTTTTTCCCATTCTTATAGTTCCAAGACCATTCAATTCTTTATATCTTCTCTTCATCTTTAGAAATAACCCTTCTTTCTTCTTATACTTTTTGGAATATGAATTCCAAATTACTTATTCATCCTCATTTCCTTTTGGAGTGATAATTCCAAATAACTCCAATCAAATATCTTCATCCAAAAGAAGAGGCTTAAGTCTCCTTCAAACACCTTCAATGTTGTAGAAAATGTATCACCTTTGATACATGTATTTTGAACTATATGAATAGTGCAACGATCATCTGATTTCAAGGCAATGTGTAATGCATGATGATCATAGAATTCCAATCCCTTCCAAACTCTCTCTTCTTCTTTAACCATCATTCTATACTTCAAATCATCATTCTTGTTCAATTATATTCAGATTGATGATAATTCCCCATTATTCTCCAATCATCCTCAAATGGATGATACATCACCATTATTCATTGTTGTAGACAACGTGTCACCTTTCAAACAAGTTCTTTTAACTTAGGATCTGTTCAACAATCATCTGAATTGCATTCTCCATCAACTATGTATTTCTTCTTCATCTCCTTCTTCATTTTGACCTGTATTGACAACTGTTGACAACAAATACAATCTACATACATAAAGTTGTCCCAGAAATCTCACCCTTTGTATTTTTTTTGTCAATACCATAATGTTCTCCTCAAATTAATGTGTCAATGTCAAAATTAGAATCTTCTCTCTCTCCATTACTTATTTTTATCCCACATCACTTTACAAACATTCAAATCACTTTCTCTACCCCGTATTGACAAGAAATACATATTCCATAGGATAAGGGTATTAGTCATTTCTTAAGAAATTTTCCATCAACCATTTCACTCTATGTCTACTTGAGCAATGATCAATGTAGAAAACAAGAGAATTTTATTTAGACAACACATCTTTTCATTATCCACTAATCATGATACCTTATGAGGTGAAAACTCATGTAATTTGTCTTCATGGGTTTTCCACTTTTATTCTAGGATGAAGATATTGAATTTGATATGATATTATCAACCTAAAGCTCCTGTACTCACTTCAAAAAAGAGATAAAAAATATTCTAGTGAAATTGGCTGGATAAGTGACCATGGGGAAATTCTATTTTTCTTATGTCACTAATTAATTCAGTCACTCGCCCTTTGTAAAAAGATATTTATTTTGAGGAAACAAGTATGAGAGATTAATAAATGAAATATATTTTCCAATGACCTGGTCTTCAAGCAATTTCTAGAGTAATTGAATTTTATAAAAATTGAAGTTGATACTGATTGAAATAATTACTCCAAAATCTTCTTCATTTGTCTCACCCTCAAGGGAAATACTCCTCATCATATTCATCAAAGGTGACCCTTCATCATTTTAATATTTGAATATTTATTGAATAATATTCCAAGGATGGGAACTTATTTGGATTTTCTATCAAGTGTGGACAACATTCAATAATTCACAGGCTCTCCCCCAGAGAGGTTATTTCACCTTCAATTCATTGTATTTTCAGAAAAAATATAATACACAATTATTTATGGAAATATGGTGGATCATCCTTGCTTCTTCAATGTGAGAGGGAAGGCTAAGAAGGTTTTCTCAATCATGATGCTCCATTTCTCCACTCCTCACACTTTCACATTTGATCTTCAATTCTAACTATGAATGTGGGGATCTCATTACTTCTTCTATCTTTTTTCTATGTGAATAGTATTTCTTCAAGAGATATTAAATCACTAGAATCTCATGGTTAAACTTCCATCTTCTTGGGGAATTATTCTTTGGATGGAATAAAATCAATGAAATTTTTAATAGTGTGACCAGCCTTGTTTCACCTCACACACATGATCTCATTGTATTCATGTGAAATATTCTTTTATCCTTTTTCACTATCCTTATCTTGTGCATATTATATTTCCCTTATTCTTTACAAATATTTTGTCCAGATAGCCAATAGGTCATCTGAATTTGAGGCATGAAGATTTGATTGTCCACACAGATTCTTCTAAGTGGCGTCCTTTTTAGAAATTATTTTGGATGCACCACCATTCACCTTCTTGGATTTAGAATCCAAGGACCTCTCTCATTTACTTCTTGAATTCTTATTGGAGAAATTTGTTTTTACAATAATCTTCTGGTTTCTTCCCAAGGATACTTATTCTGTCTTAGACAGCTTCTGTCATCTTTTTTCTTATCAGCTTTAGGTTCCTGTTGAGATGAACAAGTACTAACTTTTTGACCACATCCATTTCATACATCATAGATGTTATCAAGACTTCATAATATATTTGTATTATACAGATGCTTTTGGATCTGTGATTCTTCTTCATTGGGTTGATCCCCTAAATATAGGCTTTCTCTGTGAATTTTCATTTAAGGTATTTTACCAACAATTCAATGCACAATGCCCAAATCTATTGCAACATGAACATTAACAAAAAATATTGACTTCTTAATATCTTCTATACTAGATTGTTGGTACGTATTGATGTGTTGTTCTCTCTATGGTGAGTCATTTTCCAACTTTTTATTCTTATCCACCCTATTCAGGGTGGTAGGTTTCATATCACCTTTCTTCATCCAGAATTTTTAACAATTTTTCATCCATCCTGCACTTTTTGTCAAAGTAGTTTTAAAAACATTAGTACAAGAAGATATGTATTATATCTTAACATTCTGAGCTTCTGGTGATGGATCATTGAATTAGGTCATGGTCTTCTTATTACATATTGGAGTTCGTTTGACAGTAAAATCTTACAATAATCATTGAGTACCAGCATCAATGGTTTCCTTTTTTTTTCTGAAGTCTCACTATGCGTATTCTTAAGATTGTTCAACTGAGCTTCCAATTATAGACATTTTAAATTGAGTATGACATTATAATATTCAATCATAATCATCTTATCTTTACAAGCCTTCTTAATTACTTCAAATTTATCGTTAGGTATCTTCACTTTTTTTGGTAACAAAGAGTCATGTTCCTTGAACTTCATGGATGTTTCTTCCAAATGTATACCCCTGGACTCCATGATTGTTTTAATCTCATTTTCAAGTGCATGGAACTTCTCTTCCAAAGGATAATTGCCTCACTCTTTCTCCTCAAATTATTTGATCCATTATGAGGAACTTATTTCAAATTCCCTCTTTGTTTCTTAAAAGTCTCCAACTTGTCTGGAGAGCTTTAGAAATTCAACAGTTTTTTCTTTTAATACTTTCTCCAAAACAAAATTTCCCCCTTCCATCTAGGTGATATCTTCCTTCATACATTGAAATACTCCATATAAAAGGGATGCAATTTCTTCTGGAATGATATGTAGAATAATTCTAAATCTATTAATTGATTATTTTTGAGAGTTTGTTGATTGATCATCACCACATATGCAAGTATGATCATCATGAGACTAATTTTCAAATGCAGTAACACATACCTTCAGATCACTTGAGGTAGGAAGGTTATAAATATTTTTGGTCGAAACTTGATCCAGATTCTCATTACATTCCAATCATGATGTGTCTTTATTGTTATCAAGGTATTGAGAACTAGATACTTCCTCTTCTTTAGATAAGAGGGACTTCTTCTTCAACATTCTCTTCTATTTCTTTTTCCTATTCATCATGGTCTTGGTAGATATGGTCTTCTTCTCAGATACATCTAAATATTCACTGTAACTACACTACATTGATAAATAATGAAAAAAAACAACACTTAAAAAGAGAACAACTTCACGGTAGAGAATCCAATAGAGTTCAAACTCCCTTTGATACCAATTGAGAGGACCAGTTTGGGATACACCTAACACTGGGGGGGGGACCAGTGTTGGGGACTTTTTAAACGAATTTCTTCTTTTTTATCCCTGTACCTCTTGACCTGTTAGGATCTTCATTCTCTTAATATTTTTTTGTGTCACATGAAATAATATGAAACAAGTAAAAATATTGACACACTATTTTTAAAAGGTTCACCGCTCAATAAAAGTAGCAACATCCATTCTTTGTATGGTAATGACCAGTGCGTGGATTATCTACTTTAATGTAGTAACTATTATAGTGGTTGAAAAGGAAAGAAATACTATAGTCATTGTGGTTCTCTACACATGGAGGAGGGATGCAAATAATCACTTCCCAGTGTTTCTCCCTACACTTGTTGGGGAGAAGGGAAACAATCCTCTTCCAACTTGCAACAAGTAGGATATACCATTACACTCACTCGTTCATTATACTACCAGTTTAGACAGTCTCTTGTAGTATTTAGCTGGTTCTTTGTACTACCTCAAAATACAGCCTTCTCCCTGTTAAAAGTGTTTGCAACACCAAAATAATATTCCACCTGTTGTGACTTATTGGATTCTACAGTGCTACATTGTTCTTCCACAACCTTATTCTTCTCCTTGCTACATAATTAGCAGCATGAAAGTAACCAACCAATTCTTTCTCTATATAAAACCTATAAGATCCTCACCGTTCTTCTTCTGATTCTTCAATGAAAAACCAGGTGCACTGAAACCATATCTTCTTCACACTTTATCATTCAGTGCAAAAAAAACTTCACTAAATTATTCTTCTTATTCTTTCTTTAATAACAATTTCTCTTTGTGATTGTTAAATTAATGAAGTCCATATTAACATAGCATCATCACATTTGACCAGAAGCTAGTAAGAACTTCTGGCACAACTCATGGCTTGCGCGCCAATACCTACTTGCGCACCACCCTACTTGCACGACTCCCTTCTTGTGTGCCACCAATTACTTTCACACCATAATTATGTACAACTCACAACTTGTGCGCCACTTTGGGATTAGACACAACACACTTGTTGCACACAAGTCCCTACCGGTGTTTAACTTAAATCTTGAGTGCCAATTCTGCTTGTGCGCCACTCTTCTTGCATTCTCCCCTAATTGTACCTCTTATGAATATCTCCATACTTTCATGACACTTCAACTTGCACACCAATTTCTACTACTTACGCGATTAGAGCTCAAATTTTCTCGTAAGTGTTGATCCTATAAAAATGAGAAGGGTAGCCATATATTTATAGTCATTTTGGTGACCCTGCGTGTGAGTCATACAACTAACCTTTCATTCCACTCCATGAATTGCGCACCGCGCTATCACTTGTGCGCCGCTCCATAGCTTTCACAACACTCCATTACTTACATGCTACTTTCTTTCCATTGTCATATTTTTCTGTGATGATAATTGAAATATGACTTGTGCGCAACATACAATTTCACGCCACTTATACTTGCATGCCACTTTCTTTCCTTTTTCATATGTTGATGTAATGATCTTGAAATATTACTTGCACACAACATACACTTGCACTCCACTTATACTTGCATGCCACAACTTGCGCACCACTCTTATACTTGTGCACAATTTTCTTTCCTTTTCAAAAAACACTTCCTTACTCCCCTATCCTTTATAATTATTGAATCAAAATTTCTCCAAACATATGATATTTGTGAGATAAAAATCTGCAAAACAGCATTAAAGTTTTGTCCATTCTTATAGTTCCAAGCCCATTCACTACTTCATGTCTTCTCTTCATCTTCAACAATCATCCTTCTTTCTTCTAATACATTTTGGAATATTAATTCCAAAGTAATTATTCATTATGAATTATTTTTGGAGTGTTAATTATAAAGAACTCAAATCATCTCTCTTTATAAAAAAGTGGAGGCTTGAGGTTTTATCAAACACGTTCAATGTTGTAGACAATGTACCATCTTGGATGCATGTATTTTGAACTTTAAGAATAGTGAATCAATCATCTGATTTCAAGGAAATGTGTATTGAATGACCATCATAGAATTCCAAGACCATAAAAACTCTCTTTTATTCTTTACCCATCATTCTCTACTTAAAATCCTCATTCCTATTCAATGATATTAAGTTAGAGGATACTTCACCATTCTGCTTCAATCATCCTCAAATGGATGATACTTCTTTATTCATAACTATTTTAAACTTAGTGCCACCTTTGAAAAAAGTTCATTGAACATAGGATTAGTTCTAAAATCTTCTAAATTGCATTCTCCATCATATACGAATTTCTTCATCTTTATCTTATTCATTTTGACATGTATTGACAACTATTGATGACAAATACAATCTTTATACACAAAGTGTTCCCAACAAGGAGAAGTCATGGATGATGCATTGATAGTACCAGACATTCCCAAGGAAACTCTTGATAATAAACACATTATTAGGGTGTTCCCAAGAAATTACAACCTCTACATTCTCCAGGTACATAGCAATCCCTTCCATAGAAATTACATGCCCAAGGAAACCCAACTATGGAATCCAAAAGTGACAATTCAACAACTTGGTATAAAGTCGATGTTCTTGAAGTAAAATCAATAAAATATAAATGTGATTAACATGAATATATGAGGTCTTATAATATATGGATATTATATAATAATACAACAATGAATTAATTAAGATACAGATGGAAAATAATACACATAAGAGCTAGAAACACCATTGAAGATTTGTTTTGGTATCGGGCCATGTAGAAAAAGCCGATGGGATGGGGATTTAAATTTTTTCATATCAAAAGTGATGAAATATGTCATATTTAATTATACGAGATATGATATAGGTCCTATGATATTATATTAATTTAGTAAGCATACAAATTAAACCAAGAAAATACTTTGTTTGAAAATAGTGTGTGCATGACTATAGATTTCCACCGGTGACCATTTCTCAAAGGATCTGAATTAAAAAACCAATATATTATCCACACACACTTCAGTAATCCACATTAAAAATATTTCTAGAACTCTAGATATTATCATGGATCTATTATGGATTCTTCAGCATCGTGATGATCACCATGATCTCGTCCCTTCGATCAGTCGAAGGAATTCCTATATAAGTTTCTCAGTGAGAGACTTTCTATATCTAGTAATTTGGAGGAGGTAGAGGACCTTATTCAATCGGAATGAATATTTAATGGAAATGAGTCTATCCCATACATATATAATGGCTAGAAAAAATACCCTGATAGGGTTCCCCATCCCCTATATATTTAATATCCACTAAATAAGAAATAAATAAACAGCTTTGATGAACAATCTGCATTAAAAATATTATTTATATTTTTTCACTTAATAATAATATATATTAAATATAATATGTGATAAAAGCATGTCATTAATTAGAATAATAATTCCAGAAAATTTTAAATGAACCTTGAATATTAAAATAATATACATTAGTGAAATATTATTCTATGTATTTACTTAAAACATGTAAATAATTTTAATAAATTAATTAAACTCAATTATTCTATTCTCAGATAATAATTAATTAATTTATTTATCATTAATTAGAATATAATTACTTTTAAATATATCAGAATACACAATTGATCTATCAAAGAATCATATAGATTTCAACTCGCCCCAATAATATCCTCTTATCCCCATAAACTTCTTCGTTGAGTGATTATGCCATGTGACAGTGGAAATAATTCTCTCTTGAGTGGAAATAATTCTCTCTTGAATTGTTCCAACTTTCATTTAAAAAACAAACTCAGTATAAGTACTACTAACTATGTCTACAAAATTGTTAGATCCACCTCAGTAGATAATTTCTCCAGAAACGTATATTTCTACATTAAGCTAATCTATGGAGTGTTAATTTCATCTTGGTCTTAACTATTTATAAGAACAATAGTTATTTTACATATGTTACCAAACATATGATACATGGAAAATAATGGTGCACCCACTAAACTTAAGTAGACACATGGAAAATATTCATTCCAAATGAACATTCTATGATCTTATTGCTTACCTCAATTTTAAACTAGATTTTATTAACTTTCACCCCATATTGGAATTTTGTGATGTCACTATGCCTTAATGGTTGTTTTTCATAGATGCCTTCTAGGATTGGTAGTCTTGACATGAAATGCACTATAAAATGATCATTGAAATGGGATATGATAAGTAAAATTTCAATGGATTTAGGGATAATGACTTTCTTTTACCAATCAAGTCATATTGGTTCCACACCTGTACAATCCATGTATTGCCCCACTTAAATACCCACCAACATATTCAAAATAATAATCCCCCAATAATTTGATACATGGAACCTATTATTGAGTTTTAATTGATCTTTTAAATCTTATCTAATTTCCATATACTAATTACTTTTAGGAATTATTATTCTGAATTAATAATGTATCACTGGTCATGGTGAATATAAAATCATTACTATGGTTTTAACCTTCCAACGTAGTATGTGTCTCTAGAATATTCCTCTCCCACACCTCTTGTGGAACCCATTCCTATGCCAAATATTCGTGCATCTCTAGCATTGAATAAACCTAGTTAAATATTGTTCCCACAATCTCGAATAGAGGTATATACCATTTTATAGGAATATATTCTATTACTTGACTATCTCTTCTCTATCTTTGTGTTTTTCTGTAATATCCATAGAAACTATAGGATAATTACTATACATGCACTTTGCGTTTTACTTGATACAAGTTAGTTTATATCCTAAAAACACTTTTCATTCAAACACAATGTTCTTATGGCATAATGGATTTCAATCACACTATTACTCACATTATATCATTTTTAATGATATTTGGCGTTTTATATGGGATACTATATTTTTTATAAAGCATTTTTTGGAAAATATTGGAAGTGTCTGCAATGTATATATATATCAATATTGATGCTCCTTATACATACAAAATGTCTATAATTTGTATCAAAAAATGTGTATGTAGGAAATCCTCCACACTACATTTTATTGATCAATGATAACATATGAGACACATCATCAATCATCCTTATTAGCATCATACCTTTGATGTGAAAAATGTAATGTACGTTTAGGAATTATTAAATGATAAATTTTAATGATTAACCAATGTTTGGTCAAGATATTCTTCAGCATACCAGCCTAAAGAAACTCATATTTTATGACCATTCATATACCATATTTCACATTCAAATTCCTTAAAAAAACATAAAGGAATCATATGAAGTATGTTTACCACTAGATTATAATTGGAATATTTCACTCTCTATAGTTGATATTGTTATGAAAGCTTTGTATATAAACTTTCTTTGTAGAAGATTATTTTTATAAAACTATGTACATAATTATATCAATAATACCAAAGGTATTTAACTTCTATGTCTCAAAAACCATACTAGTGATACACTTTACAACTATTTAGTTTTTCTTGAAAATTTATTATCTTTCCACAACTAGGTATTGGATTCTTAAATTTTATATTCTTTAGGTATTACTAATGATTATTTTATCACTAATATATTTATTGAGTATGAGACACCACAAAAATATATTTCCCAAATTGAAATAATTTCTTCTAGTTTCTAAAGAGAACATGAGATAATTTTTTGTTTATACTCAATAAAATTTCTATTAGAAACATATACTTAGAAATTAGAAGTTGTGTGCTTCTCACCATTAAATTAGGAACAAACCTTTCTTAGTCTCTTAGAGAATAGACCTTACTTATTATGACATTTATATAATTACTTCGGTACTATATTTAAATACATATATATAATAGTCATATTTTATTTAACTCCAAAAAAGTATAACATAAACATTACATAGAACTAATGAATATATATGAAAAATAAGCGACTAATTGTTTCTTTAGTTAAATTCATTACATCTATACTTCCATAGATTTATCTTATGGCATGTGAAGAAAATAAACTCTTGTATAATTATTATCCTATTTTATTCAAAGGAATTTGAAAAATATCCTTTGATTTTATAGTATACATCAGCGTTTTCACATTTTCTTTCAACAGGTTCACCATCATAACTAATTATTTCGTTAGGTTATTATTTACCTAGGCGAACCATACCTAAAAGGTAATTAAGTGTTTTATCTATACTATTAATTTTTATAATCTTTAAAAAATTAGAGTAAAAACATGATAAAAATATTATAAAGTGTTTTATTGAAAAACATGATCTATTTTTTAATTTAAACATAACCAGTGTAATCATTATCTATTCATATCTCACTTCACTTTCCCCCTACAAGCTTCATGGAGACAAAAAAAAGTGAAATCATCCATGTCCTGATGATGTATCCACAAAACACATCAGATATTTATTATATAATTATGAGATAACAATCATATTCATCATACATGAGTCTCATATAAACATTTTTTACCCTCACATCCTGAGGTGGATTAACAAGTATTGGGGGCACTAGTACCTTAAATTTATAATGTCGTAGTACTTTACACAAGCACTTTTACCACTCCTTATAAACTCATCCTAATTTGGTAATTTTATTTTTCCAATATTATCATAGTTTAGTTGTGGTATTACATTCCATTTCTAAAAATATATATCTGATTTTTAATTTTAGCTTCACTACTCATTAGACATTAACAATTAATTTAATCATTTAATATCTCCCACCATTTTATTAAACAGTAGATACCCCCTATACTAGAATAAAAAAACTCTTTCACATGAGTATTCTAGTCACAAGGATCCTTGAAACCTCCCTCATAGTCTAAAATAATTGATACGACACTACTATGAGATTTAAAGGTTGACACTAAACTGTCCAACTACATTAACTTGTGTCTCCTTGATCTATTGAGTGAAGTTCCAACATGTGAAATCATAAAAATGATTTAATCAACACAAGCCTTTAAAGTAAAATCCATCTATATTTTGATACTACATTTATTCCAACATTAATTAATTCAACCCATCACTCTTATAAGATCATTATGGTAGTAGGAGGCAACCTCAACTTTTTCTAATGAGAACACCGTACATCTAGTTCTGTTCAAATTCAAATGATGGAAGATGTTTGATACATAATATTTCAATGAGTGTTTTAATATTTTCTATTAATGTAATACATTTATTATAATATTTTTATACTATATTATGTAACTCATAACCGAACATTAATAGAAAAAAATTAATCACTTATTTATACATTTTTAGATTTATTATTTTATGTGTTTATCACTATCATTAAAATGAAAAAAATAATAAACAAAGAATAATGGAATTAAAATTTCCTAATAGTCCAGGAGAATATATTTTATTTGGATCCATTTAAACATAAGGAACTAACTGGGACGTAGGGGTATAATTCCAGAGTTAAGTCTTAAATCATGATGCCAATCATCCCCGATCCAGTGTACCCACCTCTCTTCTAGATTTCCCCATGACTTGGAATCGTCTGTGACTTAAAATATCAACATCAAAATAAAAATAAAAATAATTAGTTATTAAAATCATTGAACAAAGGTAATACATAATTAATTAACTAGACATGAAAAGTTGGTCATTACTCAAGACTGGTCATTGGGTAAAACTAAAGCACAATAAAAAGTAAAATGCAAAAAATTTAATAACGAGGGAGTTTATTAAATAAATTGCATTATTTAAATTAAATCATTTTATTCTATCCAGACCACTAATCAATTTAACTTTTATTCAAAATAATAATAATAAAATAAATATAATTTATACCAAAAATTAAATTAATTGGTCAAATAATAAAATAATCATTATTTTTTAAAAAAATAATTAAATTAATTGTTGATTAAATTAAAACTATTTGGGTCCTAAAACCCCACGCAGGCCCATCATGAGCCCGAAAGACCGGGTGTAGGGGTGTTATTGGCTAGAAAAACTTGTCTTGACCCATTCAGGGTTGAGAAGATCTACCAAGGCTAATAAAGATCCATACCAGTCAAGAAGATTTGGGTCTACCGGTGGGTTGCTAGAAGGAGTAATGACAGGGGCGTTGTGGTGTGATGGAGGCTTTACGGATAACCATAAGGCCAAGAGTGGGTGGTTCTTGGCATGAAATACCTGTCTTGACCTATTCAGGGTTGAAAAGATCTTATGAGGCTAATGATGATCCGTACCAGTCAAGAAGAATTGCGTCTACTTGTGGGTTTCTAGAAAGAGTTATGATAGGGGTGTTGTGGTGTGATGGAGGCTATTTTCATAACCATAGGGGAAAGAGTGGGTGGTTCTTAGCATGAGACTAATGGAGGTCATGGTGTCTAGCCTACCGTGTAGGGGTTCTGTCTTGTATGACATTAGAGGATATGATTATGGATGTTAGAGAAATAGGGGTGGGGTGTAATGGCCCAAACCACTTTGTTCCATTACTTCGCTAAAATATGGTGTTTTAGGTGTTCTGGGAGGTCAATGTGATATATCCCCAACAATTTTTCAAATTTCCGGTTCTCAGAAGAGTGTTATTGGTAAGATTATGTGAACAGTTCCCATGGTAGTATTATGTGAACAGTGTCATTGGTTGGCTTATGTGAATTGTTCCAACGGTAGCCTTATATGAATAGTGTCATCGGTAGGTTTATGTGAATAGTCCAAAAGGTAGCCTTATGTGAATAGTGTCATCAGTAGGCTTATGTAAACAGTTCCAAAATTAGCCTTATATGAATAGTGTCATCGGTAGGCCTATTTGAACAGTTCCAATGATAGCCTTATATGAAAATTGCCATCAGGTAGCTTATGTGAACAGTTCCAATGGTAGCCTTATGTGAACAGTGTCATCGGTAGGTTTATTTGAATAGTTCCAATGGTAGACTTAGGTGAATAGTGCCTTCGGTAGGCTTATGCAAACAGTTCCAATGGTAGCCTTATGCGAACAATCTCATCAGCAAGCTTATGTAAAGAGTTCGAACAGTAGCCTTCTGTGAATAGTGTCATCAATAGCCTTTTGTGAACAGTGTTTCCAGAATGGTGAGGTTCCAACTATAGCCTCTATTTCCTTTTCCAAATTTCAAGTTTAGGAACAGTGTTTCCAGAACAGCGAGGTTCCAATGGTATCCTCTATTTCCTTTTCCAAATTTTGAGTTTTCAAATAGTGCATCTAGAATGGTGTGGTTCTAATGGAAGCCTCTATTTTCTTTTTCCAAATTTTGAGTCCATGAACAGTTTTTCCAGAAAGGTGAGGTTCCAATGGTAACCTCTATTTCCTTCTCCAAATTTTGAGTTCATGAAGTGTGTTTCCAGAATAGTGAGTTTCCAACGGTAGCCTCTATTTCTCTTTCCAAATTTCGAGTTCATCAATCGTGTTTCTATAATGGCAAGGTTCTAATGGTAGCCTCTATTTCCTTTTCCAAATTTCATGTTCATGAACAATTTATCCAAAATGGAGAGGTTCCAATGGTAGCCTCTATTTCCTTTTCCAAACTTTGAGATCATGAGTAGTATTTCCAGAATGGTGAGGTTCCAACAACAGACTCTATTTCCTTTACCAAATTTAATGTTTTATGTACAAGGTTTCTAGCTTCTTATAGTTTCTCCCCTTTGACATTTCCATTGACGTAAAATGTATTTAAAGCCTCATTTTAAGGACTCTAAGTCCGATTCAATGGCCATAACTCCTATATTAATTTTTCCTAAGGCTCAGGATGCTTTTACTTGGTGAAACCACGTGGTTTAATGTGATCTGCTTTTAATAGACAATCTAGTGTATCTCAAACTGCTCCTCCATTAAATCTTCTGAATGGAAAATATATCTTCCACCCTTGTTATTCCTCCTTTTTCTCAACTGTGAGATATTCAAACATTTCTTTCCTTCCCATATAAGTTGTGCGGTCAAATACTCCTCCTTGGATTGGTTCCCCTTTAATTTTTTCTTGCTGCAAGTGCACCCTCTATATTTAGTGCAACTAAGCAGCATCGATCGATCTTTGATATAAGGTATGATCTATCAACATTTTTTGGGCTCATATCCTTTTTTTCTCCTAGTCCTTTTATACAATTCTATTTCTATGTTCCTAATGGAATTTTTTTGGGTGTTGACCAGTGTGGTGGTGTCTCATCATCCTCGTGTGGATATAGTTGTCATGGGGGAGGAGATCGTAATTCGTTTTGTGGATCGTTCTACTATAAATAACATCAAGAACCATTTTATGTTGGGGATTCATTTCTTCTCTATTCTTTTATGTGAAACTGTAGAGTTAGCATGTTTTATCCCACTAGATCACAATGGAATTTCCATATTAAATATTTGAACTAGATAAATAAATTGATATCGATCTTATATTATTGCATCTTATTTTGCTAGATAGTGGGATAAATATGATTTCTTTGTTATATTTTCTTTCCTGATGGAAATTGGTAATGAACATAAAGCTAGAATTAATTGATAAATATTTGGCTAAAGATAAAGAGGCATATAAATGAATCTGGTTGTTGTTGTTGTAATTTGATATTAATCAAATTGATGTAGTAGGAACATTTAATCTATTTTTGATAGCTTAATATTTTGGTTTCCATAAGTTTGAACCTATGAATAATAAATCGGTTAATTCAAGATGGATTAAGGAACTTGTTGTTTAACAAAAGATAATTACTTTTTGGCTTCTGATTTACCCTCTTACTTGTTTAAGGGCTAAGAGACCAATTGATATAACATGGGTTTTCCTGCATTTTGTGTTGTGATGTGATCCTGGAAGGCTATTGTGATATGTGGGGTAGGGAGGGCTATTGGCTATGTTAGCAGTTGACACCTACAGTGGTGAGATGCATCGCTTTATACATGTGGGTGTTGGGGAGGACACCAGAGGTGATAGAACGGGTTAGATTTGAATGTTTGGATGCTTACTATTTCTTATTGGTTGTCTATCTTCTTTAATTTCCCCAATTATCAAGGCAGCTAGATTTCTTACCCTCCTTCTAAAAGTGGCGAAGATGCATGGGGTATGCCATGTTTTTTCTGTGTTTAGATTCCCGAGGGAGGATGGGTCTATGCTCTTTCTATAGGCGGAAAAGACTCAACGGGTTGTGCATATACTCACCGTGTTGTGCCACCTTATGTTTGGTATACTCAATGGGTTGTGCGTATACTCACCGTGTTGTTCCACCTTTCTAGAATGCTTGGGAATATGGGAAAGTAATAATATGGTTAATAAATGATTGAATAAATGATGTTAACCCATGGGAATAGAGCTTGCTGGGACATAATGCTGAGGTTGTAATTTAATGGAACAATGGAATTTGGGTGTGATGCTAATGAAATATAATGTTGAAATTGTTAATAGTAAATTAATGTTTAAAGAATCAATGAACCTAAAGTGAAATTGATAAAAATGTAATGAAATAATGTAATAAATCTCTTTAAATGGTTGTGTGCTTATAGGATAACTAGGCATAGAAGTGGCAGTCAGGAGTCCGAGAGACATTAACTGTAGTTGAGTCTAAGAATAGGTTATGCCCATAGTGTGGTGGTGAGCTATAGTATATTATGTACTTTTTGTGTTTCTATATGCTACTCTACCCCATCAGTTATGGAAACTGACACCCTAGGGATTCTGAGCCCTGGGGGGGGTGTGTTTTCCCCAACATTCCAGTGGGAGGATGGATAGCTGACTACCCCCCTTTGTCCCCACTCTCTTCTCTTGGTAGTAACTTGTGCTGGTAAGCACAATGGTTATTTTTACACATATATGTGAGTAGAGGATTGTAATGGTGTGTGGTTATTCACACACATATATTCATGATATTGTTTCCTATAGACTACTATAAGAGTAACATGTATAGGCTGTAATGGCTTGAGGATCCTTACTCAGTGTATGGGATGTAATGGCTTGAGGTATAATGCCCGATGTATTATACATGTTATGAGAGTTTTGGTAGATCTTAGAAACTACCTCGTTACTTTGATTACATGGACGTGACAGTTTTGTTTCATCATCTGCATGTTGTGGGGATTAGCTCAAGTGTCTATGGGAAAGCCTTTTTGGAGAGAGGTGCTTAGGATGCGCGACGTTGGGGAAAAGAGGAAAACCAATGAGAAATATAAGTAGTGTACCCTTGATATTCTTTATTATATTATATAATCTTGTATGTAGTACTTGGTGAGAGTGTCCATGGTGAGGTTGGGAACTTAGTATACCTGTTTAGGTGACGAGTTAGTTTCACTTGTTTTTCACTGTGCTTTAGCATGTTTTATTTACTTTAGCAAGAGAGGCTCCGGGGAGGATCCTACTGAGTATACTTTTATAGTCACTCTATGTGTATATAAACTTTTTTTTCAGGTCACTTGGAGTAGGTTTGAGATAAAGCTAGTTTCGAGTAGTTGGGGGTTGCAGGAGCTGTTTGGGCTTATAGTTGCTGCTCTTTTTACTTTCTTTTGAGTATTTGCAGTTTTTACCCTATCAGTTGTAGTAGTTTTGAATGACACTATATATGTGTACTTTGGGTTTATTTTATATTGCTATCAGAGTTGGAGTTGGTCGGTGTCTATCCTATCTATCTGTTTCACATGTGTTCACTTAGAGGGTAATGCCTCCCATTTGTGTGGTTACTATAAACATGGTGATAGTTTCTAACTTGGGGCCTATTGGAGGTGGGACTCAGGGGTCATTATCTCCCTTCTCACATTGCCATCCTAGGAGGGGTACAACTTGTGGGAAGGGGTTCATGACATAATGTTATCAATGGTATGGTTGAGGGATATGATGGAGTTTGGGGTTAGGCACAGGTGAGGTCTAATGGGTTGGTAGGGAAACTGTGTCAGTCATGTTTAATAAGCGATGTAAACACTAGAGACCGGTTGAGACATAGGTGTTTAGGGCCCCCTGTTATCTGATCCACGAACCTTTAAGTTTACAATGGCTAATAAACCAGGTTATACTAGTTGTAGGGTAGATACCTAAGAATGTATCACACATCATTATTCTCTGTACCTATGTTTTAATGGGTAGACCTTGGGATAGGTTAACCTAAAATGAATAAAAGAAAAAAATTAATTAGTAAAAGTTGAATATTCCATATTCCAGGTTTAGGAGCTCTAATTATTTTTTAATTTATAATTATGGATCCTGGTCGACGTCGTGGTCATGATTTCATAGAATATGTCCAGCAGGATGTCCCATCAAATCTCCACAAGGTAGAGGTTGATGAAGACTACACTTGGAGGAGGACACTTTGAGAATATCAGCGCCAGAGTCTGTAGAAGTACGAGGGATCCGTTTCAGATACAGTCATGGAAGACTGGTTGGAGGAGGTTGAGATAGGCTTCAGTTCGATCGGTGCTCCAAAGGATCACTGGGTGACTTTGATTGTGATGATGCTGCAAGGAGAAGTGAGGAAGTTGTGGTTATTATTCCTCACGGATCGCAGGGAGTTAGAGATCTCATGGGAGGAGTTCCGAGACAAGTTTAGATTTGAGTTTCATTCTTTGATCATGAAGGCGTCCAGTATCTAAGATCTTCTTACCCTTTGACAGGGGACCTCTAGTGTTTGAGAGTTGGGAATCCATTTTAGGAACCGTTTACGATAAGCTTTAGACATGTTTCCTGATGAGGAGGCCGGGGCGAGTCATTTAGAGGAGGCTTTGTGTCCAGAGATCCAGCGCTAGGTCACCCCATTTATACTGAAGACATATTTTGAGGCAAGGTTATGGGAAGCGGTTATCAAGATGACATTATCCAGAACTAGATCATCATGGGAGGGGAGTCTTCTTGATTCCTCATGAAGTAGAGTTGTGGTTCGGGGTTCCCAGTTTTTAGGGCAGAAGAGTTTCCATTCTGCCGCGGGTAGGTCTGAGCCCTCTACATCTCATTTCACCAGAGTCAGCGACACTCAGGCCTATGCCAAGGGATTAGGTGCTTGTTTTTTTTATGTTGTTCAAGGTAATTAATAACCAGAGTGCCTGACCTTTCAGAGTAGTCATCGTGCACCAGGTGTTCTGCTCCAGGATCCTCCATTGAGTCAGTTCCAGCCGAGGCAGCAACAGTAGGTTCCACCAGCTTTAGATCAGCAAAGGGTGGATGTGGAAGGTAGAGGATAGCCCTGTTATGCTCCTCATATTTATAGGGAAGAGCGCAACCATGGTGGTGGTTGTTATCAGGATCATATCGGATGTGGAGGAGGCTGTGATCAGTTTCATGATTTAGCGTTGCAAGCGCTAGGTGATCCAGACATCATTCGAGGTACCCTTTGCTTATTTTATGCTTGGTTTTATGCCTTGTTTCATTCATGAGTGACACTCTCTTTCAGATCAACTACCCTTTCCATGATTCGGGACATGAGTTAGAGAGGCTTCTAGTGCCCAACATTGACTATGCCAATTAGAGGTCAAGCTGACTTGTTGGAAGTATATAGAGACTGTGAGCTAGTGCTGGGGCAGCACCGCTCTTGGAGAGATTTCATATGTTTACGGATATAACCATATGATGTCATCCTCATCATGTATTAGTTTTATTTAGTCCAGGCTATCATGGATTGATTTGGGATGCATGTTGTGTTCTTCGATGTGGATAGAGAGCCAGTGGTGTTTGTTGGCTAGTGAGACCCTCATATGGGTCAGAGTAATGTTCCGTCCTTATCATCTATGATGGCTGAGTTGATGATGAGTTCTTCAAAGGTTTACCATTTGGTGTTTCCTAAGGTCGTAGAAGAGTACCATGATGTCTTTCTAGAAGAGGATGTAGCATTACCCCTAGATGATAGACCGAGTTTGGGATTGAACTACCACCAGGAGAATATCTTATCTCTATGCATCCAAAAAGGATGGACCCTTCTCAGTTATGGGAGCTACGTATACAGCTTGATGGTCTATTAAAGTTCAGTTTTGTTTGACCGAGTGTGTCTCCGTGGGGTGCGCCGATTTTGTTCATGAAGAAGACAGACAGTAGTTTGCAGTTGTGTATCAATTATCATCGCTTAAACAAAGTGATAGTGAAGAATCTCTATCCTCTTCCACAGGTTGATGATTTTACTCAATCAATGGAAGTTTTCAAGTTGGTTATCAAAGATCGAATTACAGGTAGGATATCATCAGATGCGTGTGAAGGATGAGGATATCCTGAAGATTACTTTCTGTTGTCGTCATGGGCATTATGAGTTAATTGTAACGCCATACAGTGTGACAAATGCTCCAGCTGTGTTCATGGGATTGATGAATGCAGTGTTCCATCTAGATAAGTTTCTGGTGGTTTTCATCGACAACATCCTTGTGTACCCCATCTCTAAGGATGATACCACTGGAGTTTGATGTTGGGGATCACGTGTTTCTGAAGGTGACTCCACATTGTGGTAAGTGAAGGTTTGGTTGTGGGAGTAATCCTTATCCATAGTTTTTTGGGCCTTTTGAGGTTTTGTATTGTGTTGGATCCGTGGCATATTTAGTAGTTATTCCCCCATAGATGATCTAGATAATGATGTTTTTCATGTGTCCTAGCGCCGTCATTATCTTCATGATGACTCTAATATCATCGATTGGGGAGAGATCTATGTTGATGATGATGTGATCTTCGAGCAGTGACCAATAGAGGTCTAAAACCACAAAGAGAAGGAATTCTACGGGCGTTCAATCCCCTCAGTTCGTGTCTTTTGTAACAATGTGGCATGGAGGAGAGTACCTGGGAATGTGATTCGTAGATACCTGCTCAGTACCCTGAGTTGTTTGATGTTTAAAACTTTTCATGTTAATTTTTTTCTCTTTGTGGTTGTAGAAATTTTGTGTTTTTGATATGTATTTGGCATTCTCTCTTTTGAGAGGTATCTCAATGGGTGGTTGTTCGGACCTTGTTTCTATTTCCCTTTAGGTTGGTTTTGAATTCTCAACGATGGGAATGATTTAAGAGGTATCTAATGTAATGGAATGGACCTCTTTGGTTCATTAACTTGTTGAAATCTAGTGTTTGAGGTGTTCTGAGAGGTTAAGGTGACATATCCCCAACACTTTTCCAAATTTCCAGTTTTGTGAATAGTGTCATCAGTGGGCTTATGTGAACAGTTCCCACGGTAGCCTTTTGTGAATAGTTACATTGGTTAGATTATGTGAACAATTCCAACGGTATCCTTTTGTGAATAATGTCATTGGTAGCCTTATGTGAATAGTTCCAATGGTACCCTTATATGAACAGTGTGATCGGTAACCTTATGCGAATAGTTCCTATGGTAGCCTTATTTGAACAGAGTCATCAGTAGGCTTATGTGAACAGTTCCAAGGGTAGTTTTATGTGAATAGTGTCATCAGTAGGCTTATGGGAATAGTTCCAATAGTAGCCTTATGTGAATAGTATCATTAGTAGGATTATGTGAATAGTTCCAGTGGTAGCCTTATGAGAACAATTTCATCGGTAGGCTTATGTGAACAGTTCTAACGGTAGACTTATGAGAACAGTGTCATCAGTATGCTTATGTGAATAGTTCTAGTGGTAGACTTACAAGAATAGTGTCATCGGTAGGCTTATGTGAATAGTTCCCATGGGAGCCTTATTTGAACAGTTTTATTAGTAGCCTTATGTGAACAATGTTTCCAGAATGGCGAGATTTGAAGTGTAGCCTCTATTTCCTTTACTAAATTTCTAGTTCATGAATAGAGTTTCTAGAGTGGTGGGGTTCCAACAGTAGCCTCTATTTCCTTTTCCAAATTTCGAGTTCATGAACAGTGTTCCAGAATGGTGAGGTTCCAATGGTAGCCTCTATTTCCTTTACCAAATTTCGAGTCATGAATAGTGTTTCTAGAATGGTGAGGTTCCAACGGTAGCCTCTAGTTCCTTTTCCAAATAACAAGTTCATGAACACTTTTTTTAGAATGGCGAGGTTCCAATGGTAACCTTTATTTCCTTTTCCAAATTTCAAATTCATGAAAAATGTTCCGAGAACAGTGAGGCACCAATAGTAGCCTCTATTTCTTGTGAAAAATTTCAAGTTTAGGAATAGTATTTCTAGAATGGTGAGGTTCCAAAGGTAGCCTATATTTCCTTTAAAAAATTTCTAATTCATGAGGAGAGTTTCCAGAATGGTGAGGTTCTAACGGTAGCCTCTATTTCCTTCTCCAAATTCCATGTTTGGTGTACAATGTATCCAGCTTCCTACAGTTCTCCCCTTTGATGTTTCCTTCGACATTAAATGAATTTAAATCCTCATTTTAAGGACTCTAATGCCGATTCAAAGACCACAAATTCTATATTAGTTTTTCTTAAGTCTTGTAATCCTTTTAATTGGTCAACCCGCATGGTTTAATATGATCCGATTTTAATGGGAAATCCTGTGTATCTGAAACTGCTGCTCTGTTAAATCTCTTGAAGGGATGATATATCTTCCTCCTTTGCCCTTCCTCCTTGTTCAGAAGTGCAAGACACAAAAACCATTCTTTCCTTCCCATAGGATTTGTGTGGTCAAACATTAATCCTTGGATTGGTTCCCTTTTAATTTCATCTTGCTGCAAGTGCACCATCTGTATTTGGTGAAACCAAGCAGTATCGATCGATCATAGATATAAGGTATGATCTATCATCGTTGTTTAGGGTTCATATCCTTCTATTTATCCCTTCCATTTTATGGAATGATATCTCCATGTTCCTAATGAATTTTTCTAGGGTGTTGACCAGTGTTGTGGTGTCTTTGTATCCTCAGGTGGATACATTTGTCATAGGAGAGGAGATCATAATCCATTGTGTGGATCATTCTCATATAAAGAACATCAAGAACTGTTTGAAGTAGTGGATCCATTTCTTCTCTTTTATTTTACATGCAAATATAGAGTTATCATGTATTAGCCTACTCGATCACAATTGAATTAACATATTAAATATTTAAACTGGATAAATAAATTGATATTGATCATATTTTATTGCCTCTTTTTTAGATATTGTGATATCTATGCTTTCTTTCTTATCTTTTCGTTCATGATGGAAATTGGTAATGAATGTAAAGATGGAATTAATTGATAATTGTTTGGATAAAGATAAAGAGTCATGTAAATGAAACTATTTGTTGTTTTTGTTGATGTAATTTGATTTTAATCAAATTTATGCAGTAGGCATGTTTAATCAATTTGTGATAGCTTACTGTTTAGGTTTCCCTAACTTGGAACCTTCGAATAATAAATCAGTTAATTCAAGATGGATCAAATAACGGGTTGTGTGATAAAAGCTGATTCCTTGTAGGGTTTTGAGTTACCCTATTTCTTGTTTAAGGGCCAAAATCCCAATTTATATGATGATGGTTTTCCTGCTGATTGTGTTGTGATGTGATTCGTCAAGGCTTTTGTGATATGTGTGGAAGGGAGGCCTATTGGCTATGGTAGCAGTTGATGCCTAGAGTGGAAAGATGTATTAGTTTATGCATGTGGGTGTATGGGAGGACACCAAATATGATGAAATATGTTGGATTTGAATTTTTGGATTCCTACTCTTTCTTATTGGTTGTTTATCTTCCTTACTTTCCCCATATCTCAAGGAGGTTGGTTTGCTTACCCTCCTTTCAAAAGGGGAAAAGACACATGAGGTATTCCATTTTCTTTTCGTGTTTATCTTCCTGAGGGAGGATGAGTCTATGCTCTTTCTATAGGCATCAAAGACTCGATGGGTAGTGAATCTACTCGCCGTGTTGAGCCCCCTTGTGGTTAGTAGCTTAGAATGTTTTTCTAGAATACCTAGGAATATGGGAAAATAATAATGTTGTAAATAAATGATTGAATAAATGACTTTAACCCATGAGGTTGGAGCTTTATGGGATGCAATGCTGAGGTTCCAATTTAATGGAAGAGTGGACTTTGGGTGTGATTCTAATGAAATATAATGTTGAAATTGTTAATAGTTAATTAATGTTTAATGAATTAATGAACATAAATTGAAACTGATAAAAATGGAATTAAGGAATGTAGTCAAGCTCTTTAAATGGGTGTGTGCGTATAGGATACCTAGTCCTAGAAGTGGTAGCTAGGAGTTTAAGAGACATTAGCTAACATTGATTCTAAGACTATGTTATTCCCATAGTGTGGTTGTTAGCTATAGAATATTTTGTACTTTTTGTGTTTCTATACGCTACTCTACCCCATTAGTTAGGGAAACCAACACCCCAGGGATTCTGAGCCATGGGGGGGGGGGGGGTTCCCCAATATTCCAATGTGACGATGGATGGTTGAATACACCCTTTGGACGCACTCTCTTCTCTGTTAGTTACTTGTGCTAGAATGAACAATGCTTAGTTTTACCCATATATGTGTGCAGATGGTTGTAATGGACTGTGTATTCTTACTCAGTGTATGGGATGTAATGACTTGAGGTATAATGCCCGATGTATGATACATGTTATATGAGATATGGTGGCTCTGGAAAACTACCTCGTTACATTGATTATGTAGACGTGGTGGTTTTGTTGCATGAGGTTCATGTTGTGGGGCTCCGCCCAGGTGTCTGCGGGCAAGCCTTTTTTGAGAGAGGTGCATAGGACGTGCGACGTTGGGGAAGAGAATCGAACCATTGGAGAAGTAGTAGTAGGGTACCATTGATATTATTAATTATATTAGACACTATTTTATGTGATACTTGGTGAGAGTAGCCATGGTGAGGCTGGGAACTTAGTAAATCCCTTTAAGTGATAAGTTAGTTTCACTTACTGTTCTCTATGCTTTAGCATGCTTTCTTTACTTTTTCACAAGAGGATACGGGGATGATCATAATGAGTATACTTTCATACACACCCTATGTGTATATAAACTATTTTTCAGGTCACTTTGAGCAAGATGGAGATCATGACTGTTTCTACTAGCTTGGGGTCACAGGAGCTGTTCGGGCTTGTGGCTGCTGCTGTTTTTACTTTATTTTGGGTATTTGAAGTTTTTACCCAATCAGTTGTAGTAGTTTTTCATGACATTACATATGTGTACTTTTGAATTCTTTTATATTCTCATAGTTTTGTTGTGAGCTATAGAATATTCATTTTTTTTGTGTTTTTATAATCTACTCCACCCCATTAGTTAGGGAAACAAACACCCAGGGGATTCTGAGCCGTGGGAGGGGGGGGTGTTTTCCCCAACATTCCGATGGGAGAATGGATGGATGAATACACCCATTGGACACACTCTCTTCTCTCGGTAGTTACTTGTGTTGGTAGGCACATTGGTTAGTTTTACCCATATATGTGTGTAGATGGTTGTAATGGCTTGTGGATCCTTACTCAGGGTATGGGATGTAATGACTTTAGGTATAATGCTAGACGTATTATACACATTATACGAGCTATGGTAGATCCCGAAAACTACCTCATCATTTTGATTATATGGACGTGGTGGTTTTGTTGTACGAGGTTCATGTTGTGGGGATTCGCCCAGGTGTCTGTGGGAAAGCCTTTTTTGGAGAGAGGTGCATAGGATGTGCGACGTTGGGGTAGAGCAGCAAACCAGTGGAGAAGTAGTAGTAGGGTACCATTGATATTCATAATTGTAATATATACTATTTTATATGATACTCTGTGAGAGTATCCATAGTGAGGCTGGGAACTTAGTATATCTGTTTAGGTGACTAGTTAGTTTCACTTGTTGTTCACTATGATTTAGAATTCTTTCTTTAATTTTTCACGAGAGGCTCCGGGGAGGATCCTATTGAGTATACTTTAATACACACCCTATGTGTATATAAACTATTTTTCAGGTCACTTTGATAAAGATGAGGATAATGATGATTTCTACTAGCTTGGGGTTGCAAGAGAAGTTCGGGCTTGTGGTTGCTACTGTTTTTACTTTCTTTTGGGTATTTGATGTTTTTCCCCTATCACTTGTAGTAGTTTTTCATGACATTACATATGTGTAATTTCTATTTCTTTTATATTATTATCTGATTTGGAGTTGGTTGGTGTCTATCTTGTCTCTCTCTTTCACATGTGTTCTCTTAGAGGGTAATGCCTCCCATTTGTGTGTTTACTATACCCTTGGGGCCAGTCGCCAACCTGAGGCCTACTTGAGGCGGGATTCATGGGTCATTATATGCTTTCTCTCATTGTCGGCCCAAAAGGGGTACACCTTGTGGGGAGGGGTCGTGACGGGGGGAGGGGTTGATGTGGTATTGGCTAGCCAGATCTAGTTTGTAGCATGGGTGTTGCATGTTTTGATCCAGCAATATAGCAGGGAATGCTCACGCAGTCAGGAGCCCAGTTTGGTGGAGGCCTTCGGTCAACAGTCTAATGGGAGGGAACTATGGTGGATGCTAGTTCGAGAAAGGAAGCACAGTGGTCGGGTATCCATTTGTGGTTTTGAGAATGGTGTCCAGACAATGGTCCTGAACCAGAAGTGGTGGGATATAGGGGATATGGAGACCACATCTTATCAGATGACATGACCTGGCCAGGAGAAGTTTCTAGAGGGAGGGGTAGACAGGGTCGGCATGACTAGGGAGGGTGGATGAGGCCTGTAGGGAAGGGGTTACAACACACATCACGGAGAAGATTCTTCAAAAAAAATATTTATTTTTTATATATTTTATACAAAGTCTGTGGAATGACTATAGGTTTTTAGTGTGTTCTAAATGGGTCAATCCAACAACACAATTTCCAATGACTTTGGATTTCCTATTGGTAATTTTTTTAATTTTATTTACTCATACGCTTTTAGGATTTATATAAAAATTATAATATTATTTATTCAGATTTCTCAAAAATTGGTGGAATTATGTATCTGATGAAAACAACTATTTTGGTCACCAATGGTTCAACCTGTGTTGGGGAGATGACCAGATTTACAATGCTGACTTTCTTTAGGTGTATATATATATGTTATTCTATATTAATATCTAAGAAAATAAATTTCAATCAATAATTCTTTTTTTGATGATTATAACCTAGAAACTTTACCTTGTATCCAAGCGTGGTCATATCCATTTGGACCGAATTAAAAACCGTCAAGTTAATTTTGCGAAAATTAATTTTGTTCTGGAAAAAAATGTGATCCCTCTAATAGAAATTGTTGATATTAGGGAATGGATTATAATCCAATGGGGAAAGGATTTAAAATTATTCATCGTACGAGTGATGAAAATTTTCATCTTCATAGATTTGAGCCCTAGTAGTGGTTAGAGGATCTCACTTGAATTTAATAATAAAAAAATAAACTAAAAAAATTCCTTGTTAAAAAATGATGTGTGCACAATGATGCTCATCACTTGGGACTTTTGGTCAAAGGATCTTAAGAATAAACCCTCTAGATCATTCACACATTCTCTAATAAAATGTGTGATCATAGTTAGTGGAATTATGGGTGCTATCATAGAACTCTAATGAATCCTTTGGCATTGTGATGATCAACATGATCTCATCCCATTGATCCATCAAAGGAATTCTTGGATCAATCACTTGGTGAGAGTCTTTCTCTTTATGAGATGGGAAGAGTGAGAGGCACTCATTCTATTGGAATGAATGACCTATGGAATAAAGTCTCTCTCCTTCTTATATATTGTTTTGAACTAATACCCTGATAGGGTTCCCCAAACATTGTATATCTAACATCCACTAAATAATCGATAAATAAATAGTTATGATGCACTAACCATGTGATAATTATTATTTATATTTTATCACATTCTTGTAATATATATTAAATATATTACATGATAAATTCAAGTCATTAACTAAAATTGTAATTCTTTCTAATATTAGACAAACCTTGAATATTTAAATAATATTTTTTCATATATTATTATTCCATGCATTTACTTAAACACCTGTAAATAGATTCAATTAATAAATTAAAATCAATTATTCAATTCCCAAATAATAATTTATTTAATTATTTTTTGATGATCGATTACATGGAAAAATCATTAACCCTGTTGTGGGGACCACCATGTCCAATATTCATATTCAACCAAATAAGGCCGAATCTTGAATACACTATTTTCCATGAGCATCTAGGTCCTTACCCCAATAGGTGTTATTATTATTCACGGACCAATATTATAGTCTATAAACTCACCAAGTCCCCTAAAGAGATAATGAATAGTCATAGTAACGACAACCATCCTATGAACACCCACTATGTAATATAATCTCTTTTTATTATGATATCTCACAAAGAAGGATGCAAACAAACTTGTGTTATAATCCTTACTTGATTTATTGTTTGCTGATCTAATAGGATAGACTTACCTTTGACTACCTTTTTAATGGATTTATGATGGTACTAAAAAACTAATAAACTAGGCCCGAGATATCACTTTATCAACTCAGAAGTGAAAAATTCTATTTTGAACATTCAACCAATGTCAGTCCACTAATGATGCACACAACATAAAATAACTCTCCATGAAATAATTGTCATGGTTTTTATCTTTCATCAAAGTACATGAGAAAATGGAACACATTGATAATGATCTCATGTTAGTAGACCAATAAAAATGTCTATAGATTAGAACAACCAATGACACCTAAATCATGTGGTGTTTATATTTGTGGGTATATCATCATGATCTCACCTACTATAGATCACTAAGTGAGAACTTCATGAGAATAAGTCTCTATTATTATGATCCCCCAACACCAGATATTCAAACATCTCTTTTTTGAGTTAATAAGATGAATCTGGACTATAAAACATATATTTTTGATTGTTGTCATAGTATCTCACAGTTCTCATTATATATTGGGAACTTCTATAACCTTTTATTGCAACTTATAATCTATGGAAATTACAATTTAAATATCCTAATCAGAATAATGTATACTATTATGGTAAGTGTGCATCATTTATAACTCACTATATCCATTAAATGGTAATAAAAAAGTACATATTAATTGGGTCTAGGGAACCCAATATTATAAATTTTTTCAAACCAAGAGGCATGAATATATACTCATATAGTTTATATATACTCATAACACTATGTTGGGAATATCATCCTCTCTGACCTGAAATTTCTGGTAGTCTAAATGAAGATCAATCTTAAAAAATCCACAGGATCCTTATAATTGATGAAAAAAATCATTAATCCTAGGTTAAGTGTATCTATTAGTCATATTTAACTTGTTAAACTTCCTATTTTAAAAATAAAGACATAGATAACCATCTTCCTTCTTGTAAAACAACACTGGAACCCGAAAGAGATGAGATCAGTATAATAAATCAATTTTCTCCCAATCTGCACATTTTACCTTAAAATCTCTCATCCCAGTTGGTTCCTTATGGTAAGGAGGAATCAATATTGGTTTTTCCCCATTAATAAGCTAAAAATAGAACACAATTCCATTGTTTGGAGGAATACATGAGAGGTCATCTGAAAATACATATTTATAATGATCCACTACTACAAAAAAATAGATGGGGATACTATTTATTATACCGCGAGATCCAATCCTACTACCATCACTATGATCGATCCAATCTAGCTCAAGTCTGGTCCCATTATACTTTAACTATGATCCCACTCACTAGTAAATAAATGCCTCACTCCACTAGTTATGGTGAGAGATACATGTATTTGATAATTGTTGATATGAGCTTGTTATTGATCAACCTGACCATTCCACATACCATATTTAAACTAGTCATCTAAAAGATCATGAAGTCTTATATATTCTTTTAGATATAAAGATCTATTGGATACTTAGGAAAACACTAGAGATAGTCTTCAATATTTTAAAAAGGAGTGTCAAGAGAGACAAAGTCATAAGATAACTTAATCAGTAAATCTAGGCCATTAATGATGTGATAAGATATGAATGAATGAGACGGTCATGTATCTAACAAAGTAGTAGATAGTTTAGATTTGATACAAAATGTACCTCTAACAACATAAGATCCTTATCCAATAATGGATGGAACCTCATCCGTCATGTACATCCTTCCTAACTCTAGATCATCAGCTTTTCCCTTCGGATCACGAATCTCTGGAGTCACTAAAGTGTGTGGGGTCTGGGTACGCTACCGAGGGCCTCTACATACACCCAAACCTGACCTCCTTGAATTTGTATGTTAAACATTAAAAAAAATCAATGCAGATGAAATATATTTTCATATCACCGAAATTTATTATGTGTCTTTGTGCACAATGTTCTAAAATGTACCCTTCATCTACAGGTTTAGCACCTGGTTGAACCTCCAACAATAAGGGATTACATGAATCTGTACTCTAATCAAACTATCTTTCACCATATCATACCTCCTTATCCTATCTCTTACTACCACTAGCAGTGGAATTTGTTTTAATAGTTGGATGTCTTGTCTTCGTAGCACTGAAATCTAGGAGGAAACCCATATGTTTTTCCTTCTCCATCCCTTTCTCAAAAGTCAGGGCCTTGTGAAGAACCTCTTCATATTTCATTGGGTAAAAGAAACAAACATGAAATTTATTCTATACAAAAAGACCAATTACAAAATTCCTAGAATTATGCACTTCATTTTTAGCCAATGTGGATCAAATCCTAGTTACTCTATAGAATGAGTTGGGTAAGAAGAAATCAACATCATCCCTTACTAAAGTTCCATAAACTCTTGAGAACAGTCTATATTTAGTGTGTTATAAAATAAATCCTTAAATAATATCTCTTAAAGGACTCTCATGTAAGACTATAATTTTTTACTATCTCTTTCACAACACCCCACCGTCCTAGTGAGTCTCTGAATCAAAATGGTTACCAAATTCACCCTTATATCCTCAAGAGTATTTAATAGACTGTAGATTCCCTATATGATTTCAATCCATTCCTCATCATCCTAAGGATCACCAGTTCCGTGTAATTATTGTGTATTCTTGTTTTGAAATTCTTATTCAGTGTTAAACATCTTCCCATGTACCCCTCTATGCTAAGAAGGAAAAATATTTAAGTCTCCAGATAGGGGTGGGTTTATCGCCTGAACTACCTAAGTATACCTAGGAGCATAATTTTTTTGTCTTACTACATATTATATAATGGATCTAATTCATCTTCCTTAGTAGTGTTATTATGAAGACTATGAGGCCTCATTTTTTTAAAATCCAATAGAATATTTTGAATTCCTATAAAAACTCTCTTTAAAGTAAAAAATAAGAAGTTATAAGGTGCACATAAGGCAATTCTATAAGAAGGTCTATCATAGGATAACCCCAAACAGAAGGTATGACCCTCTTAGATCTCCCAAAGGATCACACCTAGACCTTGAAGGACCCCGGGACACCCTGAGAGGGGAGGGGTGAATCAGGGTGACAACTTTTTCTTTTAATTTGATGGATCTTGTTCCCACGTTGGTAGGAACTTGTTGAAACTGTAAGATGAAAATGATCAGAAAGCAAACATGCACATGCTCAGAGAATACACATCCCTTTTTACTTGGTTCAATACTAAGGGCTACGTCCAAGGAGCATACACCGACAAGTTGTCGACCGTACCAAAATCCACTATGCTTCACTAGCTGTAGATTACAATTGTTCGGGCACAATCACTCTGTCCCAGGATCACTGCCTTTACAAAGGTTCAGGGATAGCTCACTACTTCCCTCAAGTCACTCCCATTGACTCCCCCTGGCTCACTGTCGTTGGTGAAGTCACACTCAGTTTATAGACGTGAAGGTCTCTTCAATTGATAGACATGAAGTTCATTGTCTCTTGTTCAGCATGAGACTTTTCTTGCACCAGAGTCATGAGTTAATGCTCTGTTAAAGTACAAATTCCATCCACTGATAAAAACCCCCTTTTTCCCTTTTCCACTGGGCAGACAACATTTGGAAATGACCTTCACAAAGTACCCTACTTCGCAAGGCTCCCAATATTGCAAAGCTCAAACAAGCCTTCGCGGAGTCCCTGCCTTTTCGCGAAGCTCAATCGTGAAGCACTCTCGCGATGCTCCAGCCTTTTCAATTCTTGGCTATCGTGGATCTCCTGCCTCTTCATGAAGCTCACTGAGCCAACGTGGGGTGCATGACTTTTGCGGAGCTAGAATAGCCGCCGCGAAGCTCCTCTTTCGCGAAGCACACTTCCTTCATGAGAGACCTTTGCGAACCGAGAGCAAAGTACTTTCTTTGAAATTCTCTCTACTTCTCTTGAGGGGGTCAACCTGTATTTATAGGCAATTCCACCGACCCTCGACCCTTCCGTGTGAAGTCAGTGCCACGTCATCTCAAATCGCGATGCTCCGAAGTTCCCGTCGAAATTCTCTCAAAATCGCGAAGCACTACGGCAATTTTCCGTTCACGGAACTCGTCGTAATCATGGAGTATTACCGTCATCATTCCTTCGCGCCTTCGCTGAGAAGCTCCCTTGCAAATCCCTTCACCGCCGCGATGCGCTTCAACTCTACCGTTCGTGAAGCTTTGACGTAATCATGAAGACTCACCACCTCTATTATTCTGGTCTTCACGATTTCCAAACCATGCATCCTCTCTTTACGAAATTCATGACTTTTCCATATTTAATTATTATCTTCATGGAAATACACTTTTTGAGATGCTCAGCAAGTTCTAGATTTTGGACCCCAAAAATTTGGCAAACACTGGAAAACGGAGCCACCTTCAATACTGTTGTCTGCTTGAATGGTATGATCTCTTTGCTGGTACACGATCCGAACTTCCATTGATGATTGAAAACAAACACAAACCATAATACAAATCATGCATAGAAGACCATGGTTCCAACAATATCCCCCTTTGGGTTTGTTGGCAATCGGAAGATAAATTCAATAGATCTCCATCTATGTGAAAACCAAAAACGTAGGAATCAGCTCAGCCAACACTCTAAGTCTACGTGAGCAGTTCTCGGTGTAGAAAACAAGAGAGGAGGCTTGAATTGGGTTCCACTGTTTTCCTTCTCATTCTTCTGAATTGGGTTCCACTATTTTCCTTTTCATTCTTCTCATCACAGAAGTTTCCTGAATTTATTCCTTTCTCCTTTCTCCCCCATTGACAATAAATCCAAAGACCAGTAAATTTTTTCACGTTCAACTCAAACCATACTCCCCCTAGATAGTATCTCCCCCATAAACCTGCATCACAGCCATAAACAGATTAAAACAGTTATAACAAACTAGGAGAAGGGAATTCTGTAACCTCCTTATGCACTGGGAGGTGGCCGAACACCGAGGATCAATCGATGCTTCTCAAACACAGCTGCTGACAGTGGCTCTGTCAGGATATCAGCCACTTTCTCGTCTGTTCCCACATGATCCATTCTAATCACATTTTGCTCAACTTTCTCTTTGATAAAGTGATACCTGATTTCAATGTGTTTTGTACGAGAATGCTGAAAATGATTCTTCATAAGATCAATTGCGCTCTTACTGTCATAGTAAATCACCATTGGTTGCTTCACCTCATCGCCAATATCAGTTAATTGCGGCTTCATCCATAGCAGTTGAGTGCATGCCTTTGTGGTGGAGATATACATAGCTTTAGCAGAACTAAGAGAATTACTTTCTTGTTTCTTGCTCAACCATCCAACACATTTCTTCCCAATATAGAAAGCTCCACCACTGGTGGAATTTCTGTCTACTACATCACCATCCCAGTCAGCATCAAAAAACGCTGATAATTCACTATCCCTACCTGCATGAAAATGTAACCCAATGTTGTGTGTACCTTGAATGTACCGCATGATTCTTTTGACTGCCGCCATATGTTCCTCCTTTGGAAAACTCTGAAAGCGGGCTGCAAGACATGTGGCAAAGACAATATCTGGCCGTGTCGCTGTCAGGTACAGTAGGCTCCCAATGATTCTTCTGTAAATGGTGGGATCTGTAGATTTCCCTTCCTCATGCTTTCCCATTTTGGTTCCAACTACAATCAGAGTTGACATTAGTTTGGAGTCTTGCATATTAAACTTCTTCACCAGCTCTCTGGCATACTTTTCCTGAGAGATAAAAGTGAAGTCTTTCCTTTGAGTCACTTGCAGTCCGAATAAATATGTGAGCTCCCCAATCATTGACATATCAAATTCTGATTTCATATGATTGGAAAATTCATCCACTGATTTCTACCTGCTGCCACCAAATATAATGTCATCGATGTAAACTAGAACCATGAACTGATCTTTTGAAGAATTATTCACATAGATATTGTGATCTACTCCTCCTCTTTTGAATTCCAGCTTCTTGAGGTAAGAATCCAGTCTGGAGTACCACGCCCGTGGTGCCTGTTTCAGGCCATAAAGTGCTTTCTTTAGCTTGCAGACCTTTGATTCATCAGCACCAAGATGAAAACCCACGGGTTGTTCAATTTAGGCTTCTTCTTAAAGTACACCATTTAAGAATGCTGTCTTGACATCCATTTGATATACTTTATATCCTCATTGGAGAGCCATGGCAAGAAACAGGCTGATTGACTCTAGTCTAGCCACTGGAGCAAAGGTCTCTTCAACATCAACACCTTCTATCTGAGAATACCCTTTACATACAAGTTGAGCCTTGTTTCTGATAACACTTCCATGCTCATCAAACTTGTTCTTGAATATCCATTTTGTTCCAATAACATTGTGTCCTTTTGGTCTCTGGACAAGATCCCATGTCTGATTCTTGTTAATTTGATCTAACTCTTCATTCATGGCTTTCACGCAGGATTCATCCTTTGCAGCTTCTTCAAATGAGGATGGCTCCACAACTGACAGAAATGCAGAAGGTGTGTTATTCCTCATCCTCCTTGTCTGTGTGGGTGTATTCCTATCTCCAATTATATTAGATGGATCAGTCTCTGCTCTTCGATTTCTCCTGTGAGGTTCAGTCGCATTCTCACCATCCAAGATTTCCTCTTCAGATTCATCGTTAGAGTCAACATCATGATGTGTCTGCTGAGTGTTTTGAACAACTTCCTCTATTTCTACATTTGTATTTTCTCCCCGTTCACTTTCTTCCTGACTTTCTATCACATCATAATATGACGTCCTTGAAGCATTTTTACTTTTCTCTTCAATTATCTTAACATCACTGCTTTCCACAATTCTTCCTAAACGCTTGTTGAAACACTTGTAGGATTTGCTGTTCATTGAGTAACCGAGGAAAATTCCTTCATCTGTATTGTCGCCATATTTCCCTTGATTTCCTTCTTTTTTCCTGATGAAGCATTTACTTCCAAAGACACGAAAGTATTTTAAAGAGGGCTTCCGTCCATGCCACAATTCATATGGTGTCTTCGTCTCACCCATATAAAGTTCTGTTCAATTCTGAATGTACACTACAGCTTGAACAGCCTCTTTCCAGTAATGTCATGGAATACGACTCTCAATCAGTATAGTTCGTGCCATGTTGTTCACCTATCGATTCCTACGTTCAACAACTCCATTTTGTTGTGGAGTTCTCACAGCAGCTACCTCATGCTGTGTCCCATGCTTCTCCAGATAATTTTCAAATTCAATGGACATGTATTCTCCTCCATTTTCAGATTGCAACACTTTGATTGTTCATCCAGTATCATTCTCGGCGATTCGCCGAAATGTTTTCATGCAGTCAAGGACTTGTCGTTTCCTGTGGATGACCATCACACATGCCATTCTACTGCAATAATCTATGAAAAGGACAAAGTAACTTTCTCCATGAGTTCTGGAAACATTTATCGGCCCACATACATCTGTATGAATCAGATCACGAAGGTGAGATGCCCTTTTCTTATTTGGCTGATATGAACAGTAGACCAACTTTCCACGAATGCAAGCATCACAAGATTTTTCACGCTCACGCTTCAGGTTGGGAATTTCCATGACAATTCTCAATTTTGAAATTTTCTCCATGTCTTCTTGTTTGATATGTCCCAGTCTCCGATGCCACAAATTGTTTTCTTATTCAACAGTCATGTAACATACATTTTCTACACTATCAACCTGATACAAGTTGCCTTCTATTCTGCATCCCTTCATAAGTGAATTGCCTGTCTTTCCCTTGATAGTGTAGCCTTTCTGATTAAAAGTAACTATAAGTCTTGCATCACAGAGTTGACTCATGCTGAGGAGATTATGATGTAGGCCATCAACGTAAAGGACTTCAGTCTTCTTTAGTTCTCCATTAGCTAACTCGGTAATTCCACTCCCTTTGATTTTTAGAGCCCCATCATTACCAAATCCTACTGTACCATCAACCGTCCTTTTGATATCCGTTAGCAGGCCCGCATTACCCGTCATATGAGATGAACAATTGCTATCCAGAATCCAGGTACTGTTGTTCTTTGTAGCATTGAGGGCCACCTCAGCAAGGTTGGATTTCTCAATCTTCTTCCTTTCCTTCCATGAGACATTGAATTGAGTATATAGAAATGACGACCTTTCAATTATATCTTCCGCATACCCAGGTTCTTCATAGTCAAAATCTTCTTCGAGAGGAGAAAACCTATTTGAAAGAGCAACACTGTCTTGCTGACGAGACTTGACTTGTCTTGAACTTCGGTATGAGGTGTCCATGTCCCTTCTTTTCCTGCAATTAGCAGCCTTATGACCAAAGATAGAACAACAAAAACAATATCTATAGAAATTGTTTCTTCTATAAGAATTAGGATATGAATTTGTTCTCCTTTGTTGAACTTCTATATCTTCTCCATTCAGATAGCTTCTTACCTCCTCACAATAAGACATGGTATGGCCCAGATAGCCACAAAACTGACACTTCATGAGAGGAAATGTCTTCTCACTTGAATTTCTCCTCATACCTTCTTCCTTGGGAGAAAAGTTAGATTGTCGGTCATTTCTGAATGTTTGAGGATAATTTTAAGTTCTCCTTTTAGTTTTGGTTGAGGGTTCCTTTTTTAGCACTTTTGGAAAAGTTTCAACATGTTCAACTTTCATCTTATCTTTCTTTTGGATCTTTTCACTTCCAGCAGTTGATGTCTCAGCCTCACAACCAATTCCAGTCTTTCCCATGCAAGTGGGTCTTTGATTACTCAAGATTTTTCCAACCCCATCTGAACCGCACTTGGATCTTGCTAGTAATTCTGCATATGAGAATCTTCCAAACCGTATTTTCTTCTTCAATTCTTTGGGAATTGATTCAGTCTCATGTTTACTCCTTAGAGTAACAACTTCCTCCTCAATACCCTCAGCAGTCTTGGATTTTTCATCTAGTCTGGAGGTGAGGTCATTGATGAACTTTGCCTGCTCTTCAATTCTCAGCTTCAGATCCACTACATCATCATTGCTTTCAATTATTTTAGACTGTACCTTCACAAATTCTCCCAGTTGTTCAATTTCAACCTCAAGTTGATCAACATATTCAGCTGATTCTTCTACAATAGATTTCCACTTATTGTAACTCTTGCATTTAATATTAAGCTTATTAACCGCATCCTTAAGTTGCATCTCGGGATCTACACAAGTTCTCAGTTGTTTTTCCCCACCAGTATCTTCTGACTTTTCAACAGTGGCCATCATGGAAGCATGGTTCCCAGTTTTGAATTCTGGTTCTTCTTCATCACAGAATTCATTATCATCTTCTTCCTCTTCACAAATAAAACTCTTCCTTTGCATTTTCTTTCCAGATTTGAAGTCTCCCTTTTTGAAGAACCTTCTTAGAGGCTTCTTGATGCATTCATATTCACTATCTTCATCATTGATCTTTCTTAAGAACTGAGAGGAAATGTGACCAACTTTTCCACAATGAAAACATGCAGAGGTAACTTCCCTTTGAATTTTCCTTTCCCCTTCTGAAACTTCTTTGCAATGAGAGAAAGAATTTCGTTTTCTTCTTCATCTTCACCACTAATATCTTTTGAGATTTTCAGTTTATCCATGTCCTTGAATGCCATTTCCTTGCTCACACGAGACGTAGCATCTTCTGGTTTGACTCTCATTTCATATGCTACCAAGCTGCTAAGTAGATCATCCAGAGAAAGTTTTGAAAGATCTCTTTCCTCAAGGGATGACACCTTTGCATTGTACATAGGTGGAAGTCTTCTTAATATTTTCTTTACAATATCAATGTCTTTGATTTCTTCACCTAGACCCCGAATTTCTCCAACTACTTTAGTAATTCGATTAAAAAATGAATCTGCATTCTCATTAGGATGCAGATTTAGATCGTCAAACCTGTTGTGTAAAACCTGAAGTTTTTCCTCCTTTACCTTGCTATATACTTCATAAATGTTTTCAAGTTTATCCCGCATAGACTTTGAGGAAGTGAAAATCCTCACCTTTAGATAGATCTGATCAGAAAGAGCTGCGATGAGTGCATTTTGTGCTTTAGCATCTACATCAAGAATTTTCCTATCTGTTTCAGTCATATCCAGGCCTGTTGGGTCAGTGACTTGTATTCCTTGCACAGTAGAAAAGAGAACTTCCATTACAAAAGATCTTAGATGAGATCTCATTCTATTCTTCTAGATCTGGAAATTACTTCCATCGAAGTGAGGGACTCCCCTAACATTGACTACATTCTCCATGATGCAAAAGGACAGATTCAACACCAGTAACCTCCCTCTGATACCACTTGAAGGACCCCAGGACACCCTGAGAGGGGAGGGGTGAATCAGGGTGACAAATTTTTCTTTTAATGTGATGGATCTTGTTCCCATGTTGGTAGGAACTTGTTGAACCTGTAAGATGAAAATGATCATAAAGCAAACATGCACATGCTCAGAGAATACACAACCCTTTTTACCTGGTTCACCACTAAGGGCTACGTCCAAGGAGCATACGCCGACAAGTTTCCGGCCGTACCAAAATCCACTATGTTTTACTAGCTGTAGATTACAATTTTTCGGGCACAGTCACTCTGTCCCAGGCTCAATGACTTTAAAAAGGTTCAGGGATAGCTCACTGCTTCCCTCGGGTCACTCCCGTTGACTCCCCCTGGCTCACTGTCGTTGGTGAAGTCACACTCAGTTTATAGACGTGAAGATCTCTTCAATTGATAGACATGAAGTTCATTGTCTCCTGTTCAGCATAAGACTTTGCTTGCACCAGATTCCTGAGTTAATTCTCTGTTAAAGTCCAAATTCCATCCACTGATGAAAACCCCCTTTTTTGTTTTTCCACTGGGCAAAAAAACTTTGGAAATGGCCTTCACAAAGTACCCTACTTCGCAAGGCTCCCAATATTGCAAAGCTCAAACAAGCCTTCACGGAGTCCCTGCCTTTTCGCGAAGCTCAATCGCGAAGCACTCTCACGATGCTCCAGACATTGCAATGCTTGGCTATCGTGGAGCTCCTGCCTCTTCGCGAAGCTCACTGAGCCAATGCAGGGCGCACGACTTTCGCGGAGCTAGAATAGCCGCCGCGAAGCTCCTCTTTCGTGAAGCACACTGCCTTCGCGAGAGACCTTTGCGAACCGAGAGCAAAGGACTTTCTCTGAAATTATCTCTACTTCTCTTGAGGGGGTCGACCTGTATTTATAGGCAATTCCACCGACCCTCAACCCTTCCGCACGAAGTCAGCACCACGTCAGCTCAAATCACGAAGCTCCGAAGTTCCCGCCGAAATTCTCTCAAAATCGCGAAGCACTACGGAAATTTTCCATTCACAGAGCTCATCGTAATCGCAGAGTATTATCGTCATCATTCTTTTGCGCCTTTGCCGCGAAGCTCCCTCGCAAAGCCCTTCACCACCGCGATGTGCTTCAACTCTGCCGTTCGCGAAGCTTTGACGTAATCGCAAATACCCACCGCCTCCATTATTCTGATCTTCGAGATTTCCAAACCCTGCATCCTCTCTTTGCGAAATTCATGCCTTTTCCATATTTAATTATTATCTTCATGGAAATCCACTTTTTGCGATGCTCAGCAACTTCCAGATTTTGGACCCCAAAAATTTGGCAAACACTGGAAAACGACACCACCTTCAATACTGTTGTCTGCTTGAATGGTATGATCTCTTTACTGGTACACGATCCGAACTTCCAATGATGATTGACAACAAACACAAACCATAATCCAAATCATGCATAGAAGACCATGGTTCCAACAGACCTCCATACCTACACGATGTCCATAATAATATATATAAAAATATATAATGGAAATAAAAATCACTACAAACTAATGTGGGAACAAATATATCACAATAGAAGAAAGTATTGATATATTAAATAACAAGGCACATTTCAAGATAATTATTTATTGAACTACTATATAGATCACAATAATTATTTTTATGAAATGTGATCCTATGTGATATTCATGATGCATGAATGCACTTGAATCCCATAAAATTATAACAAAAATCCCATTATTGGTAACTCAAAGGATTGTTACACGTAATCTAGATTGGAACATGGATACTCTACTACTTTCTTTCCATTCAAATTATTTCCTTTCTACCATGTCACAAAATTTCAAAGAAGAAATGGAAGGAAACAAATCCTCTGATTCCCTTTTACAACACCCCGACCCGAATCAGTAGAATCAAACTAAAGTGCCACATGACCTCATGCACACATTCCCATATACAAAAGGGCACTAACTAATGACGAGGGCCTGGAAGTTTCATGAAAAGACTATTCCCTTAGAAATATTAGTGAAAATAAACATAATAGTAGAAAATTTGAATCAAAATTCAATATCAAATATCATTTTAGGTTATACAATAACAAAGCAAATGGACTATTTATACTGTAGGTCAAAAATTTTAATCATAAAACTAGAAATGATATTAAATCAAAGTAATGTAGAATCCATCCATAATATGTCCCATTACAAAATATATCTCCAAATTCCACACTTCTCAACAACCAGCTATAGGGACCTCTCCCATATATATAACCCTAATAACAATGTCTTCACATGAACCAATATTACCATTCAGGGTCTGATTATAAACCCAGTAGGAAACCACCAACAAATCCTTAACATTAGTGCACATGTATATAGAAATGTATGACATGATGAAAAAGTAAATTCACATATAATTATAAAATCAATCATGTACCAAGTGATCATAAATAAAAAATATTCCCCAAACCCTAGCCGTACATACTTTGGTTCCATGCAGAAGAATATCAAATGTAGTCAATCACATGACTTAAACCATGCTATGTAACTGTATCCACCTTTTAGGAAAATATATGTTCCACCTTTAAGGAACAACTCAATTCGACTCTTTTACGGTAAGTGATAACCATGTCTTATACCTTATCTCCAATGATGGTACATATTATTAACATTCATAGATAATGGAACTCAACACATACACAATGAATTACCACAATAGAACATCATACTGACCTATAAATCCTCTTCCTAAGGTGTATGATTTTTTCCCACCATTGGATAATAACATTCAATTCTCAAGAAATAAACATAATATATATAGACACATATAAATATTCATGTTTTTGGGACTCCAACTATAGGGATTTGGTTATGTACATCAGGGATATCTATCAAACTGAACACCGAGACAAGGTTCCACTGGTTGTGAAGAAATCAACAATTAAGAATGACATAGAATGAAAAAATATATAACATAAATTTTTTGAAAGAATATGTATGAAAAATAATAAAGGTACAACCTAGAAAAGAATGTATATGGAATATCAAACATTCCATGACTATGAAATATTACACAAATAATACAAAATATAGAAAGGAACATGCAAGACATACAAAACCAAGGTATCACTTGGTAACCATGTAAGATAATATATCATACCATGAATGGTTATATTTTCTAGGAACATCCACATAATCCATGAACATAAAACAATTACATATAAATGACCAATATGGTAAGGATTTTATAATTTTAGCACATTGAAGCTACATTCTTAGAGATTCTAAGAAATGACACCTGAATCTTGCTCGCACACCAAACTTCCTTAAGAATAAGATCCAATCCATAAATATAGAATGTATATGAATGTAATTCAATGATTAAATTATTAAAAGTTATGGAAACCACATAAATATAGAAAAAAGGATTTTCCATCAATGGTAGATTTAGGACCGATCAAAGAGAGGCCCCCCAAATCTCACGATTAAACACCGAACTATCAATCAAGCATGAATTATTATTAGACATAGGAAAAAATTCAGAAATAAATACAAAATGGATTATATATAAGATCAATAATATATAAAAAGTATAATTTTTCTTAAAATAAATATATTTTACCTTAATTGATGCCCCAAATTGATCGAGACATCAAGAATCCAAGAGGGGTGGAGGAGGAATCCAAGAGAACCAATGGAGATCACAACTAGAGGTTTTGATCAAATTATTAATGGATTAGGGTGAGACTTAACATAATAATATATTAGGTGTAAAAGGATGAAAATACCCTTAATAATGCCTAAATTTAGGCACCACAAGCTAGTTGGTAGGATATATAGAAATAAAGGTCTAAATTACAACACCACTGGCTAGCCGGTGTCCTTATTTCAACCATCGTGCATCCCACTTATCCTATAAGCATCGATATAAAACCTTTGATACCCATTACCCATAATATAAAATTCCTAGAGAGAAAATTAAGGCAAAAATAAGTTTTAATTTAGAATAAATATACCTTGAAATATGAGGATGTTACAAAACCCAATCAAATATGGGAATGGTTAAACTATATAATGATGATATCTGATGTGATACTTGACATATTCTCATGGTTTCATGTTTTATGTTCTTTCCACATTCATATGATTTCATTATCCTATGATTTCTACTTTTATGACAATATCATTATGTAATTATTCATACCATATAATATATGCTGAATTGGGTATGGTTATTTTATATTATATCATTACAACTTGATTTTCCCCCTACCTATATGATTATCTAATGCTAACTTATGATCTTCGATTTCTATCAAAATTTTAATCTTAATAATAATTTGAGCCCACCATTATAATATTTTTTTTCCCTAGGTTATGAAGAATATTATTAAGTATTATGGGTCGAGAAAGGTATTTTTTAAAAGATTTTTTTTGTAGATGTCTAATAATTATATGAATATAAGTAATCTTTCATTAAGTGGAAAAATAAACTTAGGATGAGAAAGATGAGTGTTAATTTTAGATAAAGGGTTTTCCATATTCTCTTAAAATATAAACCAAAAATGATCCTGGATATATATGTTACTAAGTATGTAAACTGGATATTAAAATTATTGATAGCTAAGATTGGGTTGTCTTAGTTGGTAAATAAGATGGGTTGCAAATAATATGTTTATAGAACCAGATCCGAAAGTATAGGTTTGAGGAATCTCAGTTAGTATCAGAGTAGGGTTTAAAAAATTTAGAGATTAGGATATTACCAGTTAAGGATAATTTATGAGTTAGATACCCATTTTGAGGTATTATATGATTGTATATTAAGGAAATTAATAATATTATAAGATATGTTTATACAATTATAGGAATAATATATAATTTAGGTATAGAAAACCCTTTAGATTGAAATGTGATTTTTGTGTGTGGTAATTAGGTTTAATTTGAATAATAGGTTATTTTTTTTTGGGAATATAAAATGATACATATAGAAAACTTTAGGAGATGAATGTAATATTTTGATCATGAAAGTATGGTTATTTTGGGAAATAATAAGAATATTTTGGGAGAATATATGACTAAGGATTATATTGATTAATATGTGATTATACATTGTTTAAGGATTTATGGTTATGTTGATTTAAAAGAGAATATTTCTTTGATGAATTTAGGGTTTGGAATATATTAATAAATATCTTGATAAATATTGGTTTAATTATTATTATAAATTATTACAAGAATACATAAGTGGAATATATAAGGATAAATCTGAATATCAGAAAAAATCATAATTTTTTTCAAATGTATAGATTGTGTGGTAACCTAACAATTTCATCCATGTTTTCATAAAAATAAAAAGATATAGGATCTTGATTTGATGCATCTAGGGGTATTTGACAAATTCATGTTGTGGGGTGTAATAAAAAATTATTTCTTAAATTAAAACTGTAGAAAAGTGGGTAACCTAGGATGTGTCCAGATAAGAGTGCCAAAAAAGGATGTTTATCACTCAAATTTGAGAAATAAGTAGAAGTTGTTTCTGAAATTGAATGATTTTAAAAATAAAGAAGGTAATTAAAACTACTATTTAAACATAGGTGGAAGAAGTGAGTGATGGGGTCAGGGTAGGATAACCATTTTCAATGTTCTCCAAGTTGTAAAGATCATTCCCCCTATCTTCCTACTAAATGAAAATTGAAATACTCCTTGATCAAGTTATAAAACACCCTTGGTTAAAGAAATAAATGGTAACTACTTCTATGTGCATGAAAATTCACAAACCATTACATAATAAATAAGGATAGTCCCTAGAGTAAATTTTTTTCCTTATATATCTAGAAAAAGTTCACTTATTCCACACACGTTCGAATGATCACTAGACATCCACCACCTTACACTTTTTTCTCGATCAAGAAAAATTTCATCAGGTGTAGAAATTTTAAAGTTCTTTAACTAATTTTATAAAAAATTAATGAAACAAAAATAGAAAATAAAATCTCATTAATATAATTGGAAACCAATAAAAATATAAATCATTAAATATAAAAATAGAGTTTAAAATTAATGCGTAAGACTTTGAAATTACAAAAGTGAAACATCCCCTTCCCAGATCACTTAAAGGTTTTACCCCTCCATGTAAATAAAAAAGAGAGTTGAAATGGAAAGAAGATGGAAATATCAATATAAGAAAAGGGGAAATAGAAAATCCATATCACTTCAAGATTAAAATCTACCAGAACAACCCCTCTTTCTCCTCTCTCAACACCTTTGATGGTAGTGAACACTCACATTTATAGGGTTGAGGGGTGGATAAGTTTCCCTCTAGATTCACTCATATGAAAGATTGTGTTCAGTTATCATAGTAAGTGGAAGCATATTTGGAAGTTGAATTCATAATAATTTTTCCCTTACGTACTTTTCATGATTTCAAAAAAATAAAATCTTATTTGGACAACTGGAAAAAAGTTATTAATGAATTACTGAATACTAATATTTAGGAAATAGAATCCCTCTCAACTCCCTTTATGTTTCATTATAAAATGGATGTATGAATGATCGAATTTATTCATGAAATTTTAGGTTTCCATGAGGATAAGAGTTAAATTTCTCCTCCAACTAGAATCACCTCATTTGAATATGTTTATGACTAGATATACCTCGATTGCTAATGCGGGGTCCATTCCGTAGGCCTAAAAAATTTCTGAATGTTATTTGTTTTTATTTGAATTTGTGATTTGAATTATATCTGGGTCCAGAAGTTAATGTTTCATCCCATGAGAAAGGAATACCTAAAAAAATAAATCACTCAATTTGGATCAAAATTTTAAAATCTCTTGATTAAATAATGAATATCCAAAAAACTATAAAAATTAAAGAATTAAAAAAATTACATAATTAATCTAGAAATTGACCAAAAAATAAAAAAATGATGAAAATAAGCTCACATTGATTAATTATAAAGGATTAAATCATCAGATCACTAATGAAAAATAATAAAAATAATAATTCTTTCAACTCCCCCACACTTATCACACGGACTCCTGGATAAGTATGAATCAAAATCAAATCAAAAAAAATTCAAAACATATGGTCATGAGATCCACTAATTATATACCAAGAAACAAAAGATATCATGTCTCATCAAAAACCATTATTTCATGTTTTCAAACCAGATGATTCGTTATATTTCCTCTTCATTTCTCCTCTCATGCACACTAGACACCAACATGAATTTTCACTCAATTAAAAAATGTCTGTTTTCAAAAAGGGTCTTCTCATCCAAACCTATAAAAGAGTAACCATAGGATTGATAAATTTCTAATTCTCCACTTGATCTGAGTCAAATACATGTGGTTATCAGGAGGAATTTTCCAGGTTTTCCATTAGATTTTTGTTGGTAGGATTTATATGTGAAAAATTATAAGGTCGAGTAAAGAAGTCTTGGATATTTTTGAAGAAAAATTGAAAGATTACAATTTTCCCTCAAGTATGGTATTCTTAATAACACCCATAGTAAAAAATCAGATCCATCATCATGAAAACTCAAGGATAGTGCACACCATTCATCATTTCAGTAGTAAAAAATTTCAATCTTATCGAAAATAATTTTTCTTGAATTATCTAGAAAAGGAACAACTTTATTTCTCCATTAGAATCTCCTGAAAGGAAAAACTTCTCTTATCATGAAAGATTATAAAAAGGAAAGGATTTAAAAAAGGATTTTTTTCAATAGTAAAAATATATCTTAAGAATTTTCTTTCTTACCCAATGTATCACTAAATGTGGTAGCACAACACAAGAAAACTTCCACTGCACTTAATTTCAACTAAATCATTCAATTTCACTTCAAGAGTAGGTTGGATAGGGAATATTGGCTTATAATGTATCTCACCTAATAGGTAGTTCATTGTTTCTAAGGACTACAAGGTTTAAATGAACAAGTAAGGATATAATGAAAAAGATTCTCTTGGAAAGTTGGCTTTAAAACCAAATAAATGGATCAATCATTTTAAACAAAAGTACCTCAAACCCTCATGTTTTGAAAGGAATAAATCAAATTTTGGTTAAAAAATAATGGTTTGGTTTTCTCAAGAAGTGATTTGAATGAAAATAATATAACAAAAAGGGCTCAAAATCCTCATAATAAAGTTATTTCAAAGATAATGACATTTAGATATTGCACGAGATTAAAAAATTAGTGTATTTTGTGTAAAAATACTAAATATTTGACAATGTATTAACGCCATTTTAGTCATTAATTTAAGTTATGTTTCATGGAAAAAATTGTGTCACTCATTAAATTGGGTTTAAAAAAGTGAAATTATAATAATTTCTGCTCAAAAGTGTATAAAAAAAACTAAAAAAGAAATACAAAAAAAGTTTGAAAAAGAAAAAATAAAAATCCAAAACTAAAAAGGCTCCCCCACACATAAATGATCTAGTGTCCTTAGTGAATTCAATTGTATTTGGCATGAAAGAATATTTAAAATTGAATTACAGTAAGTAAGAAAGTTTAAAGGAGAGGTATGACTTAAAGGATTGTATTGATAAAAAAGTTGGAGGACTATGATCTCATCTACATTTTCTATTGGAATGGTCCCATGATTTTTTTAACCGGTGTCCATTAATAGTGGCTAGATCCTACATTCCATCCTTTATAATCATCATAGTACTAAAATGATATAGATTATTAACTATAAATTGATCTTCCCATATACAATGATGTTTACTTGGTATCTTCTTGAGTCTTTAATAGAATAATGGATCTTTTTCTCAAGGATGGAAGTATTTTGGTTAGAAAAGCTTGTCATGATCCACTCTTGTTATATCTTTATAAATCCTAGAATTCTAAAAAAATAAAATTATAATTTTCTCTAGCTCCTATAACTATAATATTATCTCTTTCCTAGTTCTTTCAAGATCCAAATTCATCATACTCATAGCCCAATGTGCCTTATTCTCCAATGCACAGGTAGGTGACAACTTTTCCCATAACCTGCCTATACAGAATGAATTAAATCAGGGGTTTCTAGGCTATCCTATAATCCCATAATGTTTCTTCCAATGTTTGGCTCAAATCCTTCCAATTCGGTTTAATTATCATTTCCAAAATTCCTTATATTTCCCTAATGGACACTTTAGATGGACCATTAGTATATGAATTATAGAGAGTTTATGTTTTATGATACACCCCATACATATTCATCAAATCCTTTATTATCCTAATTCAAAAATTAGTCCACTGATAACTAATGATGTATCTATACACCCCAAAACTATAAAATATGTTAGCTGTGACAAAATCAAAAACAACTTTAGCATCACCAGTCTTGGTGGCTTTTTCATCCACCCATTTGGAACTATAATCAACTGTAAAAAAGATATAATAATTTCCAAATCACAAGGGTAAATGTCCCATAAAATATATCATATAGGCTTAAAAAATCTCATAAAGTTAAGTCTATGTTGGTGAATTTCTTATCTCTTTTAAAAAATTTCAATAAAAATGACAATTTTGACCCTTTTTTCATAAATCAAGAGAATATTTAAGAAGGATGGAGCAATAAATTATTGATTATAAAACCTACCTTACTATCATTTGAGGTCTAAAGTGTCTTCCACAAGATAATGTGTGACTAATCAAAAATAAATGACCAATTTCATTCTTCGGAAAACATCTTATTATCACTTTTCCTTATAAATATTACATATAAATGGATGATCCCAAATGTAATATCTAGAATCAGATTTATGTTTTTGAATTTTGTGGGAATTGAAATGATATGGGACCTGAGATATTACTATATAGTTTACCAGGTTATCAAAACAAGGAACTCCTCCTTCAATCAAGTATAAATGATATCCTAGAAAGTGATAATTTAGTGGATCTTTGTTTTTAATTTGAGCTTCAGTAGTGTTTGGTAGTCTACTTAACTGATCAGCCACTTGGATCTCGAATCACTTTTTTGTCTTTGAATTCTATGTTGAATTCATACTTCAGTAACATTCATCTCACTAACCTTTCTAATGAAGATAAAACTTCTAAAAACTATTTATATATGGTTGTGTAATTGAATTAGGCCACATCTATGGTTCTTGAGGCATAGGAGATGACTTTTGTCCTTCCCTTAATTCACTGAGAAATGACTATACTAAATTCTTGGCTAGAAGCTTCACAAAGTAGTTCGAATGGTTCTTCCCAATTTGGTGGTTGCATCACATGTGGTGTAATCAATCTATAATTCTACTCATCAAAGGCTTCCCTACACACACCATGGAAATCAAAATCAGTATCTGTTAAAATAATTCAAGATACAAGGAGAGAAATGTTACTAAAATCATTAATAAAACTCATGTATAATCTTGGATGATCTAGAAACAATCTAACATGTTTCATAAAAGTTGGTTAAGGAAATGAATTTATCACATCAATAATTTATTTATACACTTGAATTCCATTTTTATAAATTACATGCCCAAGGAAAATTACTCTTTCAACCATGAAATAAAAATCCTCAAAATTTGAAAAAAAATCTTTTAAATGTAGGTTTTGAAAACTATTTTTTTTAAAATAGTTAAGAGAAATTTAAAAAAATGTGAAATCATCTAAGAAAAACTCCATGAAATAGTCAATGTGATCAGAAATAATACTAATCATGCACCTCTAAAATGTACATGGAGCATTAAACAATCCCAATAGAATCCTTTTATATGAAACTGAAGGGACAAGTAATGGTTCTATTCTCTTGATCCTTGAGAGAAGTGGGTTCCTAAAAATAACCTAAAAATCCACCAAAAAAGAAATAATGAGTTATCTCTACCAAAATCTATAACATCTGGTCAATGAAGAGGATAGGGAAATGATATTTTTGAGTGACCTGATTCAAATTCCAAAAATCAATTAACACTCTCCTACTATTCTAAATATTCATAGGGATTAATTCATTCCTTTCATTACTCTTTGTGGTTAAGCTAGTTTTTTTCGGACTACATGAATGGGGATAACCCACTGTGAATATGAAATGGGATAGATAAATCTATCTTCCAAAATATTCTCAATATCCTTCTTCACAACCTTGACCAAGGTATGATTTGGCCTCCTTTGGGTATCTTTGACTGGATTGGAATCTCCCTCAAGAAGAATTCTATGTGAGCATATTTTTGGGTTTCCTCATGGGATATCATGTAATCACCACCCTATTTCTTGTAAATTATTATTAAAAATATAAATCAAATTATTTTGTTTAATTTTAGTGAGATTATTAGTAATTATTAGTGGTAATTTCTCTACCTCCCTAAGGTATACATATTTAAAATAAGTGGGGAGTGGTCTTTATTCCAGATTGGGGGGGGGGTGCTCAAGGGTTGAAATTAAACTAACATTCCCCACATCCAATGTTTGGACTTGTTGAACAAACAAAAACCATGTCATATTACTTATAATCTAAAAAAATATTAAATAAATTAGATTTTACATCTTATTCCCACATGAAATCAAAATCTCCAACGTTTTGGGAATCTACATGTTCAATGAAATTTTCAATGGAAAAAATTTCTCCAAAGGCTATGAATTCATGGTACATACCTGATTATTCAATTATATTAGTTTCAAGTTAATGGGATATTGAAAATAGGGAGTGATCATCTGATGGGTGCCTCATGGATTCAGAAACATTGAAGTGGATAGTGTTATCTACAAATTATAGGGTGAGTGTACCTTCATGGACATTGATGATGTTTTTTTCCTTCATTATGAAAGTTATCCCCAAAATTATTGGTGATTTTGAATAGATCCTATCTTCTTCCATATTCATCACATAAGAATTTATCTGGGAATAATAGATCTTTGACATTCACTATGACATCCTCCAGAACAAATGTTGTGAAAACTGTGGATTTTTTTACAGGTCAGACCTCTTCTCTTATGGGATAAAGTCTCCCATATATAAAGAAGTTTATACTAAGTGATGAATTATATTAATATAAGAACCTAGATCACACAATGCATTAGATATATTTAAATAACCAATGGTTCATTTAATGGAAAATGTTCCAAGATCATGACATTGGGTTGGAAGTTGTGGTATGATAAGGGATGAGACAGTTATTACCTTGTCGATCCTTTATTACCCTTAATGTCTCAACTTCCTAGTGAAAATATAAGTAAAAAATTTATCATACATTGGAATTTTTGTGAGTGCTTCAAGAAGGTGAATATTAGTATCCAATTCCTGGAAGGTGTCCAAAATTTCTTTTTGAAGTGCTTCTTCTTGTAATATCTTCTATTAAACCATCCTTGATGGTAATGGTGGGAGTAAGTATTTATTATCCCCTTATTTACTTTTCAATGGTGTTTTTTTTTCACATCCTTCTCATCCTATCCTTCCCATACTTGTCTTTTTTTTCTACTTCATGATGCATTTTCATTGAATTTTCTGAATTTACAATTTCACTATCCCTCATCTTAGGTTGTCTTGTTTTTGTTTCATGGACTACTAGTGGTGTAAGTTCTTTTCTAATTATTTTTTATCATGTTTAAATTCTCTTTTGGGTTTGGGATTTATTAATAAGGATGTTTTCTAGGGTATTAGACATAATTTCAACAATACTTCCCATCGTATTTTCCTGCTTATCAACCATATCCCATATGCCCTCATACTTGGATTGTAGATATTCCACAGAAGGTTGTGGGAAGGTGGATGGTTACTCACAGGGTATTCATAAAGTGGAAGGTTGGTTGTGTAAAGGATTGTTATAATATTTCTTTTATTGAAATGTTGCTGGGTTTTTAAATTGGTTTTGGTACATGGGTCTAGATTGATTCTACTAATTTCCAAACCCATATTGAACTTGGTCAGGCTCTCTCCATCCTTGATTTTTTTGAAACTCCCTCATATGATAGGATATGATAGAAGTATACATTCCCACATTTTAGCACATTGTCCAGTGAAATGATCATGTGATGAGCATGTACCACATACATTAGCTGGTGCATGTTGGTTACTCACTTTTTTTCGGACCAGAAGTCTCACCATACTTGTTAGATCATAAATCCTAGTTTCCCATGGAGACGATGGATAATAAGTTCTTACATCATGAATTATAATTATACTATTAAATCTTGTACCAAACTATTTTATGTTCTGAGGGATCTTCTCAATCAAGCCCTTATCTTCTTCTGGTGACTTTTCAATCAATGCACCACTAGATAATGTATCCAGAAAGTTTATATCATTATCCAGTAATCCTTGATATAAGAAGACTATAATGTGATGATCCTAAATTTATTGATGTTGAAAAGTGTAAAAAAGAATTTAAATCTTTCCAATTAATCTTGAAGGGTTTCTCAATTTGATTTTCTGATGGCATAGATTTTTTTCTTGTGGTTCTACTTTTGGAATTGGAAAAGAATATTTCAAAAAATCTTCTCACCAAGTCATTACAATCATCCACATGTTAGGGTTTTAGACTATAAAACCATTCATTGTAAGCTACTTCCAAAGAAAAATTGAATTCCCTCCACTTTACATACTCCTAACATACTCTATAGGGTATGAAAGTAGTGCATACATGTGTGAATTCATTAATTTATTTGTTTGGATCTTCACCTTCTAGGCCATGAAACATATAATGTAATAAGATAATGTTAAGTTTCATCTCAAAATCATTTTATAACTTTATCATGGAAATTTGATAGTTTTTATTAAGGAATTTTGGTTCACATTGGTCTCTAAGGGGTTGGTTCTGGTTTCCCACTATAATGAAAGGATCAGAGTTAACATAGGAATATTCACTTGAGTCTAAAAGAGAAATTTCCTAAAATTAGATTGAAAATTATGATTTTAAGTATATCTAGTAATTATATTTTACTTTTAGGATATATGGGGTAAAGGTTCAGTTTTTTAGGATCTATTCATGCAATATTTAAGAGAAAAAAAGAAAATATGTAGAAGGAAGAGAAGAATAAAAATTATTGGCACCAACTTCCTAGAAACGGCACCAATTATTGACATGTGCCTATCATTGGCTGTGGAAAAAACAAATATTTATTAAGGTAAAAATATAGTAAAGTGTGAAACCTTGGTTTTCTCTATAGAGGAGTGCACATCAATAACTTTTTTACTTAAATTTGAGAAATAATAAGAAGTTTTTTTTTGAAATTTATTATGTTTAAAAAGAAATAATGAAATTGAAAATAAAGTTTGATCAGAAGTGGATAAAGAGAGTGATGGGGTCAGGGTAGTATCACCTTTTTATATGTCTCAATTTTCTAAATTATTATTCCCCCTCTACCTATTTTATGATAAGTTAAATACTCCTCTATCGATTTATCAATCAACCTTAGTTAAAGGATCTAATAAAAACAAGTCCTATGTGCATGGAAACTCATAAACCATTCAAAAATAAAAAGTAAAGTCCCAATATGGAATTTTTACCCCTTATAAATCTATGATATTTTCACTTCTTCCATGCATGTGCCAACAATATCTAGAAACTCATAACCTAAAACATTCTTCTCGATTGAGAAAAACTGCACTGGGCGGAGGGAGTTGAAAGTTCTTTAGCCAATGCTAAAAAAATGGATGAAACCAAAACCCAAAATAAAATCTTAATAAGAGACATATATATAACTAAAAATATATATAATTTAATAGAAAAAGAGGGTTTCAAATTAATGTTCAATACTATGAAATTAAAAAAGTGAAACTCCCCTTCCCCGATCACTTAATGGTTTTACCCCACTATGTGAAGGGTAAGAGAGATGAAATGTGAAGAAGAGAGAATGATGAAACTAAGAAAAGATGAAATATAAAATAAAAAACAAATAAATATTCAAATCATCTATCACATCCCCTTCATTTCCTTCTTCAATACTTTTGAACAGAAGTGAACACTCATATTTATAGTGTTGAGGGGTGGAAAATATTCCCTCAATATTCACTACTCCTAAAGTTTGACTTTAATTAGAATAGTAAAGAAACTAATATAAGAAATTTGTATTTAGAAATTTCATTCCCTTATGTCTTGTATATTCTCCCAAAAAAACTCAGGTTATTTTGACAAGTGGAAAAAAAATTATGCTCAAATTACTAAATAATGTTTTTCTATATGACTAGAATTCCTAACTCATTCAAGTTTCCCCCATTAAATTGATCCTTAATGGATGATTTTATTTATTAAAATTAATGTGGTAATGATTATTAGATATATATTTCTCATATAATGGAATCCCCTTCATTTTAATTTGGGTTATATGATATATGCTTCTATTATTGATGTAGTGTCCATTCTGTCAGGTAGAAACATTTATCCACTTGATTGATTTTGATGGGCCTCTGTGATTCAAATTGCATCTGGTTCAAGCAGAAAAAAATTTATAACATAATAATGGAAACCCCAAGAAAAATGAATTACTCAATTTGGACCAAAATTGTTAAATTTATTCCGAAAATATTAAAGATAAAAAATTTTGTTAAATTTCAATAATTTAACAAATTTAACAATGAAGAAAAAAATTCACTAAAAATAAAAAAATTATGAAAATAAGATCAAATTGATTAATATGAAAGTATTAAATCACTGAAAACACATTAAAAATAATTACAATGTTAACTATATCAATTCCATCACACTTAGCACTTGGACTCCTTGACATGTAAACATCAAAATCAAATCACTGCAAATTCAAAACACAATCTCATGAGATACATGAATTCTATACCAAGAAATAAAAGATATAATGTCTCATAAAAAAGAGTTATTTAATGTTCTAAAAATACACCATTAAATATATTTCCTCATCATTTCTACCATACACACCAGACACCTACCTGAATATTCTCTAATCTCACAAATGTCAATTTTTAACAAGGCTTTTCTTATCCCAACACATGAAAGAGTCACCACAGGCTTGTTAAATTCATAATTCTCCACCCAATTGTAATTAAGGAAATGTGTTTATCATGAGGAATTTTAAAGGTTGTTCTATTTCTTTTAGTTGGTAGAATTGAAAAATTAATAATTATGAGCTTGAATGAGGAGGGTTTGAATTTTTTGGAAGCAAAATTGCCTGATTCTAATTCCCCCTCAAGTATGTTATCCTCCTCACTCCATGTAGTTAGAAATAAGACCCATAATCAATAAAACTAAAGAAAAAATTCAAAAAATTTCAATATTATCAAACCTAATTTTTCTTGGAAGCTCTAGAGAATGCATAACCCTATTTCTCCATTAGAACCTCCAGAAAGGAAAAACATCTCATAGAATGAAAGTTTAGAAAAGTATTTTTTATAAAATGATTATTTTTAGCAGTGAATACATCTCTAAATTTTTTTACCACCCAATGTATCACCAAATGATGTATCACAACCCAAGACATCTCCCCTACATTTAAGTTCAACTAGATCATGCAATTTCACTTGAAGGGTAGGCTGGATAGGGAAAATTGGATTTAAATGTGGATAACCTAAGAGGAAGTTCATGGATTCAAAGGGATAAAAGGATTAAATGTACAAGGAAGGATAGAATGAAAATTATTCTCTTGAAAATGATTCTTTAAAAAAAATTAAAAGCCTCGATCATTTAAAACACAACTACCTCAATCCCTCAATTTTAGAAATGAATAAATAAAATTTTGGATAAAGAAATAATTATTTGGTTCTCTCAAGATGCTAGGTGAATAAAAATTATATGAAAAAGGGTTCATACGGATCATGGGAAAGTTATTTCAATGATATAGACATTGTGATGTGGCATGAGATTCAAAAATCAAATTCCATTTCACGAAAATACGAAATATTTGATGTTGAAATAAAGATATTTTAAACATTCATTTAAACTGATTTTCAAGGAATAATTTGTTTCACTAATTTAAATGGGTTTCAAGAATTGAAATTATAATAATTTTAGCTTGTAAGTTTTAAAAACACATAAAATCTAAAAAAGAGACACATAGTTTTTTTGAAAAACAAACAATTTATTAAAAAAATAGATCAATATCAAATAAAAACATAAAATAAAAAAGTTCAATACCCCAAACATAAATAATGATGTGATCTAAATGAATTCAATTGGATTTTACATATAATAAGATTTTCAATAGAATCTTAATAATCAAGAAATTGACATGGAGAGGTATGACCAGATGGCATTTATTGATAATCTAGTTGGAGGAGTGTGATCTCCGCCACTAGATCTGATGGAATGATTCCATGAAATTTCTTCAGATTATGTCCATTAATAGTGAATGGATCATTATATACTTCTTTAAAAATATTCAAAACACTAAAATAATATATGAGAGTAACTATAAATGCACCTTCCCATAAAGAATTAAATTTACATATAATCAGCTTAAGTATTGGGTTTAATAATATCACTTTGTCTCTAGGATGGAATTATTATGGTTGGATCATCATGTAATGAGACATTATTGTTATATCTTTATAAATATTATATTTTAGAAATTATTAGCTTATAATTTCCTCCAGATCCTATAATTGTAATATTATCTCTTTCCAAGCTCATTTAAGATCCAAATTCATCTTTCTCAAAGCCTAATATGCCTTATTGTCCAACTCCATAGGTAGATGTCTATTTTCCCATAAATAAACCTATATAGACTTATTCCAATCATGGTTTTTTAGGTTTTACCTTAATACCTAAATCGGTCTTCCAAAATTTGGATCAAATTTGTTAGGTTCAGTTTAACTATCTTTTCTAAAATTCCATTGATTTTCCTATTGGACACTTCATCTTGACCATTAGTCTATGGATGATAGGAAGTTGATTTTTTATGATGCACCCCAAAATAATTAATCAAATAATCCATTATAATTTTGAAAAAAAGAGTCCCCTGATCATAGATGATGGATTTAGGAATTCCAAACCCACAAAATATGTTATCCCTGACACAACGAAAAACAAAATTTTCCTCTCAAGTTTAGGTGAATTTCTCTTCACCCATTTATAAATATAAAAATCTTAAAATATATATAATAATTTCTAAATGACATTGGGAAGGGACCCATAAAATCTATATACTAGAATTTAAAAATCTCACAAAAGTTAAGTGGATATTTGGGAATTTATTTTCTCTTTGAAATGTTTCTAGAAAACTGACATTTTTTACACCTTTTAAAAAATTTAAGAGAATCATAAAAAAGGGTGGGCCAGTGAAGTCCATATTCAAAAACCTTAATTGACGTCCTTTCAGGTCCAAAGTCACCTAAAAAAGATTATTTTTGATAATACTCAATGAAGAAATAAATTTCACCCTCAGACAAACATCTTCTTATCACTTGTTCATTACAAATTTTCCAAAAAAATGGTTTATCCCAAATTGCACATCTAGAATCAGATTTAAGTTATAGAATTTGGTGGAAATTGAAATGAGATGGGACCTGATATTGTTATAATATAATTGGCCATGTTAGTATGCCATGTCATTTCTCATTCAATCAAGTATACCTATTCTCCTAGAAGGTGACTATTCAATGGTTCTTTTTCAATAATTTCATCTTTATTAGTGTTTCGTAGTCTACTTAAGTGATCTACAACTTTGTTATAAGATCCCTTCTTGTGTTTGATTTCTATGTAGAACTCTTGAAACTATAACATATATATCAGTAGCTTCTACTTAGCTTTATATTTCTTCATCAAGTACCAAAGTGCTTCATGATCAGAAAACACCTTATCTTTAGTTTTAATAAGATATGATCTAAAACTTTATAAAGAAAATAAATAATTTCTAAAAAAATCGATGGTTTTGTAATTTAATTGGCCTTCATCTAGGGTTATTTAGGTATAGGAAATAAATTGTGTCCAACCCTCAATTCACTGAGAAGGAATACACCAACTACCTGGTTGGAAGCATCACAAAGTATCTCGAATGGTTCTTCCGAATTTTGGTGGCTGCATCACAGGTAGTGTGATAAATCTACTCGTTATCTCATCAAAGGCTTCCCTACACACACCATTTTAATCAAAATCAGTATCTTTGAAAATCAATCTAGATTGAGGGAGATAAATCTTTCTGAAATATTTGATAAAACACATGTTGAATCATGTATGTCTTAAAAATGATATAACATGATTCACACAAGTTGGGTAAGGTAATAAATTAATCACTTCAATTATTGACTTATCCAATTCAATTATTTTTAGAAATTAAATTAACAATGAAAATTCGTCTCCCATACATGAAATTACATTTTTTAAAATTTAAAACATGATTCTTATCAATATAGGTTTTTAAAAAAAATTCAAGAATTTTAAAAAATGGACAAAAGAACATTAAAAAACTATGAAATCATCGAATAAAACCGCCAAGAAATCCAAAATATGGTAAAACAATAATTATCTTGCACATATGAAATGTATATAGAGAATTACATAATTCAAATGACATACTTTTATTTGAAAAAGTACCCAAGGTACATGTAGATGTTGTATTTTCTTGATCCTTCGTAGAAATGGGAATCTAAAAATGACATAAAAATACCCTAAAAAAGAATTAATGTGTTCTCCTAGAAAATCTATCTATCATATGGTAAATTATGGGGATAGATAAATGATCTTTCTAAGCGACCTGATTCAACTTCCTAAAATCAATGCACACTCTCCATCTATTCAAAATTATCATAGGGATTAATTCATTATTTTCATTCCTCATAGTGGGTAGGACATTTTTTTGGAAGTATGTGAATGGGTCTAACCCTTTATAAATCTAAATGGGATAAATGATCCCAGATTCTAAAATATTCTCATTATCCTTCATAAAAACCTCTATAAAGGTTGGATTTATCCTCCTTTGGGGATTTCTGAAAGGTTTGGAATGTCCCTCAAAGATTTAAATGGGAGAATATTTTGGGTTTATTCCTTGGATATCACATGTGATTCACCCTAATACCTTGAAATTATCCCTAAAAATATAAATAAAATATTTTTCCATAATTTTAGATAGATTATTAACAATTATCACTAGTAATTTCTTTCACTACATAAGGTACACAAATTGAAAATTTGTGGGGAGTGGTTTTGATTCTAGATTAGATGATTCCCAACTGATGAAATTTAAATAACATTCCTAACATCTGATGTTTAGACCTCCTACACACAAGAAACCATATCATATTTCTCATCACATAACAAATCATCAAATAAATCATATTTTACCTATTCTTCCAACATGAAATCAGAATATCTAGCATTTTGGGAATCCAAATGTTTAGTGATATTTTTAATAGAAAATTATTATCTAATGGATAATAATTAATCGTACATACATAATTATTTAATTATATTAGTATGAATTCATGGGAGATCTCAAAGTGTGAGTGATTATTTGATGGGTGCCTAATAGATTGAAAAATATTTAAGTGGAAATTGCTATCTCCAAATTCCTTTTTTAGTGGCCCTTCATGGAAATTGATGATGGTTTTGGCAGTCTTCAAGAATTTTCTCCCCAAAATTATGGTTGAGTGTGACAGGTTCCAATCTTCTTCTATATTCATCAAATAGAAGTCAGTTGAGAATAATAGATCTTTGACTTTCACTAGGACATCCTGTAGAACTCATGCTAGGAAAATTGGGGATCTACTTTCAAGATAGACCATAACTCTTGGGGGACATAATATATTATATTCAATGAAGTTTATACTTAGTAAAGAAAAAAATTAATTGAAGAAACCAGACCACATAAAGAATTAGAAAAATTTAAATAACTAAGGGTGAAATGAATGGAAAATGTCCTTATATCTTGACAGTTGTTAGGAAATTATGGTGTGATAAGGGCCGAGACACTTTTTACCTAGTTAATCCATTAATTCCCATAATGTATTATATTCATGGTTCAAAAATCCTTAAAATATTTAGCATAATTTGAAAACCTTTTGGGTGCTTCAAGGAGGGTATTAATTTCCACTTTCTGGAAGGTGTCCAAAAAGTCTTTGAATTTCTTCTTCCTTCAATATCTTTGATTCAATCATATGTGATGGAATTGGTGGGGGTAATTATGTCTTCTTTCCTTTTTTCCTTTTAAATGGTGTTTCTTGTATCTTCATACTTGTCTTATCCTACTCGCCATCCTATTTCTTCTCTTCTTTAGGGTTCACTTTCACATAATGTTCTGAATTTACAGCTTTAATCTCCTTAATCTCAGGTGGTCTAGTTTTAGGTTCATGGGCTACTAGTGGGGAGAGTTTTCTCCAATTTTTTTTGTTATCTTTATGGAATTATCTTTTTGATTTATTTTTTTGGGAAGGATGTTTTCTTAGGTATTTTGATATGATTTAAATAATACTTTCCATTGTGTTTTTCATCTTATCTACCATATCTTCTAGTCCTTCATACTTGAATTATAGCTATTCCAAAAAAGGATGTGTGCTAGGGGATGATTTATCATAGGGTCTTGGGAAATTGGATGTTCGGTGGTGTGAAGCCTAGTTATAATATTTATTTTTTGAAATGGTGATTGGTTTTGGAATTGGTTTTGGAACATTGGTCTAGCTTGATTATATTTATTTCCAACCTCATAATGAACTTGGTTAGGCAATCTCTATCATTAGTTTTTTTGGAAATACCATGAATTTAAGGATTCCACACAAGTTTCAATCCCTTTTATTTCAGTACATTGGTTAGTGAAATGATTATGTGATAAGAATAAACCACATACCTAAGCTGGTGCTTGTTGGCCACTCACATGCTTCACGACCACCTATCGCACCATGCTAGTCAACTCATCAATCTTAGCTTATCTTAAATGGGATGGATTAGAAGTTCTTACCTCATTAATTCCTTTTATAAAAGTACCAATTTTACAAAACTCTTTTGAGTTATGGTATATATTCTTAATCAAACCCTTAGATTCTTCTAGTGACTTATCAATCAATGTTCTTCGAGATGTTAAATCCAGAAGGATTATTTCATTCTCAAGTAGTACATGATAAAAAATAAAATTAAAGTGATAATACTGAATTGATTAATGTGGTAAGTTGGTATAAATATAATTAAGATTTTCCTAGTACTCGTAATATAAGGACCCAACCTTCAAACATTACATAATCTTGAATTAAATGAATAATTCACATCTAGGATCTTTTCAGGTTGAGAGATTTAGAGAATTAGTCCATAACATATACATAACAATTTGAATATTAAATGTAGACACTTCTACTCAGTATCCCTTTTTTTAATAAAATAAACACTCTTGAAAAAAAATAGTCATGTATACTTCCATATTTTAGACATCATCACTTTTACTTGATCCCATCCTTTACCCTATTCATATTTATTTCCTGTGAAAAACATTTAAAAAAAATTGGGATGAGAATAAAAAGCTCAGTAAGGGATACACAAAGAAGGAAAACTGTTAGTTTTTCAAAACAACATTTATACCATGAATACTTTGTCTTATGTAATACATTTCACCTATATAAGGTAGTAAATACACTTCACTGAATAAAATATCATTGCTTACCCTTTTTTAACAAAACGATTACCATAAAACCCATAGAAAACACACATAACATATAAATGGAACTTGAGACATAAACATACATAGATAGAATAACCATACGGTCGACTTCCACACATATCACTATGGAATAGACATACAAACGACTTCCATACCCAATGCATTGGAGGTTATAACCTAACCACCCATACAGGTTTATCACGACACCACCCATCATTTGGTTTATCACGTAACCACCCGTCAAATGTCTAGGTACCATTATAAAATCACAACACATAAAATATTTCAAATATAAACATTTCACTAATAACATATTATTTTCAATCAAAAGAAATCATTTCAACATATTGAAATAATCAATTCTTTTAAAAAATCATTTTCATTACCAAAACACCCAAAAACAGAATAAGGGGTTTCCTTTTTTATTTAAAAAAACATTAAGGCTTATATAAGAAGCCAAATAATGATTAAGGCTGTGGATAAGTCATTGACACCTCAAATGTTAAATTTTTTTTTTTCGCTCAGTAAGATGATTTATAGAAAAAAATATTACCTTTTAATGAAATTAAAACTCATAGGGTTTTATTATTTACCATATAAAAGAAGGAGGTGTATATTATCAAAACATGCCTCATTGAAAAGAGATTGAGATGAAGTCCCTTACATCGTCTATGACTTGACCCGTTTGTTCTTTAATTTAATGAATAATAAACTTATGTTAATTTATACTTGATTAATAATCTTTTTTAAGTATATTATTTCTTCTATATCACTATTTACCTTACTATAACCATTAGTTAATTATTTGAGTTTATATCGGACATTTTTTCGATGTTCGGAGCTTAAGTAAAAAATGAACTTGTTATAATTATTAATTGTCCATGTGGTCAAAATTATTTTATCTAAAAAATGTTATTCATGATTTAGATATCATATATAACATATATATCCAGTATATATTTGTATTTATAAAATTAAATAATATTTGGAGATAAGAAACGAAATGCACCGTTCATGGGGACGGTAAGCCGTACGTACGCATGAATGCTACATTCATTTATATTTCATATTTTAATGGAATTAAAACATAATTATACATAGGTATATTATAATTCCAGTATAATATCATATATAGTTTCATTAAATCCATCCTTTATACGTCCCACGTATGTCATGAATGATTCATATCACTTTGAGGGGGTGGTAGTCTGCATTTCCTCAAATGAAATTATCATATTTACCCATTATGGAAACCATAAAGATATGATATAAATAAGAACTATAGAAATATAAAGAAAACATAAACATAATATATATCATATATAAATATAGTGCCATCATAATTACCACCATGTGAGATGGTTGGAGATATTTGAACAATCATCTTTTCATGAGGCAGTAGTTCGTCATCCACAAAAACAATATGTTTGTATCCATTAGATGGAGGTGTGTGGAAGTGTAGTTTGAATTATTCTTATAAAAACAAAATATTATATTGAGGATACTTGTGTTGTTATAAAATAATGGAATAAAAAGAGTTTAGGTGGTTGGATAAGTAAAATAAAAGAAGAGAACTTAAGAGAAGATGTTACCTTTAAATTGGGTAACTCCCTTTGGTTTGAAACAAAAGGTTTACTTGAATTACCTTATTCCAATGGTAAGGCTTATAGAAGGAAGAGATGGATATATAAAGATTAATTGGGAAGAGTTTGGATGAGCCCAAGGTCTTGAGAAGTGTGAGGAATGGGTTAGAAGTGGCATCCTTTTATAATGGGGAGGAGGGGCTCTTTAGGAATGTTTGAAAATATTATTTTATAATATAATAATTTTTTATTTATAAAGGTCCAAAACTACTTAAAGTAAAATATTAGATGATTATTGTTCGAAATAAAATCATACAATAATAATTGGATAGGTTTTGGATACTGTTTTGATTTTTAAAATCTTATTTATTTAAATCATTCATTAATGAGGTAAACACTACATCATTATTGTGTCATAAATAATTTTTTTATTTGATGTCTAAAAATTATAAAACAAATAACATGATGTAGGAAATTATTTTATATTTTAAATTAATATTTATAGTTTAATAGATAACTTATATTAAACCATATAAAAATTGATTTAATTAAAGCTATATGTTCAAGTCATTTTTGTCTTTACTTTAAAATAATTTATATAAAGTGTCATTATCACACACAAGAGGCTCCATGGGGTCGCAAAATCGACCCAAGGAAGTGAATGGTCAGACATGTATCATAAAATAGGATTAGGACAAATGTTATTTTAATTTATTATTATTATTATTATAATATTTTTTACCCTTATTTACCAGATTTACCTTTTAACCATAGTAAATAAAATATTTACTAAAGTAAATATTCATAATTCCTAAAAATAATAGTTAGCTATTTAAAAAAATTGGAACTCCTAATTAAAAATATGGAATCCATTCTTCTAAATTCTAAACATAGAAGTGGAAGTAATTAATTTAAAATTTATTTCTATTTTCAAAACAAAAAGCGTGTTTTTAAGAAATAATAACGATCAAAAGATTGATACTTGTTTATATCAAATTTCAAAGTGAAATTACTTCCAATGACCAAAATTGGATTAATTGGTGAAAATTAATATAATTACACTTTAAAACCAATTAATAAGATAATATAACCATATAAATAAATTATATTAAAATCCATTTTTGAATAAACATGTAGTATTTTGCACTATTTATTAAAAAAATGAACATTTTCAGTAAAATAGAAAAATTTCATCCAAAGTAAAATTTGATGTCTTGATCCTAAAGTAGTATTTTATTTTGTCAAATATAACATATAAAACTGAAAAACTAGATATAAAAAATGTTTCTTTATCAAAAGGTGGTAAATCGACCTTTTAATGAATATTAGTGTATTTATGCTTAAAATTAGATTCATTCAAATTTTAAGCCTCTCACTTTTATTGGATAAATTTAAAAACATTTAACAAACATATATAATCATATTGTTATTAGTTTTATTCATTCTTTCCAATACAATGGTTAGGCATTAACAACCATTTAAAATAATAATATTATTATATTATTTTTTGGTATAACTTAGCATTGTGTGCAATGTAACATTTCAGAGAAATCCGTTGTTGCATGTTGAGTATGCTATCAGACATAGCATCCCCTATAAATTAAAATTAGTTTTTAATTCACAAATATTTAAAAATATGAAAATGTCTTATTCTTTATTTACTATGGATGTTACATCATTCCCCCTTTTGGGAGGTTGTATCCTCGCAATTTTTATTCACTTATCAAATAAGTTGGGGTATTTTTCTCTCCTAGCATTTTCAAATTCCCACATTGCCTCTTCAACCATATTGTTTTTCCAGAAAACTATTACATGATGAATTACCTTATTCCGCAACACTTTCTCTCTTCGGTTATGTATCAGGACTAGTTGTTCCTCATAAGAGAGATTCTCTTCGAACTGAACTACCTCTTGACTCAAAACATGATATTTATCTAGAATATACTTTCTCAACAATGAAACATGAAAAAAATTGTTTATTTGGGATAAAATAGGAGGTAAATCTACTTTGTATGCAACTAATCCTACTTTTCTAGGATTTCATAGGGTCCAATGATCCTTGGACTCAACTTTACCTTCTTACCAAAACACATCACACTTTTCCATGAAGAAACTTTGAGAAAGACATGATCACTAACCATGGAAGAAAGATCCTTCCTCTGGTTATCTACATAACTTTTCTTCCTGCTCTGAGCTGTTCTCATGTTCTTCTAAATCAAGTGAACATTTTCTACCATATCTTCTACCAATTTGGATCCCATCAACCTCCTTTCACCAACTTCATCCCAAAAATCTAGAGTTCGACACCACTTCCCTTATAATTCCTCAAATGGAGCCATCTATATAGTAGAATGAATACTGTTATTATAAGAAAATTCAACCAGAGAAAGTTGTTGGTCCCAACTTCTATGGTATTATATTGAGCAAGCACGTAACATATCTTCTAATTTATGAATTTTTCACTCCGACTGCCCATCTTATTGTGGATGAAAAGTTGTACTAAAATTTAATTCATTAATTCAGTACGTAATGCCTTCTGAAGGCCTTTCAAAAAGTTAGAAGTAAACATGAGATCATGATAATATACAATGGAGAGAGGAACTCCATGTAACTTGAATATCTCTTTAACATACAACTGAGAAAGTTGATCTAGAGACAAAATATCTCGAATAGGAAGGAAATGAGCAGATTTAGTCAATCGATCAATAATAACCCATATTGAATTATTATCTTGGGAAGAATTCGGTAATCCCAAAACAAAATCTCTGGACACATTTTCCCATTTCCACTCTAGCACCTGTAAAGATCGAATAATCTATTTTGGTATCTGGCACTCTACATTAACCTATTGAAAATTCAACCACTTCACATTAAAGTTAGTAATATCCCTTTTAATTCCAACCCACCAAAAATACTCTTGAAGATCTCTTTTCATCTTAGTACTCCTAGGATGAACAAAGAACAGAGAACTATGAGCTTCACATAACTTCTCATTCTTCAACTACGAATCATAGGGCCCACATAATCTCTTTCAAAATCTCAAAATACAATCATTATCAATGTTATAATCAGGAAACTTACCATTCTAAACCAACTCTACCTTTTTCTTCAACTGACTGTCTTCATTTTGCACTCTCTTAATTCTGTTTAATAGAGATTATTTCACTGACTCCTGAAAAAGAAAAGAGGATTTTTAACACCCACAACTTCTATTCCAAAGTTCATCAAATCATTAATCAAATTATCATGTTCCAAACGTAACATTGTTATTGTAGCATTACTTTCCCGACTCAAAGCATCAACCTCTTTATTTTCCTTTCCCAGATGGTAAGGGATCATGGAATAATAATCCTTGATTAATTCTAACCATCTTTTATGTCTCATGTTCAATTATTTCTAAGTTAATATATAATTTAATATTTTTTGGTCAGTATATATTTCACATTTTACTCCATACAGATGATGACTCCAAATTTTTAAAGCAAAAACAATAGCATCTAATTCCAAATCAGGTGTAGGGTAATTTAACTCATGAGGTTTCAACTAACATATAGAATAAGAAATTACCTAGTCATTCTGCATTAAGACACAACCAAGTCCATTGAATGAAGCATCACTATAGATAAAAAAGTCACCATCTCTGAAAGGATGTTCCAAAACTGAAGCATTCACCAATATTCTTTTCAATTCCTGAAAACAATCATCACATTCTTTTGTCCAAATGAACTTAACACATTTTTGAGTTAAATTAGTAATTGGGCTAGATAACCATGAAAACGTTTCAAAAAACATCCAGTAATAACATTCCAAATGAAAAAAACTACATATATCAGTTATATTTGTGGGTCTAGTCCATTGATCAATAATGTTTTTAGAAGGATCAATAGTTATACCATTTTTTGAAATAATGTGACCAAGGAATGAAATTTGTTGTAACCAGAACTCACACTTGCTAAAATTTCCATAATGTTTATTTTATTTTATGGTTTGCAAGACAACCCTTAAATGACTTTCATGCTCCTCTTAACTTTTAGAATAAACCAAAATATCATCAATGAACACAACCACAAACTTATCAAAGAACTCATCGAAAATTCTATTCATAAGATCCATGAATACAGTAGGTGCATTGGTTAATTCAAAAGTCATAACTACAAATTCATAATGGCAATATCTAGTATGAAAATCAGTCTTCAGAATGTCTACTTACCTTAATTTCTACTTATAGTACCCCAACCTCAAGTCAATATTCAGAAAATACTGAGCTACCGGGAGCTGTTCAAACAAATCAACAATATGAGGCAAATGATAATGGTTCTTAATAGTGATGTTATTAAATGCTCTTAATTCAATGAAAAGTCTCATTGAAACATATTTATTTTTAACAAACAAGATAGGATCACCTCATGGTGATGTGCTAGGTTGAATGAAACCTTTATCTAATAACTCATGAAATTGCGTCTTTAACACTAAAAGTTCAATTTGAGGCATTTGATAAGGGGGTTTTGAAATTGGATTAGCCTCTAGAACTAAGTCAACAGTAAATGAAACTTCCCGATTAGGTATTATACCAGGAAACACATCAAGAAAAACATCAAGGTACTCATTTACTACTGGCACATCATTAAAATGAATAGTTCCTTTGTTTTCAACAATATATGCATGGTAACATTCATTTCCATATTTTACTTGTTTATCAGCTTTCTGATATGTTATCAAAAGTAAGGGTTCATTCTTGTACACAAACTGAAAATATTTATGAAAATAAATCTCTTTATCTTTGTAGTCAATCTTAACATGATAAACGGAATTCCAATCCATACCCAAAATAACACAAAATTCTACTATTGGAAAAATAATAAGTGTTCAGTTAGATTCTTTCCATACACAAGGACATGAAGGTTATTATAATTTTTTTGTCTCAACATTTCCTCCTTGTGTTTTTTCCATAAGTTCAGGATTCATATCTTGAGATGGAATTCCCAATTTAGTAGAAAATTTTTAAGAAATGAAAGAGTGTTTAGACCATGAATCAAACAACAAATTGGAATAATATGAAAAAAATAGTGTACATGATACTACTCCATTTGATGGCCCAACATCTACTGAAGTAGTTGAAAAGGATTTCAACACCATTTTATTCAACTAGTCTGGATTCTTTCCTATAGTTGGGTTCTTCCTTAGACACTCATTTTCATAATGACCCATTTAATTTCACTTAAAACATCTTACCACCGACTTTTTATTGCCTGCTTGATCAACTTACTTACATTTACAAAAAATATGACCAAACTTACCACACCGGAAGCACTTTACAGAATTCGATTATCATTCTCCAAGATTCCTTTTACCACACTTTCCAGAATATGGATATTTAATTTTCTTACCTCCATGCTTCTTTGATGAATTCTTTCCCTGTGCCTGCCAACTGGACCTCTTTTTTTGTTTGCTCTCTTGTAAAACCTGATCATCAGAAAACTCCATTTATAACTTCTCGACATATCAGAAAATTTTCTCATGGATTTTGAATTCCTGAGAGGATAATGTTATTCATTATTATGGCTTCAGTCCTGAGTAAAATCAATTTATCTGACTATAAATATCTCAAATAAAATTTGGAGAGTACCTTTCCAGTCGAGTGAACCTTTCTTCGTAAATAGACACTGAATCATCCTCCTACCTCAATTCCAAGAATTTTTTTCCATCCTATGTCGATCTACCTTAGAAAAATATTTCTCAAGAAACAACCAATTGAATTTATCCCAATTAAGAGCATAAATCACCACACTGTCCCTGATATTTTTCAGTATTAACCACCACTGATCTGCTACACCTTCAAAATGGTAAATAAAGAGGCCAAACCTTTTATTCTTCAAACACCCCCTGACATCAAAAATCTTCTCCAGTGCTTTGATCCACCAGTCAGCTTGAAAAGGGTCATATGATCCACTGAATGATGGGGGACGTTGCCTCATTAAATGATCCACTAGTGACATGGTTCTATGTGGTTGATCTGGATGATTTCATGTATGGATACCACCACTATTTATATCGTGGGTCAATTTTTCCATCACTACAACAAACTATTTTGTTCCGATTCTGACCATCTCAGGTTTCCAATTTGGAAGGTTATTCTCCTCTGTATTTCATCCCAACATAGTAGCCCTATTTTCTCTATGGAAAACCATTTTTAACTCAAAAATATCTTAGGAAAAGTAACATGGTTATCTGTAAATGCAATATCATTTCAATATTACCATAAACTAATTTATGAACATTAATTTTAACAATATTCTTACTTCTAAAGTGGTCTAAACAAACCTTTGATACCAACTATAAGGAAACAAATATAAAACATTTTATAATCTTGAATTAAATGAATAATTCAAATCGAGGGGTTTTTTAGGATTAGAGATTTAGTTAATTAGGCCACAACAGATACATAACAATTTTAATATTACATATAGACACTTCAACTTAGTATCCATTTAAAAAAAATTAAAAACTCTTTAAAAAAGAGTCATATCTAGTTCAATATTTTAGAAATCATGAATTTTTCTTGATCCTATGCTTGAACCTATTCATCTTTAAGTCCCATGGAAAAATTTCAAAAAAAACATAGGATGATTATAAAAATCTCAGTTAGGGTTACATAAATAAAGAAAATTTTTAGTTTTTAAAAACTATATTTAAACCATGAATAATTTTTCATAAGAAACACATTTTACCATTATGAAGTAGTAAATACTCTTCACTGAATAAAAGATCATTGATTACAATTTTTCAACCTAAATATTACCATAAAACCCATAGAAATCACACAAAACATATAAAAGTAACTTGAGACATAAACATACTTATATGGAATAACCATATGGTCGAATTCCACACATATTAATAAATGGAATAGCCATACGGATGAATTCTATACCCAATGAATTGGAGACTATAATGTAACCACCCATACTGGTTTATCATGGCACCAACCATCATTTGGTTTATCATGTAACCACCCATCAAATGTCCTTGTACCATTATAAAATCATAACACATAAAATATTTCAAATATAAACATTTCACTAATAACATTTCATTTTCAATCATAAGAAATAATTTCAAGATATTGAAATAATCAATCCATTTCAAAAAATTAAATTTCAATACCAAAACACCCAAAAACAGAATATTGGGTTTCCTTTTTCATTTTAAAAAAAACATTAAGGCTTATATAGGAAGCCAAATACCGATTACGGTGGCGGAGAGGTCATTGTCACCGCAAACGTTAAAAAAATTCATTTTTTAATTTAGTAAAACACTTCATATAAAAAAAGATTCCATTGGAATGAAATTAAAAGTAAAAGGCTTTAATTATACACCTTATAAAAGAATGATGTGTATATTATCAAAACTCGCCTCAATGAGAGGCTATTGAGACAAAGTCCATTACCTCGTGTCTGACCTGACCCATTCATTCTTTTATTTCCTAAATAATAAACATAAGTTAATTTATAATTGATTAAGAACCTTTTTTAGGTATATTATTCCTTTTATATCATAAATTTCCTTTCTATAATAATTAGATAATTATTTGAGTTCATATGAGACATTTTGTCGATGTTCGAAACTTGAGTGAAAAATGAACTTGTTATAATTATAAATCATCCATGTGGTCAAAATTATATAATCTAAAGAATTATATTCATATTTATATATCATATATACCAAATATATACATTATATATATGTATTTATAATAGTACATAACATTTGGAGATAATAAATGAAATGCAATGTTTATGGAGACGGTAAGCTGTACGTACGCATGAACGGTACTTTGATTTCTATTTCGTATTTTAATGGAATGAAAACATAATCATACATAGATATATTATAATTATAGTATAATATCATATATAATTTCATTAACTCTATCCTTTATATGTCCCACATATGGCGTGAACGAGTCATATCACTTTGAGGGGGCGGTAGTCTGCACTTCCTCAATGGAAATTATCGTATTTACCCATTATGGAAACCCATAAAGTTATGACATAAATGAGAAATACAGAATAATAAAGGAAAAATAAACATAATAAATATCATATATAAATACATTCCCAACATAATGGACACCATGAGAGGTGGTTGGAGACATTTAAACAATCATCGTTTCGTGAAGCAGTAGTTCGCCGTCCACAGAAACAGTATGTTTGTATCCATTAGATGGAGGTGTGTGGAAGTGTAGTTAGAATAATTCTCATAACTAAAAAATAGTATATTGAGGATACTAGTGTTGTTATAAAATAAAGGAATAAAAATATTTTACAGGGTTAGAGAAGTAAAATAAAAGAAAATAACTTAAGAGAAGACGTTACCTTAAAATCGGGTAACTCCTTTTGGTTTGAACCAAAAGGATTCCTTGAATTGTCTTATGCCTAGGGAAAGGCTTCTAGGAGGAAGATATGGATTTATAGAGATTAATTTGGCATATTTTGGATGATCCAAGGGATTTAGAAGTGTGAGTAATGGGTTAGAAGTGGTGTCCTTTTATAAGGGGGAGGATGGGCTCTTTAGGAAAGTTTGAACACATTATTTTATTATATAATGATTTTAGGTTTATAAAGGTCGAAACCTCATTATGGTCAAAGATAATATGACTATGGTTTGAAGTAAAATCATAAAATAATAATTTTATATGTTTTGGATATTGTTTTAATTTTTATAATCTTATTCATTTAAATCATTCATTAATGAGGTAAAAACTGCATCAGTATTGTGTGATGAATAATTTTATATATTTGATGTCTAAAAATTATAAAAAATATACCATGATGTATTAAATATTTTTATATTTTAGATTAATATTTATAGTCTAATAGATAATTTATATAACCCCAAGTAAAAATTAATTTACTAAAATATATAAGTTTATGTCATTTTTGTCTTTACTTTAAATTAATTTAGATAAAGTGTCATTATCATTCCCAAGTGGCTCTATGGGGTCCCAAAATAGACTCAAGGATGAAAATGGTCTAACATGTATCTTAAAATTGTATTAGGACACATGTTAAGGTAATTTAATATTATAATAGTAATATTTGTTTACCCTTATTTACCGGATTTACCATTTAACCGTGGTAAATAAAATATTTACTGAAGTAAATATTCATAATGTATAAAAATAAATGTTACCTATTTACAAAATTTGTTACTCCTGATTCCAAATATGGAATCCATTTTTCCAAATTCAAAACACATAAGTGGCGGAATTTAATTTAAAATTAATTCTAGTTGTCAAAACAAAAGCGTATTTTTAAGAAATAATAACTATCAAAAGATTAATACTTGTTTATGTCCAATTGCTAATTAAATTTAATTAAAATGATCAAAATTGGATTAAGTGGTAAAAATATAATCTAATTACTCTTTAAAATTAATTAAAAATACAATATAAACATATAAATAAATTAGATTAAAAGCCAATTTTGAATTAAAATGCAGTATTTTGCACTATTTATAAAAAAATGTACTTTATCAGAAAAATACCAAAATTTCATTCAATGTATATTTTGATGTCCAAATTCTAAATAAGAATTTTATATTGTCTAATGAAAACAATCTTTAAAAATTTTTTTTCATCAAAAGGTGGTAAATTGACCTTTTAAATAAAATTAGAGTATTTATGCTTAACATTGGATTCATTCACATTTTAAGCCTCTAAATTTTATAGGATAAATGTAAAGTAATTTAACAAACATATATAATGATATTTTAGTTTATTATTTTCATTCCATCCAATACAACATCTATACATTAACTATTATTTAGAATAATAATAATATTATATTATTTTTCTGTAAAACTCAATGTTGTGTGCAACGTACGATTTCAGAGAAATTTGTTATTGTGTGTTGAGTATGCTATCAGAAAGAGAATCCCCTTTAAAGTAAAATTAATATTTAATTAACAAATATTAATAAATAAGAAAATTTATTATTTTGTATTTACCTAGGATGTTACACGTAAAGGTTTTTTCCAGATGAATGTCTAATAGGATAGATTTCTTTTATGATGACTACACTTCTAGAGGCGGGGAAGAACATATCCCTGAAAAATCTCACCATGTCATTAAAATCACCCAAATATCCTAGTTGGGAACTATAAAACCATCCCTGTAATCTCTTTACAATTAAAATTGGAATGCCTTCTACTTTACCTACTCCTCAGCCACTCGATGTGGTATGAATGTAGTACAACCTGTGTAAACTCATTAATAAATTTGTTTGGATCTTCACCTTCCAAGCCATGATACTCTATAAGTAATGATACAATTTTATGTTTCGTGTCAAAATAATTTTTTAACTCTACCATGTAAATATGATAGTTTTTATTATTGAATTTTAGTGAAAATAGGTCTCTAATGGTTTGGTTCTGGTTTCCCGCCATGATGAAAGACTCATAGTGAACCTTTTATGTTTAACTATTGTCTTCAAGAGAAATTTCCTCAAATTTATATTGAAAATTAAGATTTATAAGTCCATTCAACAAGGTTATTTAAATTTAACGATATAGTGTCAAATTTCAGTGATTCTGGTTCTAGTTATGCAATTTTGAAGAGAAAAGAAGAAATGAAGTAGAAGGAAGAAAATAAAAAAAAATGTTGGCACCACCTCCCCAGAAACGATGCTATGTTTTAACATTTTAATGTTGTGTGGTGTGACAAAAACAAACACTTCCTAAGTTAAAAATGTAGAAAAGTGGGTAACCTAGGTTTTATTTAGAGAGAAGTGAACAACAATCAATTTTTTAACGTAAATTTGAGAAATAGTTAGAGGTTGTTTTTGAGAATGTTTGAGTTTAAAAATAAAGAAGGTAATTAAAAATAAATTTTGAACACAAGTGGATGGAGAGAGTGATGTGGTCAGGTTATGATAAATTTTTTCAATGTCATCATACTCCTAATGATCCTTCCCCTCTCTCACAACTTAATGACAATTGAAAGACTCCTTGATCAGGTTATCAATCACCCTTGGTTGAATAGAGAAATGGATACCACAACAATGTGCATAAAAATTCATACAAAATTCCGAAATAAATATGGTATGTCCCGATACATAATTTTTTCTCCTAATAAATCTTCAAAAAGTTCACTTATTCTACACATGTTCTAATGATCACTATGCACTCACTATCTAACACAATCTTGTCAATTGAGACAAACTACACTAGGTGCATGGAGTTTAAAGTTTGTAAAAAATATCTATAATAAGTAAATAAAACCAAATACCAAAATACAATCTCATAAATAGAATTTAAAATTATTGAAAATATATATCATTCGATATAAAAATACAGTTCCCAATTAATGCGCAAGACTCCGAAATTAAAAAAAGTGAAACACCCCCTTCCCTAATCACTCAATGTTTTTACCCCTCTGTGTGATGGATAAGAGTGTTGGAAGGATAAGAATAGAGAATTATGAAAATAATAAAAAAGGATATAAAAAATACAAAACACTTAAAGATTAAGAAACTTCATCCCAACCCCTCCTTATTCTCATTGAACACCTTCCAATGAAAGAGAACTCTCATATTTATAGGGTTGAGGGGTGGAAAAGTTTCCCTCCAGATTCACTCCTATGAAATATTTAGTTTATTTTTCATAGTAAATGGAATAATATTAAGAAGTTTTCTTCATGAAAGTCGTTTCCCTTTGTATTTTATATTATTGTTAAAAATTTTATCTTATTTTTACAAGTCTAACCTATGTTATAATTTAATTACTGAAGACAACATTTTTTGAACTAGAAGATTTATCAACTCCCTATACTTTTCCACATTAAATGGATTTCATAAATGAGATAATTTCTTTATAAAAATTAATGTGGCCATGTGTATTAGAGTTATATTTCCCCTCAAACTAGAATCACTTTATTTTAATATATTTTGGCCAATATATATCCCCTTTACTGATGTGGGGTCCCTTCCGTCAGCATTAAAAATTTCTCAACATGATTGATTTTTATAGAAATTTGTTATTATAATGGTATCTAGGCCAAAAATGTAATGTTTGATCCCATGAACAAGGAACATATAAAATAATGGAATAACTATATTTTCATCAAAATGTAAAATATATTCCAAAAATACTGAAGATTTCAAAAATTATGAAATTTCTAGAATAATACAATTTTCACGATTTTGTTAGAGTGTCACCTAATATACAAAAATGATTCAAATAAGCTCACATTGATTAAATTTAAGGGATTACATAATTCAAACTAACATGAAAAATAATTAAAATATTAACTCTATCAACAACTATAAACTATGCTACTACAAATATATGGACATTGATTCTTGTTAACTATGATATATAAAACAACTCTATAAGGTTCAATCCAATCATCCTTATAAATCCCTTTTATCTTATCTGATGAGAATAAGATGAACCATTATTACCTGGAGTCAAGATAATCATCTTATATTCCTCATAATCACCTTGAGTTGAGATACTCCCTTCTATTTACTTAAATATGGGTGCCTCATAAGGTGTAATCCCCAACCTATGCCAACTTCCTCGTTTGTGAGGAGTGTAAGAGATCCATGTTAAAAGCATGGGATTAAAGAATCCCAACTCAAAAAAAGAGTCTAAAGTGACCACTATTAATCTCCCTCAAGTGATGATACTAGGAAGCATTATGTGATGATCATATGATCAATGTATATTTAGGGGAATAACATGAATCATCTTTCTCTAATGATGAGCTAGAGACGCCTCCAGTGAGAAGACAATGACGCCTCTATATCAAGACATGGATAATATATCATCATTGATGTGCTGAGTATTAGACTAATTTATATAATAACATGAGGATGCTAATATGTTTCCATTCAAGGAGTAAAATCCAACCATAACTTCACCAATTTAGTTACCAACAAACAAGATGGACTAGAGAGGGCTGTTGATGTGTATGTTCCACACCAGCCATTTCTAGGAACCTTTTACATAGTCATCCATTAAGTATGATGTTAAACTAAATAAAAGTGGTCATGGATGTATTACCTTATATGGAACCATATTTTCCACATCACATGACCTTAAAACGTATGAAATGTCTCATTATGTCGAACCAAACTATATTGGTTATGATTCCCTTCATTGGGGTATATAGAAAGACATTATCATGGGATTGATCCTAAAATCATAACACCAATAAACTCTTAAGAAGGAAATAAAATCTAGATTCTTCATATATGATGCTTTAAACTGAATCATCAATAATTAATTAGAGAATGATGGAGAACCTATGATACATATAGTTCTTTACACTGATGCATGGATAAGATTATATTGCCGGCATAAATATAACAAGTCCCACACTAGAATTTGGGAAGGATTTGAAAACATGCCATAAATCTTTAATAGAGTCCAAAAGCAGGTAATAATCTCACTAAAAGGGTGTGATGAGCCTGAATCCCATCCAATTGACCAATGTGTGTTCCAAAGAATCCCTAAAAAAATCCTTGTAACTGGCACGCTTTGGAAAGAATGTCCTCAATAATGTTCCCATAGACCCATTATAGATGCATAAGCCACCATCAGTTTTCTCATAAACAAAAATGGTGACCCAAAATGAATTCTTTAATTTTGAAAATGATAGATCAATAGTTAAATCTTACTTATGATGTTACATTTACGGGTTTCTTGTATGGGTTTACTTTTTTAGAACCTTAAAGACTCCCTAAAATCCAAATGGTATTACCAAATACAATAATGAATTACAAGATCAATGGGAATGTAAGTTGTACACACATGATACCGGAAGTTGCTGAAGGAAACCAGCTGAGACACCAATTACAAGCCTCAACAAACATGGATACCATAACATTGTGGTCCTCACAAACACTATCACCAACTCAATTCCTATAACTCCAAGAGATGAAAACTCTAGTTTGGGAATATAATGTGGATTTATCAATATTAATAGATCCATACTCACTTATGAGGTAGTTCATTAAATCCCTTATATGATAAAGGCCTACATGCACTCCAGTGATGATAGGTTGTCGATAAGTAGGTAGACCCTATTGCCACGTACAACCGCTTTAGCATCCCATCCCTAGAGAAAAATAATATATGCCTACCTTACCTTAAATAGGTATAAGAGTACACCTGATGCATCAAGGAAACATCATAGGAGCTACATAGTTGGGATTTAGTTCATCATAGTCATCATCACTAATTTATGACCCGAATTGAATGATAAGTTGAAGAGGAAATTGTGCCTATCCTAGTTATATACACTAGGGAACCCAAAAGGGGAGCCCATTAGGGGAAGAAAAGAAGTTAAACTCTAGAGACGACCCACATCCCTTCTACTGTCGATATCTATGAGGCCATTTAGCATATCCTGAAAGTTTCTTAGGGTTAATTCTAAATCACCACTAGATAAACGATTCAGACATCACCACAACTTGACATTGTGACAACATAATCCGAAGAAGAAAACCAACCCATATGGTGGGGGCATTTGTTTACCATTTTTAAACAAACAAAATCATCTGGTATCATATAATGAGTAGGGACACATAATTATTATGGATACTTATTCACTGAAGGAATAAATGTTCCCTACCACATGATTCACATCAGTAAATGTCATCACTTTTTCTTTAATTGATGTAGAAAACCATGGTTATATTGAAAAATAAATAGGCATAGATGCATTCTCCACCAAAAAAACTCCAAAAAATGGTGAAACTATCTCATGAAATGAGAATATTTCTCAATTAAAATCCAAAATAAGGAGGCTTGAGAATATCAATAATTAATTTCTTGGTGGAAAAATTCCCATTGATTATGCTCATTAGGTTGAAGCCTCCATGCTTAATTTAGCATAAAATATTCAATGTGAGGAGGTTTCTCGACCCATAAAGGATGAATCAAGCCAAAAAATCAACATGAGATCATACAAATCAACCCATTGGATTGAATTGTGAATTAATGATCGAGAGTTCCCACTAATGAGAAGATATCAAATTCAGGATCGAGAATGTCACCTAAGGCTAACTCAGGTGGTGATACCCCAAGAATTACAAGATGATCTTAGAACCCTTATGGATTATCTTGAAGGATAACATGCAATGGTACAACTTGGGAGGAAGATATATTCTAAGTGTGTTAATTCACTCCCCCTATAACAATTAAATGGAATCCAAACATCTTTACATTTGATGGAATGGAGGATCTAGAGCAACATCTCAACCATTTTTCTTGCTGGTGTGGTCTAATGATATACTCTCTTAAATAATAAGAGGTTAAAAAAATCAAATGGTTTTTATATTCCATGGTAGGTCCTTTAAATTTTTGGTGTGATAATCTTGAACCTCTTTATATTAGAATCAAGTAATCACTAGTGCAGAAAACGTTTTTAACGTCACCATTTTTAAGTCAGTTATATATAACCGATGTGAAAATCTATGACACATGGTTTTTTATGTCTGTTATTTTATAACCGACGTAAAAAATATGGAGAATAATTTTTTTACGTCGGATATTTTAATAACTGACATAAAAAATCTTGTGCGTTCCTTTTTTACGTCAGTTATAAAATAACCGACGTAAAAATCCAAACCGCGGAACTTTTTACGTCGGTTATTTGATAACCGGCATAAAAAACGAGGTATCTATGAATTTTTTTACATCGGTTATAAAATAACTGACATAAAAAAGGCAGCATCTAAGGCCTTTTTGACATCAGTTATCAAATAAACGACATAAAAACCCAACCTGCTGAATTTTTCACATTGTTTATATTATAACCGACATAAAAAACCAACACCCGACAGTTTTTACATCGGTTATTGAATAACCGATGTATAACCGACATAAAAAACCAACACGTGGATTTTTTTTACGTTGGTTATAAAATAACTGACATAAAAATTGCATTATCTGATACATTTATAACGTTAGTTATTGTAATAAATGATTTTATAAAACATTTAAAAAAATTAACACACCCCGTGGATTGTCATTTATGATTTTTGCAATCGACAGACCGGTGACTCATTTCTCTCGCACAGAAAACCCTAATCGACTCTTTGATCTCGTTTCGTTAAACACATTTTTCCATCATCATTTATCATCTTTACTCTCCTCGGATCTGTCATCTCCACTCACAACACTCAGGTAAGCCTCCCACGACTTTATTTCATTCGTTGTTTTTCCCAGAAAGTCTATATTTATGTTTTCTGATTTTTTGTTTAAACTAGGTAAGATTCTTCGATTTCAAACCCTCTTACCTCATTTTCCCATCATCATCTTATTTATTATAACCAGAACTATTAGATCTACTCTCAATATTCACATAAGCCTCACCTACTTCTATTTCTTTTGTTTTTGTTTCACAGATGCCCGACATTGATGGTAATTATTGTTGTCATTGAAAACTAATGATCTCATTCACCTATATTACTGAAATTTATATGTAAATCATTTTGATACACCCATTTTGTGTACCAGTGTGATTTATTTTATAAGAATATATGGTTTTTTCGTGGTGGAATATTTGTTTTGGATCCTTGGTTGTTTCTATTTTGCGTATCACTATTTGTAGTTCCATAATCTATTTACGTTGAATATTTTCGTGGACTATTATAAGTCTTTATATGCTATTAAAACCCAATTCATTGCACAATAAAGAATTTTATACTAGTAGGAGATACAGTTCATGGTTCTCATTTTGAATAATGGCATGATACCAAAACTAGCAGCTTGAGGTTAAAATCCCTCGATATGCCAGAACTAGTAGTTTGAGGTTAAAATCCCATGGTTTTGGGGGGATGTCAAGAGGGTTAGTGGCTGTCCAGCGGGTTGGGGGCTATCCAAGGGGTTGGGGGCTATCCAGGGTGTCCATGGAGGTGTGGGGGGGGGGCAGTCAAGGGGTGTGGGTGTGTGTGTGAGTGGGGGGGGGGTCCAAAGGTGTGGGGGTGTCGAAGGGGGTGGGGGGTGTCCAAGGGGGTGGGTGGGTGGTGGTGGGGGGTTTCTATGGCATGGGGGCCTGTCCAGAGGGTTTGGGGGGTTGTCTGGAGGGTGGAGGGCTATCCAAATTGTTGGGGGGTGTCCTGGGGGTGTCCAAGGGGGTAGGGGTGGGGGCTATCTGGGGGGGGGGGGCTGTCCAGAGGGGTGGGGGGATATCCAAGGGGGTGTCCAAGGGTGTGGGGGTGGTGTTCGAGGATTCGGGGGGGGGGGGGGGGTTGTCCAAAGGGTTGGGGGTGTCCAGGGTGTCCATGGAGGTGGGGTGGGGGGTAGTCCAGCAGTGTGTGTGTGTGTGGGGGGGGGGTGTCCAAGGGGGTGGGGGTGTCGAAGGGGGTGGGGGATGTCTAAGGGGTGGGTGGGGGGATTTCCAAGGGGGTGGGGGCCTGTCCAGAGGGTTTGGGGGGTTGTACGGGGGGTGGGGGCTGTCCAGAGGGTTTGGGGGTGTCCACGGGGGTGTCCAAGGGGGTAGGGGGTGGGGGGTGGTGTCCATGAGGGGTGGGGGTGATGCCTAGAGGGGTGGGGGGGGGGGGGGGCTGTACAGGGGTGGGGGGATGTCCATAGGTTTGGAGGGATATCCAGAGGGTTGGGGGTTGTCCAGGGGGGTGTCCAAGGGGGTGGGGGTGGTGTCCAGGAGGGGTGGGTGGGGCTGTCTAGAGGGGTGGTGGTGCGGTCTAGAGGGGTGGAAGGGGGTGTCTAGAGGGGTGGGGGCTGTACAATGAGGTGGTGGTGTCCAGGGGGTATCCAAGGGGGTGGGGGTGGTGTTCATAGTGTTCGAGGGGCTATCCAGATGGTTGGGGGGGTGTCCATGGAGGTGGGGTGGGGGGGGGGGCAGTCCAGGGGTTTGTGTGTGTGTGTGTGGGGGGGGGGGGTCCAAGGGGGTGGGGGTGTCTAAGGGGGTGGGGGGGTGTCCAAGGGGGTGGGGTCCTGTCCAGAGGGTTTGGGGGTTGTTCGGGGTGGGGGGGGGGGCTGTCCAGAGGGTTGGGTGGTGTCCAGGGGGTTGTCCTAGGGGGTAGGAGGTGGGTGGTGGTGTCCAGGAGGGGTGGGGGTGTCCAAGAGGGGTGGGGGGGGGGGAGTCCAAGGGTGTGGTGGTGTCCAGGGGGTGTCCAATGGGGTGTCGGTGGTGTCCAGGGTGTGGGGGGGGGGAGGGTTGTCCAAGGGGGTGGTGGTGTGCAGGGGGTGTCCAAGGGGGTGGGGGATAAGTGTCAGTTGGGATTGACTACTACATAATGGTTTGTGATATTATGACATGATTATTGTATTGTTTCATGGATATTATAGTTTCAATATGATTATATTTGGTTATATATATTTTGACCAGTCATCGACTATGAGAAAATTACTGGTTATGGGAGAGACCATGTCCTGGTTTTCAAATATGCGTAGTTATCCTAACCCCATTGTGCCGTGATGATTGGCTTTACATTGGGATTTTCTCCATTTGAGTTTTTATTTTAAATTTGATTCGATTCTCAGGTTTACTCCATTTTCTCTAATTTTCTATCAACCATTAGAGGCCCCATGGTTTTCTTTGATTCAATAGAATTTAAAAATGTTATATCTAACTATATTTTCTTTTTTAAAATCATAATGAAGCATATTTTTTTTAAATACCCATAGATTTGTTTTAAATTTCAAAATTGTTTTACATTAAAATTATTATTTTTTTGATATAAACACATATATGTTTTATCTTAAAAATATGTATATTTTTGATATTTGTTATAGGTAATAATGAGTCGAAATTGGATTAAGACACATCAAATGAGAAATGAATATGAGGAAGGTGTTGATGCCTATTTTGAATTTGCTAAAAGAAATGTTTAAAGTAGTGACATTTTTTTCTATCCATGCCTGAAATGTTTGAATATGAAAAAGTTGAAAAGTAGAGAGATAAAAGATCAACTGATTTGTCATGGTTTTAATCCGAGTTACAGCCCTTGGATTTGGCATGGTGAAACTGGACGGCATGTCACTTATGATGATGATTCACAAGATAGTAACTCCGATGGAATTGAAGAATTGATTCACGATATTGCAGTGTAAAAAATTGAGATAGAACCGACAGTTTCGCGTCTATATGGTGATGTTGAAAAACCATTATATCCTGGTTGTACAAATTTTATGGTTTTGTCGGTGGTGTTAAGATTGATTAACCTGAAGGAGAAACATGGATGGAGTGACAGAAGTTTTACAGAGTTGTTACAATTGATGAAAGACATTCTTCCAAAAGATAATGATCTTACAGATTCACATTATAAGGCCAAAAAAATATTATTCCCAATGGGATTGGGATACAAAAAAATACATGCCTATCCGAATGACTATATTATATATAGGAAGGAATATGAATTTCTGTCAGAGTGTCCAAAATGTGGGACATGATGGTATAAGGTGAAAGAAAAATCACAGGCTGATATAAAGATTACAAAGATCCCTTCAAAGGTATTTTGGTATCTTCCTATAATTCATCATTTCAAACGTTTATTTTCTAATACACATGATTCAAAAAGGTTATGATGGCATGAAGATGAGCGGTTATGTGGTGGAAAAATATGTCATCTAGCTGATTGTCCACAATGGAAGAAAATTGATGAGCAGTATTCTACATTTGGAAATGAAATTAGAAATCTCAGAATAGGGTTGTGCACAGATGGAAGGAATCCATAACGAACCCTCAAAAGAAAACATAGTTCATGGCATGTTTTATTGGTAATTTACAGCCTTTCTCCTGAAGTTTGTGTGAAGTGAAAATAAATCATGTTGAGTATAATGATCTCTGGTTCGAAGCAACCCAGAAATGATATTGATGTTTACTTTTCACCGTTGATTGATGATTTGAAACTTTTATGGGCTGATGGTATTAGGGCGTATGATTCTTATAAAATGGAATATTTTCAACTGCATGCAATGATTTTCTTCACTATAAATGACTTCCCAGCATATGGAAATTTGTCTGGATATAGTGTTAAAGGGCATAAAACATGCCCCATTGGTGAACAAAAGATGTCATATTGTCAATTGCATCATGGGAGGAAAACAGTGTACATGGGCCATCAAAAGTTTTTTCCTATAGATCACCCTTATAGAAGACTAAAAAAGGCATTCAATGTCTCACAGGAATTTCATATTGCTCCAAAAACATTATCCCATAATCTGTATTTTGAGAGGGTGAAAAACCTTGATGTGACATTGGGAAAGACACATAAATCTATTAATGATATACATATTTGGAAGAAAAGGTCAATATTTTTTGAGCTACCATATTGGAGATATCATAAAGTTAAAAATAATATTTATATCATGCACGTGGAGAAGAATATCTGTGACTATTTGATTGGATCATTGTTAGATATTAAAGTAAAGACAAAAGATGGGTTGAATTCAAGATTAGACTTACTATCAATGGGAATACATTTGGAGTTCGATTTCACTCCTAAAGGAATAAAAACATTTCTTCCCCCAGCTTGTCATACATTATCGAAGATGGAGAAAACTAGGTTTTTTTCAGTTTCTTCGTGATATCAAAGTGCCTCAGGGTTATTCTTAAAATGTAAAAACGTTTGTCTCCTTGAAGGACTTGAAGTTGATAGGTATGAAATGACAAGATTGTCACATCATGATAGAACAAATTCTACCAGTTACATTGCGTGGAATATTTCCCATCCCTGTCTGAAAGACTATAATGAAGTTGTGTTATTTTTTCAATTCAATTTTTAATAAGGCGATTGATGTGAATGCTTTGAACATTTTGGAAAAGGATTTAATTTTTATAATTTGTCAATTGGAAATGTATTTTCCACCAATATTTTTTGATATAATGGTTCATTTAATGATTCATCTGGTTTGAGAAATAAATCTTTGTGGACCTGTATATCTTCATTGGATGTATCCTTTTGAATGGTATATGAAAATATTTAAGGGGTATGTTAAGAATCCATATCTATATGAAGCCTCAATTATTTAAAAGTATATTTCTAAGGAGGTTTCAGAGTTTTGTACGAGCTACTTGGTTGTAGCGTAGCACATAGGTTTGGCTCCATCTCGCCATAAACGAGTTAATAATGAGGGAAATGGGATTCGTGGATTGAAAGTCAAATAATTGTCAACTGAACAGATAAAGAAGTTAGAATCATACATCTTGAATAACATAGCTGATGCTCAACCATATATCACATTGCATATTATTGAGTTGAAACAATGTCATCCAAAGAAGAAAAAAATGTGGATTTTGATTGAGCACAAAAAAACATTTTTTTCATGGTTTAAAAAGACCTTTCTTGGTAGATCAGATGTATCAGAGACATTAAAATGGATAGTGGGTGGTCCATGTTTAAATGTGATAACATGGTCTGGTTATGACATTAATGGTTATACATTTCATACGAAATCTCAAGACAATAGAAGTGCTGTTCAGAATAGTGGTGTATTGGTGTTTGTAGAAGCAATGCATTTTTCGAGTGCTAAGGAAAAAAACCCAATTTCTGCATCAAGTGCATATTATGGAGTGATTGAAGACATATGGGAGGTTTATTACATTAAAATTAAAGTTCATGTTTTTAACTGTAAATGGTTTATCAGTAACAACAGTGTCAGACACGATGAATTTGGAATGACACTTGTTAATCTAAATAGATTGGAAGACACAACAGATTCTTTTATAATGGCAACACATGAAAACAAATTTTCTATGTAGTAGATCAATTAGATATGCAGTGGGATATTTTTTTACAAGGGAAAAACAATATTTTAATGAGGATGAAATCGATGAAAATTCTAATTTATGTGAGATCCCTACTTCCATGGAATGATTAAATGAACATAATGATGATCATGTTGAAGACATGGTTTGTTCCATAAGGTACGATCACGATGAAAGAATTTGGGAAAACAATCCATTTTTACATTCCTAAAATTACAGGTAATATATGTTTATTTCTTGTTTAAGTTTATTTTTTTCCTAAAATGTTAGATATTGTATGTTTTTTCTTTATTAAAGCATGTATTAAAACAAAATAAGTATAAGTTTTTGTTTGTTTTATGTTTGTTTAGTTTATTTTATCATGTCTACCATTACATGAATTATATATCTATTATTTTTATTTAGTGACAATTACTTTACCATGTTTACCAGGTTTACCAGGTTTACCATGTTTACTATCTTGACCATCTTTACAATTGTTTAACATGCTTGCCCTATTAACAATGTTTACTATTATATAACTTAGTATAAATTTCTATTTTCTGATTACAGTAGTATTAAAATATTTGAATTTTTATATTTGTGAACTAATGTTTGTTTTTTTGATTTCAAGGATAATGACAGATCATTCAGTTGATCAACCACATGATTCTAGAGATGAGCATATTGGTCATAACTCTGGGGAGGAACATTCACATGCTCCTCTTGATGTTCCCCAATCATTCTCATGTGCTCCTATTACGAAAAAGAGTTTAAGACTTGGTAAAAATGGGTGCACACGTTTACCAAAAGTAGCACTTTCCCGTATGTAGGATCATAGTATACTCGTTGAGTATGATGATGATGATATTCCTAGAGGTCCAAATCTAAAAGATTTAAAGAGTTTTGTATCAACTCAGGCTAAGAGAAAAATAAACATTTTGTATGATGACTGGATAAGTGTGGATAAAGAGATAATCCTTCAGTTGTGGGAGACGATTTTGGCAAGATCTTTTTCTATTGTTTAACTATTATTTAAATGTTTCTAGAATATATAATATGTTTAACCTCTTCTTCATTAGATGAAATTTGATATTCTTGACACTGGAGGAGTCAGGAAGAAATGCTTATCGATGGCTGCCAGGAGATGGAGGGATTTCAAATCAACCCTCTCATCTGATTTCATTTTTGGTCATAGGAGTCATGACAATCCATGTCGTATATATCCTTTTATAGATGAAGACACATGGAGACAGTTTGTTGAAAGTAGAAGAAAAGAGTGATTTTTGGTAAGGGCAATGTAAAATTTTATAATATTTCTTATATAAATGATCTTATTATTGTTTTGTTAATGATTTATTATTCTTAATTTAAAGTAAACAAGGAAATATCATTAGGAGATCCAATCTAAAAATGTATACACTCATTGTTTTTCTTGGGGAGGGTATGCATTTTTGGAAGAACAAATAATGGCGGAAAAATTTCAAAAACTAAGAACTGAGACATCAAGCTCTGGAGAGGTGGCCCCTCCATCCCCTCCATCTAGACATGAAAAATGGAAGAGAGCTCAGATGGGAAAAATAGGGCAATATATTTCAGAATAATCGAGAATCGTAGCTGAGAGGATTGTAAGATATCTATTTTATTTATTTAAGTTAACTATTTTCTTCATATAATGTCAATCATTATAGAAATGTTCAATTAATTAATACATGACTCTCTTGAGAAGCAGAGCTCACAGGGGGCTTTTATAGCTACTAGGAGGCAAGATATTTTATCTATAGCATTGGGAAAGCCTGAACATCTTGGTCATATAAGAGGATATCTGGAAGGTGTATCGGTAAGAAAAGTGTTGCCATGTTATTGAACTTCTAATGTTGAGGGTGTTTATAAAAAAATATAATCTTTGGAGGTTGAAGTTCATAATATTAATGCGATGATGGAGGAAAAGATTAGAGCGTTGGTATAGTCTATATTTGCAGACATGCAAAGACAATTTCAGACTGCAAATCCCACTCCTCCACCACCCCCTATATACCCCATTATTTATCATCCACCTCTGCCAGTAGCTCCCACTACCCCACCTCAGCCCATGGACCCCATTTTTTATCCTACTCCTCCACCGCAGCTTCCTACTTATTGCGAGTTATATGTTGATGATCCCTAATATCATATAGTTGCATATGAGTTGGTATATTGTATAGGAGATACATTTCATCATCAAATATTAGAGGTTGAGATTCAGAGGGTCACTATATATGATATTATAGATAGATCAGCTCGAGTACCATTACCTACAGATGAGGTTATGACAGTTGGACATAGTATCAGCCATTTTTTAATTTGGCCATCTAGACTTCTTCGACTCATTACCATAGAGGTATGAATGTTATATATTTTTTTTATTAAATATGTTTTATTATTTAAAAACTAATATATTTTTCTATTTATTTTTACAGGAATACTTCAAAGGTAAAGAAATACTGTATATACAACAACAAAGAAAAATGGCTATGACATCAGATACAAATTCTAGTAGTCTCGACAGATTGTCAAGATATTCAAATTTGTTGGCAGGTCATTATGAGTTTCCAATGGAATCTCATGTTTGTGGACGTGCAATAACTGTGGGGATTACGAAAACTGATATCATGGAGCCTGTTACTGGAGATAAGTTGGGCATCAACGTGGTGCAAATTTTTTCCATGTAAGTCTTAACACCTTTTCCCTGCGTTATATTTATTAAAAATGTATACTTATGTCTGCTTTGTATTAGCTATCTTTATAACATTTATGAGAGGAATGAGCTGACATATGTATATGGATTCACGGACCCGCAATTGATTTCCCCTGAAGCATGTGCATTGGATGAGGAACAAAGAATGCTTTATATTGCTGAAAGACTTGAACAAAATATAGTCACACAATGTTGGATGATGCCTTTTTGTGAGAGGTATGAAACAAATCTCTCTCAAAGAGTTCATTATCTTTTAATATAAAAAACCACTAACCCATAATTTTCTTTTTTCAGTGATTATTGGATGTTAGGGGTTTTTTCCCAAGGGAGAAAAACACTTTATTGGATATGCTCTGTCCATGATGATGTGAGGGAAATTTTTATGAATATATTAGAAAAGTAAGTTTTAATTTCTCAATAGTTTTATATATTATAATGAATTTTAAATTTACCCCATTCATATTATTTTCTAATAGGGGATGGGTCTACTTTTGAAAAAACACAAAGAAAAGGAGTGAAAAGGTAAAATATGTAAATGTGAAGGTAAATACCATTTATCAATTTTAATTTTTGATTTATTACATAAAAATAATATATTGAATTTACACTCATTCAAAGAGAATTTTCATGAACAATATGGCGTCATCAAATGCAGATATTATATGTTAAGATTCATGTATGAAATAATAACAACTGGGACAGTTGTAAACTTTGACCTGGTAAGATTTCCTTTTAAACATTTCCATAATATTTCAATTTGATTTATTCATTATACACATTAACTACTATCCATTTCATTTGTATCTATTTGATGACCCTCAACCCTATACTTCTCAAGAAATCAAACACTTACAAGTGGAGTGGTCAAATTATTTTACAAGTTTGATTGAATTTTAGTTGTTTGTAGTGTAAAATGTAATTTTGAATATTGCTGTTGTAATTGTGTATTTGGTAGACGTTTAGGTTGGATTTAGTTTTTTTTTGAAGTTGACACTGTATGTTTTGAATGTTATATATGTGAATTTTTCATTTTTCTAAACTTCTTGTTTTGGTCTACTTATGATAGTTTTTCTGGTATGGATTCTTGTCAGGGGGGAGGGGTTCCAAGGGTGTGTGTGGGGGGGGGTGTTCAGTGGGGTGGGGGGTGTCCAGGGGTGTGGGAGGGTTGTCCGGTGGGATGGGGGGGGGAGTCCAGGGGGTGGGAGTGTTTCCTGGTGGGTGGAAGGGCTGTCCAGGGGTGTGGGGGTGTCTTTTGAGGTGAGGGGGGTTTCCAGGGGTGTGGGAGGGATTTCCAGTGGGGGGGGGGGGGCTCTCCAGTGGGGGAGGGGGGGGGGGGTCCAGGGTGTCCATGGGGATTGGGGGGGGGGGGGGGTAGTCCAGGGGGTGGGATAGGAGGCACCGCCATCCCTCGGGGGTCTGAACACCGCTGGAAGGTAATCATCACTCCCACATGTGAAACATTTTGAGAGCTCAAGCTTCACATGTGGGAGTGATGAGTACCTTCCAGTGGCGTGCCCCCTGAGGGGGTGTCCAGGAGGGTGGGGGGGGGGTGTCCAGTGGGTGTCCAAGAGGGTGGGCGGGTAGTCCTGGGGGTGGGGGGGGGGGCAGTCCAGGTGTGTGGGGGGTGTCCTGGAGGGTGGGTGGTAATCCCGGGGGTGGGGGCAGTCTAGGGGTGTGGGGGGGGGGTGTCTAGGAGGGTGGGGGTCATCCAGGGTTGTGGAGGGCTATACAGGGGCTGGGGGGAAGTCCAGGGGTTAGGGGTGTCCAGGAGGATGGGGGGTTGTCTAGGGGTGTGGGTGTCCAGGGGTGTGGTGGGGGCAGTCTAGTGGGGTGAGGAGGTTCTGGTCTGTTTCTGGCAACTTTTTGGTATGTTTTAGGGGTGTGGAGGGCTGTCTAGGGGTGTGGGAGTTCCATCCAGGGGGTGGGGGTATATAGGAGGGTGGGGGGGAGGGGGGTTCAGGGCTTTGGGGGATGTTCAGGGGGTGGTGAGGATGTCCAGGGGTTTGGGGTGTTGTCCAGGGGGTCGGAGGGTAGTCCAGGGGTGTGTGTGTTGGGGGGGGGGTGTTTAGGGGTGTAGTGGGGGCTGTCCAGTGGGGTGAGGGGGGAAGTCCAGGGGGTGTTGGGGTAGTCCAGGGCTGCCAAGGGTGGGGGGGGGCAGTCCAGGGGTGTAGGGCGTGTCCAGGGGTCTGGGGGGATTTCCAGGGGTGGTGGGGATGTCCAGGGGGTGTCCAAGGGGGGGGGGTTGTCCAGGGGTGTTGGGGGATACCCAAGGGGTGGGGGGGAGGGAGGTTTCTACGGGTGTGGTGGGGTGGGGGCTGTCCAATGGGTTGAGGGGGTTCTGGTCTATTTTCTGCAACTTTTTGTTCTGTTTCAGGGGTGTGGGAGGGCTGTCCAGGGGTGTGGGAGTGCTGTCTAGGGGGTGGGGGTATACAGGAGGGTGGGGGGATTTCCAGGGGGTGGTGGTGATGTCCAGGGGTATGTGTGTGTGTGTGTGGGGGGGGGGGGGTTTCCAGATGTGTGGTAGGGGAAATCTAGTGGGGTGAGGGGGTTCTGGTTGTTTTTGGTAATTTTTTGGTCTGTTTCAGGGGTGTGGGAGGGGTGTACAGGGGTGTGGGAGTGCTATCCTGGGGGTGGGGGGTATACATGAGGGTGTGGGGTTTTCCAGGGGTGTTTGGGGCTGTCTAGGGGGTCAAGGTGCATTCCAGGGGTGTGGTGGGGGCTGTCCAGGGGCGTGGGAGTGCTGTACAGGGTGTGGGGGTGGGGTGGGGGGGTATACATGAGGGTGGGGGGTTGTCCCGGGGTTTTTGGGGCTATCCAGGGGGACGGGGGGGGGGGGAGGGCAGTCCAGGGGTGCGGTGGGGGATGTTTAGTGGGGTGAGGGGGGGTGTTTAGGGGTGGGGGGGGGGGGCGGGTGTCCAGTGGGGTAAGATTTAAATGTTATCAATGTAAATGCTTAATTTTTCTTTGGTTCTTATTTTGGTCTACTTATGTTTTTGTGGTATGAATTCTTGATTTGTTTTCTGGTTGTTTCTGGGGAGAGCAGAGGACTACATTCCAATTAAAAAAAATTGGTCTTCCACATCGGTTATTTTATAACTGACGTGATAAAGGAATGGGTAAGGGTTTATCACATCATTTATTTGAATAACTGACATGATATAAGGACTGGGAAATGTTTTATCACGTTGGTTATTAAATAAATGACATGATAAACCATTTACCAGGGGTTGGAAGTGCTGTCCATGGGTGTGGGAGTGCTGTCCATGGGGTGGGGGTATACATGAGGGTGGAGGGGTTGTCCAGGGGTGTTTGGGGCTGTCCAAGGGGTCGGGGGGTAGTCCATGGGTGTGGTGGGGGCTGTCCAGTGGGGTGAGGGGGGGAGGACTATCCAGGGGTGTGGGAGTGCTATCCAGGGTGTGGGGGGGGGGTATACATGAGGGTGGGGGGTTATCTCGGGGTGTTTGGGGCTATCCAAGGGGTCGGGGGCAGTCCATGGGTGTGGTGGGGGCTGTCCAGTGGGGGGGGGGGGGGGGGCTGTTCAGGGGGTGGTGGGGGGCTGTCCAATGGGGTAAGTTTTAAATGTTATCAATGTAAATGCTTAATTTTTCTTTGGTTCTTGTTTTTGTCTACTTCTGTTTTTGTGGTATGAATTCTTGATTTGGTTTCTGGTTGTTTCTAGGGAGAGCAGAGGACTACATTCCATTGAAAAAAAAATTATTCTTCCACATAGTTTATTTTATAACTGACGTGATAAAGGAATGGGGAAGGGTTTATCACGTCGGTTATTTGAATAACCGACGTGATAAAAGGCCTGGGAAATGGTTTATCATGTCGGTTATTTAATAACTGATGTGATAACCCCCCCCGGACTGGTTTATCACGTCGGTTATTTAATAACCGATGTGATAAACATCCCCCAAACCATTTTATCACGTTGGTTATATAATAACAGACGTCATAAACCCCCCGGTTTATCACGTCAGTTATGTAATTACTTGCGTGATAAAGGCCAAGGAAATGGTTTATCACATCGGTTATTATATAACCGACGCGATAAACACCCCCACACTGTTTTATCAAGTTAGTTATATAATAACAGACTTGATAAACCCTCCCCCTGGTTTTTGAATGTCGGTTAATTAATAAACGACATTATAAACACCGCGATGTTATTTTTTACATTAGTTTTTAAAAAACCAACGTAAAAAACAATATTTATAACATCGTCCGTATTCACATCGGCTAAAAACCGATGTAAAAATGAAAAATAACCGACGTAAAAAACTTTTTCTGCACTAGTGAATATATCTATCAAATATACATCTAAAAATTCATCTCACTCCAATGAAACGTATTATCTTTAACCTATATAATTTCAAGTAGTGATATAATGAAAGATTCATAGATTTCATTTCAAGTTGTAAGGGTCTAACTTATTTTATATAAGAACATATTTCCCCTGAAAAATTAATGGAGATATATCTTGAGGACCTACAATATGTGTTATCAATTACACCCACCCACTGAAGTATCCTAGTGGGTTATGAGATTTCATGAATAGAACACAATATACAAAGGATTGTACTCATATAACAAAAGAAAGGTCTTATCAGTAACAAATATCACAGATTTGGAACTCAGGAAAATAAAAAACTATTATCACCCACAATCAAACAGGGTTGTGGTTATGTGATTTTTAATCCTAGAAGAATAATATTTATTCTATTAGTAAAGATATTATTATAGGGTAATTCATCTCTTCCTTATATAAAAGAAGATCTTGTTTCCAAAAAAACAAGAAAACTAAATAAGGGTTAGATAATTACCGAAACTATTACTCTAACAATCGTATACTGGGTCACATGATTCATAAATGCTTCATCCCCAAGGATCTATGAAAAAATATGGGCAATGATGATTGAGTAGCATTAGAAAATCCCAATGGGAATGTGGAATATATGTTATCCATTCTCATATAAAAATAAGAAGAATAGGAAAATTTCATACATGGTAATGAACAAAACATTGATGACTATATAAACTGAGGATCAATGGATCAAGTATGTTCTATCATTATGAAATGAATGAAACAACTAGTCGTGAACCCATCCCCCTTTGCATATCTAATTATAATACATTCTATTTTAAAAAATCCTAAGATCTATAAAAAAAAGAAGAAATAAATAGATAGTTAGTGGTCAAAAATGATCCCAAAATTAGTTTAGAATCGTAAACAATATTTCTCCAATATTTAGATAATTAGCACCATCCCACTAAACATTCCAATGGGCACTATCCCACTAAATGATCCAACATGCTTTATTCCACCATATGGTCCAACGAGCACTGTCCCACTAAATAGTTGAGTAGGAAACATCCATAAAAATAGTTCAATGTGAATGTTACCACTAAAATAGATCATTATTTGACGAGGAGTACTAGTTTTTCTCTATATCTATTAATATAGCATCAGTTAAGTCTAAATAATTTCACATATTTCTGATTTGTTTACTCCTGATATAGACCATCACACACTTCTACAGTTGTATGAATCTTAGTGGGTCATCCCATCTTATACATTTACCATTAGTGAATAAGATATTATTGATACACCAGCTGCCTATAGTGATTGTTTATCCAACCCTATTGATTCCTTGGAATGAAATTTTTATATAGTAGGTTCCCAGTGTGAACACCAGAACTAGTCACGAAGGTCTACCCAATACCACCCATGTTTAGACATATATCTTCCCAATGGGAAAATAAAGAGTGTTGTATTTTTTATCATAAAATATCTCTATGTTTGAAATTGACATATCTACTATAGAAAATATCACGTTATTGGAGTAGGAGAATGAACAGTTTTGGAACACAATCATAAAGTTTCATTAGGGATATTTTTCATATTTTAAAAGCCCGATATCTTTCTAAAGTAATCCAAAATTGAGTTAAGTTTTCTAGTAAATAGAGTTATATTCATTTTCAAATTTAAATATACCCTAACCAAAATATATAAGAGAAATTGTTAATTTTAACCCCTATTTAGGTTTGCTCTATACATTTTTCAACCTCTATGATCACCACATTATCGCTAAGATATTTGGATTATTCATGGTAAATAGAGTAATAAATGATATCATAGTACTCCATATCTCCAATATAATCCCATAAATTGATTTATGGAACATCCTAGATCCAAAATATTTCCATGTTCCCATACCAATCAGGGCATATGTGGAAAAAGAAGAAATGACACTCTCCATCATCTCTTGATGACATACAAAAAAGAACTATTATTTCCAACTAGATAATTTTCAATATATTTCATCTTTTCCTTATAGAATAATTTGACTGAGATTCTATGGACTTAGAGGGATTAGTAGGCTTGTTCTAGAGACCATACCAATTACTTCTCACACAAATTATTATTAGGTGATAAAGTAAATAATTTATTTAGATTTAAGGATTTTATTTAGATGTATATAGTTTATGGGATAATAGATCCATTGAAACTTGGTTCTCTACATCAACAATATGATTTCCTTGAGAAGAAATAACTGTGTATGAAGAAACTAGGATCATAAATATCTAATTAAACTACACAACAAAATTCATAACTGAATGAATATAAATTGAATAGTACAATATCCTTGATGTAATACATTAAACTCTATGACATATGGTCTGCCCTATAAGACCATAAAATATTTCGAGTTAATTTACCTACATTGTCAAATTTCATTAAATAATAGTTTGATTTATATAGGAGCCCCATAATTACATTGATCCTTATCCATGATTCAATTGTGAAATAGAAAATTCCCCCTAATACATATGATTCAAATTTACATATGTGATTCCCATATTGAATTCCTTATTGAAAAGTTATGTTAACTATATTCCTACATATGCCAGAGTCAACCCCATAAAAGAGTTTACAATTTACCGAGAGGCGTGGTTTCATTTAACTATCTTAATATCATTATTACCTTAACCTCTTATCATAAAGTCCCCCTTCATAATTTTTGAGTCTTATCTATTCATCTTGGGTCTTTTCTAATGGTCTCTTATACTAATACTTTTTAATAACAACATATGGATTGATTCCCATGTCATGGGTTATGTAGTGATGCCTCAAATAATTATTTTAAGCTCAAACACAAACCCTTTTAAATTTATTTCTGGTATAAATTCTCTTATAATTTCAATTGGGGTTTAAATTTTTTTCAAACTATATGAATTGAAATAGCACCACATTTCATCCAGGTAACAAGACTTTAAACTGCATGGAAGAATTACATTTTGAATGAATATAAATTTATCAAATTTATTTGATGTTGCATGAAGATAAACTACATGACATGTTGTCATTTTAATGTAGTTGCCTTCTCTTTTATGTATGATATAGATCTATATAGATGGTTTCTAGTGTATGTTTTTACTAGATTATGTTGTGTTTTCATCATCAAATCAATACTTGGAAAAAGATGTCTCAACACATCTTAGAACCGAGATGCTATTAATGTTGTATTTCCTTACTAATTATGCTAGGTTTCCTACCCATTTCATTATCAACTCACTACACATGGTTCTGATCTATGTAAATAATGAAATTCTCTATCATGTTCATAGATATGAGCTAGATCTATATAGTGATATTCTAATGGAGAACTATTTATGACCTAATTCTTATCCTCAGAAGAGTTTTAGTGATTCTTAGGTACTCTAACATTGTAATAACTTCCAAATTTTATCACATTTACATGTTCCCTTCCATGGTGGATGTGACATTATACCCATGTGTCATCTATTCCAATTTTTCACTCTTATAAAACATGAAAAATAATCCAATTTCAAATTGTTTCTGACATTGTTCTTGACTCACATGATCATAGGGGTTATGAATAATTTTATTGATTTGAAAAATTATAGACATACTAGAAGGCCCTTGTTTCATTATTCATCAAACCTATTAATGTGGAAAAAATTTGCAAGACCCCACCATATATTTTAGTTTCATATCAATGCTTTGGTATTATGATGGAACCACAAATCCTTCTCATTATTTTTGTCCTCTATTAAAAATAATAAAATGACCTCTCACTATGTATAAGATACCAATAACTACATATGGATTGTTATTATTCTTGAAGGATACATAATGAAACTAAAAATTCATAAAGTTGATAAAGAAACAAAAAAATTGAATGTTCCCCCACTTATTCATAGTGAAAAACACTAAACTCATTTAGGTACAACCTTTTACTTACCCAAAACTAATAAACAAGTCATTCTTATATGTTGTTAAACAACATTAAATTATACACTAGTTGTATAATGACATACTAAATAACACATAGGGTCCCTCCAAAAATACCTTAATCATCTTAGAGTAGTATAATATACATGGCCTAATTTCCTTACCTGATAACCATATCCATGTAAAGGTCATACCATCACATGTTTCTTACCCATAATCTCCTAGAAAAATATGAAAATGGATTTATTTATTTTCCTTCCTTAGTCATGGTAATCTCTTCCTTTCATGACCCAGTGCTAAGATGAAACCATTTCAAACCTCCAATGAATAATATAGATCTCTTTGGGATGCATATGGAATGGAGTTTCTTATTCATGAACCTTTGTTGAGAAGTAATGGCCCTATATTTATGATCTCAATCTATTTGAGAGCTCTATTTCTGTAGATATGTTATATCTATGGTTCCATATACCTGATCTAGTGTTTTAGGAAATCTAACCTTTCACCGAAATAATTCCCCCATTTTAAAAGATACATTCATATTGTTTTGGACTACACATTCACTATAGGTTTTCCCATAATACAATATACACTATATACTATGCATAAAAATGTCTCATTGGACATTGTTCCATTCTAATGATTTAGTTTCCCTCATACATAACACATCCCTTGAAAATATTTCATTAAAAGGGGGCCTCATATTTATATTGTATATGAGATAGATATATACAAATAACATCAAATATTTATATGGGTTGTATAACCCTGAATTCCACGAAACTAAAGTCCTATATATATGAATCTAAATTTCACAACATTTATTCCTTTTCATAAGAACCAAAACTGCATAACATATAGTATGACCAAAATGGTTTAAAACTTTTCCTAAAAGTCTATATTACATGAATCTAAGGTTTCTAGAAATGGTTTCTATATATGATCAAAACTATAAATGACCCTCCCCTATATAAGTGATTAATGTAAACATGGTTCTTTCTCCATAACTTAGTTTTTTTACTTATATATCAGCTAATTCCAACACCATGGTTTACTAAAATTATGGGCAATTTTTTTTTCTTATAAGGACTATTTGTGTCTTGAATATTTCTACCCCAGGGTATGAATTGATTCCAAGATCTCTTATAATAGGCCTATAGAAAATATGGTTAAATTCAAAATTCAATCCACCGTAGTAATCTATAACTCATTCACATTGGATTTTATCCAAATGTTCAACACTATGAAAAATACAATTAATTTTATACATGTGAGATATATCTGTGAATAAAACCTCTATAAAAACGTACTCATTGTATGAACCTAAAATAAAAAACATATGAGTCCTTTTAAAAAAATTAAACTAAATGACATATTGTCCACTTTTCATGACCTTAAACTACTCATTCCGGTCTCCCATATATAGACCAACTTCATTGTATGAGAGCCCAATTTTTATAAGTATACCAAGTGTATAGTCCCTACCCATAAATCTATTATATTATTTACTGGTACATTCTTAATATATCTTAGATCTCATATCATGGATATAATCCTTGGAGGTAGTTTTCATTTCAATATCATTCTACAAGAAAAGAAAACAATTCCACCTCCCTATATATGAGATAGATCTAAACAGACACCACATTTTAAATTAATATGCATGTCTTGGTTCCTAATGTTCTAAGATACATAGTAATTTGTGGACCTCTTATCATAATCCTATATATAAATATGAACTCTGCCCATTTTTTCATGCACTATGATCTTAAACTATGTATGCTTGTCCCTAACATTGTCAATATTAGTACATGGATCTTATTTACATTATTACTCTTGTAAAAGTAAAACAATGAAATGAAAAAAGAAACAATGATTGTTGGGTCCACTATATTGCCTCATTAAAATACAATCTATTTTTTATCCCAATTCTATGAAAAATTTAGAGCAGATCTCCCTTGACCACTTCAAGTGTGCTAAAACTATTCTAGGGGTACATTGTCAATCATGACATGGAAACTTATTCACATTGATTATAAAATCCCTTTACATTATTATATAATATATAATATATTGTTATGTACCTTAACCCCTTGAATTTATTAAATACATAGCATCATAAACTTTGGATTTCCTTAACCATTCTTGTATGCTCCTTTTTACATGAACCTATATCATACAATTGATGTTAGAATCATCAGCAACCAAATTCCTTTAGTTTATATACTCTTATTGGAATACCAAATTGAGGATTTTTCTTTCCCCTGTTAATTTAATTGGTAATAGGAATTAACTAATCCAAATAGACCCCACGTTGAATGGTGAACGATATAGTTTTCTTTGAGCCTATCAAGTAACCCCTTGAAGATGTATTGGTACTGATGGCAAGTATTCCCTTAATACCATATGCTATTTCTTGATGATTTGGAACCAGTTTTTCATTATTAATAGTCAACATAATCCAACCTCTCTTCACGTACCATTGATTAATATATTGTAATTTTTTGATTTACGAATCACACAACCCAACTATTCATGTGGATACAAATATCATTGATGTTACACATTCATGAATCATAATAACTCTAAAACTAGGTTTATGATTTCATATCCATGTTCCATTTCATATTTGGGTGCACATATCTTATGATGTTATAAATTAATTGAGTGGAGACACTCTTATTTGAAGTCCCAAAGACTTGAGTTGAAGTACTCCTATTAGAACATGCCTATTGAATACACGGTCCTCAGCATGTGTCTATAAACCACATGTAAAAATAGTTTCATTATTATATCCTTAAACTAAATTCCCCCATATATAGTTTTCTATCATAGTAGGCTTGGGATTCTATTACAATTTGGATAACGTATCCCTTATTTCTAGGTAGACTACCTCATCTTTTGGTTAAGGATGTTTGACCTTAAACCTCAGAAACACTAGGTCAAATCTATCCAATCTTAAAACATCATAATTAATTGGCCATATTTTTACAACCTTAAATATCCAATGGGAAGAGTCATTATACTCGACATATTGGAAACTCATAAAGGAAACGTTGGGAAAATTTTGAGTCTCCACTCACTAGGAATTCACCTCACATAACTTAGGAAAAATACTAAGTGTCTAAAAAGATAAAGTAATAAAACTTTGTAGGTTGAAATATCACCATGGGAGGATAGAGAAATATCAAATTTACAACCTTCTAGGCATCCCCATTAATTGAATAGAATATATTTTGGATGAAAATTAAATAATATATAAAACTCATAGGGTCCACCATTCGGCCCTAGAAAATATCAACCTATTCTCTCTAGGTATTTCAAACTAATAAAACGATAATTCACCCTTATCTTCTAAGGTTAAATAGTCCTCGTAGCATGACATCAACTGAAAAAATTATTTTCTATCCCACATGATCACTAAATTCTTAAGAGTGTATCCTGGTATGTAACTTAACCATCTTATAAATTATATAGATCCATATAATAGGTCAACAAAATTTGGTTTTGTATCCAACATCCTATGCTAGTATAATAATTTCCCCTTTTCCATTGTGATCTTGTTATCAACACTAAATTTTCACAAAGTTGCTACATCAATATGAGATAATAACTTCTCACTTTCACATGAAATAGATATTTTCAAGGCATGTTTCAATAACAATGTGTGGATTGATTCATATCATTTCAATACACATATTGAATTCTAGATATACTATCAAGGATCTTGCCAAAAATTTCACTTTAATTCCATTCCCTCTTCCATTATAGAACTTAGAAATTTACCTATTCAATACAAAAATTCCTTGAGTTAAGATACTCCTTTTATTAACCCAAATTACATGATTCTATTATTCCTTTTAGAGCCAGAAACACCTTGAATTGATATTGTCTTATAGGTGAAAAAATACTTATGTTTAGATTTTACATTTCAGAAGAACCTTTGTAATGGTGATTTGACCTTAAATGCCCATTAGATGCTCAATTTTTGTGGAAACGTTACCGGAGTTTATCATAGAATGATAATTTTTTATTTCAAAATGAACCAAATTATTAAGGGGGGGGGGGGATATTTTATTTTCACCAATAAATTAATGATAAAAACTTTTCCATAGAATTCATGATATTATCCTCAATCAGAAAACACATGTTGTGTTTGGCTAGAAAATTATATTCATACCTAATGAAGAAGAAAATATGTTCTCTATATGTCACATTATTTCACTCACACCAATCGATGAATATTACAAAAAAATATTTTATAGTCCTTTGATGTGGTGGTGAGAAACCCCTTCTGAGAGTAGGCCATTTATTTCCTTGATTACTTCTAAAAAGTTTATAGAGCCCTATAACCCATTTTAAGGGTATTTTGTGAAATTTATGGCATTTTAAAACGTATGAAAAGTAATAAAAAATATATTAATGGGTATATTTAATATTTCATGATTCATTTTAACTAATTTTGGAGGCAAATTAGACTTACCGATCAAATGTTATGTCGATTGTAGTTGGAAGAAATTTTGTAAATCCAAGGCTATTTCAACTAGCTATGAGCACCATGGCCATTTCAACCAACTATTATCTCTAAGTATATTTCAATCATCTATGATTCCCTAGGTATTTTTTCATAGATCAATTCTCTAAGGTCATTTCTCACATATCTATGTTCTATGGCCAATTATACTAGTCCAAAAGAAAGTCCATTTCTCTGAACTATAAGCTCCAAGGATATTCCTATAAGATCTGAAGTCAAAGTATAATTTTCCAAGATTTGTTCACAAAGGCCATTTCCCATAGGTCCCCAGTTTTTTCTATAAATAGACCATTTGAGGTCCTCATTTTACACCTTTTGGAAGAATAAGATACACCCATATCTCCCTTCCCTTGGTATCCAATGCCCCTCTAGGTAGCGTTTTTGTACCTCAAACCTAAGGGAATTAACCAAAATTAAGTTTAATTGAGTCTTGAAACTCTATATGCTTAGTAAAATACCAATTCCTCCTGATTTATTTGACACTAGGGAAAATAAACTTCACCATCCCTCACTTGGGCTAAGAACCTTTGTTATCCCTCACTAGGGATAATAATATTCACCAGAACACTCAAAGGATAACGATATTCTCTATCTCACACAAGGTAAAATCACCTTTTATATATCTCACTAAGTCCAAAAGCCTTCTATATTCCTCGATAGGGCTGAACACCTTCTTTATCCTTAACTAGATCAATGTTATGGCAACACAAATCATTTATACACATTATTTCATGTATTATTACATAAAGGCACATAATAATGTCCCAAAATATCAAGAGGACTAGATTATTTTGATAATTAGTGAATTATAACAGTAAATTAATATATGGATGCAAAAACATTATTCTAAAATCCTATAAAATTCCTTTAAATTAAATTGGTCTTCTAAAAATACATGAGATAACCAGGGGTTATGTATAAATAATATGTGAGATAGGAAGACCAGTAAGGGAATAATCAAATAATAATATAATTAAAGAAATACATGTAAGTGAAGATTAATATAATTGTTTAATAATAAGGCGATAATAATAAATATTAACATCAAATCTTGATATAATATTATAATATAAATTATCCATAATACTGTGGTGAAAACATAAAACATGAATTCATAAGTATAAGTCAATAATAACCATCGATACATCATCAAATAGTTTCCATAGGATAACTAAACATGAACCATACATGGTATATAATTTGATTAAAAATTTACCCAAAGTATTGGATGGATATATAATTCTAATCCCACCTGTTAGATTCATATCTTGTACATTCATTTGTGTGTCATATAGATTGTACAACATAAAAGAATATTTCATCTCATTTTATAATATAATTTAAGAGTTTGTTTTATGTAAATGTAATTAAAAAATCAAGTAAGGGTTGGTATATTTAGGTGAAAACCCTTGAGTGGAAATGGGGATGGGTATTCATGACATAAATGTTTGGCATCGAAAACAATGAGATAATTTCGGAAGCATAAAAGGCTTAAAAATGTTCGTAGAAGGGTTTAATATGAGTGAAATGTGGTCTATCATTACTGTGGAATCATAAGGAAGGTAAAAATATATTTTAAAAAATATTCTAATATGAAAAATTGGAAACAAAAAAACATAATTCAAAGTGTGTAATTGAATTAATTGGAGGAGGAAAAGAATCCCTTACATTGAGAGTGTTATTATAAATGAATAGGATGGGATTCATTAATTCTTGGGAGAACCTTATGAAGGATTTACATATATATAGTTATATGAATTTTATGATCATTGTTTTTTTAGTGAAGAGGAATGTGTAGTAGGGTGGGCATTTATATCAAAATAGAGGGAAATTATTTATTAATATCTAAACATAGGTTTTGGAATTTTAGTGATAAAATAAAAAAACCATCCAATGGTTTTATCCCATGTATTCTACAAAAGTGGAGAATTTCTCAATATTTTATTCAACTAAGAACCAACATCCCCAAAATAATATAATTTATTATTTGGAAGTGAGTCATGTTCATAAAGAATTATTTTTAAAACCTTAAAATATATTATATATTTTTGTGGATTTATTATAGGTTTGTAAAATTTTAAAAATAAAAATAAAATAAAATTATTTTAAAAGTGAAATATACTTTTGAATGTTTATTCCATTTATAGTATTCATTACATCACTTTTGGGATATTATGATGTCACAATACATAGTATAAGTTTTACCATATTTAATTTTTACCTAAAATTATTACTCTCTTAGAAAATTATAAAAAATAACAAATTCGATAATTTTGATGCATTTATTTCAAAAATAATTTTTATTTTATCAAAATAATTTAATAATTATAAGAATTTAAATTTTTTTAAAAACTCATATTTATTATAAAATACTAGTTTTTATGATACTAAAAAAATCTAGGACCTTATAAAAATTAAATTGGACTTAATTAAATTATATTACCATTTATATTTATATAAATATTATTTTAAAAAATATTTTTTGAAAATAATATTTATTACATAAATTATTGATTTTATCTTTCAAATCTATTTTTTTGGATTTTCGTGTAGGACACTTTATGTTGAATGGTAACTAGATAGATGAAAACTCAAGAAATAGAATCAGAACCATAGAAAGAAAGATAATTAAGAACCATATAGTCTCTTGATAGAGGGTGACCATCAATATTTCCATTCTATATTAGTGATGATAATATCATTATTAATTAATTCAAAAAAAGTGGGGGTAAGGGGAAGTGGATTAAATATAGTCGTTTAAAGGACAGTAGGTGTTGTTTCTATTCCTCCACCAGATCATTTAAGGATACAATTTTTAGGAGATACAATTCATGAATTTTATTCTTGTGATATTGAGCCTTTAAATCTAACTGAATGGGTAAATGAATAGTAAAAAGGGTACAACATTTCCCTTATAAATGAGAATATAGGACTATTGGGTCTGGTGGGATATGAGTAACTGTATGAGCATGATCATGACATTGAATCTCATTTTTCCACGTCCCGATAATCTTTTATTTCTTAGGAAAATATTTTTTTTCTTCAACATGATATTTATGTTCCAAAATAGAAAAATAGATCACTTCTTACATCAAATTTTCTTTTTTAGGGGATCCTTCACGAGTCTTGGATTCTAATTCTCTCTTAAATGATCTACATTTCATTGTATTGGGTAGATAGGAGTGGTCTTTTTGTTTCTTTGGATTCTTCCTAGGTAGCATTGGGAAATCTCTAAATTCATTAGGTCCTTTATTTCGTTTTACCAAGAATATTATAAGGTAATCATCTACTAGATGAAGGGAATAAAATCCTAGTGAAATCTTGGTATACCCCTTTCCTCTTTATCATATTGAGTGAAAATCCTAGATATCTGAATTATAAGCTTGTTTAAATCTCCTTATAATGAGGATTGCGATGATTCCACCACTAATACCTTTTTATATTTCCTTAAATCAATATCATGATCAAAATTCCTTTTTTCAAGTGGCCAATAGTTTTACACCATCCCTCCTTCAGGAAAATATTATAGATATCACCTAAGAAGTCAAACTGATTCTTTAAATGTAATTCTTCCCTTATTTATAGGTTAATACTACCCTTCCCAAGCACACCCTTAGCCAGATGGGAGCTAGAAAAATCTAGCACATGATCGGTTGGAGGCTTAGCAGGCCCTACCAAAAGATTCATGGGGGAATCCTCTATAACCTGATTCACTGCGTGAGCATTGGAAATTTTTAAACACTCAGCAGAAAGATTACTCATACATGGAAAATGAAGGGACTCTATAGATTCAATTACCTTACCAGCACCATCAATCTTCTGGTCCTTAGTACCCCAATCAAAATTAGGGATCAAATATAAAGGGAAACCAATAATGAGATCCACCAGCATACCTCGTTGATAATGTTGAACTGTATGTCCCAATCCTAAGTAGTTAACACCAAAAGGGTAGATCACATTGAATGTGAAAGTTAATCAACGAAAAAAATATGTTGAAACACATCGAATAAAAATATTAGGGAGACCAAGACCATGATCAAACCATGTTTTCTTCATACCTGAAGAGAAAGAGGAGGTTTCGCTATTTGGGAAATCCTACAACTGCTTGAGTCCGTAAACCATATGATCTATTGTTCAATCTGTCAAAGGAACCTTCCATAGGATGAAAAATTCCAAAAATATATACCATGGATTATTCAATGATAGAAGAAGTCATGTTGAATTTAATGTAAGAAATTTATAAGGATGGAGTTCCACTGTGGACACCTAAAACCATGGGACCAAGTGGAAGAGAGGGAAGTTGGACCTAACATGAATCTAAGGAATGATCATCTCACTAGGTAGGATCTGGGAATTGATTATTGGATCCCTCTATAATAAGTGGAGGAGGGTCTAAGAGATTTCCATGGAAGATTAAGGAATTATAAGTGGATGGAAAGAAAAAGCCACAATGGTCGACCAAAATCCAACCTCAAATTCTTGAGTTTATTATAAATTTGTTTCAATAGAAATTATATACTTATAAAAATACAATTTTGATTCCTTCATATAAATATATATGTTTAATAAAAATAATTTTATAATAATGTAAATAAATTAATAATGGAAGAAGTTTAAATGTAATAATTATTTAATTTAAAATAAAATATAACAATTCATTCTACTAGGGCCAAGATAGATAACACCTTATTACACCAGGGTACTCCCAAAGGGTAAGGTGTGTGATAGTGGTACATTAATGGGGTGGTTGGGAAAACATGGTTTGGGCCATGATCATGATAAGATTAAACTCCTCCAATAAACATTTTCTTTTAATTTTGAGTTGTTGGATCTCTACTTGGGATTGGTCAGGAGAAAATCTTAGTGATTTCACCTATCTCATAAGCTCTAAAAAATAGTATTTATAAAGTATGATTCTATTATTAGAGGCCATCACTTGTTTTATTAATGTAAATTATACATTATCATAACCATTAATATTTATTAATCGTAATGGTCACTATATAATGGATAAATTGACCTTGTTTATAATGATTAACAATATTTTATGCATGATAGAAAAATTATGGCTATATTTAATAATGTTCAAAAATAATAAAATGAAATTATGTTCATGTGTTTTCTATAACTACATTTCTAAACTAGTAATTTATTTATTAGTAGTTGGGGTTTGAATTAGTGGTAAGCACCTCATAATCCTAGATGAAAAATGGGGGTTCAAAACCCATTGGCGTTGGTCACTATAGTAGTACTGTAGCGTACTGTAGCAACAACGACTTGTAACAACTATGGGCCTCTAGCTGTGGAATCTCATTGTAGTGGCAATAGAGCACTGTAGTGGTGGCGAGAGCTGTGTGGGACTATAGCAGGTGGGTACTGTAGCATAACTATTCACAGAATGGGCCTTGGGCCAAAAAATTGGGCCTACGGGCCATTTAATGGGATAAATGTCCACTGGGCCTTCGGGATATGTAATGGGTCTCCCTCTACCCAGTTAAAGAGTACTTTGCTTTGATTTAATTATAAATGAGGATTCAGCCCCAAACATTAAAAAAATTAATTTATTAGTTAAAAAATAAAATTTCATTTATGAATTTTTGGTTCATTACATTCTTCTCCCCTTTATAAATATTTCCCAAAAAATTTCATTTCATATAGAAAAATAGATTAGGTTAATTATCATCCATATCCACTTCCAATTCCCATGTCACATCCTCAAAATTGTGGCTCCACCATAGTAATTTCACTAGGCGAGCTGTCTCCTTTCATATAACATTGTTTGTATGATATAAAATAATCACTAGGTTCTCCTAAAATCAAAGATCATTATTTAAAGGTACCACCTATGGATTAAATACATGTGGGTGGTATGGTATTTATATCCTTAAGTGAGATACATAGAACACATTGTGTATTTATAATAGGCTAAGTGGGAGAGCTCGGTGATGTGAAATAGTTATGATTCAGTCAAATATGTAAAAGGTGATTATGTATCTAAGAATAAGGTTTAACTTCTACCCAAACATAATTACTTTATTCCATAATGATATATTAAGTAACACATTATCTCTTACCACAAATTCTAGGTCATGTTATTAACTGCATGTGTATATTTTCTATCAATATTTCACAGATAACAAATGATGATGAATAGTTTGAACTATCTCTATCATTTATTGGATATGATTAGAACCTATCTTTGTTTAATCTCATACTTCATCCCATCATTTTGAAGTCCAACACAACTTCCCATACAAAGCCTCAAAAGAATCCATTTGAATGCTAGAATGGAAAATATTATAATATAAGAAATCAAATTGGGGAAGGCGATGATCCTAGAGTCCTTAGAAATATATTGAATATGATCTAAGTATATCCACTTGTGTTTGGATGGTTCTCCCAAACTAAACATTTGTCTAAGAGTGATAAGAAGAACTGAAACTCATCTTTGTATCCAACACTTACTAAAGTCTTCTCTAAAACATCAAGAAAACCATATATTTAAATAAGATATAATATACAATATTAATACATGTTGTACTTCCACCTCTCTTATGTATATATTGGATGGTTGGTCAAGAGATAAATATTCCTTGATAAAAATGAATTTCACTGACTTTGAAAGTGGATCTACTACCCCCAAATGACGCTATTTGATTTATATGTCATGGGGAGTCCTATGATGAAATACATGGTTAGGTTTTCCCCTTTCCATAAGGGCATAGTAAATTGTTGTATCATACCCTTATACTTTTTTCATTCAAACTTTACTTATTGGAAGGTCAAGATTAAATTTCTACAATCTCCCTCTTTATGTTTTCCCAACAGATGTTTTTTCATATCTTTGTACATATTATTAATTCCTTGATGAGTCCAATAGGATGGAAAAGTTTCTTTATCCAGAATTAACCTATTTAGTTTTGGTTTTTATGGGATAGATATCCAACTTCCAAACCATACATCTACTTTATTATAAATTTTGGTCTTTGAAATATTCACTACCATTCTTGGTATCTCTGCATAATCATTTCAGTATTCCTTGACCCTCTTAATAATGGAAGGTTGAGAAGTTATTTGAGAAAGATTGGATGGGTTTTCTTTTATGATTCCGATGTCAACCATTTTCATGTCCTATAATATTGGATCCCTTTCAATATTCATCATGGATATGGTTGCATGATACTTTCTACTCTAGTAATATTCCACTTTGTTTTACATCAAAATATGGTAATATATTTAATTATCATAATACATAATCAGTTTTAACCACATTTTTAGGGCATACTAATATCCTTTGAGAAAATTGTATAACTGATGATTTTAAGAACTATATATAAGTAAAAATTCTACCTGCATATATAATATCAAAAACTCAATAATTTGAATATCCCTTTATCTAATTCCAGATCATGGGTTAGGTAGTTCTACTGATGGATATTTGACATGTGGGAGGAACATTCTATCACCTTTCCATCTTACATGAGTACTCAAACCAATACCTTGTTGGATTATTCATTATAGATCATAATCCCTTCCGCACTGGTGGGTAATGTGACCATAGGTTTTGTGATTAACCTTTTATTTAAATATTTAAATCTCTCCTCATATTCATTAGTTTAGAAAAAAATTACTCCCTTCTATGTTCTCTTATTTAGCAGCCTTGGAAATCCGGATAAGTTTCTCAAAAAATAACGACAATACCTAGCTAATCCAAGGAAACAATAGATCTCCATCATTTATTTTAATATGAGCCATCCTTTAATTCAATCTATTTTTAAAGGATCCATATATATACCTTTACTGATGATAAAATTCCCTAATAATGTCACTTGATCTATAGAAAAATAACCTTTGTTTTACTTTGAATATAAATTTTCTTTTTTACATGGTCTTATGTACAACATTTAAACACTATTCATGTTCGTATTTGGTTTTATAAAAGATAAAAATATCATCTATAAAGGCTATAGAAATTTTTTCGAGGTAGTGCTTAAAGAGTCAATTTTTTATGTCTATGAAGATGCTTAGAGAATTAATGATTCCAAATATAATCTCTATGAACTCATAGTTCCTGTACAGTGTGTGAAAATCATACTTCAGGATAACCTCCTCCTTCACCATTACTTTATAATATCTAGACCGAAGATTGACCTTATAGAAATAATGGGCTCCACATACCTAATTGAATAATTCATCAATACATGGAAGAGGATAATTTTTCATTATCATGATCTTGTTGAGGTCACACTAAGAAATTCATAGGGGAATTGACCCATCATTCTTCTTGAAAAAAGCACTGACACCCCACCCTTTGGTAAAGCACTTTGTCATATTTGCCCTTTATCCATATTTTCTTGATGCAGCTTTTTTAAATATACCTGTTAACTATTGGGCATTCTATATACAATTTGGGATATTGGAAGATCTCCTTGTATCTGTCCAGTTGATAAGTCAACTGCTTGACTAGGTGGAAGACCAAACAATTAATCAATAAATACAACAATGTAGTCACTTAGGATAGGCATGTCATCAATGATTATCTTTCCATTAGATTCATTTATTTTATATAGGTACTCTCTATTTTAAGCTAATAATATCTATTATTGAGATGGTGATTCAATGGGATATTCATCCTCCACCTTTCACTTATATAGAACCATAGAGATATTCATGATATAGAGGGTGATTTACTTTTCCTATGAACTTATTTGGGATCTATACAAAGAAATCTAATCCATGATAATAATATCATTTAATTCTACTAAAAAGAGTATAATAAGGTTCACTAGAAAGTTCAACCCATAAATGTTTAATGGAGACAAGTTATATAAATCTTATACAATAATTTATCTATTTACTATTTTCACAAATATTTGGACTCCCATGTTTTTTAGGAGGATATTGAATAGTTATAATAAACATGTGTGATGTGAAGGAATATATAAAACCAAAATAAAATAGTTCATTATCCTTCCTCGGATGAATAAAAAGCCTATATTTCGCCAATACATTTTTAGGATCTAGCTTAGTAGTTTAGATTATAGATGATTTAACTTTCTCTCTAAGCCTTGGTGGTTTCTTCTATCGGTCATCATCAACAACCTTTGGATTGGTGCATTAGTATTAATAGTGGCTTTATTCCTTGTAGTTTAAAAATTGTAAATTAGTATGAGGGTTGAATAGAGAATTACTTTATACTATAACATTGTGTGGTCTCTCCTATTAAAATTATCTAGCTAGTTTACCATCCTTCCCTCACTGGAATCATTTCATTGTCCCTTTTGGGAAATTTTTGAGATGCTTATTCCATCAATTTTTACAAGTTAGATATTGGACTATCTTACCATAATGATATTTCTCCATAACTCTTCTAGAAATAATATCTACTCTCTATTTACTATTTCCAAACCCATATGACCTATGAGATTCATTAATATCCACTTTTACATTGAGGGAACATTGGTATATTTACTCATAGTTATCAAATGATCAAATCACCAAATCTTTTAATTGATTAAACATTATCCCATTCAATAAGTGGGAATCTTTATATTCAGGGTTAATGGAAATGCCAAAGTCATTTTGTGAAAGTATTGTGATGTTTTTCTCATTCACCATAATAGATGTTTCATACTTTTACTTGGTGTATAAGAACTCCCTATCTATTTTAATTCATATGCGTTAATCCCAATAAACTAATTTTTTTTCTTTTAATAAAGGGTCAATATTTTTTAAAGATTATGAGAAGATATAAAGTATAGAATCATGTAGAATAAATATTATCCATATCAATTATGATGATTATTGGACCAGTCTTGAAGATCAAAGAATTTTTCCAATAATGATACATTGTTTTACAATAAGGTGAAGAAGGCCAAACAATAATCTATTATATCCTGAGGATATTGGTGGCCATAAGTTTATATAAAATTATTAATGTTTTTGCATGATGAATATTAAATTAAATAGGAGAATTATTAAGTATATGAAAAATTTTATTTTCTATGAGGGATTAAGGTGAGCATGATTTGGAATTTTTAAAAGTGTTATAAAAAATTTATACATCCATACAAGAAAAGAATCTATATCAATCCCACACATGTGGGAGGTGGCCTCAACCATGTAGGAGATCTAGCTCACATAGCTTGGAAACAACAGAGAATGGGTAAAGTTGAAGTCTACACTAACTGGAATGGTGGGCATATATTGTGCCCATAGGGTGAACATGGTGGTGTGAATGGGGTTGGTGGGTGTGCCTTGTAAAAACCCAAGATTTTATGATGCATATTTTTTAAATAAATTTTATCACTTTTACATATTAATTTATATAGCACATTGAGCTTAAACGAACTGCAAAATATTATTATTTTAACACAACTATTATCACATAATTGTTGAAATTGTGATAATGAATGAGATTATCTAAATTATGAAAATATAGTATAAAAATATTAATAAAATTAATTCATTGGTTACCAATTAATTATAAACAAAAAGAAAAACCAATTGAACATAAAGGAAGTGTTTTTATAAGAAAACTATTATTGTGCCCACAATGGAATTTTATGTAATTAAATTAAATTAATCACTATTAGTGAAAAATATTAATGAAATATATATCTTATACTTTCAATAATATTTTTTTTAATTCATTCAATATGTTTGATTGGATTAAGATAATAATAAATCCAATTTTAAGCATAAAAAACTATACTTCTTCAAAAGGTAGTTTTTACACATTTTAATGGTGAACCTGTTTTATAAATAAATTATTAATGTTTTATATATTATATTTTAGAAAATAAAATTTCATTTTAAAGTATGAGTACATTTATATATTAGGGTGAAAATTTGGTCTTTTTTAGAGATGATTCAATTTTTGACGAATAGTGAAAAATACTTAATATTAATTGAAAACCAATATTTCATCTATTTTTTATATAGTTATATTATATTTTTAATTGGTTTTAATATATAATTTGTTCAATTAGACATAATTAAATCCAATTTAGGTGATTGTAATCAATTTTTCATATAAATTGTCTATTAAAACATTTCAATCTTTTGAACTTTTCACATTAAAAACACACATTCCCATTACGTCTATGGGACTAATTTTAAATCTAATTTTAAAAATTATGTGATTTGAATTTATAAAAATGGATTAAATATTTTTAATTAAAATTTCCAAATAAATTTCAGGTAATTTTCATTTTTTGGAAAAAAAGTACCATGTTAAAAAAAATATTTAGGCAGTATAGGTAAAAGAATGAAATAGGTTAAAGTGAAAAGGAAAAATCATAAAATACCTAAAAACTAAAAATTATAATGGGTGGTTTATGTATTGATCTACCCCAACTATATTATTCAAATATAATTATCTTTAAAATTCATGGAAATTATGTCCACCTTAATGTGGTTGCATTTAGATATAAAATAATCATTATTTAATGACATAAAACTACCCCTCCTCAAGTATAAACACCACCCCTCACGACCCCATTTCCCATAATAAGCCTCAATTCCTTTTAAATACCTGGAAAAACCTCTCCTACACACCCTAACCACATCCAAATTCTACTAGTATAAAAAAATACCAAAAATAAGGTCCTCAAAGGGTCCTTCAAGGAGGTGACATTCATAAGGTAATTTTCTCAAAAAACCACTCTAATTTTCCTTTCTTCTTCTAATTTCTTATCACATACATCATCCAACAAGGAATTATAAATACATAATGATTTATGTACTATAATTTTATGTTCCTAATTTAATATCTTATATCCACTTCATTTATTACCTCCTCTTATTTAAATAAATAAAACTATTTCCAAATTATTCTGGTTAATCACCTTTGTGAATAATGATTTTGTTCATTTTAGATTAAAATATTCATGAATGGTAATAAAAATATAATTTGGGTTAAATAATACTTTTAATAGTATATTATAAATTATTACATGTTCTGGATCTTATATATTGACATAATATTAAATAAAACAAATCAAGTTTGTGATGGTAGGAAGAGCCGTCAAATTAAACTAAAAATTTGTAATTAAAATTTAATATAACGAATCATCCTTATGTAAGAAAAAAATTATATATGAGACCATTTAAATATATTGAATTTTATTAATACCATTTTATTTTACTTAGGTTTTTTAATTTCCATTTTATATAAAAATCAAAAATTAAACACAATTGAACCCATCATGAAACTATGAAACAAACACACCAGAAACCATGAAATTAATGAAATATTATTAATTAATGTATCATGTGATCTTAAAAAATAATCACATAATGTATTATAAATATGAATGTTTTTTTAACTAATTGATAACATTATCTAATCCTTTATATAGGATGTTAATGTATGCAAAACTAATGGGAACCATGAGGTAAGGGTTTCTCTTCTCACCTTTTCTTCTGTGAGATATATTCTTTATTCATAAATTATTTATTATGTGTGTTTTATATAATTTACCTTGATATATAATATCAAGAGTATAATTATATTAATTTTATTCAATATATCATTTCAGAATTATAATATTTATGGTGCATAAGATTCGACTAATCACAAGGTGTAAGGGGATTCTTAACCCAATTTCCATTATTTGGGTTAACCATATACTTCATTGATGATATCATGCTTGGATTATGTATGGTATGAATTTTTATTATATTATTTTGAATATATACTTGTTTTATGTGTATTTAAATTTAATACACACAATTGATTAATTTTTTTAATTCTCACTTCAATGATATGATATTTATAACGGAATTTCTTTTAAAACTATAATTTTAAATATTCCCTTAAAACTAAATTTCTCTACCATATCCATGTTTTATAAAAACAAATTTGAAAATGTTTTTTATACTATCATATTTTTTTAAAATTTCTTTTTACTCAAGTTTTATGTTTTATATTTTTCCATGGATTTATTTATTCATTTTCTAGGTGAAGTTCTTTCTGACCTTTCTTTACAAAAACAAGGAAGTAATGTTTTTTTAATATTATATAGAATGAGATAACATTCATGATTTAAAAATGATATAATTACATGAATATTATTTTAATATAATAAAATGATATTTTCAAGAAATGTATTTTCTTTTATAATTGTGTGGTATTTTAGTAAAAAAATATTTTCAAAATAGAAAGGGTATTTTCCTCAAGAGTTATTTCTAATGATATCTCAAAATTACTATCCATAAAATTATTTTATGTTAAATATGATTTAATAGGTATATTATTAAAATAAATTATCCTTATTATTTTATCGTCAGTTTATGTTTATATTTATGAAATAAATTTCTTTTCCATTGGTTATACTATGTTTAAATGTTTATGAAACCCATCTCTTTTTATAGGTTATAATATATTAAATGATTTATGTTCACATATAAATCAGATTTTTGGTTTTCATTATGTAATAGGTGTGACCTATATCTCCATACAATGCATTGATTAATGATATTATATCTCACATTATACATAGGATTGGAATGTGGATTGAAATCGATTGAGGAAGGACTGGAAAGTGACGTGAAACCAGTTCAGTAAAGGACGTTTTCCACCATGATAGTATTGGGAGTGAACCTAAAATAGTACAATGGTTTGTTTAGTAACCCAAATCCAAAAATATAGTTTTTAAAAGTTCTTTGAAATCTAAGGAAATTATTTTCTATACTTGTGTGTTTTCCATAATTCCATCTTCTATTCCATGTTATTCTTTTATGATTCATGTGTTATGATTTTTTATGATTTATTTTATTAATAAATATTTTGATATTTGATATACATGGTATAATTTGAAAATGTTTTGTTCATAATATTATAACCTTATGTTAATGTAATGATTCACATATCCCTTATTTACCCTTACTGAGAATCTGGGCTAACCCTTATCTTATATTTCTATTCCCCTTATGTTATGAAGTAAGGTTTTAAGTCTGGCATGTTAAAATAGATCTATTTTTAACAAAATAGGTGGGAGATGATGTAGATGTTCTATGAACTAGTTTTATTTTAATTTTTTTGAAGTTTCCAAATACAGTAAACCCTTATTATTCTAGCGTGGTTTCACTATATTATATAATGAAAATTAATCTATTTATTTTTAATATCAATGTATGAAAAATTAGGTGTCATCATAGTTGGAATTAGAGAAATATTTAATAAACCTTTGAAAAATAGGATGATAAAACCTTAGTAATAACTCTAAGTGTTTGTATGGGTTAATATCCTAGAGTATTAGTAGCGATCATGAATAAACAGGGATTAAAACTCTAGTTTCAATGATTTAAATTTTAAAAGAAATTTCATTCAACTATGTGGTTTAATAAATATGATTAGTGCTTCTCACAATATTCTTTTGTATTTTGACAATTGTTGGAACCTTAATAAATTGTGTCAATGCAGAATGTGATGGGTAATGTAATAATTATCCTACTTAAAAACCAATTAATATAAGAGATGAAATGAACAATATTATTTCTATACTCACCGAAGATATGAATCATACTAGACATAAAAATGAGAAAAGGAGGGACCAATATTCTGTTAAGTACTCCATGAGGAAACATCTACCTTATATCATTGGGTCTTCTCATCTACTGGTGGTTGAGAAATGGATCAACACTATTGAGAATATATTTTCTCCTCTTTAATTCATAAGACCTAAAAAGTTTTTCTTAACAGTTTATTATCTGGAAGGTGAAACAGATTAATGGTGTAATTTTATCAAGAAAATGAGGAAAGAAGAAAAAATTGAATTAATATAATGGGGTGAGTTTAAAGAGATATTCCTCATAAATTTCCTTCCCTATATTATATTTAAAAATATCGAGATGAAATTTATTATGTTTAAGAAAAAGGATGATGAATCCATCGGTACATATGAGTAAAATTTTACAAGGTTTTAAAGGTATGCCTCAGGTTTAATTATCAGTCTAGAAATTGAAATTGATCGATTATTTTGTGGCTTAAAACCATGTCGGCAAAGAGAATTTACTATAAGAGACATTAGTACCTATCAAGAAATTTTATTATGTGATCTCAAGGTGGATATATTAATTTTCATTGCCCATTAAAATCAAGGTTTTGAAAAAAAAAAGAAACATGGATTTTAAAAAATTTATAAAAACCATAGATAAAAGAATATGATTTTTTATTTATGCTCAAAGTGTGGGAATAATCATGAAGGAAATTATCTCAAGGGAACTATTAAGGTTTTAAGTATTGAAGGTTGGATAATCAGGAGACTAATTGTTGATGTGATGGGATAAGATAATTAATGATACAATTAGAGAGATAACATCATGAAATGCACAACCTACACTCCAGTGTTTCAAAAGAAAGTAGTTTGGGTATTATGTAAATAAATTCCCTAATCTAAGGGATCATATGGATGATGATACATAAGAATATATAAAGTAAGAGTACAAAGGGAAATATTATAGGATCACAATGGTCTAATAAAATCATGTGAATTAGAGAAAATTTATCTTCTTTATTTGGTAATTTCACGAGTGAGTCCTATAAAAATATTACTATTCATCCATAAGTGGAATTTCATGTGATTATATCCTACTATATGATTTTTGGAATAATGAAACATTAATGTATTGTTCCACTGGAATTTTTTCTTATTCATTTGAAAGTATTTATTGAATGGTACTGGTAACCATGAAAAGTGATTTAGGTGTTAAGGTGATATTCCTGTAAGAACACATGATTAAGAGAATTATAACCCCTAATATGATCATGATGTTGGGATAATAATTAAATAATTTTTTCTTAGTGGGTGGTAAAAAAATTTGATAGTTTTGATGACCTCAAAACTAATTAGTCATATAAATATAAGGTGGTTTATGATATCATGGATTGAGTTTATTGAATATTTAGATTTATGGTATAAGGAAGGAATTAATTTTGGAAATCACGCATGTTTTAAATATGGTTTTATAGTAGTTAAGATTATTATAATGTCTTAAGAGAATACAATATAATGATCTTAATATTTATAGTATGTGACAATTAAGAGCTACATCAAGTTGTTTAGGGGATTAATGATATGTTTATTTTTAATTTTTAGAGATCTTCATTACAAAATTATGAATTTTATTATTTTGGATGGTTTATACGGGTAACAATTTATGAAGTTTTTTATGTTGAATATTAGATGAGGTTTTAGAGATTAATGTATTAATTAACCATATGAATATTTATTCATATTGGATAACCTATGATAACCATTTTTGTTATGATGATAACTAAAGGCAAAAGGAATGACTTGTCATCCCATTATGGATCTTATGATCCACTATTTTGGCAGGCACTACAAATTCAACACCATTTTTTGAAGTATGAAATGAAGTGGAAATTAATCAGGGTACAAAAAAATATGGAGATTGTACTTATGAGATAAAATCAATTATTTATATATTCTTAAATGATTTTGAATTTTTTTATATCATATTATCAACATTTATGATGACATCAATGAATTTTTCAAACTTATTTGGTCTATGGTATTATGGTCATTATCATTTTAATGTTAAATATCTCTATGACTCTCCATCATAAATTGATAATTATAATCCTCTTATAGGTCCATGTTTTCTCTTTCCTCTAATGTTTTCTTAATCAGAATTCTTGTTCTGTAGGGATCATCTCTTTTTACCTTCCCTCTTTTTAAGGGTATGATTCATTAACCCCTTTTCCAATGTGGGTTTCAATTTTTTTTTTAAACATACCACATTTATTTTGAAGTGTAATTTCATGTTTTTTATGAAAATTGTTTTTAAATTATTTTTCATATTGGGATTGTATCTTATCGATCAGCTCTTCCACCAAATCTCTCAAAAGTTCATGATGCGTTCCATTTATCTCCCATGTGGAAGTACTTACTTAATGCTTCACATGTAGTAAAACAAGAGGCCATATAGTTAGATAAATATTTCGACTATATTGAATGACTAGTATATAATCATTATCGTATGGATAAAGTTCAAAAAAACCACTCACTTGGTTATTATTTTTGTGGAAAACCACTTATTTGGGGAAGAGATGTGGGATCCTGTAGAGTTGATAAGGTACCTGTATCATCATATTTTTAGATCCGAGTAACAACTTTCATGGGTAATTTAATTTTAAGGAGGGTAGATTGTAACACACCAATATTTTATATTATTATTTTTAAAATATATTTAATCTCTCTAATATCTTACTTTCCACAAAACATCAAGTTTAAATAAACTCAAAAATATTATTATTTTTGCACAACTGTTATCACTAAATTGTTGGAATGGTAGAAGTAAATGAGATTAACTAAATTATGAAAAATTGGATTACCCATGTTAATTAAATGAATTCATTGGTTACCAATTAATTAGAAAATAAAATTAAAACCAATTGAATAAAGATGAATTGTTTTTATAAAAAAACTAATATTATGCTCATAATGAAATTTTTTCATAAAAAATAAAATTAATAAATATTATTGAATGATTTTAATGAATTTTATAAATTATATTCTCAATAAACTATTAAGTAATTCAGGTAAATTTTTTTATAAGATTAATAATACATTAAATCCAATTTTGAGCATAACAGTTAAAATTTTTCTAAAGGTTGTTCTCCCACCTTCTAATGGAAAAATTCATTTAAATCTATTTTTCTAAAAAAAATTATATTTTATTTGATAAAATAAACATAAATTTTTAAATCTTATACAAAAATATCATATGGTATATTTTTTATTTTTTGGAGAAGTTTCATTTTTTGATTAATAGTGAAAAATATTAAATATTAATTGAAATTTTTTTTCATATAATTTATTTAAATAGTTAAATTATATTTTAGTTTGTTTTAGATATTTTACTTGTTCAATTATAAATCATTAAATCCAATTTAGTAAATTTTAATCGATTACATATTGAAATTGGATATAAAACCTTAAAAACTTTTAAAAGTTTTCACTTTAAAACCCCTCTTTCCCATCACGTGTTTGAGATTAAATTTAAATCTAATTTTTAAAATTATCTGATTAAAATATGGTTAAATGGATTCTATATTATGAATAATATTTTCCAAATTAGGTATTATATATATTTTTATTTTTATTCATAAAAACATTATGATAGTAAAAATAAATATTTACTACGGTATAGCTAAAAAATTAAACATGTTAAATTTAAAAGGAAAAGAATTAAAATAACAAAAACTAAACCTTTTAATGGGTGTTTGAGGTATTTATAAAATCTAAAAGAAATTAAATAATAAATTATTAACCAAATTATTGTAATTTAATTCCACCTCAATGTGGTAGGCTTTAAATATAAAATAATTATTATTTAATCACTTAAATCCACCACTCCTCAAGTATAACTACCACCCCTCACCACCCCATTTATCCTCAGAATCCATGAACCTCTGAAGATATCCATAAAAAACTATAATAATCACTCTTAACATGTCAAATTGCAACAAGTCTCAACCAAAATACCAAATCCAAGGTCCTCATGTGGTCCTTCAAGGAGGTGATATTCAAGAGGTAATTCTCTCAAAAAAATCTCTTATTTTCATTCCTTATTCCACATTTTTCTAAACTAATTCATCCATAATTTTATTATAACTATATAAAATATAAATACTAGATTTTTATGTATCTAATTTAATATATTATATCTATTCATTTTGTTACATAATATTATTTAATGAAATGAATCTATTGTCAAAATTATTCTAGTTAATCACCATCATGAAAAATAATTTTGTTTGTTTTCCATTAAACCCATCATGGATGGACATAAAAGTTTTATGCTAGTAAAATATGTTTTTAATCCATATATTATAACTTATTTAATGTTTTGGAAGTAATATATTTACATAATATCTAACTAAAAAAATTAGTTTGTGATTGTCGGAAAAACCACAAAATTAAACTAAACAGGTATAGTAAACATTTTATAAAAATGAATTATCCTTATGTAAGAAATAAAAATTATATATGAGGCCATTTAAACTTAATTAATTTCATTAATATAATTTCATTTCAATTTTGGTGTTTTAATTCCATTTTAAGAAAGAATAAAAAATTATACACAAATGAATAGATCATGAACCATGTAACAAACGCACCAAAAGCCATGAAATTAATCAAATATTATCAATGAATGGGACATAAGTTATTATAAAATAATAAAATTATGTTTTATAAATATTAATATTTATTTAATGAATTAATTAAATTCTTTAACCCTTTATACATGAGTTTTATGTTTTTGAAACTAACGGGAACTGTATATTAAGGGTTTCTGGTCTTACTTTTTCTTTTAAAAGATATATGTTTTATTCACCACTTATTTCCTGTGTGTGGTGAATATAATGACAATAAATATATAATATCATGAATATAATTATATCAGTTTTTTAAATATATTATTTTATAATTATTACTTTTTTGGGACTTATGATTCGACTGATCAGAAGGTGGCAAGGAAATTCATAACCCAATTTCCATTCTTTGGGATAACCTTCTACTTCATTGATTATATCATAATATTATTTGGTGCAGGATATAATTTTATTATATTATGTTTCATTTAAACCTTTTTATGTGTATTTAAAAAATGACACATAATCATTTAATTTTATTAATGCTCATTTCAATGATATGATATTTACAAGGTATTTTCTTTTAGAAATTATCTTTTTAAATATTCCCATAATTTTATTTTCTTCTATGTACATGTTTAATAAAATTGTAACCAAAAATGATTTTACTATAATTATATTTTTGTTTAATGTTATGTTTACTCAAGTATTTGTCTATTCAATTTTTTTAGAGGATTTTTTTTCATTTTCTAAGCAAGGTTCATTATGGATTTCCTTACAAAAATATGAAAGGAATGATTTTTTATCTTTTATGACATTAGATAATTTTCATTCTATTATGACAATATAAGTAATTTAATATTAAATTATAATATGAAAAGGTTATTTTCAAGTAAAATTATTTCTTTTATTGGTAGGTGTCATTTTAATAAAATTGATGTTTTCAAAATAGAAAGGATATTTTCCCCAAGAGTTATTTCAAGGGATCTCTGAATACTATTTTCCATATAAGATAACATTATTTTTTATTAGATAACTTTTCATGGGGATATTATTCTTCTAAATTGTCCTTATTATTTTATTTTTTGTTTATTTTAATATTTATGAAATCATTTCTCTTCCTTGGGTTACGCTATGATGAAATGTTTATGAATCCTATTTATTTTTATAGTTTATGATATGGTGAATGATTTATCTATTTTATGAAACAATATGTATGTTTTTAATTATGTTATTTATGAGAACCATATCTCCCTAAATTATATTGACTAATGATAATATATCTTATGATATAGACATGACTAGATCACGTATTGATCTTAGTTCAGATAGGTCTAGAATGTGAAGTGAAACCAGATCAATGAAGATCTTTTCCCACTATGATAGTCTTGTGAGGGAACCTTGAATATTGATATGGTTTTGGGAGATAACCCAATCCACTATGAATGTATTGGAAAAGATGCTTAAATACTATGGAAATGATTTTATATTCTTGTGTGTTTGGAACAATTCCATATTTTATTTCAAGTTATTATTTTATAATTCCTGTCTTATGAATTTTTATGATTTATTCTATGAAAAAAGACTATGATCATTGATATACATGGTATAAATTTCTAAAGTCATGTTCGTATTTTTATACTCTCAAGTTTATGTTATGATTCATATCAATATTGTTTACCATTACTGAGTATCTTAGCTCAACCTTCTCTTATATTTATTTCCCCAATGATATGAAAGAAGATATTAAGTATGACATTTCAAAAAGTGTTCTAGTTTGGAAGAAATAACTTGGGGGCGATGTAGATTTTTAATGATTGATTTTTTCCAGGTTTCCAAATACATTAAACCCTTTATGAATTTGTTGTGGGTTTGTTATGTTATGTAATAAATATTCATCTATTTTTATGTAATATCTTGGTACGAAAAGTTGGGGTTGTTATATTCCTTCCCCATGTGTGTGTGTGAAGTGTGTTTGGGTGATGTCCTCGATGCTAGGTTTGGAGTGAAGAGACTTGGTTTTACTTAATGAAAATACCATGAAAAAGCATGTTTCAATTCAGAAAATGGTACGTTGGGAACTTTTCACCAATATTAAGAATATATGGATATAAAAACGACTATATGATTAATTTAGATTAAAACATTAATATAATTACCACAATAATCCTCTACCTATTGCCTTTTATTAAGTGTTTTTGGTCACAATTTTACATGTGAATGTTACCAGTGATAAAACTTGGATTTTTATTTTCTTAAACATGATTGTATGAATTTCTGAGATGCTCTAATGATAAAAACCAAACTCAATGATAAATTATGTTATGTAAAAAGGTAAGGAACTCAGATATGGAGACACTACGGAATGAAAATATCAATATAAAGATTTTATAAGGATATTTTGATGCATGTGATGATTCATGTTATATTTTTTCATGTACGTGATAACTTCATCAGGATGAGAAAACTCAAACTTGTGTAAGGAGAGATTACTTGATTTCAAGAATTATATTATTTGAGGAATTAAAGATGTTTTTTTAAAATTAAAATATAGAGGGGAAAATATATATTTTAGGATATTAATGTCTTCCTCAATATTAATTGATACTCGAAGATGAGGTGGTTATAATTCCTCGAACATAAACATTAAAAAAATATTTTTATTAATGAATTTAACTTCTATCACTTTGAGGATATTTTTTAGTTTATTTTTTAGGGAATTTGGTCATCATTCAAACATAACATCCCTCTTTAAAATAAATAATATACTTCAGAAAATATATCTATTTTTTTCAAAATATAATACTTTTTTTAAAAAATTATTTATTTTCTCACGAAAATGTTTCATAACATTAAATTTGACTTTATATAATTCTTTATCCACCATTATAACCTTTTAAAAACATTTTAAAACATGGTATGAGGCCAAAAATCTCAATAAAGGATATAAAAATAATGAAAGAAACTATTATTTTTTGAATACTTTAATCCCTATGATTATTTTCGCAAAGTTACAATTTTCACTCATAAAACAGAATCTCATAATATTACCTAATGAAATCAAAAAATTAATATAAAACTATAAAACATACATAAATCATGAAGGTAAATTGTGGAATTAATTCAATACCACTCTTAAATGTGATGTATCTATCATGGCTACATATGGAGTAACATTCCTGGTTACATTTAGAATACCCACCAAAGTATATTCCTTAAATCTCCTCAGAGATACCCTACTGATTAACTGCTTCACATTACCCACTGGATTGTAGAGTTTTAATGGGATCAACCACCCTTAGTTTATCACAGAACAACAAGTAATGATAAAAAATTACCAAGAACAAAAATAAAAAAGCACAACACAAAAATTATGCATAAAATAATAATAACGTTCCCACTTTGAAATCTCTATTTATTTTTACAAAGCTGCACACTCAAAAATGAAAAAAAATTATTTGATAATAAAAGTATAAAATTGTAATAAAAAAATAAAAAAATATTAGGCATCATTATATCAGAAAATTTTGTTAATTTGGAATATGTTAGAAAACATTCTATTTAGATTTTGTAAAAATAATTGAAAGAGTAACATTAATAGAGGGTTTTAAAAGAAAGTCCCTTAATGTGAGTCTGAATCTTCACATACAATCATTATATTCCTAAATAGTAAATTTTGGTCAATTATTTACTTTGTTAAGAACTTTTTAAAATTTTATTATTTTTTTATATCACTGATTATCATGTTATAACAATTACTTAATTATTTAAGTTTATGTCAGACGTTTTGTCGATATTCAATTCTTGATTCCAAAATCAATTTAGTATGATGTCAATAGTCAAAGTGGTCAAAAGTAAATCATCTAAAAATAATATTAATGAAAAAAATAACTTTTATATATCAATTATGCATTTAAATTCAACAATTACATATGGATATGAAAAAATTAATTAAATTACAATCATGGAGATGGTAATTCGTATGTACTCTTGAGTAACGTTTCCATTATTAAATGATCATTATAGAGATAAGGTAAGTATTATATTATATTTATTTAATTTTTATAATATCATCAATATAATAAAAATATTTTAAATATACTTATATATATCATCCATGTGTTGTGGTGACGAAAAAGAAGTCACATTGCTTCGTAGAAGTGATAGTTCACATGTATGCACAAATGACATTATTATTCATCCATCTATGGAAATTTAAGAACATAAATGATATATTATATTTTAATAATTATATACAAGTAATTAATACCATATTTATACTTTAATTAAATCCTTATATCTAGACTTGATAGGCAGTGATGGAAGATGAATTATATTAGTTCGCAAGGTGGTAATCTGTCATACACACAAACAATTAATTATTTTACCATTTTATGGAATTGGATATGGATTTAGGTGATAATATTTACCTAAAAAATATCAGTATATTAATGATACTAGTGTTATTAATTCATCATGGTGTAGTAATATTTTAAGGAAGCTGAAGAAGAAATAAAATAGAAACAGTAAATTTGAATCAATACCTCTTCTTCGGACGATCTCATTTAATTAATAACTTAACATATATATACAGGGTTTTTTCCAATACTAAGGAATATATAATGGGGAGAATATAGGAAGGTATTTGATAAGGTATTTTTGGAACCAAATTTGTTTTTATGTGTGAATGAAATAGAAGAATGGGTGCCCTTTTATAGGATATGGAAGGGGCACTCTTGGAATTGTTCAGATCATTTAATTAATAAGAATTAAATTTATATTACTAATGGATAAAAAATTATTTGAAATATAGGATAAATATGGGTCTAAATACTTTATTAAATTAAAAAATATACATGTTATAGTTTTTTTAATCGTTATCGTTTTGTTTTAACCATTTTTTACACTTTTAACTCTTCTATGATATCATGTTATTTACATTTTAGGGGTTAATATAATTAGAATAAAATGAAAAAAGATAAAAAAATGAGGAATTTATATCATTTTAGTACTTATTTAAATAATTTGGACGAAATTATTAATTTTATTTAATTTATATCATTTAATAAAAAAATATTTATTTTAAAATATCAATAATTTTAATTTTTACACTGTTCAATATGTGACTTTTTAAAAATATCATAAATACATGATAAATTATAAATAATATTTTTAAAACATCACCAAGATGTCAACGTTTTATAAAAAGTTTGTGTATGAAATTAATAATATAAAATTATATTTATTTTAGAAATTTTAATATGATTTATATGATATTCCCTATAATTAAACAATTAATGCATCATCATCGTTCAAGCCTTTAATTTAATTTTTTATTCACTAAAAATTACAAATAAATTATCATGATAAATAGAAAACTTTTATATTTCAATATAATATTCATATCCCAACATATACTTTATATAACACCATATTAAAAATATTTCACTTGTTACAAAAAAGTGCAACAAAATTTAGTTTTCATTGAATATAATTTGATAAATGTCATACTCTTATCCAAGTGGATTCCAAAGATTATAATTTTGCTAAAAGGATTTTTTTACACACAATAATTAAATTATATTATTACAAGTGTTATAGAATTTTTATAATATGAGTAATATTATTTTTACCCTTAATTACATGTTTTATCTTTAACCATGATAATAAAAAAAATTCTAAAGTTTCTATTCATATTATCCAAAGATAATTGGATCATAATTACATAATTTGGAAATAATAATAAAAACTATTTTATAAATTTTTAAAAATTTGAATAATATATTTTTCTAAAATCAATTTAATATTAATCCCATTAATGTAACGAGAAAGTAGGTTTTTAAACTAAAAACTTTTCGAAGATTGAAATGTTTTTATATCCAATTTCAATGTGAAATTTATTTCACTTACCTTAATTGTATTAAATGATAAAATATTTACCTAATTATATTTTAAAACTAAATAAAAATATAATTTAACGCTTTTAATTGATTTTATGAAAAATACATTTTCAATTAAAAATACAATATTTTTTCACTATTCATCACTAAATGAAACTGATCAGAAAAATACCAAAAATTCAAAAAAATTAAAATTTGATATTATTATTAAAAATAATAATATTATTTTGTCAAATATAATTTATAAAATTGTGAAAAAATATATTTAAAACAAGTGCACCATCAAAAGGCGGTAAAACCATTTTAAAAAAATACTCATTCTGTGAGTAAAATTGGACCTTTTCTTATATAATGTATAATTAACACATAATATTGATTATTAATATCATATTTAATATATTATATGTATAACTCATTTATATAATCCAAAAATAGTGTTTTTTTATTTATTGGTACAAAATACCCTTGTTCACATTTGAATAGTTTTTCAAAAAAACAATTCCATTTATTTTCAAAAAGGGTTTTTTCATTTATAATTAATTTTTCACTAATGAATTTGTTACATATACATTTATAAACCATATTTTTATAATTCTATTAACCTTTTTTCTAGCCTCCATTCTAATGAATATTTTATGAAAATAACATTTAAATAATAATATTTACCTGTTCGTTTATGCTCGATGTGGTGTATCATGTATGATATTGAATATAGAGTTTCTTTCGTAAAAAAAAATTAAAATATCACATTATCCCCATTTTAATAAATTTCATCCTTGGAATTTGAACTGTGGATCGAAAACTAGGGTTTTGAATTTTTAGAATACTTTTTCTGAAATCCCACATCAAAAAATGATTAATCAATCGTAATCTTAAAAAAACAAAGGGAAGTAGGATGGTCACCTGAGATAACACACAAACTAGTGTTCCATATAGGAAAACATGTACTTGGGAATGAAACCTAAATATCATGTTCTATTGGAGAGTGATAGATAAAATTAAAAAGAGAAAGTTAAAAATCACAAAACCATAAATTTATGATGGGTTAAAAGGTCATTGAAATCATATTATGAAAAGTATACAGATAACATTTTTTTGAGGTCATTTTCATAGAGTTTAGGAACTATTTTGTTACATGATCCAGGAACATAAGAAAATGTACATACCTGACAAGTAGAGTTTCATACTTAAATAGAATGATTTAATTTCAATGGTTATGTCAAACCTATCATTTGTATCCCATACCATAGTTACCTCAACTTCTAAATTCATGATGTCTTTAATATATTCTAATTTGAAATTTCATATCTCTATTATTTAATAAAACTGTGCCAATAAGAAAGAACACTATACATTGATCATGGTTTCCACGAGATTTTATTTTCATTTTTTTCACATAGATATAAGGTCCACACATTGCAAAAATTATGTAGATATTCTTTAATATATCATGCTTCCCTTTTCCATGTAAACCTTTTAAAACATGGGTTGTATGGGTGTTGGTAGGGAAATATTTTTGGAAAATATTTTTTCATGACATATAATTTCAAATCATATGATACAAATGGATTTTTATAAAACATTCAGACCGATCTTGTTTTAAAATATTTAATCAACACACCTTTTCATATACCATAAGTATGTATGGAAAGAATATAAGTTAATGTGAATAAAAATTTGTTATTAAAGGGTATCCTTATTCCAAAGCTTTTTCAAAATAATAATAGGATTCAAAATCATTTGATAAATTAAAATATCTAAAAATTCCATGTCAATTTTTATCATTTTTGAAAATATGAGAATATTAAGAAAATAGTATTGGATTAAAAACTACCCATGAACCATAGTTGTATCAAGTTATAGAGGATTTTTTTATATTTTATACAAATTTTTTCAAGAGAGTTGTTTGTGAAAAAAAATTTCCGAATCATCAGGGCATGACATTGTAATAATTATTGCAAGAAATTCATCTTAAAGAGATAAGAATGTTGTTTTATATCCTCCTCCTTCTATTTTTAAATGGATTTACTCAATCTAAAAAATCTATAGAACAATGAATTAACAAAAATAATATCCATATAACCTTAACCTATGTTTAACAAAAATTCAAAATCAATGAAGTTGTCTAGTCCTTTCCATTTATACCAACTTTAAACACCCAACCTTAAACATTACATAATCTTGAGTTGTATTTAATAATTTAATTTCATTCACATTTAGGATCTTTTCAGGTTTATAGTTTAGATAATTATACAATTATTCATACATAACATCCCACATTCATACAAAGTGGATTCTACTAAAATAGTATCCCTTTTTTACAATATAAAACTCTTTAAAATAAAATAGGATTTATCTTTATGAAGAAACATAACAGTAATCCCCTTGGTCTCATCCTTATTTCTATTCAACCTTAAACCTTATTTAAGACATTTTAAAACTTTTAATGAGCACAAAAATCTCAATAAAGGATAAAAAAGAAGATAAAAACTATTAGTCTATGAATACATTAAACCCTATGAAATAAGTTTCACAAAGATATACTTTTCACCCCTAAAGAATAAGTTATTTAGATTATCTCATGAAATCATAAAATTCCTATAAAATAAAATAACAATCATATTTCATAAATTTAACATGAAGAATCAATTCCATATGACTCTTACATTTACAATAGCTATCTTAGTTACACATGGAGTAACCTTCATGGTTACATTTGGAAAACCTACCAAAATATATTCCCCTAATCTCATAATATAAACCCTACCCATTAACACCATCTCCTTACCCAATACATTGGAAAGCTATAATGGGATCACCCACCCTTATTTTAACTTGAAACAATATGTACTCACAAACAATTCACAAGAACCAAAACATAAGCACAACAAATAAATCAAGCATAAAATAATAATAAATTCCCTACTTTGAAATCACTTTTCATTTTTAAAAATATGAACACCGAAAAATGAAAACACATTAGATGAAAGAATAAATGTAAACATATAAAACAAAGATAAAAACATGAAGGATTCATGAAAGTGTTAAATTCCATTCATTCCATATATTTTAAATACATTCCTTTTGGATTTTTTAAAAATAGTTGGAAGAGTAACATTAAAAGAGGGTTTTAAAAGAATGTCCCTTACATTGAGTTTAACTCACCATGTAAAATCATTATTTTCCTGAATAATAAACCTTGGTTAAGTATTTACATTCATGATTTTTTTATAAAATTAATATTCCTTTTATACCAGTTAATATCATTTTATAACAATTACTTAATTAATTAAGTTCATGTCATATGTTTCGTCGATATTCGGTACATGAGTCCCAAATGAATTTGGTATGATGTAAATAGAAAAAGTGGTCTGAAGTCCATCATATCCATAATAATATTAATGAAATAAAAATAAATTTTATAAATAAATTATACTTTTAAATCCATCCATTAAAAATGTATATTAAAAATTATGTATGTTATAATCATGGAGACAATAAGCTGTATGTATGCATGAGTAACATATCTATTTTTGAATGATCATTATGAAAATATGGTAAGTATAATTTTATCTTTACAGAATTATAATAAAAGAAATAATATAATATTAATATTTTATAGATACTTATGTATATCACCTGTGTGATGTGGTGATGAAAAATGAATCACATCGCTTCGTGGTGGTGATAATTCAGACGTACGCACGAATGACTTTATCATTTTTCCATGAATGGAAATATAAGAACATAAATGTTATACTATATTTTCATAATGATTAATATTTTATGAATATATTCTTTAATTCAATAATTATAACTAGTCTAGAGTTACTGTGAAAGAAAAAAAATTATATCAGTTCGCGTTGGGGTAATCCTTCACAAACAAGAACGATTAATTCTTCTCCCATTCGATGGAAGTGGATATGTATTTAGTTAATGATATTAACTTAATAACATATCATTATATTGAGGATATTGGATTTATTATTTAATCATAGTGGAAGAATAGTTTAAGGATGAGGAAAAAGATCAAAAATAGAAACACTTAATTAAAAATGATACCTCTTCTTCGGACAATCTCTTTTGAATAGAACCATAACACCTCTAATCAGGGTGTTATACCTAAAATGAGGCCTATATAATGTGGGTATGGATTCAATGAAGGAATTTGGGAATATATTCATCAAACCACACCAGATTTGATGTGTTGAGAAATGAGAATAATGGGTTCCCTTTTATAGGAGAGGGGAGGGACACTCTTCGAATTCTTAAAATTATTAAATTAATATAAATTATCTTTATTTTAAAAATGGATAAAAACTAACTTATTTATAAGATAGTAATATTTTGGGTTAAAACCCATCCATAAAATTTAAATTAGACATGTTTTTATTTTTTTAATCCTTAACTTTTTGTTTCTACCCTTTTACCTCTTACCAAGATATCATGCTATTTACATTTTTAGGGTTAATATAATTTCTATAAAGTGAAAAACAATGGATAATTGAGTAATTCAGGTCATTTTATGACTTATAACAATACTTTGGTTGAAATTTATATTTTTCAAAATTTTATATCATTTGATAAAATATATTTTTTTTAAATATCAATAATGTCGATTTTGACACTATTCATTACATAACTATTTAAAAATATCATAAAAACAAGAAAAATTCAAAATAATAATTGTAAATATCAGAAACATGTCAAAAAAATTAAAAAAATTATTTTATGAGAATAATAATATAAAATTATATTTATTTTGGGATTTCTAATATCAGATATTTGATATTTACTTTAATTAAACAATGAATGTATCATCATTGTGAAATCATTTAATATAATTATTTATTCAATTAAAATTACACATAAATTTTAAAGAAATAGATAAAAAAATTATATCTCAAAATAATATTTTTAGTATAATCGTTACCCTATATAAACCGATATTAAATGTATTTCACATGTTAAAAAAGTCTCAAAAAATTGACTTTTCTTTGAATATAATATTATAAATGTCACACTCTAATCCATGGGGATTAAAAAGGTTATAATTTCCTTTAAAGGATTCTTTTTGTCGATTCAAACTCATCCAACTAAATTAAGACACGTGTTAGGGTAATTTTATATTATTTATAATATTATTTTCACCGTTAATTACCCATTATACTTTTAACTATATTAATAATTTTTTTACTAAAGTTAGTATTCATATTATCCATTAAAAAATAGAGCTATTAAAATAATTGGGGACTTTTGATTCAAAACATGGAATTATTTTTTCAAAATTCAAAACTAAGAATTGTATAGAATTATCTTAATATTAATCCCATTGGTGGAATGAGAAAACATGTTTTTAAAGTAAAAACATTCGAAAGATTGAATTGTTTTATATCCATATTAATTTTGAAATTTATTCCAATGAAAATAATTTAATTTTATGACGAAATATTAATCTAAATATACATTAAAACTAATTAATAATATAATTAGTCACTATAAATTATATTGATAAAAAATCTAATTTATATAAAAAAGGTAATATTTTTTCACTATTCATCAAAACATGAATCTTTTGAAAAAAAAAAAAATGTAAATTTTTGATATTAGCATTTAAAATAAGATTTTTTTTAAATATAATTTATAAAATTTTCAATGACTAGATTTAGTACAAGTGCACCATCAAAAGCTGGAAAAACTAACCATTTGAAAAAATAGTTCTTTTATGCATAAAATTTGATTTGTTCAAATATTATATATAAAAATCAAATAAGATGAATGGTAAAAATTTTATTGAATATATTATATGGATATTTCATTAATATAATCCAATAATAGTGATTTTTTTGTTTACTAGTATAAAAAACACTTTTACACATTTAGATACCTTTTCAGAAAAAGAAATTTCCCTTTTATATTAAAAAGGGTTTTATTTTCATTTATAATTAATTGGTCACTAAATAATTGATTATATATACATTTTTAGACTGTATTTTCATTGTTAAGTTATCTGTGTTCATATACTCCCTTCTAATGGATTGGTTATAAAGATAATATTTAATTGTTAATATTTAGTTGTTTGTTTAAGATCGAAAAGGCTTATCTTGTATGATATTCAACATAGTGTTTAAATATTAAAATAATTGGATGTTATATAGGTGGATAGACTCCCTATAAAATGATAATCATTGAGGGTCAATATCACTATTAACAATTGATAATTGAGAGAGATCTAATTTTTTATTGAAAAAAAGAGTTGCTATAAAACTCATGTTTCATGTTGAGAAGATCCCACAAAGATTTATAATTTCATAAAATATGTAAAAGATACTTTTTACGTCTTTAATTGAGACTCTCAAACTCAAGACCTTCATGAGAAACATGTTTTTTGAAACCTTCTTGGTTTTTGCGAATAAGAACTTGCATGTTATACTAATCATCTATTCTTGTTTAAATGAACTCATTGAGTTATTGTATAAATATTATACTATCTATGAAGATGATGATAGTGCATACATGATAACTTTAGACTTTCCATGAAGCACTTATGTTTACATGAATTATTGTTTCATAGATTCTTCTCGGTTTGTTCAACTAACTTGTGTAAAGGAGGAGAGTGAACAAGTAAGGGAGAGGAGTGCATGCATGCAATATTAATTCATAGTAACTTAAGAAAATATCCAAAATAGATAAATACATTAATAAGTAAAAAAATAATAATGAGGTTTAAGTTATATATGTTAGGGTTTATGAAAACTTTGCAATGTGTCAAACATTCATGAAGTTTGTGATAAGATAAAAATTAGTTGTGCATATTTAATCATGAATAAAATAATATTAAAGATATTTTATGCATCACATGGATACATTTAGTATGGGTGGAAATTTATAATACAAAATGAACAATTCTGGCCCAAGCATTGTTGTTAGAGGAAATTAATCATATACAGGTCATTAAAAAGATTTGATGAAAATCAGTAAGTTATAATTGTTCTTGATGTGTACAAGAGAAAGTATAATTTATAAAGATCATGTAGGAAGATTGTAATGTCATAGATCTTCCATGACTTATTTTACAAATATTATATGGAATTAGTATGAGACCATGATTTGTGACGCTGTGTGATTACAAGGCCCGAGGTTCCCATAATAAATGTTTGAAACAAATTAAACTTTTAAATAGCGCATGGGAGAAATTTTTCTGAAAAAGTGGAATAACTTTTAAATGGGTGCCCGAATAATAAACCTGATCGAACCATTGCATTTAGAGTATTGAATTTACCTTAGGTGGGGCCTAAAATTGACTGTCGTAGGTCTGCTGCAAAAGTTAGTTTTCATATGTTTTAAAGGAAATAAAAATAAATTAATAATTTATTTTATTTTAAATGTTTCTTTAACACAATGAGCTAATCCTCTCCTATTAATTCCTTCTTATGGAAAGTTTGTATGGTTAGATGCATAAACCTATGAATTGAAAATTACTATTGGTTCTTTGGAGGATAACCCATTGGCATATGACGATGGTGTGATTGATCAATGCACCCTGAATTAGACGGAACCTTTCCAAAGAATGTGACACATCGATCATTCTTTAAGAGAATCGAGGCATGGGTTTTGTTTCTTTGATTTGATTTTCCATTAATTGATTAAATGAAAAATGTGTATCTACCCATGAACAGTTTGATCATCTTATTGTACATCCTTATGGCAGGGTTATCATTTCCATTTCATTCAAGGATTTTGATTCGGAGAATTAATCCATGAAAGATTATTTTGTTGTTATGATTTTCCTTCGTTTTATCCTACTAATGGGAGTGGATCAATGCCATGATGAATGATGACAGAGGTTGGTTCCTCGATCTTTTTTTGGATTTCATCCCCGTTCTTTCTCACATTCTTCACATTTTTTTCATGGTGACGAACAACGAATCTTTGCACACCCATTTCACATTACAAAGATCCCAAATTGTAGATCTATCATCGACGCGACCTAACGGAGGTGTGACGTCGATGGCGGTGGATGAATCGACGTGGTTGGGGAGAAATATTCCTTCTAACATTCTTCATGAGGGTGGATCAAGACTTATTTTCAGGGCTGATCAGAGGTTCAAAACCAATGAAAAAGTCCTTGCAGTGTCGGGGTGACCTTAAACAATGAGTTTCGAAGTGATGAGATGGTCGGATTGAAGATCATAGGATCACCCTAAGCACAATGATGGAGAACATCGATTTGGGAAAATTGTGATAAAAACGGAGTGTATCCCCAAGAAAATACTATGTGGGATCGATGGTGGCAGCTATGGTTTGCATGATACACTTGATGAAGAACACTGTGTGCCTCTGGGGAGACACGACATGTGGACCCCATCCAGTGGTGGCTGGGACTCCGGGTGACAGGAAACATATAAATGGCATATGACCAATATCACACGACATATGGGTTATTACATGGTACTCATCAAGTATCTCAGACAACACAAAAACACGTGGTGGAGTACATTCCATGTACTTCACCACATGGCCAGAGAAGGGCGGTTACGCGGGTCACCCTGTGTACCGATTACACGGGTTGGCATACACGGGTTGAGGCCATGTACGGGCACATGGCCAGCGTATATAGAGAGGACTCTAGATCCCTTGACACAAAATATTATACGTCCTACATGCCATGTATATATGTTTTTACATGTCATGTTCTCCAGACATAGACCATTGTACACAGGCAGTACCCGTAGTCAAGGGACACAACATGTGACCAAGTCTGCACACCATGTACTCCCCTCTACAAGGCTTGATCTTCTTTTCCACCTTTCCTTGGACAAGTTTCATTTGGGTTAGTTATCCATTTTTTCATTCCCTTGAATGTTAGGTATCATTTCCATCCACAAGAGTATGAGCCATCCAATAAGACATTCTGATATGGAGTTAGGTTTCCCTTCGAGAGGCCCGAATCATGGTCATCTATCCATTCATGACCCTTGGTAGGTTTAGGTATCGATGTAAACAACCCTACAGGATACTGATCCTTTTCTTATCATGTAAATCCATAGGATTCGCAGTATCAACCAAGGCCCTAGAATAAAACCTCATCTATGTATCGTGATCTTTCCCCACTCAGGAGTGTGTTCTCACTGAATGAGTGTATATGTTCTCTCTTCAATTCTATTAGTGCATCTATCTCTCTCATGGATTTTCCTGAAGAACAATACTTCATGGATGGAATTCATTATAGATATTAGACTCGTGGAGTGAGTTCTCCTGGTTGAGTGATTTTTGGAATCTTCAAACTGAATCCCTAATGTGGGTATGCATTCATTGTGACTTACCCCTAGATTATGGGTCTGGGTTTTGAGTATATCTAGATGTGTTTCTTTTGATATATGTTTTGTAGACATACAATGTGTTGATATGAATATAACTTTACCTTTTGTATTTATTTTTGGTTTTTGGGGTCCCCTACTGAGTATTGTTATACTCACCCCTGTACGGGATTTTCCCACACGTGTCATGTCTTATGTAGACGAGCACCCTTTTGACAGAGTCCAGGGTTGACCAGGACTGGAACAAGCATTCTGAGTTCTTTATAGGCCGAGGTGTTCCTACAACTATGAGCATCAGTCTCAGTACCTCTTTCTTTCTTACAGGTTAGACTTGTATTTTAAAGACACTTTTTTTGTGGGCTTGTATTTTGACCCAGTTTACTTTCCACACTTTACATTCCATTATACTCTCTTGGTTGGGTTTAGTTGTATTCATGCAATTTTTTCTTTAATGGTTTTTAATTTTAGAATTTGTGAGCTTGGATATGTGTGCATGTGTATAGGTACTAAGGAAATGCCTTCCATGTTAGTGATATGCCTACTCAGTTCTAGTCACGAGCTCCTCCCATGTTGGAGGTAGGCATGGGAAGTCATGTCGCAGGCCCCATTGGGATGGGTCGTGACAGAGTTGTGTCAGAGGTGGTGGGTTCTACCATAGGACCAGAAATCCATGATATTGGTTTGGGGGAACAGTGTTAAATGTTTCAAGCTCGGCTTCAGGCTAGGGAATCTAGTGTTGGTGCAGGAAGCCAACATATCCATACACCAGGATTCTGATAACCTTCTTTTAGACTCATTACATGAAAACACCTGTTTCAAGGAAATAAAGGAATGGTAGGTGCATCATATAGGAATGGGTTAGTGTTTTCCATGTCCTATATATAATCTATCTAGATATACTGGTTGATAGTGGTACATCTTGTTTTGATACATGATTCCTCCATGATGCATACCCACTATGATTCAGTAGCTCGATCATGAGGATGACCCCCTTAGTAACAAGGCTTCGATACAAGGACCAATTCCCCAGGCGTTACCTCTAGGTGGCACACTTACTATACCACCACCAGTGGAGTAGTGTGTGGTACCTACAATGTTGATAGATAAGGAGAAACTACATCCTCCATGAGTTTCAGAGATAGATACCCCTTAGGTTTTGTGTCAGACCAATCCTCAGGTAGCTAAGGACTAGATTGATGTAGTGACTAGTGAGGACACCAGAAGACCAGATGGTGATCTTAGGAGCAAGCCTTCTTTAGGGTTTGACTAGATGATGGTGGATTTTGACCACACAGAGTCACGAAGAGGATACTCTTTCATGGATAGAGTTCGAACGGCTCGTTGTGGAGGAGTTCTCTCCAGTTATGATGAGAGTCGTGCATATATAAGAGCTTCTTCAACTCCAACAAGGCAGTTTTATTGTGGATGACTATTCATCGAGCCTCACCATCCTTGTCAGGTACTCGATGGATATGGCAAGGGATCAATACTTTGGAGCTCAAACCTTCGAGAGAGGTCTACGGTGGGACATACAAGATAATGTCATGCCTTTATGACTTTTGACTTGTGTAGAGTGCTTGAGCAGGCCTTAGAGATCAAGATCTTCTTGGAAGAGCGTAGAAAACCAGTGGTAGTCCCAAATATGAAGACCACTACGGAGACCTCGGTAGTAGGGAGTCGACATTAGGCATAGGGATCATGGAATGAAAGATGCCACAAGAGGACCTTGGACATGGGATTGATAGTCCATGAATCTCATGAAGGATATAGTCTTCCTAGGGTGAGGTGATTCCACTCGTGTGATGGTAGACGACATATCACTAGAGACATTCCAAACCATCAAGCTACTAATATGGATGTAGTGGATGGACCAACAAGGTCGAGGTATAGAGTGAAGTAGAAATACCCGCTAGGTGGAGGATGTGGCATAGGAGCAGGAGATCTATAGGTGGTGGTACACACATTGATCTACTTCACCCACCACCCCTAAGAGGTCCACACAGATCTCCGGGTGATGGGGGATAGGGCTGGGGATAGCTACATGCAATCTAGGAGTACAACCCATGGACTCCAGGGAGGATTTGAGTAATGATGTGGGTCGTTTCTACAATATATGCAGTATTCATTGACATATGTTCCAATGATTCCTTCCTTACCACATGTCTTGTGAAAAACTGTGAGATTCTGGTAGAGCCATTGACTCAACCCTTACCCTTGGAGACACCTATAAGAGGAGAATTGATGATCACGAATCTTTTAAGACAGTGTGATCTTTCCCATGAAGAAGAGAGTTTTGGTTGGAACCTCTTGGTGGTAGCGTCAAGGCCTTATGACATCATTCTCAATATGGATTGGTTATCTTTGGTCCATCCCCAGATTAACTGCTTTAGGAGAAGAGTGTGGTGTGTCTGCAGCGATGGGATGAGATTTTCCTTTGTCGGTGAAAAGGAAACCCATGAAGCACAGAATAAACTCATGTATGGGATGTTGCAGCCGATCACTCATGAGTTGGCTAGCCTCACCCTCGGAGCAGAAGATGTTGTGAGATTCCAATTCCCAACATTAGTAGCGGAGCACCAGGAGGTCTTTACAGAAGATGTTTTAGGACTACCTCCCCACTGGGAGATTGAATTTTTCATTGTCTTACACCCCAATAAGGCTTTGATCTCCTCACTAGAATATGAAATGTCTCTTATAGAGCTTCGTGGGTTGAATATGCAGTTGGAGGATTTGTAGAGTAAGGGCTTCGAAAGACCCAGAGTTTCACCCTTGGCAGCCCCAGTTTTGTTTTCCAAGAAGGCAGATAGGAGTCTGAGGTTGTGAATAGATTACCAGTGCCTGAATCACGTAATTGTGAAAAAATATATATCCACTACCGAGGATCGATGACCTTTTATATTAGCTGATTGAGGAACATTGGTTATCAAAGTTTGACATCGGGTCATGTTATCACCATATCTGAGTATAGGACAGAGAAGTGCTGAAGATATATTTCAAATGTAGCTACGGTCACTAAATGTTCATGCTGATTCCCTTTGGTGGGATGAATACACCCATAATGTTAATGGGACTTATAAACAGATCATCCAACCGTACATAGACCAGTTCATAGTGGACTTTATCGAAGACTTCCTTGTGTACTCAATGTCAGAAGAGAAGCATGCGAGACACATGTGGATGGTTTTAGATGTACTCTTAGGTCACTAGATTTATAATAAGCTCTCAAAGTGTAGTTCTAGACACAGGAGGTCTACTTTCTAGGAAATGTTATCTTAGTAGATGGACTAGCTGTGGACCCAGCCGAGGTCAAGACTGTGTTAGCATGGGATCCACCCCGGAGTGTGATAGAGGTGTTTAGTTTCCTTGGGATGGTAGTATATTACCAGATATTTATCCCTCATTTCTCCCAGATATCAGCACTGATGATAGCCTTGATCCCGAAGGGGTAGCCTTTTGTATGGATGGAAAAGTTCCAACATGCTTTCTTGCAGTTGAGGTAGAGATTAAAGATCACAAAAATCTTGAGATTTCTAGGGGAGGGTATCAGGTATGTAGTTTTCTATGACACTTCACGGACCAATCTTGGTTGTGTCCGGATGCAGAGACAAGTGGTGATTGATTATGGTTCACTCTATCAAAGGATGCATGAGAAGAACTATACAACCCATGATCTTGAGTTGGCAGTGGTAGTCTTCACATTGAAGATGTAGCGAAACTACCTGATGGGTAAATGGTTTATCATCTACTCCGACCACAACAGCATCAAGTACATATTCTCACAGAAGGATCTAAATTTAAGGAAGAGTATGTGGATTGAGTTACTCTAGGATTATGAATTTGATATCATATATACTTATAGGAAGGGGAACATTATGGCATATTCTCTCAGCAAGAGATTGAGTTTGTAGCTTATGGGTGAGGCAACATAGCAGTTGGCCTCGCTACAATTATCCTTTGTTGATGGAGATGATGGAACTTATCTCTAGTTGATGGTTGTCACCCCACAACTCTTAAAACAAGTCAAGGAGGCATAGCTAGAGGATTTTGACTGTAAGACTTTACAAAATCAGTTATCTACAATACATGATCTTGAGGGATATTCACAAGGTGGGGAGAACATTGTCCATTTTAGAGGGGGTACAGTTGTACCAAGGCCATTGTGAGAAGATATACTAAGGGAGTTTCATACTTCCCCCTTGGTGGTACATCTTAGAGTGGAAAAAATGTACTCGGATCTCTAATGTTCGTTCTAGTGGACAGGTATGTAGAAGGCAGTAGCAGAGTTAGTTTCTCGATGACTTAGATGCCAGCAGGTGAAGGCTAAGAACCACGTTCCAGTAGGGTTATCTCACCCCTGGATGTGCCAGAGTGTAAGTGGGATGGAATATCGATGGAATTTGTGACAGGAATCCCATGAACATCAAAGGGACATGATTCCATCTGGGTGATCGTTGACTGACTCACCAAACCGACCCACTTCCAAGCTATTAGGGAACAGATTTACATAGAGATATTGGAACGCCTATATATGTAGGAGATAGTTCGGTTTCATGGAATCCCTTTGAAAATAGTCACAGATCGAGACACACACTTCACATCCCGGTTGTGGAAGGTATTGTTGGAGGAATTTGGGAATCAGCTACGCTTGAGCACAATAATCAATCCCCAAATATATGGCCAAAAGGAAAGAACCACTCAGGATCTAGAAGATATGTTGCGGGCCTGTATGTTAGACTTTTTTTTGTAGTTGGTAGGACCACCTAAAACTAGTGGAGTTGACATACAAATACTACTACCACTCTAGCATTAGAATGGCACCGTTTGAGGCTTTATACGGGAGACCTTTTTGGTTACCACTTTTCTAGACCAGCCTTGGAGATTCATCACTCATGGGTCCAAATTTGGAGAGAGAAACCACTAAGAAGGTGTAGATCTTCTAAGATTCGATAAAGACTCTACTGATCTGAAAGAAGTCTTATGCTGATTGACAATAGAGACCTATGGAGAATGAGGATGGGGACCATTTCTTCCTTCGGATCTCACATCGATGAGGGTTATAGAGATTTGGCCAAGGTGACATGTTGTCTTTGAGGTTCATCATCCCTTTTCAGATACTCTGTAAAGTTGGAGAGGTAGTATACCACCTAGCTCTACCAATGCAGTTGCACCATGCACACGACATCATTCATCTCTCGCAGTTGAGGAGGAACATACATGATCCATTGCACATAATATACTAGGGAAAGATGGACATCAAGGATTGAGAAACCCTCATAGAGTACCCAGTGGAGGTCAAGGATCGGTAGGAGAGGATCCTTTGTGGGTGAGTGATTCCCTTGATGCATTTCTGGTGGCAGAATGAGAATATTCATGAGAGAACGTGGGAGTGGGAGGATCAGATTTGTGCCCAGTACCCACATCTTTTTTAGTATCCCCCTTTTTTTTGGATTTCTAGGACGTAAATCCCTAAGGTAGGGAGAATGTAATGTCTCGTATATTCTATTTATTATTTTTTAAATGTTTTATGGATTTAGTATGAGACCATGATTTGTGATAGTATGCGATTCAGATCCCTGGGGTTCCCAGAATAAATGTTTGAAACAAATTAAACTTTTAAACAGTGCACTTGAGTATTTTTCCTAAAAAAGTGGAACAACATTTAAACAGGTGCCTGAATTAAAAAATAGAGGGCACCATTGTGTTTAGAGCACCGAATTTACCTTATGTGGGGCCTAACATCGACCGACGTAGGTCCACTGCAAAAGTTAGTTTTTGGATGTTTTAAAGGAAATAAAAATAAAAATAAATTATTTTATTTTAAATGTTTCGTTAACGGAGTGACCTAATCTTACCCTATTAATACCTCATTAAAGAATGTTCACAGGGTTATCCAAATAACCCTGTGAATTGAAAGTCACCATTGGAGCTTTAGAAGAGAACCCGTTGGTGGATGACGACGATGCGATCGATCAACGCACCTCAGATTCGACAAAACCTTGCAAATGAATGTGATGTGGTTATCTTTCATCAAGTGAGTCGTGGTAGGGATTTTGTATCTTTGATTTTCCCCATTCTTTGATTATATAATGTACATGGATCAACCAAAAAATAGGTTGATCTATAGATCATGCGTTCTTACAGGAGGGTTATTATTTCCATTTCATTTGGGTATTTTGATTCAGGGAGTTAATCCTTGCTTGATTATTTTGTAGTTATAATTTTTATTTGTTTTATCCCACCAATTAGAGAAAATAAAAATCATGATTAATGATGGAAGAGGTTTATTCCTTGATTTTTTTGGATTTATTCCCCATTGTTGCCCACATTCTTTACGTTCTTTATGGGCAGACACAAAATTGATCATTTCCCACCCGTTTTGCAATGAAACGATCCCAAATTGTAGGTCTGGAATCATGACAACCTAGAAGTGGTGCAATGATGATGGCGGTGGACAAATCGACGCAATTCTAGAGAAATATTCTTTTGAGAGTTCCTCGTGCGGGAGGATTGAGAACTTTTTTCAGGGACGATCAGTGGCCTAAAACCAATGGCAATGGCCTTGTGGTGTCAGGGTGACCTTGAACCATGAGTTTCAAAGCGATCGTATGACTAGATCAAAGATCAGAGGATCACTTGATGGGTGGTGATGAAGAATAGAGATTCTGGAAAATTGTGATAAACCCGACATGTATCGTGAAGAACATGCTATGTGGGATCGGAGGCCACAACTAGATTTTTCCCAATGCACATGATGAAAAACATACAATTCATCTAGGGAGACATTGTGTGTGGACCCCATCCCGCAACTGCTGGGGTTCCAGGCGACATGAAGCAAAGACACAAGGTCTGACCATTATCACACAATGTGTGGGCCATTAAACTGGACTTGGTGTGTATATCAAATGACACACAGACATAGGGTGGATTAGACACTGTGTACTTCACCACACGACAAGATGATCCCAGCCATGCAAGTCAACCTGTGATCCAATTACATGGGTTGGCATACAAGAGATGAGTCTGTGTACAAACACATGGCTAGAATACATGGAGTGTACCCCAGATACCTTAACATGGTGTGTTATCCTTCCTACATGCCATGTATATACGTTTTTACATGGAATGATCTCTAGACTCGGTTCGTTGTACACAGCCAGTACCCGAAGTCAAGGGACATGGCGTGTGACCATGTCTACACATCTTGTTCTCCCCCTCTACATGGATTTATTTTTTTCCACCATTCCTTGGAAATGTTTTTTTGGGTTAGTGCCCCCTTTCTTCGTTCCCCTGAAAGTCATGTATCATTTCCCTCTACATGAGTATGATCCCTTTAATATGAATTTTCGAGATAGAGTCATGTATCACGCAGGGAGGCTCGAAGTGAGATCCTATATCCATTATTGACCCTAGGTAGAGTTAGGTATCGACTTGAAAAATCCTATAGGACACCGATCCTCTACTTAAAAGGTGAATCCGGACGAGTTTTGGTATCCGAAAAGTTCATTGCTGTGATCCTCATCTATGTATTGTGATCTTTCCACACTCAAGAATGATTTTTTCCAGAATGATTGTATGTTCTCTCTCTTCAGATCTTTTAGTGAATCTATGCCTCTCATGGATTTTCCCGACAAAAAGTACTTCTTAGATGGATGGGATCAGAGCTATCAAGCTCATGGAGTGAGTTATCCCAGATGAGAGCTTTGTGGAATCTTTGAACTGAATCCCTAGTATAGGTATGTGGTCATTGTGAGTTACCTCTACACTACAAGTCAGGGTTTCAAGTATATCTGGATGTGTTTCACTTACTATACGTTCAGAAGAAATATATTTTATAGGGATAACTGTACATTTCGTTTTTGTATTTATTTGTTGTTTTGGGCCCCCCTACTAAGTATTGTTATACTCACCCTACATCTGCTTTTCCTACACGTGTCATGTCTTGTGCAGACAAGCACCCTTTTGACAGAGTCCAAGGCAGACAAGGATCAGACTGAGCTTTCTAAGTTCTTTATAGGCTGAGATGTTCCTACAACTACATGCAGCAGTCTCAGTACCTCCATATTGCTTATAGGTTGGACTTGTAGTTTACATTCTCTTGTTTATGTTGGGATTGTATTATTTCCTAGTTTATGTTCCACACTTTACCTTCCATTGTACCATGATGGTTGGGTTTTGTTTTATGCATGCATTCTGTAACTTATGGGTATTTACTATTCTGCATTTGTTGGCTTGGATATGTGTGCGAGTATAAAAGTACATAGGAAATGCCTCCCATGTTAGTGATATGCCTACTTTGTGCTAGTCACCTGCCCCTATCCTATTTTAGGTAGGAATGGGGAGTTGCAGTGTAGCCCCCCCCTGGGATGGGTTATGAAATAGATAGAGAGATCATCCTATTGTGGATTAACATAGGGGGGACGAATGATCCTATGATTGATTGGTACAACTAGTCACGTAAGCAGCTTGAGGCTAGATGTTATAACTATACGAGAATAAGAGAAGATTGTTGGTGGGTATAACTTAATGAGGAAAAATAGTTGGATTATTAGGTGGGGTTATAACAAAGATCAACTGGAGGATTGAATATTTGGGTGTTTAAGTACTTGCAAAAAAAAACCACTTTAATTACTAATAATATTACAGTTTAAATCCTTTTTGGGGGGTCTAACTGACATGGAAAAGAGTAGGTACTTGTATTGAACATTTTAAATACCATGTTCTCTACTCTCTCTTGGCATATTTTTATATGAGGTGAGAATGTGAGATATAAATATTCGGATTGATAAACATAAAAATTTATAGAAGTTTAATTTAAAAGAAATGTAAATCATAAATGTAAACCACTGATTCACCCACTCTCAATGCTCAAACTGTCTTAGGAGTATACAATTGGTATATGATGGGGTTCCCTTTAAAGATATAAATAAGTTATTATGAAGTGTATATTTCTGGAATTAAATGATTTACCTTAAATAGAGAAAAACGATGCTACTGAATAGGATAACAATATATAGATTTATTTTATAAATTAGTAGAATAGAAAGAAAATATAGGAATGGAAGTAAAATAAGAAAATTATAGTAAATAAATAGGAAAAAATAACTAAAGGTAATCAAAGTGGTATATGTTACAATAGTTCTCTTGATTATGATTATTTTGTTGAAGTCTACTGAATCTATGATGATGATATATCACTTAGTGATCTTAATTTTGACTTCAAATATTATTTTAAGAAATTTCCCTAAGAGGATATTGATTTTATTGTTGGAAGTTTCATGCCTATTCAAAATGGAAAAGTACAACTGAGTAGAAGAGGCTAATGTTGTGGAATAATCATTAGCAAAAAAGGATCACATATCAAAAAATCACTCAAAACCTATGAAAAAAATGGAAAAATAAATTCATCATTGAAATGAAATATATGATGAAGTTATTGAATAATTGTAATAAAATCTCTATTAGAATGATCACTTTGAGATATTTTTTATAGAAACATTCTATGCACTTTAAAAATTACTCAAAATTTTCAAAGATTCTCAATTAGAGGATAAAGAAATAAATGGCATGGAGCTTGATACTTATTTAAAATAATCAAGATAAATTCATGATCAATAAATAAAGAAGCTATGAGAGGGTTTTTGAGACATTATTATAATAGTTTAAGATGAAAATAACTCTCTCAACATGAAATGTTTATAGATGGAGGTGAGATTGAAGAATCAAGAATAACTACAAGCTAAAAAAATTTAAATTTCTAGGGAAAAACATTTTCCTCATAAGTGTGCATTAAGGATCATGAATCTAAGTGAACCATGAGTTCATAATTTAACCAAATAGAAACATCCTTTAAGAATAAGGCACCCCATAACCTAGAATCTTTTTTACGTAATGATTTTTTTTCAATTGCTGATACTAGTTTTAAACCAAACTCTAGGAATGTATGCGTGGTGAGAAATACTCATAAACACACCACATAAAAGTTGGTTCTAAGAATATGTATAAAGGTTTGTTCCCTAATAAGTGTCCAAAATAGTGGTGGTTCTAGTCAAAGACATCAAGGTTAAAAATGTATGAAATTTGGATAGACTACACTAGAAAAGAAGAGGAGAAGATTTTTATAATATTAATGGTATTACTAGAAGTTCAGATAAAAAGCTCTGTAATGCCATAATAACATATTAATTAATGAATATATTAGAAGGAAATAATAAACGAGAATAAAATATAAATAAAATATATACAATAAGATAAATAAAGAATATTTCACAAAGTTAACTATTGTTAAAGTTGAATATTTAAATGGTCGTGAAATGAGGGTCTAAATAGGTAATCTAGATTAACACCTAATCTATCTCAAAGGAATACATTAATTTATAGTATTTTTTATGGAGAATATAAATATAAACCTAGTTTGACCAATATTAAAAGTGATATATCCTCTCCTCTATCATTAGGATAAGAAAATATGATAAGAAAATCACCTCCCCTAGGAAAAAGAAGGCCTAATTTGAATAAGTAATAAAAAACATGATATCTACATATAATATGTATCATGGTAGAAAATCTATGTTTATTTGTTTTTTTTACTGTGAATTGTATGACAAAAAAACCGATTCTTGTTAGTATAATATTTCATTTCTAGGAAACATGCATTAATCAAGGGGAAGTCATGGTGAATATAGAGAATATTTTCTCAAAGAAAGAATGTTGTTAAAAAAATATTTCCAAAATGTCAATTTCTAATTGATATGGATTCAAAGAAGACGTTTGAGAAATATATAATAAGAAGGGTCACACATCTAAGAAATTCATAGTAGGACTTCTTGAAGATATTCCCAATATTTTGAAAGGGAAGAGGCTTCAACAGAAAATTTTTGGTAAGTATTGTAATGGTTATGAGAAGATAGAGAATGCAAGGAAAGAATTCCAATTTATTTCCAAATTAAATAAATTTTAATAAGAAATTAGAGGAAGATGAAAATTTGATAAAGATTAAGGAAAGAAAAAAGATATAGAAACTAATGTAGAAGAAGGAATTCTACACAATGTTGATGAGAAGTTGATTTATATTCGGTGAAAAGAATAGTACAAGTTGAAAGGCAGTTCTCAACCTGACTGTTACTCCTAAAGAACAATAATTTACCTCATTATTCCTATATATATATATATATATATATGTTATTTTTATATCATGCCAGGAATTGAAGGATATGGATGCATCCCTTTAGGGGGAGCATTGATTAGTTAAATATATTAAATCATCACTATACAGAGAATGTGGAACTCCAAAAAAACCTTTCAAAATTAGAAGATAAGGTATGGACGTCACTCCCAAATTCATACTCTAAATGAATTGATAATCATTATAAATGGGGTTTGATATTGAACCAATAATGTGGAGCTATATCTTTCTCACCAAATTTTTTAAATTTAATTATTGAAGTGTGTGCATGATTTATCATTTTGTTGATATATCTGAACACTGAAAACCCCTAAAAGAAAATTGATAATTTTTTATCGTGAATTCCCATGATTTGTATTTTATAGAAAAAACAAAAATAACTGGTAATATATATTTATTTTCATTACCGTCTTAGTTCACGTAGACATAGATGTAACCGGATCCGGATCCACTCAACTGGTTCCCCATACCAAGTTGGCCACATAACACCAAGCACATTTCCCCAAATTCCAGAGGTTTCCGAATAGCGGTGAGGGCCTAGGGTATGATAGTAGGAAAATTATACCCTCATTGGAAGAGTGTAAGACTATATAATCAATATTAATACAATGGAATAAGTAGTATATAGAATACAACTAAAATTAATAACAGGAGACTGATAAGAAACCAAAAATCATTCCATTCAAAAGATGATGCAATATGTTATGCTCTAAGAAAACATCCAAAATAGGTAAATTTTAGAAATCCAAAATATATGTTTCAAAAGCACAAAATAAAAATGACATCTAAGAAGAATCACAATCCTCAACTTGGTCTCATACTTTCCTACTCTGAAAGAGAAAATCAAGTACTAGTTGAAGGGTTCTTGCCACGATGAACACGTGCAATCATATAATCTATTTGGGCACCAAATCATGACCCAAACAGGGTGTGAGTCTAAATCCCAGTAGGCTACCACCCATGATCTATGACGATCTATCAATTAATATAAATATAATGGGAAGCGTAAAATAGTGAAATTAGTAAATAGTAGGTACACCAAATTAAGCACAACACATGTCTCAAAACACAATTTAATAAAGTATGTGTGAAAACTGAATCTAAGCTTGTGCTTTGGCATGGAAGACATGTCATTAGTCATTTCATTTCATTATTCAATTTATAACTATTTATGATGCTGATGTCATAATGTGGAATTCAAGTATCACTCCTGGCGTGTTTAACATAAAATATATAACCATGGTGTAACATAACACCTAACTGGATGCAAACCAGCTATATAAGCATTTCAGCAGTCAATCAGGGTCAAAACCTGGTATATTAGCATTTCATCATGTGCCAGGGTCAAGAACTAGTATGTAATAATTTCATCATGTATCAGGCCCAAGCCTGATGTATAAGTATTTCATCATAAAAATAACACATGTAACATATACTATAACATGGTTAACAACATAATTACTCAAATAGGCATCAAACATTCCACAAACCATTCAAGTAATCTAACCATTACCAGGATTATCAATTATAACTCACATGGGTAACTCATATGACAAGATTAATATGTGAATTAAAATATTAAAAGGCATAATAATTTATTTTATCATGTGGAAAACTCATCCAATCATCCAATTTCATTTTAAATAACCCATAAAAGGAAATCAAAGGCATGCACAGAATCATCCTAGGCAAAACGGATAAATGTTGGTCATCCAAGGGAAACCACACCCTTGGGGTAGTACTCAATCAAGGCTAACAATCTCAAACATGAAGCATAATCATTACATTAATTACGTAATCAATATTAGGAAACAAAATATGTCAATATTTAGTTATGTGACCCCCAAAAATGGGACTGCGGTACTCCAGAACATATAATCAACTTGAAATAATAAAAAATGCATAAGACTACCTACCTCGTACGCATATGACTCTCCCCATCCATTGTCAGACATTGATTCGACCGAGAATAGAGTATATCTACACAACAAGAATAAATGCTAAACCTTCCATACTAGGTTGAGTGGTGGAATCGGGAAAAAGTCTGTAAAGGAATCAATCACTCATCGAGGGGATTTCAATAGATCTGAAAGTGTTCGAATCAGGAACTGGATGAAAAAATGGGAGGAAAATTCTCATTCAAATTTCCTAGGTGTGCTGCTCTTCAAGGGGGGTGATTCATTTCTATCCATCAGAAATAATGATGCTAGTACCTGACATAATAAAAAAATGTACACTACATGTACATGAGATAACATGTTGTGTCTGTAAATTTTTTTAATGGACCATTACATTTCAATGTACCAAGATTATGTGGTATTTATCCCTCCATACGTGTCATGTACCTATAAGTACATGTTGTGTAGGCCCCAGTCACGTCATGTAACAGAACTACTGCCAGCCATTGACATATTTCCCCCCATTTTCATATGTATAAACTGAAAATAAAATATTTGTACCTCAAAGAAAGAACCAGGTTATTATATTATATTTGACTAATTATAGTCACTTTAGTAAAGAAATCGATGTGATATCATCCCACTCTCAGAAGTGTTCAAGAAACAATTATATAAGGGAGGAAAACATGTTTTGGGTAAAATGATGAGATTACAACCCTTAAATACAACATTATATTTATTTTCAATAAGGGGGATATGAAAAGGTAGAGGATATACATATTGACTTGGTGAATTGTTAAGGGTACTGAAAAAAAATACAAAGGGAGAGATTGTTGAACCAAAAGGACTTGAAATGTATTTTTTATCAACAAATAGTCAATATGCATAGAATAGTATTAAAATAGATTAAGTGTATAATCATGGACAATGAATGTTATCCATATCAATTATGGCTATTGTTGAATCAATCTAAAAGCTCAACGACTTATGTCATTGATGAAACCTATTTTATAACTAGTTAAAGAAGAATATGAAATAATATGTTATTTAATGAGAAAATTGGTGGATTGAAGTCCATAGAAAATTATTTATGTTTTTAATGATAAATATTATAAAAATTATAAATTCAATGAAAAAATTTATTTTTCAGGAGGGATTGAAGAGAATATGGTTAGGACATTTTCTTAATGTTTTCAAAATATTGTCCAACCATCCATGCTGAGGAACTATATCAATCCCCTACATATGTGAGGTGGACTCAACCATATTGGGGATCCAACAAAGATAGCTTGGTAATTTCAGATCATGGTGAGAGATGAGGCCTCCACGAATAGGTTTGGTGGGAATGCATGGTGACTGCTAGTGCACATGGTGTCACATAGGGGAAGGAAGGTGGGACTAACCCTTATATGTGTGTCAAGTGTGTCTGGGTTCCAACCCCTATGCCAGCTTGATAATTAATTAGAATAAATTTACTTAATAATGTTTCCTCGACTAAAGTAATAACCAATGTCAGAAAAAGTGTTGAAGACACTATTTACCTATATTAAAAACATATGAACATAATATTGGTCATCCGATTCAATCGATCTAAGCCATATGATTGAATGAGAATTATTAATTTATAACTATTTACTTTGATTGAGGGTTTATTTTTACCATTATAAATGATGAAATGACCAATGATCAATCCATGCTAATTATTTCCATGATGTTGATTGAACGAAATTGTGACATGCTTTGGAGTTAAATACCAAAGTGTGTGATACATTCTGTTATAGAAAAAATTAAAAACTCAAATATTGTACCACTTATAAATGAAGATATCAAAATAAAGACAAAAAAAAGTTAGTGTGGATGTATGTGATCATTCATGTTATATTCTTGCATGCATATGAGCAATTCACCTTGAGGAGAAAATTCAAACTTGTGTAAGGGGACACACCACAATTTTTAGCATCAAATTATTTGAGGAATTATGAATGTTTTGGTGATTTAAAAGATGTTTGATGTAAAGACCCGTAAATTTCAAGGAAATTTTTTTCTTAATTTTCTTTGGAATTTTACAAGAACGCAGTTTCTGACGGCGCCTGATTCCGAGGCCCGGTGTGCCCGGAATCATTTTCCGAAGTTTGGCTCGGGTACGTTCAGTGAACAGACGAGCGAGTTTTTCTAACTTTTGAACCGGTGCCCGGAATCAAATTCTGAGGGCATCGATGAAATCGCAGCGCCGATATTCGCTTAGAAACGCCTCTTCCGAAGTTGCATTTGCTCGGGTGTGGTTTTTAATTTTCGGGCTTAATGTTAAGAAATAAAATAATTTTGCGACAACTTTATTTTATTTCACTTAAGCCGCTTGGAAGCCACTTGAAGCCACTTAAAGGAGACTTGAACTGAGTTGAACCGGATAGGATGCTATCCAGAAATATCCTACCCCCTTGGTAGGATATTTGCGAGTTGGGGCCCGCACGAGCCCTGCCGTTTCTTTCCGCTAGGAAACGCACCCGCAAAAACCCGTCTTAGTGAAAGTCAACTGATGCGTTTCTTAAAATCTTAACAGACCATTTAATTGGGCGGTTTATTTCGTGAATTAAATGGGCTGTTTATTTCGTTGAATTAATTCAATGAATTGATTGATCGTTTCTTAACTAGTTTTCAAATTCGTTGGCGTAATAATAAAATAAGGTCAACGCTCGACCTCTGGTTACTTGCACATTGAGAAGATTTGAGAGGACCCTTTTATCTTCTTCTCCCTTGCGAAGAACGCGAAGAACGTGAAGAACGCGAAGAACACCGAACCCGGAAATCGACGACGCTTCCGTCCGAGGCGTTCTTCCCCGCTCCGATCTCCGATCACCGACCGTTGAGGTGAGTGATTTCGGATTTCCTCGCAAGGTTCTTTTCTTTTGGTTTTAAACAAAGATTTAATTATTTATAATTTAAATCTATTGTTCTTGGTCCGTTGAGCTCGCCGACTCAACGCCGGATTCTGCGACGACGCGACGCCTTCCCGCGACGACGCGACGATCCCCCTCTTCCGCGATGAGCTTTTCCGCGAAGAACGCCCGCGCACAACGATCAACGAGGTAGGGATTTATTTTGGGATTTACCCCCCCTTTTTTATTTATTTCCGTGAACGTTATTTAAAAATTAAAGAATCGGAATCAAAGAAACAATTTTATTTTATTAAAATTGTTGGTTCATGTGTTGAACATTTTATTTTCTCCCGTTGATTATCTCTAACGCGGAGGGTGCGGGCCAAATGAACACGGCCCGACGACCCTCTGCCGTTCTTCGTTTTGTGCGGATTTGGCGGGCGACGACGGAATGTGCCGCAACAGATGTTTGATGATCCCGTAGTAAAGAACGGAACCCGGGAGGAACAACGGCGCAGACGGGAAGGAAAACGGGCCACCGGAGCGACTCCGGCGGCCCGCGGAAGCCGGTGCCAGCGCGGGTCGCCGGCGGCACCCCGCGGGTGTCCAGCGTGACACCCCGCGGGTGCCGCGGGGTTGTCACGGGGCACCCCGCGGGTGCCGCGGGGTTGTCACGCGGCACCCCGCGGGTGTTCAGGGCGGCACCCCGCGGGTGTCGCGGGGTTGTCACGCGGCGTGTCCGGCTGTCTGGCCGACACCCCGCGGGTGCCGCGGGGGTGTCACGCGTGGCGGCGGCTTTCCCCCGCGTCGGCCGCTCGGCCGAGCCGAGCCGGACCGGCCCTGGCCGGGCTGGGCTGGGCCAAACGGGTCGGACCCGACCCGGTTCGGGCCAACCAGGGGGGTCAGGCCGGGTCGTCCCGGGCCCGGACCCCCCGTCTTCGGACGACTTTCGTTCAAACGCCCATAACTTGAGCTACGGGCCTCCAAACGACTCGTCGTCAGCGGCAACGCAATCCTTGGAGCGAGTCGGTCGTTTCGATTTATCGCACTCAAAGTTTCGGAATAATTTGTGTTCGGCCGGGTTGGTTCGTACACGAAACCAACCGGGCCCTCGGAGCGGAAACGCTCATATCTTGAGCTACGGACGTCCGATTGACGTGCCGTCAGCTTTGTTAGTTTCTTCTTAGTGAGAAGGATCTTTTGGCTCACTCTTCCTGAGGTTTGGACGCAAGTGGAGTACGGTCGGGTTGGTTTTGCCTTAAAAACCAACCGGGCCCCTAGGACGAAAAAGCCAATAACTCTCAGACCGGGCGTCCGATTGACGCGCCATCTATTGCGTTGAGTTCCTCTTGATGAGACGGAACTTTTGGAATCCTCCGCCCAAGTTTTGGATGCAGATGGATAGTGGCTGGGTTGGATCGCACTGAAATTCAACCGGGCCCCTGGAACGGAAAAGCTGATATCTTTCAGACCAGATGTCTGTTTGATGAACCGTCAGTGGCTTTGGTGATCACGTTGAAAAACGGTCCCTATGAGTATACCCTGTGAGTGTTCGGGGTATAGTTGAGTTACGTCCGGATTGGTTCGCTCACGAAACCAACCGGGCCCCTGGGAGCCCTTGGTTGTAGCGGCAGACCCACGACAGAGGTGCGCTTGTTTGTAGCGGCACATGGGAGCGCTTGGTTGTAGCGGCAGACCCACGACAGAGGTGCGCTTGGTTGTAGCCGCACATGGGAGCGCTTGGTTGTAGCGGCAGACCCACGACAGAGGTGCGCTTGGTTGTAGCGCCACATGGGAGCGCTTGGTTGTAGCAGCAGACCCACGACAGAGGTGCGCTTGGTTGTAGCGGCACATGGGAGCGCTTGGTTGTAGCGGCAGACCCACGAAAAAGGTGCGCTTGGTTGTAGCGGCACATGGGAGCGCTTGGTTGTAGCGGCAGACCCACGACAGAGGTGCGCTTGGTTGTAGCGGCACATGGGAGCGCTTGGTGGTAGCGGCTGGCCCGCATTACTCGATAGGTGGAGTACTACAGCAGTCTTAAGTTAGTGGTCATTACCTCAGAGTTGTGACAGGACCACTGTACACTCCAGAGACGGAGCTCTTCAGCAGTTACGGTTTCGATAATGAAAATCCTGGTTTGAGCTGAGACTTTTGACCTTGTGTTTGCCTCATGATTGAGATGGGTTACTTGATAACTTAGGTATATGTATGGGCATATATCTAAGTAGAGGTTATCTATTGAGATCTTCTTGTGGTTATCCTTGTTGGTTTTAGTGAGACCTTGAGGGTCTCGGGGTCCCTACTGAGTATCGTTATACTCACCCCTGCACGGGCTATGCCCGCACTATGTTGTGTTGGTTGCAGACGGCGGACAACGCTGATCGTGGTGGAGGCATACGGAGCAGGACAGTACCTGGAGGTGGACCACTGGGTGGGACATACTCGGAACGGTCAGGTGGACCTGAGGTGCAGTGGAGGCTATCTGTACCCACCCTTCAGGTGGGATTTCCAGAGGACGGCTCGACGCTGTGGCTTTTTCCATTCAGTGGCTGTTTTTCATTTCAGTTGTACTTTACAGTTGGGCTTGTATTTCCGGCCCCTTTTACTTTCAGCACAGCTTGTACAGTTTTTACTTAGTGTTTACTTTTCCGCTTGCTTACTCTGTGGTGCTTGTTTACTTTTCAAAGGCAATGCCTTCCCTTTTTTTGTTGGGATTTACACCTTGGTGCTAGTCGCCAGCCCCTGGCCTATGGAAGGCGGGCTTGGGGTAGTCACGACACGGGCCCCGAGGGCGGGTCGTGACAAATTGGTATCAAAGGTGGTCGGTTCTACCGGGTACTCTGATCTTTCTTCTATGTGAAGTAATAGTGTTTAGCGTACTGGGTGTGGTTATCAGTCCAGGGAGTCCAGTGTTGGTGCGGCGGCCGACGTATCCGTACACCAGGACCCTGACTTCTGATTTCCGACTTAATTCACGAAAACTTTGATTGCATGTGTGTTTCAAGTTTTCCTTGTGATTACTTGTGTCAGCTCACCAGGTATACTATCCTGACCGTGGCGCACCTGTTTCTTTAAGGATGGCCCCACGACGACAGCCAACTAGGATTCCGAGAGTGGAGCGTGATGACAGCCCACCGAGCGTCGAGGACTCGGTACAGGGCCCTTTGACAGCTGAGGCACCGGCGGTACCTATACCCGCCGAGGCACCGATGCTACCAGCCTCAGCCGCTGACGATGCACGTCGCCTTAGTGCACTGCATGAGTTCCAGCGCCAGCGAACGCCCAGGTTCCGCGGGGAGACGGACCCTCAGGCCGCCGAGGACTGCCTGGAGGCAGTTGTTCGGGTTTTCAGATTAGTGAGGACACCAGCAGACCTCATGGTGATCCTCGCAGCGAGTCTCCTGCACGCGGCAGCAGGAAGATGGTGGAGCTTGATGCTCCAGGTGCACGATGAGGCCTCCCTCATCTGGACGGACTTCGAGAGCCTCTTCCGCTCAGAGTTCGTCCCGGCCACCCTCCGTGCGGTGCACATTCAAGAGATTCTTCAGCTGCGGCAGGGCATCTTGACGGTAGCCCAGTACGCGGCGAGGTTCACCGACCTTTCTCGCTACTCGACAGACATGGTACGAGACCCCTTCTTCCGGGCCCGGACCTTCGAGTAGGGATTGAGACACGAGATCAGGGCATTGCTGATCTCCCTCAGCATCCCGACCCAGGCAGAGGCAGAGGGTCGACCGTGGCGGTCTGCAGGGAGGAGTCGGACGAGGCAGAGGAGCTGGCCGAGCAGCAGGTGGTGGGCGACGCTTTGAGGCTCTGCCACCACCACCACCAGGCGGTCCACCCCAACCGCAGGGGACAAGAGGACATGGGAGAGCTCATCTTCAGGCAGTTGAGGCCTACGATCATGGGGCTCCGGGAGCAGATGGATAGGAGCGGGACTAGCTCCAGACCTGGAGACTTTTGTTCATGTTGCTTCTAGTTTTGTTGATGTATGTTTGTAGATGCTTTGTGTCTTTGTACTTGAGCTGCAGTAATAAAAGACACATTTTCTTGTGGCATTTACTTCCCTGTCCTCTCTTGTGTTGTTACTAAGAGGTTCCAGTTTTGACTGTTGACTTGACCCTCACTTGTGAGACATCTACTGGAGGAGACCCAGTTACACCACACTGATGCCGACAGTGTGACTCAACCCTTGGAGGCGAGAGTAACGGTTGGATCTCTTGGTAGTAGCGTCGAGGCCTCACGACGTCATCCTTGGTATGGATTAGTATCATCCATGTCGGGATTGACCGTATTAGGTGAAGAACGTGGTTCATCCAGGGGATGAGACCAGATTTCTCTTATCGGCAAGGAAAAAATCATGGCAGCTCTAGTGGGAACAGAGGTGGTCCGGGCCACGACAGAGAAGGTCCAGGTGAGCACATGGGAGTGGAAGGCTCAGATGTGTGCTCAGTACCGCCTTTGTATCCCTAGTTTGTGTTGAAGCTTTACGGGGACGTAAAGCCCTGTGGTGGGAGTAATGTAAAGACCCGTAAATTTCAAGGAATTTTTTTTCTTAATTTTCTTTAGAATTTTACAAGAACGCAGTTTCTGACGGCGCCGGATTCCGAGGCCTGGTGTGCCCGGAATCATTTTCCGAAGTTTGGCTCGGGTACGTTCCGTGAACGGACGAGCGGGTTTTTCTAACTATTGAACCGGTGCCCGGAAACGAATTCTGAGGGCACTAATGAAATCGCAGCGCCGATATTCGCTTAGAAACGCCTCTTCTGGAGTTGCGTTTGCTCGGGCGTGGTTTTTAATTTTCGGGCTTAAAGTTAAGAAATAAAATAATTTTGCGACAACTTTATTTTATTTCACTTAAGCCGCTTGGAAGCCACTTGAAGCCACTTAAAGGCGGCTTGAACTGAGTTGAACCGGATAGGATGCTATCCAAAAATATCCTACCCCCTTGGTAGGATATTTGCGAGGTGGGGCCCGCACGAGCCCCGCCGTTTCTTTCCGCTAGGAAACGCACCCGCGAAAACCCATCTTAATGAAAGTCAACTGACGCGTTTCTTAAAATCTTAACAAACCATTTAATTGGGCGGTTTATTTCATGAATTAAATGGGCTGTTTCTTTCGTTGAATTAATTCAACGAATTGATGGATCATTTCTTAACCAGTTTTCAAATTCGTTGGCGTAATAATAAAATAAGGCCAACGCTCGACCTCTGGTTACTTGCGCATTGAGAAGATTTGAGAGGACCCTTGTATCTTCTTCTCCCTTGCGAAGAACGCGAAGAACATGAAGAACGCGAAGAACACGAAGAACGCCGAACCCGGATATCGACGACGCTTCCGTCCGAGACGTTCTTCCCCGCTCCGATCTTCGATCACCGACCGTTGAGGTGAGTGATTTCGGATTTCCTCGCAAGGTTCTTTTCTTTTGGTTTTAAACACAGATTTAATTATTTATAATTTAAATCTGTTGTTCTTGGTCCGTTGAGCTCGCCGACTCAACGCCGGATTCCGCGACGACGCGACGCCTTCCCGCGACGACGTGACGATCCCCCTCTTCCGCGACGAGCTTTTCCACGAAGAACGCCCGCGCACGACGATCAACGAGGTAGGGATTTATTTTGGGATTTACCCCCCCTTTTTTATTTATTTCCGTGAACGTTCTTTAAAAATTAAAGAACCGGAATCAAAGAAACAATTTTATTTTATTAAAATTGTTGGTTCATGTGTTGAACATTTTATTTTCTCCCGTTGATTATCTCTAACGCGGAGGGTGCGGGCCAAACGAACACGGCCCGACGACCCTCTGCCGTTCTTCGTTTTGTGCGGATTTGGCGGGCGACGACAGAACGTGCCGCAACGAATGTTTGATGATCCCGCAGTAAAGAACGGAACCCGGGAGGAACAACGGCGCAGACGGGAAGGAAAACGGGCCACCAGAGCGACTCCGGCGGCCCGCGGAAGCCGGTGGTGGCGCGGGTCGCCGACGGCACCCCGCGGGTGCCGCGGGGTTGTCACGCGGCACCCCGCGGGTGTCCAGGGCGGCACCCCGCAGGTGTCGCGGGGTTGTCACGCGGCGCGTCCGGCTCTCTGGCCGACACCCCGCGGGTGCCGCGGGGGTGTCACACGTGGCGGCGGCTTTCCCCCGCGGCGGCCGCCCGGCTGAGCCGAGCCGGCCCGGCCCTGGCCGGGCCGGGCCGGGCCAACCAGGGGGGGTCAGGCCGGGTCGGCCCGGGCCCAGATCCCTCTTCTTCGGACGACTTTCGTTCAAACGCCCGTAACTTGAGCTACGGGCCTCCAAACGACTCTCCGTCAGCGGCAACGCAATCCTTGGAGCGAGTCGGTCGTTTCGGTTTATCGCACTCAAAGTTTCGGAATACTTTGGGTTCGGCCGGGTTGGTTCGTACACGAAACCAACCTGGCCCTCGGAGCGGAAACACTCATATCTTGAGCTACGGACGTCTAATTGACGTGTCGTCAGCTTTGTTAGTTTCCTCTTAGTGAGACGGATCTTTTCGCTCACTCCGCCCGAGGTTTGGACGCAAGTGGAGTACGGTCGGGTTGGTTTTTCCTTAAAAACCAACCAGGCCCCTGGGACGAAAAAGCCAATAACTCTCAGACCGGGCGTCCGATTGACGCGCCGTCTATTGTGTTGAGTTCCTTTTGATGAGACAGAACTTTTGGCATCCTCCTCCCGAGTTTTGGATGCATATGGATAGTGGCCGGGTTGGATCGCACTGAAATCCAACCGGGCCCTTGGAACAGAAAAGCTGATATCTTTCAGACCAGACGTCTATTTGAAGAACCGTCAGCGGCTTTGGTGATCACGTTGAAAAACGGTCCCTATGAGTATACCCTGTGAGTGTTCGGGGTATAGTTGAGTTACGGCCGGATAGGTTCGTTCACGAAACCAACCGGGCCCCTGGGAGCGCTTGGTTGTAGCAGCAGACCCACGACAGAGGTGCGCTTGGTTGTAGCGGCACATGAGAGCGCTTGGTTGTAGCGGCAGACCCACGACAGAGGTGCGCTTGGTTGTAGCGGCACATGGGAGCTCTTAGTTGTAGCGGCAGACCCACAACAGAGGTGCGCTTTGTTGTAGCGGCACATGGGAGCGCTTGGTTGTAGCAGCAGACCCACGACAGAGGTGCGCTTGGTTATAGCGGCACATGGGAGCGCTTGGTTGTAGCGGCAGACCCACGACAGAGGTGCGCTTGGTTGTAGCGGCACATGGGAGCACTTGGTTGTAGCGGCAGACCCACGACAGAGGTGCGCTTGGTTGTAGCGGCACATGGGAGTGCTTGGTTGTAGCGGCAGACCCACGACAGAGGTGCGCTTGGTTGTAGGGGCACATGGGAGCGCTTGGTTGTAGCGGCAGACCCACGACAGAGGTGCGCTTGGTTGTAGCGGCACATGGGAGCGCTTGGTTGTAGCGGCAGACCCACGACAAGGGTGCGCTTGGTTGTAGCGGCACATGGGAGCGCTTGGTTGTAGCAGCAGACCCACGAAAGAGGTGCGCTTGGTTGTAGCGGCACATGGGAGCGCTTGGTTGTAGCGGCAGACCCACGACAGAGGTGCGCTTGGTTGTAGCGGCACATGGGAGCACTTGGTGGTAGCGGCTGGCCCGCATTACTCGATAGGTGGAGTACTACAGCAGTCTTAAGTTAGTGGGCAGTACCTCGGAGTTGTGACAGGACCACTGTACACTCCAGAGACGGAGCTCTTCAGCAGTTACGGTTTCGATAATGAAAATCCTGGATTGAGCTAAGACTTTTGACCTTGTGTTTGCCTCATGATTGAGATGGGTTACTTGATAACTTAGGTATATGTATGGGCATATATCTAAGTAGAGGTTATCTGTTGATATCTTCTTGTGGTTATCCTTGTTGGTTTTAGTGAGACCTTGAGGGTCTCGGGGTCCCTACTGAGTATCGTTATACTCATCCCTGCACGGGCTATGCCCGCACTACGTTGTGTTGGTTGTAGACGGCGGACAGCGCTGATCGTGGTGGAGGCGTGCGGAGCAGGATGGTACCTGGAGGTGGACCACTGGGCGGGACGTACTCGGAACGGTCAGGTGGACCCGAGGTGTAGTGGAGGCTATCTGTACCCACCCTTCAGGTGGGACTTCCGGAGGACGGCTCGACGCTGCGACTTTTCCTTTCAGTGGCTGTTTTTCCTTTCAGTTGTACTTTACAGTTGGGCTTGTATTTCCGACCCCTTTTATTTTCAGCACATCTTGTACAGTTTTTACTTAGTGTTTACTTTTCCGCTTGCTTACTCTGTGGTGCTTGTTTACTTTTCAAAGGCAATGCCTTCCCTTTTTTTGTTGGGATTTACGCCTTGGTGCTAGTCGCCAGCCCCTGGCCTATGGAAGGCGGGCTTGGGGTAGTCACGTCATGGGCCCCGAGGGCGGGTCATGACATTTGACATGAAATATTTTTTGGGATATTAATATCAAACTCAATATTTCATGACACACATAGATGAGGCAATGGGTAAATTACATATAAAAGGACAAGCATTGGTTCTTGATATTTCATCTTTATATTGACAATTCTGAGAGATCTCATATTTTTTAGAAAAATGGAATTGTTGAGAAAAAATGTTTCCTGAAGACAAGATCCCATGATGTTTTCTTATTGTATAGAGAAGTAGAAGATCCCTTTGTCCTCTTGAATTGAAACTCTTTCACTCAAGATTTTTTTCTAGGAATTGGTTCTCCAAAACCTTCCATCTTTCCACAAATAAGTACTTGAACATTATAGCAAGCATCTATTATGGCTTCTGTGAACTCATTGAGATGTTACATACATGTTTTGGTGCACATAAGGAGGAACATAGTTTATATATAATAACTTGATACATTCCATTAACCACTTATGTTTTCACAAAGGATTGTTTCATGAAGCCTTCTTGGTTAACATAATCAACATGCATGAAGGAGGAGAGTGAATGATGTGGTGAAAAGAGTGAATGAATGAATATTTTAATGAATATGAACTTAAGAAATATTATTTTGATAGAGAAATACCTTGAAAAACACCAAAACCTAAATTTAGGATAAAGGTATTTATGCTAGTATTTATGAAGACCATGTAATTTTTCCTATATGTATGAAGTTTATGAGAAACTACAATTGAATTGGGAAAGTTTTATCTTGGAAAAAATAATTTTGAAGATATTATTTGCATCACTTTCATAAATTTAGTGGGGCCAATAATTTATCATATTTAAGTAGGAATTATAGTGTGAGCATTGTTACATGGAGTAAAATGATTATATATAGGTGGTCAGAAATATTTTAGCATGCCCAACATGCTGCAATGGTTCTTGAAGTGTGCACAAGAAAGTGTAAATCACCATTTTCATGGAGTAAGGTCAAGTGATCATACTAAATTGGATAAAAGTAGTGGATAATAATTTGATTGTGATTAGGGGTATAACCTATTGCTGAAGAGGCTCAAGGTTGGGGGTATAACCAATCAAGAAGAAGAAACAATGGTTGGGAGTATATCCAACCGACATAGAAGAATTAGATTTCTAGGGGTTAGAACTAGAATCAACTGGAGGAATAACTATTATGGTGTCAATTTTTTTTCCCTAAACAAAAATAATCTATAATGATATTATAGTGGATAATCCATGTTGGGGTTTCTAAACAACATTTTAATGAGTAGGTCTTTGTATAGAACCTAGTATATACCGTGTGTGGAGAACCTATTATATTTTTTATTCTATTTGATTAAGAACCATTTAATTTCTAATATTATGACTTCAAAAGAAAAATAATTCATAAAATTAAACCACTAATTCCCCGCCCCTATTAGTGGTCAAACATGCCTAAGGCTATAGAAGGGGGTGTGAGGAAAATATTTATGAATTTTTTTCAAATTTATTTTCACTACATCTATTTTATTTTTTTCCTCATGATTCATATTTTTGATCAAAATCCACCATTGATAATATTATCCATGCATGAGATGAAAAACCAGAACAAACTTCTCTTTCATAGATAATTAACACAAATAAACGATATTCTCAATGGAGTTGATCCACTATTCCATGATTTAGGGTACTAAAGATCCATTGAATGTAGATGCTTTTTTAGTGTAAAGGAATCAATCACAACATTATTGTTTTTAGGGGGATGTTGGTTGTACTCCTAACTAAAATTTCATTTCAAAATTTGTTTTAATTGAGTAAGTATTATCATAATTTTCTCAACTACAACTCTATTTGAGTTTGGCATATCATTTGGTATGTCATCACATTTTCTAAAACATTGGTTGTTGACTCATTCCTCCTATTTCCATCCATTGAATAAAATAATGGAAAATTTTAAATAATTATATTCAAGATATTAAAAAAATAATAGCGAAAATATGATAATTAAAGTTCTAACTCATAAATGACATATATTCCTTTACCTATGAATTTCAAGGTTTCAATATAAGTTATTTAAGGTCTATTTAATAACATATAATTTCTTAGGATTTTTCCTTAATAATTGTTCATAAATATATTTTTAATTAAAGAAAAAATATACCCTAGGTGCGTCAAACTAGGTGTTTATGAATCCCTCCTAGTCATGCACCAGGTTATGATTGAGTTAATTCACAATGTGCCCCTTTTTGGGGTTTTCAACCCTAGGTACAACAGTTCTAGATCTATATCCACTTTTAGTATACAATATAATATTGTGTTTCCTGGAAACTACTCACTATATACATTACCAAAATTTAGGTATGTTTTCCTATGTTTAGTCTTATCGTTAATTATTTCCATAGGGGTTTTAATCATAATCATAAAAATAACATGAACTTTCCCTGATACCAACTATAATAGCCCATATATTTTATAAACATTAATTCATGTGTTATAACATAATAAAAAATGACACAACCCCAAAATATCGAGATACATAGTGTATTTTGGTAATTAGATACATATCAAAATAATATAAAATATGGAAACAACAATATTATTTAAAATACCCATAATATTCCCTTAAATTCCACTGATCTTCTAAAACATCATAGTGTAACATAAGAATATAAATAAGAAAGGGGGAGATATGAAGTATAGTAAGGAAATAATCCTCGAATAACATGTCGAAAGAAATAAATGTGAGTCAAGAGTAATATCGAAGTGATATGAAATGGTGATAATAATATATATTAAAACTGAATCATGATATAAGATGACAACATCAAGGAAACATAATAATGTGACGAAAATATAAAACATGGAATCATAAGCATAAGTCAGGGATAACTGTTGATATATCATTACATAGTGTGCTTAGGCTAACCACCCATGGAAAATACACGACATATCATGAGCTAAAAACATTACCCAATGCATTATTGGACTATATAATTATGGTTACACCTGTCACATTCATATCATGCACAATAATTTGTTTGTCGCAAAGATCATATAATATAGGAATGAATTTTAAAACATTTTATCACATTATTAAATATTTTGGATTACATACCTAGACTTCCCCGATAAATATATGTTAGGTACATCTATGTTAATACCGTTGAGAGGAAATGGGGATGGGTATTCACAAAACAAAAGTTTGGCATGGAAAATCCGAGGATAAAGTTTGGGTCATTACAGGTGTACCTAAAGGTTCATGGAAGGGTTTAATGATAGTGAAGGTGATATATAATTAATTGGGAATCATAATGATAGTAAATGGATACATAAAAACATATTACAACAAGAAAAATTGGAAATAAAAAAGGTATAATATAAATAATGTACCTGAATAAAGTGGAGGAGGAATTAAATCCCTTAAATTAAGAGGTTGCTTCTAAAATATTTGGAGGATCTTAATAAAAGAAAGGGAACACCCTGTGATTAATTTATATAGAAATATGGAGGTAAATTCCTTCTAAATGGGTTTTTAGTGAATAAGAATGTTAGTTTGTGAGGATATTTATAGGAAAAAATTGGATAATTATTTATTAATTTTTAACCATAGGTTTTAGTCTATAAGTGATAAATAATCAAAACAAAGAACCTTACCATATTTTTTACACATGATTTTTACCAAATAAGAGTGGTATTTATAAGGTATGATCCTACTGGTTAAGGCCACCACTTCTTTCATCCAAAAGAATTATACATTATCATAACCCTTAATATATAATGACCACAATAGCTAATATAAAATGACTATATTATCAAATTTTATAATGCTTAACTATATTTTAACCATGTCAGAAAAATTATTTCCCTATTTTATAATGGGCCAAAATAACAAAATAAGATGTTGTGAATTTAATTTCTATAACCTCATTTCTCAATAAAGAATTTATTCATTCAAAAATAGAATTTAAATTGTGAATGTTTTGGTCATGACACTAGCACCTTCACTACCCCGGAGTAGATCCAAACTCTTATGATAGACCTCACTATCGAGAAACCTACTTCTCAAAGCTTTACTAGGATAAATCCCAATCTAGGCCCCTATACATGGAGAAGTTTCCATATAGGACCTTATACCTCAGATCCACTTCACCCAAGTCCATATACCCAACCTCTAATCTGCATAAGTCTCTATAATTGTCCTCCAATCTGATTAAGTACCTTACTTGTGATCTAATCTTCCCAGGTCACCACACTTAGGATCCAATCCACTAAAGTCACTTATTTATGATATACTCTACGTAGGACTATGTAATTGGTATCAACACTTCCCAGGTACATATAAAAGGGATCCAATCCACCGAAGCCACTTTCCTGATATCAACTATACAAATTTCATCAAACATGTTCTTATATCATTCCCAGACCCATATCTAGGTACCTATACTTACCATATACACCGCGATTTGATATACCCCTCTTGGTTTCCTCATACAACTGGAGTTGAGATACACATGTTTATTTCCTAGTAAACCATATTTGGATATACTCTTAGTTATTTCCCTAAATTTCATAATTTGATATATTCCTCTTAATATTGTAAAATATCTTCACCAGGAACACTTTCCTTAGTGAACCACTTATGGGCCTCCAAATAGGTGTGAGCCCTAAAACCCACTCAATCCTTTGTTATGTTCTCTTAAACAATAGTACATGTCTTAAAAAATGTTTTTTTCTCACACAATCATGATTCATGTGGGATTGGGGTTTTAGTTAATCATTTAATTATCATATTTGAGAAGTATTACAGTAAAAAGTGTGGAGATAACCTTGTATTCATAACCATATGTCTGTAAATTATATGTCACATGTCCTTATAGCATGACATTAAAATTCATGGACTAGTCCCATTAAATGAACATAAACTATGACACATGAATTATATAGTCTTTTATTCTTATTAACTAGGGTATACAGGACACCTCTATGAGGATTAATTGAAAATTCTTTAAAACAATTCTCCTACGCAAGCGAATAAGATGAACCATTATTAACTTGAGTTGAGTTACTCAACATTGTTTCTTCATATTCACATTGATTCTAGATTAACCTTTTAGTTTTCTCAAATATGGGCCTCCCACAAGATGAAAGACCCAACCCAATCAAAATGAATCTTATGTGATGTGTTTAAGTGACCCATGTGATGATAATGGTATTAACCAATACCCTATTAGGTGAGGATCTTGAGGTGATCATGATTAATCTCCCCTAGGTGAAGATAATAATAACCCCTATTCTATGGGCATAAGACATCATAATTTTCATGAACAAAAGGTAAATTGTCTTTCATATGTTATGATCTATGGGTACCTTTAGAAATTATCTAGAGATGTATCTACTGATAGGACATGGGTGATTCATAATCTCTCATATGAATAGCACGAGATTCCTTCACAGTTGGGAATGAGTAAGATAATATCGTTATAAAACTACATATAATCCCAATCCATGATGCTATATATGTAGTTACCAACAAATAGGATATACTAGAGAGGGTTGCTGGTGAGTAAATCCCACACCATCTATTTCTAGGATCCTTTCATATAGTCATCCATTCTGTAAGATGTAAAACTACTTGAAAGTGGTCACAACTTCATAAACATAATGTTCACCATATGGTACTCTACATATGATCTTAAAAAGTATTGTAAATTCCATTAACTATCATAAAACTATGTGGGTTCTCATTCCCTTTATTAGAATACATAGGAATCCCATCTCATGGGACCAATCCCAACACCATAATAAAAACCACTTCCTAGGACGAAAATGAAATCCAGAGTTCCAAACTATGTAGTTTTAAAATAAAGAATCAATAATTAAGATGATAATTATAGAGAATTTATAATACATATTAATTTTAAAATAGATACATGGGTTATAAAAAATCATTTTTTAATAGGGGAAAAAGTCTCACATTGAGACATAGGAATAAATACATATTAAATTTATAAGAGACTCTCAAAGTGGGTAATAAACCCCCATAAAAGAATTTTGTGGTCCCAACCTCCCATCCCCTCAGATAAATTTCATTCTGAAGCACCACTGGTCAAAAAACTCTCTGAACACATACTTTTAAAAAGTAATCCTGCAATTATGTTCCCATTAAACTATCATAGATGTGGGATCTATTAGAGTCTGCATTGGAAATATGAGGGATTTACATTTATTTATATATGTTTGATGTTTCTATGATATTTAAATCAAATTTTGATTGATTAAATGTATCCACACTCACATGGGAACATGATATGGTGCATGATAAAAGAATATATATTTATCTACACACTAATTTAACCACCTCTCATGATGCCTCAGGATATACACCATTGTCCAATTGTCCGAAAAATTGGTATCAAATTTTATTTAATGTTTAATATACAATATGATTTTTTATATTTTTTTCAAATATATAATCATACATTAAGACATTATTTGTTTGTAATTTTTTTTTGTTTTGAATTAGGTGATGCGTTGGTTTCTATTAGAGTATAAAGAAAAGATGATGGATGATTTACACAAAGATATTGATTTGATAGTTCACAGTGAAATAGTATGTGATGTAGTGACATAAAAGGTATTTTCTAGAGGAATGAATAGTAATGTACTCAAGAATACTACACAGTGTTCTAAAGCATTTGGCATATAATGGTCATTAAAATAATTTTACTTTTAAAATATGAAAATCAAGGATGTTGTGGTATCATAATCAATAGATTATTATAAATCTAGTTATAAAGTGTTATTATAAGATAAAGATTGAAAAAATTTCATCATATCTATAAGTTAGGGTATGGGGAGTAAAAAAAGACCCTAAAGAAGAAAGACACAACCACTGAGGTAAGTGTGATTGATTATAGTTATAAATACATTACTAATTTTTTTTGTCGAAGATGATTTAAAATCCTGATGTTTTGATTCACCAATGGATAATTAAGTAGAGAGTGATTCAATATAATATTTGTAAACAACAAATAGTCATAAAATCGAGAAAATATTCATCCAGTTATTAAGATGAGATGAAAACTTTTCAATAAAGGTATATCAACAGTATATTATATATTGAGTTTATTATGTTTTTATTTCACATTTGGAATTGGAAAATTAAATAATGAATTATGATGTTAGGGACTTAAATGAATCAATTACAAGAATAGGTGAGATGATAAAGGGGTATAGTGACCAAATCAGAGAACCTTCACATGAGATAGAGAAACAAATGTGTATAGAGAAAAAATTTAAATAATACTAGATCAATATCAAAAGATAAATATAATAGATGATAAAATATGAAATATAATTATTATTGAAGATGGATAACACGAAAACCCAATTTATGGTGAAGGATATGAAGATTATGGAGTTTTACATGAGTATAAAAACCTCAAATGGAAGGATGTAGGTCTCTCCCATGACAAAGATAACCTGTTGATTCCAAAAAGGTAGAAATATAGAGTCAATGTGTAAGTGGAAGGATTGAGATAAATCTTAATGTGAAGGTTCTTGATGGAAGAAAACAACAAACTTATAATATTGAGGATCTATTGGATACACCCTAGATATGTGTCTAGCATTTGAAGAACTCATTTTTAGAAGTAAATCTATTGCACCGTCACAAAAATGACATGAATAGATAAGGTAAAATTTTATAGAGAGTTTTTTATATATTTTAACCATGTAAAAATGAAATTATATTATAGAAATAAAAGTTATCATGGTTTTAAAAATAAAACCACCATTTTCATATCAATTGGGAGGCATGAACAAACATAACAAGAATATAATACACTAAAAAATTCACAAGATCGAAAGATAGTGATTGTGAAATCAAAAAAATGGTGAAAAAATAAACAATAGTGGATTATTCATATTATCCCTTATATAGGGAACATAAGAAAATATCATTGAAGAATAATGAAGAATACTTAGTTATGAGAAAGGATGATAAATTATTTAAGAAAGATTCACTATGGAAAAATAAGACTGAGTTGGATCTAATGGACATCAAGGGGGAATCTTATTAATAATGCCTAAATGGTTTTGTAAAGTATACCACAAGGTAGGAGGATAGGACCGGTGGAATATTCCTCACATGTTGGATGAAGTATGATAACAGATGAGGCATCATGCATTAGAAGATAAGACATGTATCTGTGGTATTTGACTCACAATGGAGTTAATGGATAAATTATGGAATATGGGGAATTATTTCTCAACTATTTGGGATAAAGTTTATATAAGTAGTGTCATAAAAATTATATTCAATTTAAGGCATATAATGGAGTTATAAGAAAAATGGTTTTCTTATCACGACCAACCATTTTCCATTACCCAAGGATGTTAGAAACTAGGGAACTCTCTGTACAATTAATTTTTATTACAATTTATTGGTGTGATATATGATTAATTGGGAGATATAATCCATAGGGTGTATGTATTAAAAAATTATAGTGGTGTCCAAGTAAATTCTATATGAAAGATTTATGACATATAAATTTTAACCAGTATCAAAAAAAATTCATAAAATAGAAGTGGTGTCTTATTAAATATAGAATTAAAAGCATGAAGTGGAGATTCAAGTGACTAAGTGTTTTATTTAATGATCAAGTGGTTTCAGCTACAAATTTGAAGTATCAAGTGGTTTAATTAAAATATGGTCATCAATAAGTGATATCAATCCATATTACATGTGGTTTTCAACCATGATGAAAAATCATATGCAACTATATTTGTGGAGTAAATGGATTTTTTAATTTAACAATGTGGTATAATCTGATTTTTTTAAATATATATATACTTTTTTTAAAATGATAATCTCATGATAAATATAAAATCATATAGGCAATTCATGATCTGAGAAATCATAGGGTGTTTTTATTGATGATTCCAAAGCTGATTTCCATATTTTAAAAATAAGGAGTACCCTATAAAATAATAAAGTCCTTAGAATACATGTAGTATCATGAGTATATTATAAAAAGTAGTATTATGAAGTTCAATATGTGTTATGACCCACACATGTTTGGTTTTATTTATTATTCACTGATGATATTATGGAATATTGATTGAGATCACAAGGATATATGTTTTAGGAATTTCATACTTAAATTTCACATGTTTATAGATTTAAGTGTGTTATATGAATAAAACTGATGTTACTAACTTTTTTATCTTTTTTCTGACACTGAGTATAACTAAGTAGGCTTAGAAACTTTTTCATGGACTCTATGTTATGTTATAAGTTCAATTTTTTTTATTTATTTTAAGAAAAATTATCTATAAGTGAAATTGTATTAGATATTAAAAGAATATATTAGTTTTTTTTTAAAAAATTTGGAATCAGTGAAATATAGAAAATTGTTGATATGGGGATTTCTAACATAACCTATGGTTTCAATCAGGGAGGGACGATATGAGTTAACTCTAAATTTATATAAGTTATAAATAGAATATAAGGTTTATGAAACAATTAGAAATAAATTAGAAATATTTTACAAAAATTATTTAAATAATACTAATGTTTTTAAAGAGAAATAGGGGCCACATATAGTTGATAGAGCCTAGATATTTGGTTATGAAAACCCATGGAAAGAAAAGCTAATGTCTATAAAGTAATTTTATGAAAAGTTATAGTTATAACTCTCAAAATATGGTATAAGAAGTGTATGGTAAATAGTGGTAGTATATTTGATAAAGATACCCAAATGAAGATTAGTAATAAATGAGGATAACTTAAAAGTAAATCTAGTGACCATAAAGAAACATCATTTGGAGTGATCATTTTATTTTTATTGACATACATGGGGAAATAATAATATATTATTAATCAATATATTAGGCATGGAAGAAGGTGTTGAAATATTAAGATGGATTTGTATTAATATTTTCATCAAAATTAAAAGGGTGGGATGTTTTAAACATGAGGTTTTGTTATTGAATGAAATATAAATCACGTGATATTAGATTTGATGACCTGAGGAGACTTTGAGTTCAATGATGCTTGAATATTAATATATAGAGACCATATATAGTAAAGGATATATCATATTGAAAAACATGGAATTATAGAACTAGAGTGTGAATCCTGTATTTGAAATATCTAGAGAAGAAGCATTAGATGCACAATAAAAATGACTATATAGACTAATTTGTTAATAATATAATAATGGAAAAGCAAGAGAGTTACATATTTAAGTATACTAAATGATCAATGTTATGATAAATTTTTCTTTTATGGGTGATGGATGCGTTAGACTATTTTAATTCAATAATATTATAGTTCATGAAAGAGATTGGTCATACAAGGAATCATCTATAGAATGCTACAACATGTTTGGTGAAGGAGGACTTCAACACATGAGTTTTATAAAAGTTTATGTTATGAAGATCCTAGCCATGACAAGAATGATGAATCTTATGGGTGTCTTAATTTTTTCTCTATTAAATTCACTTATAAATATATTAACTATTTATATTGTTTTCCATACCAATTTGAAGATTAAAATGAGGAGAAAACCATTTTAATGAAAATTTGTGGACATAATTGTTGATGTTTGGTTGAAATTCCTAAAAAATTAATGATAGTGGATATTACATGGTGGTAGCTATTTCTATGGATTAACATCAAGAGTTATCTATTTTTAGGGATGAAGGAATTTAAGAAGTTTTTATTAAAAGTGAAATAAAAAACTATTTTTTTGATAGTTCAATTGAATCTGAATTGTGATCTGGCTCTTTTCATTCTATAGTGGTAGCTATTTAAGATAACTGAAGAATGAGGAAGATATTTATAGGGGAGCTAAATACATTATGTGTCCATGAATTTCCATTGTAAGTGAAATGATGTGATTCGTATTATATAAGGAATTATGGAGATCTGAATTGATAAATTTAAACTAAAATGAGGATTTGGTAGTGGAAACAACCATATAAAAATCCATGGTGCATTTAATAAAATTTGGTAGGAAATAGGGAGGCCTATAATGGAAAAATTGTAAGAGGTAGAGATTTGTAAAGTTGATTAACTATAATGGGGAACTAGAAAGTTCCTATATAATAAATAAATTATTGTTGAATAAATTATTTATAAATTTTAGGTTGAATTGGGTAGGTGATCTTGGTTGAATCCAATATGGAAAGAATTTATTCTAGATAATCACTATTTGAAAATCAAGAGTGTTCCATGATGTGATCAGTCTAGGCAAGGTTATGATTAAGATTTAAAATGGATAAGTTTTTATGATGTTTTATATTTTAATGATGGCCATTTCAAATTTGTAGTTTGACCTAGAACTCACTATGTGTGTTTAAAGATCTATTCTTACCATGATGGAATGAAATATATATAAAAAATTATATTTGTATTCAAAATATAAATATTATGGGAAAATTTATTGATACTGAGTCAAATTTAATGGACACATTTAACCACACTAAATTTCTTGATAAAAATGGAATTATCATGTATCTTATATAAATAAGGATTAATTTAATCCATATATCGATAGTCTTGGAGTTGTAAAATTATATATATATATATATATATATTATCTTCCTTGTCATAATGAAAACTGATTTGAGGAACATTTATAAATCTAGAGAAGAATGAAAAAAATACATGTATCCAATTTATATAAAGATAAGAGTGAAAATAATAATATGTAGAGAATGAATATAATACATGTTTTTATTAGTGATGAATGGAATTGAGATATCAACATTTGAGTAAAGACATTATCAAACTAGATCATCAGATAATGTTTTATAGATTAATGCTAATTTTTATGATTCTATTAAAAAACATGTTATATTTAAATTGAGGAATATATATATATATATATGTAATTACTATTATGTAATTATTCTTCACATGGAGTTGTTTCTTAATGTAGTGATTATTTTGAATACAGAGACTCTACCTACTCTTTGAAGAGTTGATATTTTTCAATTAAAAGTTGTAATATTATATTTGTTGCTAATTAGATTTCTTGATGTTTAAAAAGTTATGGAGCACTAGATATGGAATTTAAAGATAAATAGTAAAGTCTTGTAGATGTTCTTGAGTTGTATTAAAAATTCACATCACAAGTATAAATACCATTCCATAAATGAATGATTTGTTGGAATATACACATATTCAAAGAGCTATGTAATGCTAACACAACTACAAATCCAAATAAATATTTTATTTTTCAAAATTGACTGAGATGTGGTCTATCAGTAATATGTTGACCATACTATAACATGAATCTTTTTGATATGCATTCTATCCATAATTTGTTTCTCATTCTATTGAGGGACAATGTATCATTAAACTATTTAAATTTTTTAATATCAATAAAAAATAAGTGTGGAAGATTCGAATGTGAAGGTATATGTCATACTATAAAAATGAATGATTTAAAATAATATTATTCTATAATGAATGCATTAAGAGATGATTTAATAGGATTTATTGTAATGATTAAACAACATAGTAATGTTTTAGGTTTATAAATGTTTTTCTCTATATATCTTGGAAACCATAATTAATGTTTTTCAATGAAACATTCTTTAATGCCATAATGAGTCCGAAACATAGATAAAACTGATGGAGAAACCAACCAGTATCACCAAAATGAAATTCTCCAGGTTATTATTATTGAGAATATGTAGGTTTAAAATTATTTTGATGAATTATAAAAAGAAAGGAGTGCAGATTGTTTTTCATATGACTACAAACTTTCTAAACGGCGATCAATGGAAAAGATTCATTTGGAAAATATTCAATAAATGATTTTTTATGAATATAATGTTATTTGAGGTTGGTATTTTTGAATTTGAATTTGAATTTCAAATTTATGCTCTTAGTATATAAGAGTTCAATTATACAAGAATAGAAAAATAATTTAGAAACATTTAAAAGAATATCATGATGAAATATAAAAATGATAATATTCATAGATATCAATAAAAATATAGAGTTTAATGAATCAAGTAATTAATATATACTTTTTTCATTAAATACCATGATCAGAAGAAATGATTTTTATATATTCGTGAAGATTAAGTAGTGAATATCATAGAATTATATAGAAAACCACTTTCAGTATGTTGTTATTTCTTATACCAGTAATCTTATGAGTTTTACTTGTGTGTATAAAATATTTGTTTGTAAAAACATCTTGGAAAACCATGATCGAAAAATAAGAAATTCAACAAAACCATGACTTATTTGTGAGTTTATTTTAACAATTATGATCATAAAATAGTTGAGTAATAATTATTATTAATATCTACACATTTTTTATATGTCTGTTTTGTATTTATCCAATGTGGATGAAGTTAGAATAATCATGGTATTAATTTTATTTAATTTTATGTATATAATTACGAAACTATGTGATCACTGTGATTGATTTAGTATATGTGAGAACATGAGGTCATGATCTAGTTGTATTGTTAACAAGAATAACATTATGAACACACTAATTCACCCACCAATATAGTGTGTATTATGAGACCTTAGTTTACAACAACAGGTATTAGATCCATAGAATAATTCTTAGTGAATCTATCATAGAAATTAATTTTCATGTAAAATGCTATAAATGCAAATGGGGAACCCTTAATTTTTATATGTAATTAATAGGTTGGGAAGAATATAATGAGATCAAATTTATGATTTATTGGGATTCATTTTTTTTCAAAATAAGTTCATATAATAAAATTTAGTAATACCACAGAATTTTCAATGATGGAAGTAGAGAGTAAATTGTAGAATGGTGATGAAAAGGCTCAAAATTCCTTATATATAGAAATGTATAATCAGATTTATAGAAAGGTGATGAGTATTTATATATCTAAATGAGTTTAAAACATTATTTATTATATTTAAAATGGTGAAAATAATGTAAAAGATGAAAAGTTATAGTTTCTTCTTAATATATTTGATGATTTCAATATGATTTTAACTGAAAATATTGATTGATTATTCATTCGTCTTCTCAAAACTATTGTATCTATTCATATAATTGTTCAGAAGATTAAATATATTGATATAGTGAAGAAAAACATATAAATTTTACTGCCAGTTTATAATCCAAAGGAATTTTTACTTGAAGAGACAAATCATATGGGATGATATTTTAATGATCTAAATTGAAATATGGTATCATATAAAATATGAGTGAGGAAGGAATTTTCTTTATAACTTTTATCAAAATAAATAACATTCAAATATATAGAGAATCATGATATTCAAGAGACTAAAACTAAAGAATGAGGTATAAGTGAATATTTCTTATCTCTATGGAAATGATGTTTAACAGGTTCAAAGGAATATTTTAGGGTATGTTACATTTAGTTTTCTTTCCTTATAAAAAGGTTGGGAAGATCAATTATAGGTGTCCAAAAATATTTTTCCAAGATGATGGTGATATTTAATTTACTAAAAAATAAGAAATGACCTCACCACTAGAAGGATCATCAATTAAGGAAGTGAAAGTGGAATAAAGATATAGAGAAATGTTTTCGTAATTATATAGGAAGATAAAAATGAATAAATGTAACACTGCAAGATTTTAAATGTAATATTTTTAATTTTTACTCTTTTATAGCCTTATATACACACAACCGTGAGTCTAAATAAACCCTGATATATTATGGAATTTTTAACCTTTCCATTGGAATGAAGGGTAAAAATTGGATTAACCATATTATGAAATATATATATATATGTATATATAAATTATTTCCTTAATTTAAATGTGCTAATTTGTTCTTAAAAATCAATCATTAAATTTTTAGTAAAATAATTTCTTGATCAAAAGACTTATTTCTTTAAAGAAACATTTTTTAAGGTGTTGTGATTTTTTATACAAAAAAATATATTGATAATTAGAAAAAAATTTAATGCAATTTACAAGTGATGTATGAATAATCATTCATACATTAGTAATATAATGTTTAGTAATGAATATTAAATCATTTAAAAGTAAAAATAGTTATTTTTTAGAAAACTATTATTATATGTGAAATGTATTTTTTATCTTAATAAATTAAATAAGTCAATGTTGATTAATGATAAAATGTATATAATATATATAAAATAAAATATTTCAACATTCATATAATAGTTTTTCCTATATATTAATGACAATCAATTTTGTATTATGCTCAAAAATGAATTTATCAAAAAACTATTTTTGTTGAACTTTGTTTAATTATTAAAAAAATTAATTTCAACCACCTATAGAAAATAGATTTGGTAAAATTCATAAACTATTTGGAATTATAATTTCCATTTTTGGTAATCGGACCAATTTCTTTTTATTTCATAATGAAAAATAAAAATAGTAAAAATGTGTTACTACTGTTGGTGCTCAAACGAGTTTATGGGGGGGGGGGGGGGGTTAAACTAAGAGATAAGGGTAAATATTCCACATAAACATTTAAAAAAATATTATTTAAAGATATTGTGACATTATATTATATTAAATTATTTCTTTTTTATTTGGTGACACTTTCACCAAAATTTGAAATTATATTATTTAAATGTTATAAGTAATTACAAGGGTTTCCATCCCCTCACTTCCAAAATAAGAGATCATATCCTCCAATATTATGAAAATATTATCCTTTTATATCAATAAATACGTAATAATAAAACTTCCTAGATTCCTTCCTATATTTATTATTCTTCTGGATTTACCCTAAGGACATCATAAGAATGAATAATGTGTAATCCAAAGGAGGTCTCTTAAATAAGTTGTAATCATTTTTCCTTACACAGTTAAAATTATATTTCTTATTATAATCCATATAAATATATTGTAACATTACAAAAATAATATCTCGAGTTTCATTAATATACTGAGAGGTTATTATGATTACGATACAACTAATTTCCACATCTTTTCCTTCCAATTGGAAATGAAATTATCACTTGTGTGTATGTGCGGGCTTCAGACTCCACATAAAGATATGATTCATTTTTTCGATAACCAAATTTCATGGTATGTTATTATGATATAATTAATGTTAATATATGATATTTATAACAAAATCAAGATTTTATATTTGTAATGTTTTATCTACATTCTTACTATACTATCTGTTGGAAAAGGATAAAGCCACTTGTGCGTACATGTGGGCTACCACCTTTACAAACTAATGTGATTCTCATTTCATTTATAATTTATATTTCTATATATAAGGATAAATTTAATGAATATATAAAAAATTTATTATATATTTATTTTTCTTGAAACATTTACTATTTATTACCTTTCTTTTGTTCCATCCATCGAAAAGTAGAAACATCACTCATTAATACATACACAATATCAGATCCATTTTTCATCACCACATGGTTTTAATGAGTATAAAATTTTATATTATGAATAAATATTATAATTTTGAAATTATTTATAATATGGATATGACTTAAAATGATCAAAGTGCAATGATAATGAATACAGAACTGAAAAATATTTCAAAAAAGAAACAGTTAACCCCAAAAATGATGATGATAATGAAATATTGGTTATAAATGGGCGATAAGATGTTATAAGTAAACCATTTAAGGTTTTATAAGAATGACTATTATTTTAGTATATAATTATAATAAATTTAAATTTATTATAGTGTATGTTAGTGTGATTATGAAGAAATTCAAACTTAATATTAGGGTTTTATGTTACAATCTAATATTTTATCAGCGTCATTTATGGTTAAAATTTGAAAAATAAATTTATATGAAATATGTATAAAACATATTATGAATTTTATTATTCAATAATTATTTCAAATTATTATATGTTTTACTTTCATTTTACTCTCTTTATGTACTAAAAAATTGAAAGAATATTTTTACGGAAAACTGATTTTTTTCAATTTGGCTGGGAATATTTTTCTTCCATGTCCATATTTTATTGAAATGTATTCATGAATTGTAATTAAATTCTAAAAAATTGTTTTATTTAAATTTTAACCATGTTTTAATTTATATAAAAATGTTTACAATGATTCTTTTTGTCATTTTCTAAATGAGGTACTTTTTATGAAAGTTGTGAACATAATAGTAGATTTATAATATATCGCATGAATTAATATTCCCTAAGTCATGAAATATATTTTAATTGAAGAATTATTTATAAGTATGTCACGACCCCCTCCCCGCAAAGTGTACCCCTCCTGGGCCGGCAATGTGAAAAGGGAGATAATGACCCCCGAGTCCCGCCTCCAGTAGGCCCCGGGTTGGCGACTAGCACCGAGGGTATAATAACATACAAATGGGAGGCATTACCCTCTAAGAGAACACATGCAGAAGAGAGAGATAGAATAGACTCCAACCAACTCCAACTCATAACTGAAATATAAATGAAACCCATGTACATATATGAAATGTCATGCAAAAGTACTACAACTGAAAGGGAAAACTAAAAGTGCCCAAAAGAAAGAAAAACGGCAGCGACCACGAGCCCGAACAGCTCCTCCTCCAACCACAAGCTAGTAGTAACCCGCTTGATCTCCAACTTGCTCCAAGTGACCTGAAAAACAATTTATATGTACATAGGGTGAGTATAACAGTATACTCAGTAGGATCCTCCCCAAGCCTCTCGTGCAAAGGTAAAGAAAGCATGCTAAAGCCCAGTGAACAACAAGTGAAACTAACTCGTCACCTAAACAGGTATACTATGTTCCCAACCTCACCATGGCTAATCTCACTAAGTAACGCATACAAGAATATAGCATATAGTAAAGAATATCAAGGGTACCCCGCTACTACTTCCCCACTGGTTTGCCGCTTTGCCCCAACGACATACGTCCTGTGCATCTCTCTCCAAAGGATTGCTCGCAGACACCTGGGCTAAGCTCCACAATCTGCACCTCGTGCACCACATAGGCTTGCCCGCAGACACCTGGGCGAAGCACCACACCGTCCTCACAACCAAAAGTAACCAGGTAATTTCCGAGAGCCACCAAATCTTGCATAACGTGTATCATATGTCGGATATAATACCTCAAGCCATTACAACCCATACGCCGAGTAAGGATCCTCAAGCCATCATAGCCTATACACGTTACACCTATAGTAGTCCATTGGATACTATATCCAGAATATATGCGTGTGAATAACCCCAAGCCATTACAACCCTCTACACACATATATGGGGTAACTAACCACTGTGCCTCATGGAATAAGTATCTACCAAGAGAAGAGAGCGGGGCCAAAGGGGGTAGTCAGCCATTCAACCTCCCATCGGAATGTTGGGGAAAACACCCCCCAGGGCTCAGAATCCCCGGGGTGTCAGTTGCCCTTACCGACAGGGTGGAGTAGCGTATAGAAACAAAAAAAGTACAGAATATATAAGTAACTCACATCCACACTATGGGCATTACCTAGTCTTAGATACAACTGCAGCTAACGTCTCTCAGACTCCAGGCTTCTACTTCAAAGACTAGGTATCCTACAAGCACACAACCATTTGGAGAGATTTATTAGATTACTCCATTCTATTTTTTTTTCAGTTCCACTGTACATTAATTAATTCTTTAAACATTAATTAAGAATGAACAATTCCACATTAAACTGAATTGGCATCACATTCAAAAACAACTGCTCCTTTTTAAGATTCACATCACCTTTAAATTCCAGCATCTCCATCCCCGTGGATTTTCACCATTTAATCAAACATTCCTTACAGAATTAATTTTCCACATTCCCAGGCATTCTAGAAAAGCATCCTATGCTTCTAAACACAAAGGAGGCTCAACACGGTGAGTAGATATACTACCCGTCGAGTCTTTGCCGCCTATAGAAAGAGCATATACCCATTCTCCCTCGGGAGGCTAAACACGGAAAGCACGTGGCATACCCCGCGCGTCTTCGCCTCCTTCGGAAGAAGGGCAGCAAGATCAGCTGCCTTGAGCAATGGGGAAAAGTGAAGAAGATTAACATTCAAGAAAATCGCAAGCAACCAGCAACCACATCCATCCCATTCCATCACCCCTGGTGTCCTCCCCGACACCCACATGCATAAACTGATGCATCTCGCCACTCTAGGCATCATCTGCTGCCATAACCACAAGGCATCCATGCCTCCACATATCACAACAGCCATCCAGGCTCACATCACAGCACAAGCAGCAGGAAAACAAACATCACATCATGGGCTCTTGACCCTTTAACAAACAAGAGGGTAACTCATAACCCTTTTAGAAATTCCCACATAATCTGTTCTCTAATCCATATTGAATTAACAGATTTGTTATTCGTAGGTTCCAATCATGGATACCTAATCAGTAAGCTATCACAATTAAATAATCATTCTTACTTCCCTAATTTGATTATCCTCAAATTAGAACTACAATAACAGCAATAACCAGATTCATTTACATGCCTCTTTATCTTTAGCCAATTAATTAACAATTAATTCCGGCTTTACGTTCATTATCAATTTCTATCATGAACGAACAACAAATCAAAGAAAACATAGATATCACTATATCTAGGAAAACATGAGGCAAATCGTTATCACTGTATAAAGCAACAACATGTGATCAACCAATTATTTTAATCCGGTTCAAGTATTTAATTAGGTCAATTTCATTGTGATCCAAAGGGATAAATCATGCTAATTCTACGATTGTACATATACAATTAGAGAAGCCATGAATCCCCTACCTCAAACAGTTCCTCACGTTCTTTATCCACACAACAGGTCATGATCCTCCCCTCGCAACAACTGCATCCACCAGAGGATGCTGCGGTACGACAGTACCAACCAACCCCAAGAAAACCCATTAAAATATTAGAAACTACATGGTATAAATATGGAAAGGAGGATAGGAGAAGATGAACCCCAAAATAACGACGATACAACATACCTTATATCGAAGATTGATCGACACAGCTTAGTTGCATCCAAATCAGAACAGAACCAATCCTAGGGTTAAAGATTGATTGTGCAACTCCTACGGAAAGGATTGAAAGGTTCTAGCATCTCTTAGCTGAGAACAAAGGGAAAGAACAAGGGAGAATGATATCTCCTACCTTTTTAAGATTTAATGGGGTGACAGTTTAAGATCCGGTTAATTCTCCATTAAAAACGGATCGCATTAACCCACGCGGTTTGACCAAGTAAAACATTCCAAGCCTTAGGAAAAATTAATATAGGATTTATGGAATTTTAAACGGCCTTAAGAGCCCTTAAAAATAAGGCTTTAAATGTATTTTTCATCAAAGGAAACATCAAAAGGGGCAAAACTGTAAGAGTCTGGAAACACTATTCACCCACTGTTACTTTACATGAAACCGATCTGTGAAACCGATCTGTGAAACCGATCTGTGAAACTGATCTGTGAAACCGATCTGTGAAACCGATCTGTCACACCGATCTGTGAAACCGATCTGTGAAACCGATCTGTGAAACTGATCTGTCAGACCGATCTGTGAAACCGATCTGTCACACCAATCTGTGAAACTGATCTGTCACACCGATCTGTGAAACCAATCTGTGAAACCGATCTGTCACACCGATCTGTGAAACCGATCTCTGAAACCGATCTGTCAGACCGATCTGTGAAACCGATCTGTCTCACCGATCTGCGAAACTGATCTGTCACACCGATCTGTGAAACCGATCTGTCAGACCGATCTGTGAAACCGATCTGTCACACCGATCAGTGAAATCGATCTGTCAGACCGATCTGTGAAACCGATCTGTCACACCGATATGTGAAACCGGTCTGTCACACCAATCTGTGAAGCCGATCTGTCAGACCGATCTGTGAAACCGATCTGTCACACCGATCTGTGAAACCGATCTGTCAGACCGATCTGTGAAACCGATCTGTCAGACCGATCTGTGAAACCGATCTGTGAGACCGATCTGTCAGACCGATCTGTTACTGTTCATAAAACTGGAAACACTATTCACAGAACCGGAAAATTGGCAAAGTGTTGGGGATAAGTCCCCTTGGCCTCCCGGAACACCTCCAACACCAAAATTCCACAAAGTAATGGACCGGAGAGGTCCGGGCCAATACATTAGATACCTCTCAAAACATTCTCGTCCTCGAGAATTAAAAACCAACCCAGAAGAAAAGAGGGGTCCGAACAACCACCTCATAAGATACCTCTCAGGGGAAAACCACCATGAGTTGTTCGAAATCTGGAACAAAACTACGACATCTGGGAGTATGGGAACAAACAATCCATACCCAAACAATTCAAACATAACATCACATCAAAGGTACATAAATAAAACATGAAATATCTAACCAGAGAGGAAACATCATTACATGAAAGGAGTTAAACATTGAACAACTCTGGGTACTGAGCACGTATCTGTGACTCATGCTCCCAGGTACTCTCCTCCATGCCACCGTGTCGCCACAAGACACGAACTAAGGGGATAGAACGCCCACGCAACACCTTATCCTTGTGGTCTTGGATCTCCACAGGTCACTCCTCGAAGGTTGCATCATCATCAATATCGATCTCTCCCCAATCGATAACATGAGATTCATCATGAAGGTAACGACGGAGCTGCGATACATAGAAAACATCATGTATCTGACTCATCTGAGGGGGAAGTGCTACTCGATACGCCACACCTCCAACACGAGCTAACACCTCAAAAGGCCCAACAAAACGGGGAGAAAGCTTACTTCCGCGACCAAACCTTCGCTGCCCACGACGAGGAGTCACCTTTAGAAACACATGATCCCCAACATTAAACTCTAAGGGTCTCCTTCTTTGATCATCATAATATTTCTGACGATCTTGTGTTGTCTTCATCCTCTCACGAATCACTTGAACCATCTCTGTCGTATTCTGCACTAGTTCTAGTCCGAGAATTGCGGACTCTCCGACCCCAGTCCAGCTCAACGGAGAACGGAATGGCCGGCCATACAAGGCTTGAAATGGCGCCATGCCGATGGTAGAGTGAAAACTATTATTGTAAGCGAACTCTACCAAAGGTAAGTGATTTTTCCATGAACCTCCAAAATCAAGAACACAAGAGTGCAACATGTCTTCAAGAGTCTGGATTGTTCGCTCTATCTGACCATCCGTTTGAGGATGAAAAGAAGTGATAAGGCATAGTTGAGAGCCAAAAGAATGCTGGAGACCTCTCCACACCCTAGAGGTAAAACGAGGATCTCGATCAGAAATGATCGTCTTAGGAACTCCGTGAAGCCTCACCACCCCGTCCAGATACTGCCTCGACAAAACCTCCACTGAGCTCGACTCCTTGATTGCTATGAAGTTGGCCGATTTAGATAGACGATCCACTACCACCCATATAGCATCATGTCCTCCCGGAGCTCGAGGTAAACCTGTAACAAAGTCCATTGAGATGTCCTCCCACTTCCACTGAGGAATCTTTAATGGCTGGAGAAGACCACTAGGAACACGGTGTTTGGCCTTCACCCTCTGACAGACTAAACATCGAGACACAAACTCTACCACTGCACGCTTCAGCCCAGGACACCAAAACTGACTCCTCAAGGATCGGTACATCTTCGTCACACCAGGATGTATCGCCAAGGGTGAACTATGGAACTCTCGGAGAACCGTCTCGCGCATCGCCAAGGGAAAAAAATCCTGCCATGATATAACACTCGGTGTTGTTCATCCTTCGACCAACCATCAGGGGCCTCCCCACAAACAACTCTGTCTCTCCAAACTTCCACCTCTAGATCACCCAACTGAGACTCTTCCACCTTCTGCATCAGAGATGACTGCACCTTCATCTGGAAAAGACAACCTTTACCTCCAACCTCTTCCATATCAAGATGCAAAGCTGCTAGCTCTTCCATCACTCTCCAGGAATCACCAGATTCACGCACAACATCATTACGTTACTTTCAGCTTAATGCATCATCTACAACGTTCCATTTTCCAGGTGTATACGATATTTCAAAGTCGTATTCCTGCAAGAACTCCATCCACCGACGCTGCCTCAAGTTCAAGTCATGTTGGGAGAAAACATACCTCAAACTCTTATGACCGGTGAAAACCACAATGTGCTCACCAATGAGGTAATGTCTCCACAACATCAGAGCAAACACCACGGCTGCCAACTCAAGATCATGGGTGGCATAGTTGCATTCATGGGGACGCAACTGCCGAGACCCATAAGAAACAACAGACCTCTGCTGCATGAGAACACATCCTAGCCTCAGATGTGAAGCATCATAGAAAACATCAAACTGGACTCCCTCTGCTGGAAGACAAAGGACTGGAGCACTTACCAACTTCTCCTTTAGATATTCGAAAGGTGCCTGACACTGATCAGTACATATGAACGCTTGATCCTTCTTGGTCAAAGATGTCAGAGGAGTCACAACTCTGGAGAAATTGGCTACAAACCTCCTATAATAGCCTGCGAGACCAAGGAAACTTCGCACCTCTGACACAGTCTTGGGGGCTGCCCAAGACCCTACTGCTTCTATCTTCGAAGGATCCACAACTAATCCCTGTTGGGACACAACATTCCCTAAGAAACGAACTTCTCGAGCCCAGAACTCACACTTGGACAACTTCCCAAACAACTGATGTTGGCGAAGAGCTCCCAAAACGGCTCGTAGATACTCTGCATGCTCTTCTTCAGATGTGGATTACACAAGGATGTCATCGATGAAAACCACAACAAACTTGTCTAGGAATTCACGGAACACAGCATTCATCAACCCCATGAAAACATCTGGAGAATTCGTCATGCCGAATGGCATTACAAAAAACTCATAATGCCCATGACGACAACGGAAAGCAGTCTTTGGGATATCCTCATCCTTTACACGCATCTGATGATATCCTGACCGCAAGTCGATCTTTGAGAACCAACTTTCACCCTTCAGTTGATCGAATAGGTCATCAATCCGTGGAAGAGGATAACGATTCTTTATTGTCACTTTGTTTAATCTACGATAATCGACGCACAACCGCAAACTGTCGTCGGCCTTTTTCACAAACAAAACTGGTGCACCCCACGGTGACACACTTGGCCGAACAAAACCACACTGCAACAGACCATTGGGCTGTATACGTAGCTCTCGTAACTCAGAAGGGGCCATCCTATACAGAGACATAGAGATAGGAGACGCTCCCGGCTGTAGCTCGATCCCAAACTCGATCTCTCGTCAAGGAAGTAAGGATACAACCTCTTCTGGAAAGACGTCAGGGTACTCCTCTACGACCCTAGGAAACGCCAACTGTTAAACCTCTGAAGAACATAACATCATCCCAGCCATCATGGATGATAAGGAAGGAACTCGTCTATGACTCATTCGAGGATCTCTCTCACCAACAAACACCACTTACTCTCCATCTTCATCAAAGAAAATGACCTTCTTCCTGTAGCAATCCACAATAGCCTGCACCGAATACAACCAATCCATGCTGAGGATGACATCATATGGTTGTATTCGTAAACATAGGAAATCTCCCCAAGAGCGGTGCTGCCCCAACACTAGCTCACAGTCTCTACATACTTCAAACAAGCTAGCTCGACCTCCAACTGGCGTAGTCAACGCCAAGGGCACTGGAAGCCTCTCTACCTCAAGTCTCAAAGCGTGGAAAAGGGTAGGGGATATAAAGGAGTGTGTCGCTCCTGAATCAAACAAGGCATACACCAAGGTAGAAAACAAGAAAAGGGTACCTCGGACGACGTCTGGCTCGCCTGGAGCTGGCAACGCTAGAGCATGAAGCTGACCATGACCACCTCCACGGCCTCTCTGACCCTGATGACGACCACCACCACGGCCGCGATCTGCTCTCTGAGGACGGGGAGAGTCATGGGGCTGTCCTCTGCCTGCTCCATCTAACCTCTGGTGATCTAAAGCTGGTGCAACCTGCTGCTGCTGCCTCAGCTAGAACTGCCTCAATGGAGGAACCTGGAGTGAAGCGCCTGGTGCACGATGACTGCTCTGAAAAGTCGGGCACTCCCGCTGCTGATGACCACGGCCACCACAAGAAAAACAAGCGCCTGATCCCTTGGCATAGGACTGAGAGTTGCTGCCTCCGGAGAAACGAGATAGGAAGGGATGGGACCTACCCCCAGGTGAACGGAAACTCTTCTGTCCTGAAAACCGGGAACCCCGGACCACAACTCTGCTTCGTGAGGAATCATGACGATTCCCCTCTCGTGACGATCCGGTCCTGGTCAAAGTCCTCTCAATAACCTCTGCCCTCGCCAGCACCTCAAGATATGTCTTCAGCATAAATGGGGTGACCTAGCGCTGGATCTCTGGATTCAAAGCCTCCTCGAAATGCCTCGCCCTGGCCTCATCATCTGGTAACAGGTCTGAAGCATATCGTAGAAGGTTCCTGAAATGGATTCCAAACTCTCGAACACTGGAGCTCCCCTATCGAAGGGTGAGAAGCTCCTGGCGACTGGACGCCTTCACAGTCGAAGAAAGAAACTCGACTCTAAACCTGTCTCGAAACTCCTCCCATGAGATCGCTGATTCCTCACAATCCCCGAGGAACAAGAACCACCACTGTCTCGCTGCTCCACGCAACATCGTCACAACCAAGGACACCCAGTGTTCCTTCCGAGCACGAATCGAACTGAAGCCCATCTCGACCTCCTCCATCCAGTCTTCTGTGACTGCATCTGAAACGGAGCCCTCGTACTTCTGTAGACTCTGGCGCTGGAACTCTCAGAGTGTCTTCCTCCAAGTGTCATCGTCATCAACCTCTACCAGGCGGAGATCTGCTGGAACAGCCTGCTGGGCATCTTCTGCGCAAACCTGACGAGGACGTCGACCTGGAGCCATACCAGTAAAATAACAACCGTTAGAGCTCCGAAGCCTAGAATATGGAAGACTCAACATTAATTAATTAATTATTTTGTTTTATTAATTTTAGGTTACCTATCCCAAGGTCTACCCATTCAAACACATGCGCAAAGAATAATGATGCATGATCCTTTCCTAGGTCTCTACCCTGCAACCAGTATCACTTTGTTTAGTAGCCATCGTAAACTTAAAGGTTCATGCAACAGATCATAGGGGGCCCTGAACGCCTATGTCTCTGCCGGTCTCCAGTGTTTACCCCACTTGCTAAACATTAATGACACCGTTGCCCTACCATCCCATGCATCCTCACCTGTGCCTAACTCCAAACTCCATCCTATCCCTCAACCAGACCTTTGATACCACTCTGTCATGACCCACTCCCCACAAAGTGTACCCCTCCTGGGCCGGAAATGTGAAAAGGGAGATAATGACCCCCGAGTCCCGCCTCCAGTAGGCCCCGGGTTGGCGACTAGCACCGAGGGTATAATAACCTACAAATGGGAGGCATTACCCTCTAAGAGAACACATGCAGAAGAGAGAGATAGAATAGACTCCAACCTACTCCAACTCATAACTGAAATATAAAAGAAACCCAAGTACATATATGAAATGTCATGAAAAAGTACTACAACTGAAAGGGAAAACTAAAAGTGCCCAAAAGAAAGAAAAACGGCAGCGACCACAAGCCCGAACAGCTCCTCCTCCAACCACAAGCTAGTAGTAACCCGCTTGATCTCCAACTTCCTCCAAGTGACCTGAAAAATAGTTTATATGTACATAGGGTGAGTATAAAAGTATACTCAGTAGGATCCTCCCCAAGCCTCTCGTGCAAAGGTAAAGAAAGCATGCTAAAGCCCAGTGAACAACAAGTGAAACTAACTCGTCACCTAAACAGGTATACTATGTTCCCAACCTCACCATGGCTACTCTCACCAAGTAACGCATACAAGAATATAGCATATAGTAAAGAATATCAAGGGTACCCAGCTACTACTTACCCACTGGTTTTCCACTTTGCCCCAACGACATACGTCCTGTGCATCTCTCTCCAAAGGCTTGCCCACAGACACCTGGGCTAAGCTCCACAATCTGCACCTCGTGCACCACATAGGCTAGCCCGCATACACCTGGGCGAAGCACCACATCGTCCTCACAACCAAAAGTAACCAAGTAATTGCCGGGAGCCACCACAGCTTGCATAACGTGTATCATACGTCGGATATAATACCTCAAGCCATTACAGCCCATACGCAGAGTAAGGATTCTCAAGCCATCATAGCCTATACACGTTACACCTATAGTAGTCCATAGGATACTATATCCAGAATAGATGCATGTGAATAACCACAAGCCATTACAGCCCTCTACACACATATTTGGGGTAACTAACCGCTGTGCCTCATGGCACAAGTATCTACCAAGAGAAGAGAGCGGGGCCAAAGGGGGTAGTCAGCCATTCAACCTCCCATCAGAATGTTGGGGAAAACACCCCCCCAGGGCTCAGAATCCCCGGGGTGTCAGTTTCCCTTACCGACAGGGTGGAGTAGCGTATAGAAACACAAAAAGTACAGAATATATAAGTAACTCACATCCACACTATGGGCATTACCTAGTCTTAGATACAACTGCAGCTAACGTCTCTCAGACTCCAGGCTGCTACTTCAAAGACTAGGTATCCTACAAGCACACAACCATTTGAAGAGCTTTATTAGATTAATCCATTCTCTTTTTTTTCTGTTCCACTGTACATTAATTAATTCTTTAAACATTAATTAAGAATGAACAATTCCACATTAAACTGAATTGGCATCACATTCAAAAAACAACTGCTCCTCTTTAAGATTCACATCACCCTTAAATTCCAGAATCTCCATCCCCGTGGATTTTCACCATTTAATCAAACATTCCTTATAGAATTACTTTTCCACATTCCCAGGCATTCTAGAAAAGCATCCTATGCTTCTAAACACAAAGGAGGCTCAACACGGTGAGTAGATATACTACCCGTCGAGTCTTTGCCGCCTATAGAAAGAGCATATACCCATTCTCCCTCGGGAGGCTAAACACAGAAAGAACGTGGCATACCCCGCACGTCTTCACCTCCTTCGGAAGAAGGGTAGCAAGACCAGCTGCCTTGAGCAGTGGGGAAAAGAGAATCAGATTAACATTCACGAAAACCGCAAGAAACCAGCAACCACATCCATCCCATTCCATCACCCTTGGTGTCCTCCCCGACACCCACATGCATAAACTGATGCATCTCGCCACTCTAGGCGTCATCTGCTGCCATAACCACAAGGCCTCCATGCCTCCACATATCACAACAGCCATCCAGGATCACATCACAGCACAAGCAGCAGGAAAACAAACATCACATCATGGGCTCTTGACCCTTTAACAAACATGAGGGTAACTCAGAACCCTTTTAGAAATTCCCACATAATCTGTTCTCTAATCCATATTGAATTAATAGATTTGTTATTCGTAGGTTCCAATCATGGACCCCTAATCAGTAAGCTATCACAATTAAATAACCATGCTTACTTCCCTAATTTGATTATCCTCAAATTAGAATTACAACAACAGCAATAACCAGATTAATTTACATGCCTCTTTATCTTTATCCAATTAATTAACAATTAATTCCGGCTTTACGTTCATTATCAATTTCTATCCTGAACGAACAACAAATCAAAGAAAACATAGATATCACTATATCTAGGAAAACATGAGGCAAACTGTTATCACGGTATAAAGCAACAACATGCGATCAACCAATTCTTTTAATCCGGTTCAAGTATTTAATTAGGTCAATTTCATTGTGATCCAAAGGGATAAATCATGCTAATTCTACGATTGCACATATAAAATTAGAGAAGCCATGAATCCCCTACCTCAAACAGTTCCTCATGTTCTTTATCCACACAACAGGTCATGATCCTCCCCTCGCAACAACTGCATCCACCGGAGGATGCTGCGGTACGACACTACCAACCAACCCCAAGAAAACCCATTAGAATCTTGGAAATTACATGGTATAAATATGGAAAGGAGGATAGGAGAAGATGAACCCCAAAATAATGATGATACAATATACCTTATATCGAAGATTGATCGACACAGCTTAGTTGCATCCAAATCAGAACAGAACCAATCCTAGGGTTAAAGATTGATTGTGCAACTCCTACAGAAAGGATTGAAAGGTTCTAGCGTCTTTTAGCTGAGAAAAAAGGGAAAGAACAAGGGAGAATGATATCTCGTACTTTTTTAAGATTTAATGGGGCAACAGTTTAAGATCCGGTTAATTCTCCATTAAAAACCGATCGCATTAACCCACGCGGTTTGACCAAGTAAAACATTCTAAGCCTTAGGAATAATCAATATAAGATTTATGGAATTTTAAACGGCCTTAAGAGCCCTTAAAAATAAGGCTTTAAATGTATTTTCCGTCAAAGGAAACGTCAAAAGGGGAAAAACTGTAGGAGTCTGGAAACACTGTTCACCCACTGTTACTGTACATGAAACCGATCTGTGAAACCGATCTGTGAAACCGATCTGTGACACTGATCTGTGAAACCGATCTGTGAAACCGATCTGTCACACCGATCTGTGAAACCGATCTGTGAAACCGATCTGTGAAACTGATCTGTCAGACCGATCTGTGAAACCGACCTGTCACACCGATCTGTGAAACTGATCTGTCACACCGATCTGTGAAACCGATCTGTGAAACCGATCTGTCACACCGATCTGTGAAACCGATCTGTGAAACCGATCTGTTAGACCGATCTGTGAAACCGATCTGTCTCACCGATCTATGAAACTGATCTGTCACACCGATCTGTGAAACCGATCTGTCAGACCGATCTGTGAAACCGATCTGTCACACCGATCAGTGAAATCGATCTGTCAGACCGATCTGTGAAACCGATCTGTCACACCGATCTGTGAAACCGATCTGTCACACCGATCTGTGAAACCGATCTGTCAGACTGATCTGTGAAACCGATCTGTCACACCGATCTGTGAAACCGATCTGTCAGACCGATCTGTGAAACCGATCTGTCAGACCGATCTGTGAAACCGATCTGTGAGACCGATCTGTCAGACCGATCAGTGAGACCGATCTGTTACTGTTCATAAAACTGGAAACACTGTTCACAGAACCGGAAAATTGGAAAAGTGTTGGGGATAAGTCCCCTTGGCCTCCCGGAACACCTCCAACACCAAAATTCCACAATGTAATGGACCGGAGAGGTCCGGGCCATTACAAAGTATCCATGGTATAATAAAAAATTATCTAAATATTCTATATGTTTTATATTTTAAATAACTGATTTCAATATGAAAAGAGTTTCTTCCTCACGAAATGATCCAGATATCTTTAAAAGGTATTCTTATCTATGAAAACAAACATTGATGTAACTTATGATTAAATGGGGGATATAATAAAATGATTCCATATTTATTTATTCTCTAGATGGGTTATCTTTATGATGATGAAATATTGATAAAACACATTTTATTTTCCATGTGCTAAACTATGACAAAATTATAAATGTTTTAATGAACTTATGGAATACATATAAATGGATTTGGATTATATTTTGTGGGGGTTTATTATATACCTCAAATAAATTGGGTAATGTTTAATGATTATGTTCTCAAATGGTACATGATGGGTTATCTCAATCCAAAAGAGGGTATATGGGAACTTATCCTAGACCAAAAGATGGTATATAAGTGTTTAGTTGAAGCCCAAATGTAATAAATATCATGACGGATAACCTTGAAAATGATTTATATGATTATGATTACGCCACAATTGATGCCACTATCTTAGGTCATGTTATTATGAAAAATTATATTCTCATAGATTATGATATTTTATTCTCTTATAATTCATTTATTATAAACTACAAAATCTATATGGAAATATTCATTATTATGATATATGAATTATTGGGTATGATTTTTGGATGTTAATATCATTCTCTCGTATGCCTATGATTATATAATACTCACTAATTTTTATCAAATGGTATCTCCCATGTTTACACTAATGTAGTATTTAAGATCACCGTTTCTTATATTTCCTTTTCCACCAGATATGAATAAATGTTTAAAGTATGATATATCTAAGATGGGTTTTAGGTGTGATGAACTTAGTGGTAGCTAATTTTATATACTAGAAATTTATGTGTCAAATTTTCCAATGAAACTAATCCTTTAATATTAAAATAATGGATCATAATGATATGTAATGAATATTTATCTAAAAATAAATAATATTTATGTATGTTATTTGTTTTTTAACTTAGTCGGTATTAGAGTAATGTTTAGTTATTTTTTAAATTGGGATTAGAAAACTATAGTAAGTAGTTTTAGGATAAGAATAATTATATGATAATATAATAAGTTATCATAAATAATTGTAAGAACATTGGTTTTGAGCCTGTAGTACTTTGAAATTTTTTTGATGTTATTCCAGAGTAGGGAGTTCAGACGAGTTGGAGGGGTATGACATTCGTGGGCATGACCCTTCTGTGAAAAATGCCACCAAGGGAGTTTTCGTAATTTGGAGGCCCCGGGTGACAATTTTATAACTTTTTAATAGAATATCGGATTTAAATTCCGAGACTTCAATTACGCTTAGGGCATGGCATTTACCCTAGGGGAGGCTTAACCTCGACCCCACGGGGAGTTCGGGTATGGGGCCTACAGGCGGGGGGTTTAAGTGTTTTCTATTTAAACTTGACCCCAACCCTTCTTCTCCCAATTATTCCATGGGGAAAACTCTCCCAATGATGAAGGATGAAATCCTCTATTCTCACAAATCCCTCCGTCAAGGTGGTGACGGCTCTGGCAGATCATCGGTGAAGCGTCGGGCAACGCCCATCGAGGTAGGCTCGTGTTTTGTTGTTTTAATTCCCACAATCTTCTTCAATTGGTTTATTTGCATTGAACTGTTGTCTGATCATTATAAGAATACCATCGTTGTGTAGGGATTGATTTTACACTCCCAACAATCCTTTTGGTTCGAATTTTCGAGTCCCGGGGCATCCGACACGGCCCCGGGAAGTTTTCCGGCCGTTTCTTCGTTTTCCGGCAAAGAGGCGCGACGGCGGACCAAGGTGGCGCGACGATGGTGCTATAGGTGGAGATGGTGCTCCAAGATTTGTGGTTGTGCTCCAGGCGGCGGACTCTGGCAGCAGCTTCAGGCGGCGGCTCCAGGGCGTGGGTGAGGTCGTTGGTGCCGGGCGCGACGAGGTGGACCGGGGTCGCGGCGCGCGACCCCGCGGAAGGAACATAGACGCGCTTCTAGCAGGTCTTCGTATGGACCGAAGACCGGCCACGAGGGCTGATCTACTGAGCAGAGGACTGCCGGGCCACGGCTAGACCATGCAGCCGAACCACGGGTCGGCGCTGCAAGTCGTGCCGGCCAGGCCGGTCCAGCCTAAGGGGCTTCGTCCCCTTCGACTTCGGACACCCGTAACATTCTCTACGGGTGTCCAGTTTGCATTCCGTCAATGGTATTGTAATTATCGGATCGTGACGAAGGTTTTTATATGGTTTCGGGGATTTTTAATTCCTGGGACGGGAGCTCGGTGGCGCGACACGCTCGTTAAGTACTAAGCCAGGATCCTTGTTTTGGATGGCACAGACACGTATGATGTCCGATTTGAGCGCCGTCAGCGGAGTTGCTACCATGGCATCGAGACGAATATTTCGATCATGGTTTTGGGCATTGATGTTGGAGTTGAGACATGGGACCTATGAGCCGTCTTTTGAGTTGCGTGAAACATTTTTGCACATTTTTTCACCAGATATCTGTTTGAGGCATTTGAGTAGTCATTTCCGCATGTTTTTACAAGAGCATCATGATGGCATAGTTTTCTCGAAGATTATTGGAGTTGAGGTGCAGGCCCCACATGGGTTTGCTATAGTGAATAGTACCATATTCACCGATTGTCCGTTTCGGGCGAGTAAATAGTCTATCTCGAGTGTTTTCCATGAGGAATGTAACGGTGTAATACGTTTGAGCATGTGGAGCCTCATTTGAGATCATGTAAAATATGGAAACATGAGAAGGTGTTGGATGGATATCCCTTTTGATGAACTCTGAACCAATGCACGGTGGCATTCTTGGTGACACCTAGTGATGTCAGTAGCAGTGCAGAGCTATCGGGCCGATTCCGGGTCTACCCTCCAGTAGGGCTGGGCAGTGGTTCACCCAACGACTCCTGAAGGTTTACCCTCCCACATGACTATGTAGTGGGTCGCCCATTGTCTTCATCCAGGTCTACCCTCCAACAAGGCTGGGTAGTGGGTCACCTGACGACTCTTGTGGGTCTACCCTCCAGCAGGCCTGGGCAGTGGGTCGCCCGTCGTCTTCTTCTAGGTCTACCCTCCAGTCAGGATGGGCAGTGGGTCAACTGTCAACTTCTTCCAGGTCTACCCTTGAGTAGGGCTGGGCAGTGGGTCACCTGTCGACTTCTTCCAGGTCTACCCTTCAGCAGGGCTGGGTAGTGGGTCGGCTATCGACTTCTTCCAGGTCTACCCTCTGGTAGGGCTGGGCAGTAAGTTCCCTAATGATGTATTATGGTTTACTGTACAACAGGGCTAGGGAGTGGGTCACCTGTTGGCATTTAAGACTCATCCCTTATTATGAGGCTAGTCAGTGACTTTTTTGATGTGACAACCGGAGCGAGACCCTAATTGTGCAGATCAGTGGTGTGATAGTTTTAACGCTACCTAAGGACCCACAAGGAAGAGGGGTACTTTCCCCACTAAGACGCGTCCTTAAGACACGACCTAAAACCGTGTGGGCGAGTCAGTTCCACCCAAAGAAGATAGTATCAATGTGCAGTGATTGAGATCCTTTGACTTGGGCTTCCTAGGTGGACTAGACGAGATGCTGGGCTGTGTGGATGGTTTTACTTGAAACTGATGGAGAATTATCTGGGGCTGAGCAAGGAGATAGAGATCCCCTTACACACTCATTTGGGTTTCTTGTTGAGCATATATATATATATATATATATATTTATAATGGAACCTTACTTTAGTTTCCACTCCTTGGGGTCCATGCTTACTTATTTCTGTTGGGTTGAGTTGCACTCTCTTTACTAAACTTTTCCACTGACCTTGTTAGTCTATTGCTCACATCTTTAGTTCCTCCTTTGTTGCTCCCTCGAGATTTCAGGGTATCCTACTGATTATATTTATACTCACCCCTACTTGGGCTTTGCACGCACCTGGTGTGCACTCGTAGATGATTGACAAGTCGATCGTGACTACGAAGGAGTGTAGAGGTCACAACAGTTGGAGCAGCATACCGCGGTCATGCTAGAGTTTTCAGGTGGGAGTATATCCAGTTGTTTTCTTTTGTTTACCTATTGCCGAGTTGTGGTACCTTTGTGGTTGGGCGCGTGTTTTGCTCTTTTTACTTTCTAGTTTACTTGTCAGTACTTCCAGCACTTTACTTACTTTATTTAGTGGTTGATGCACGATTGTGGTTGGCGTACAATTTTTTGTATTTTGGTTTTCTTTTTTACTCTACACTATCGCATCGAGTGGGTTTTGTGTGCGAGTGTACATTTTCTTTGGTGAAGGCCTCCCCGAGATTGTTATGCCTTCGGCGCTGGTCTCCAGCCTCTAGCTATGGAGGTGGGCTTGAGGTAGTTGTGGCTCGAGACTGGTAGGGTCGGGTCGTGACATAATGGAGTGTGTTTTTCCTATAAAATACATCCATGTTAAGATACTAGAAAGTGGATGTAGCTATGGAATCAATGCACCTAGGGGTAACAACTCTAAAAGGGTTTGATTGATTATAAACTCGATCATCAGCAGTACAGGATGAGTGGTCATAATATTATACCCATGTCATGAAGCTCTCGTGGAATATTCAGGGGTAAATTCACATTCTTTTTATAATACATTATTAAGTATCTGTAATGATAATTACCATGGATAACCTAGGTCTAACCTAAAGTGTCATACATTGTAAATATGGTGTCTTGATTTAAACATATTATGTATGATTTTTCCTTATAATTTAATTTTTTCACTGTGATTATTGTTTCTCACAATATGATTTTTAATTTTTTTCAATGAATGGAACTATGAGGAATCATGTTAGAACTAAATGTAATGGATATTACAATGAATATACTTCTATGAAACTAATTTTTTATGAGATGAAATATAAAATCTTATTATTATTCTTAAACAATTTTATAAATTCATGAATCATGAAAATCTTCCAAATAATAAAAGGAGGGAACAAAAAACTATTGAGTACTTCATGAGGTAACATCCAACTTATTTTAGTGAACTATATAATTCCCTAAATACTATGAAATGGAACTTAACCCCTGAAATGGTACTTTCTATTATCCTGTGCTCATACAATGAAAAATTTATTTTGGTTGTTTATCATTTGGAAGGTTAAGCATATCAAAAATGGACTATTATCAATAACATGACGCAACAAAAAATAAATTTATTCCAAATATTGGGATGAGTTTAGGAGGTTATATTTCAATAATTACTTTCCATGTATTCCTTGAATGATAATTAATAAGGAATTCCTTAAGTTAAATTAGTGGGACAAAAAATCCATCTATAATTTTTTGGAAACTTTTACATGACTTATGAGTTATTCTTCTAGTATTATCACCTACATTGAATGTATTATTCATAAAATCTTCAGTGGAATAAAACTAATTCTATAATATCCATTATATATAATAGAATTTTTTTTATTTGGAGAAATAATTTAATGTTCACTTATAGTAGGAATGCAGATCAGATTCATTCATCAAAGTCACCCTTTCTATAAGAAAAAATGTATGAAATTTATATAAAATTATTATAATAAAAACCATGGAGGAAAGAATATGAGTGTCCCTTTATTCTATAAATGTAGAAAGTGACATGGTGGAAGTTTTCTTAGTAATCCTATAAATTATTTGATTTTATAAAGAATGATTATTGGGAAATTGATTATCAACGTGATAATAAGAATATAGATAATGACGTGAATTTAGAGAAAGCACCATAGAATGAACCACCCAAACTATAGTGTTATAAATGAATAGGGTCTAAAAATTACTATAATTAACTATCACATCAATGTATTAATGAAAATGATTAACACTAACCACCTTTTATACCTAAATACAAAAATAAATCTCATACAGTCACTATAGCTTATCTGGGTCACGAGAAATAATTGGAAAATGGTACACTTACCATCCACTATATAATATTTAATGCCTCATTTGGTTATGGTTTTACCCACTATTTCATATCTTTACATTTTATAAGGGCATCACATTACCACCTCAATGATTATAAGTTAAATTAGTATTAAAAACGCTTAATGATATGATGATTACATTACAAGTATGTGATTCTTCTCTTATTTATGTTTCTTAGAATGTGATTCATGAAAGTAATTTTATTCTCCATATATTTTTATTTGATGTGATTTTGGGAAAGGATCAGATCAATTTATGTTGAAATAATATCAATTTCCATGGAAGCGAAGTCACATTTCATATTATGAATGAAACTATGATTATTTATCAGGGTGATGATGAATATGAGATTTTAATGGAAGTTAGTTCAATTTTATTGGCCTTGATTCTAATTCATAGTAGGTATTTATCTCAATGGTTATAGAGATACCCAACATTTATAATATTCCAATTATACAAGAGTGTGATGATGTACTCATAAAATATTTTCATAGTGTTCCTCTGAATCATGATGTTGATTTATCAATATTAATTATGCATTGTGCTACACCCATTTAAAATAATACATATTAAATTTCCCAAATTGAGTTGTAGTAATTGAAGAAAAAACTCCCAAACAATCTTGATAAACGACTCATTCACATAAGTGAATCTTATGGGATTTACCTTTTCCTTTTGTTATTATGAATGATGGTAAAATTATACTCTACATCGATTATCAAGAATTTATCTAGATTATGATCAAGAATATGTGTCCTATTCCCTGTAATGTTTATTTTTTTATAAATTACATGGTGAAAGATACTTCTCATATATTTAACATTGTCATGGATTCTATTAATTGTTCTTTAAAAGGAAATACATACCTAATAAATCCTTCTGACCGAGGTGTGGAAACTATTAATTTATAGTGATTCCATTTATAATTATTCTTCATCTACTATCATCATGGATTTAAGAAATAGAATCTCAATATTTTCTCAATAAATTTGTGGAATAATTTTTAGATGATATTCTTATATAATCTCAGAGTAAAGAAGATAATGATTATGAATTTTGAATTGTGTTGAAGCCCTTGATGGAGGAGAAACTATATGTCAAATTTAGAAAGTATTAATTATAATAATGGAAAGTATCATTATTTTGGAACATGATCATATGTGTGTGTGTATCTATATATCATTCTACGATAGATGTCATTAAACATTGCCCTGACCCTCCAAATGTGGCTCAAATATATTTTTATTTTTTAATTGGAAGGATATAATCATTTTTTAATAAATAATTTATCATGCTTATATAATCCACAGAAAAGGTTAATATGAAAGAGAGTTATGTTCATTTGGACTAATTAATGTGGATTAAATTTCAATGAGTTAATGTGAAGATTGTTTAGTGCACTTGTACTCAGATTTTAATTCTCTTCAAAAGGGTGTTTGATCTATAATTTTGTATATAAGAAGGGAATGGGATGTGTTCTTATACTGAATGACAATATGGAGGATTATATATCTTGTAAATTAATGCTTCTTGAGTAGAATTACATAGCCCATGAAATAGGGGTAGATGTGTTATTATTTTCATTAAAGATATAGAGGTACTATATTTATGGATAATGGTGTGACATATATACCAGTCATAAAAGATTAAAATATATATTCACCAAGAAGTAGTTGAATAAATATTATGAAATTTCAATACATTACCACCCTAGGAAGGCGAAAAAGGTAGCTGATTCTAGGATTTCAAATTATAATGGAACAGTATCAATGATAAGGATCACCAAAGATCCATTTTTTTGGATTTTCAAAGGATGGACCTTGAAATAATAAATTATAGAGAGAGATATTATCTTCCATAAATGACTATTAAACCATATTTTTAATTAGAGATTAAAGAGGCATATAAGGAAGATATAGAGATAAAAATGATGGTGAAAAATTTTCCTATGTTCAAACTTAATTGTGATAGAATGATAAGGTTTAGGAATTGAATATACATCAATTATATATATGAATTGATGATGGATCTATTGGATAAAGCCCATGGTTCATCATTCTCTATTTATCTAGGATGTATGAAGATGTATATAAACCTTAAGTATAATTTTGGGGTGATAAAAAGAATACATATATTGTGTAGTATGTATCTCAGTTCATGGTGTGATAACAAGTTATGGCTAAGTGATAGAAATATAAATGGATGTTACAACCATTATCAATAATAGTATGGAAATGGGAAGAATTCCAAGCTAGATTTTATCATAGGACTCCCCCATACATTTAAAGAGAATAATTCTATTTTTATTATAGTTGGTCAACTTATAATGTCATAATATTTCATTTAAATCAAAGTGTATTTATCTCTTGATCATATGTATAATATACATATTATGTAAGTTATAAGGTTATATGGGGTACCACATTATATTGTATCTGACCATGATATGAGATTGACATTGAAGTTCCAAATATTTATGTAGAAATATATAGATATGAAGTTTTCTTTTAGTACACCCCATCATCTATAGAAATATAGTCAAATTTAGATAACCATTCAAACCATGGGAGAAATTATATGATCATGTAATTTATATTAGAACGTTTTTTGGGACCTACACCTTCATTTTATCAAATTGTCTTATAACCATAAATTTCAATCAAGAATTATGAGGGCTCTTTATAAATACCTCTATGAATAATGTGTAGGAATATGATATTATGAGATAAAGTAAGATAAAAATGCTATTGGGACCTCATTTGGATGAATAATAAAAGAGAAGATTATATCTATTCAACAACATATCCTAGACACTTAGAATTTATAGAAGAGTTATAAGGTAATCATTAGTGTGATCAAGAATTTGATGTTTGTAAGAGGGTATTACTATGAATTTCATCAGGGAATATTGTTATGATACTTGTAAATCAGGTAAAACTAAGAGGTAGGTATATATTTCCTTTCAATATTCTTGATCGAGTGGGGATGGTAACTTATTTCTTTATGTTGATATTTAATGTTTGTTACGATAATTATGTGTCTATGTATCTCTTTTGAGGAAGTACATAACTGATCCTTCAGATGTATTGAACTCAGATTTTGGTATAGTAGAACATGATATTTCATATGATGAAAAACTGGTAGAAATTGTGGATTATAGTGATAATGTTCATTGGAAAAGACTACTCAACTCGTTAATGTTTGTTGAAGGAATCATAAAATTGACGAAGCTACATAAGAACACAAGGATTTGATAAAGGAGAAATAACATAATGTTTTTCATTAGAGTGATATAATTTAGAAGAAAAATAAATTTTAATGGGGGTATAATGAAACACCCCAATATTTTATATGTCTACCTTTTAAATAAATTTTACTTACGTTATATCATGGTTTATATGAAACCACAAGTATAAATGAACCATGATATAATATAAACATTATAATATAGTCATTGGAATTAATCCCATTTTGAAATAAATATATAATTTTTTACATTAATTCAAAAATTCAGCACCTTAAAAATTTAGTTTAAAATAATAACTAGCTCAATAACTTTCTTAACACGCAACACCGAGCTTTAAGTGAATTGCGATATACTATAAAAATACTAAATTTAATGCGACTGTTATAATTTGTCCATTTCACTTGAAAAAATTAATAGGCACAACCACATTATAAAAATATATATAATTGTCTTATATAATTCATTGATAAATAATAAATAATAATTCAATTTTTAGTAGAATCATTTTATATTTCAAAAATACATTATTTTTCAAATAATGTTTTATTGAATTTTATTTGTTGAAATTAAAATTAATTTCTTCCAATTTTAGAAATTTTATTTTATTAAATGATTTTTTAAATAAGTATATTAAAATTAACTAATGGGGAAATTTTGGAATTTTTCTTAAATGATTGTTTTTTCAGTGAATATTGAAAAATACTAAATTTTCAATTACTGACATCAATTTTCATTAAATCAAGTGATTTTAAATTCTAATTTTATTTTGGATTTAGTTTTATAGTATCATATGAACATTTTTATTTAGAATAATCTAATTTTATTTTTTAATTTTTATAATTTTGAAATAAGTTAATTTTTATTCTTAGAAACACATTTTTTCCTTAAAAAGTTTTTAATTGCATCTTACACATTTATATAAAATATAATTCATTCAAATTATGGAAAATAAATAATACAAAAAGATACCATATTTCTAATTTTGAGGATTAAAATTTTTAAATAGGTCCCTTTCAAATTTATTCCTTATGAATAGCAACCGTACTAAAATTTATCACCTCGGTAATGGTAAATTGGGTAATTAAGGTTAAAATTAATGTAACAGGACATTAAAATCAACCACAAAATATATTTATTTCATTTTTTCGGTGTAATTTTTCATATACATTCCTAATTATAATATATGTTATTTTGGTGCAATTTGAACTCAGTAATGCCATTTATATTATTTGAAGTAATGAAAAGTCAATAATGTCACTCTCTTGTCTATAACTTATATTATATTTTTTCAGAATGATAATAATAACTTATTAGTGAAAATAAAACCTCATTGTGTAAAAAATTAATTTATTTTTATCATTCAATTTTTTTTAATATTTATTTATTGAATAATTATGTTAATTTCCTATGCAACACCGATATAATATTTATTCAATTAGTAGAAAAATAAAAAAAAATAAAATATTAAAAGAAATACAATTTGGATGAATTATTGTGTTCCATAAATTTTATTTAAATATATAACATATTATTTTTGTGTTAAATTATTATATTCAAATTACATATTTATTTTTATGTTTTTAGTTTCAAATTAAATGAATAGTGTCAAAAATAACATTAATGATATTTAATGAAAATAATATACTATTACATTATTTAAAAGACTTAAAAATAATGAACTCGAAATAATAGGATAATATATGGTCTAAAATTTCATACCTTTTCCATTTAGGGGACAATTTTCTTTCTATGGTGATATTCTTCACCCTTTAATCATATAAAACTTTTACAATAAGGTAATTGTAAAAATGGTTAATTGTGGTTAAAACCAAGAGATAAGGGTAAAAACAGAACCAAAAAATTTGAAACTTTTATTAGATATTATTCTTCAAAATCAAACTCATGCTTTATTTTAGTTATATCAATTTGTAGCTATTTTTCCATAATAATAAATTTATACTTAATTTAATACTCTTAAAAATTATAAGAATTTCCCTTCCCTTAATTATAGAGTGTACATCATATACTCTTATATATACACATCAAGAACCATTTTGTTTGTACAATAATGGAAACAATACCTTCCCAAAAATCCCTTACCATAGTATAAAGGTCTTATTTTGGGATGAATAACAAAGGTGTAATCTAAGGGAGGTTGTCTAAAGTAAAAAAATAGGTTCTAATAGAATGGTTTAGTTTTATTTATTCTTTTACCTTCTTCAAACCTTCTTAAAACATTATTAAATAATAAAAATAGTATATTACATATAATAATACGTTCTATGAAAATTTAATTCCCTATATCCATCCCCTCTTTCATTAAATGGGAAACAAAATTATCATTCTTGTGTATGAGAGACTACCACCTAACGAACTGATGTAATTCGTTTTCCATGACTACCTCTAATATATGGTTAAAATGATTGATGTAATACTTATATATTCTATAAATTACATATATAAAATTATAAATAGATAATATATCATCTTATTTATTACATTACCATCCATTGAAAATTGATAACTTCATTTGTGCGAACCTGTAGACTACCACCTCTTTAAAGCGATGTGATTTGTTTTCTATCACCACATCACATAAATTAAATATATAAGTTTATTTAAAGAACTAAAATGATATTTATAATATAATTTGATTTTTGGAATATAAAATAATACATACCATCTTTCTATCATGATCGTTGAAATATAGAAACATTACTCATGTGTACGTATGACTTATTATCCCTATGATTGTAAAGTAGATCATTATTATAACTGTATTTTATATTTTCTTTTAAAATTATAATTAATTAATAAAAATGAAATTTATTTCATGATTATTATTCTATATATATGTAATAATTAACTCTATTAATGTATTCAACCAACAAATGTCATTTTTTACATATACACTGAATATATTCAAAACATCCGATATAAATTTAATTGGTTATGTAATTAAATGTAAAATCATAATAATTAAAATAAAAGTAATAATAAACATGAAATTTTTTATTAAGAATGTAAATAATTAAGATAACCATATTATTTATGAATATAAAGAATGTATGTGATTATTTAAACATGAGATAAGGTGTTTCCTAACCCAATTTCATTTCATTGGGATATATCACTTCTACATTGATTCAATTATTTCAATACTATGTGTGAACTAATATTTTATTTTTTAGGATGTATTTAAAATTATATTTTTTTTAATTATATTTCTTAGATATACTCACTTATTTTACAAAATCTTATTTCAATTATGATCTTTGAAAGGGTTGGTATTATACTCTTGTATATTTTTAGCTTGTGCATATAATTCCCATTTCATGAATTTAACATTAAAATATACTCACTTATGATGATTAAATTTTCATTTTATGTTTAGTTTTTCAAGGGGTTATGATTTTAATGTTTCTAAAGAGGTAAAAATTTATTTTACAATCGCATTTGTTTTCGAATGCATTTATTTTCATTGAAGGAATATTAAAATCCTTCCTTCATAAAATATACCTATTTTCATTTCGTATGAATATTTATGTAGTTTCCATATTTTACCCCAACTTTTCATTATTTTTAACATGAATCAAACAAATGAATGTTTAAAATAAAAACTAATATCATTTCTCTTTATGATCAGATATATTTTTCTTCCATGTCCATATTTTGAAAACTTATTTTACAAATTTCCTTATAACTTACTTAAATGAAATTTTATGTTATCATGTACTTTTTAATTTTTTTGAACAGAATATTTCTATGTTTTTTTGAAAGGATTATTTTTTAATTCCTCTATAAAATGTTAAAAGGTAATATTTATAAATATATATATCATGAACAAAATTTCCCACCATCATAACTGTTTAATGTTAATTGTCATATTTTATAATATTTAAATGATTTTATAAGGAAAAATATTTAATTAAATATTATTTTTAACATATCACTTCCAATTTATTTATCCTTACAAAGTAAATGATTGTATTAAAAATCATATATTTCTAATGAACTAATGAAAATATTTTATCTATTATTAACATTGTGGTCATTATCATTCTCTTGAAACATTAACTTTTTTGTTATCATTGGAAATTAAATTTTTATCAAATATCCATATTATTTGTACCATGGATATTATTATTTCCTATAACACATTCCATTTCTACATTCAATCTTCTACTTTTAATGTTATTGGTGGATTTGGTAAATATTGATATTATGTATTCTTTAATAAATATATACATTTTTTTATAAAGTATACTATTTATGAGTTAAAATTTTCACTAAATATATGTGGAATGAATTGAAAATGTAATTATTGGTGGGAACCATAATTATATAGCCCCCCAATGCATCGATAGGTCTCATGAGAAAAATTAGTTACCCAAAATTATTAAATGGTTTTTTGGTGTATGCCTACCCATAGTTTAATCTTTCTTGGAGAAATCCCACAGAGAAAAAGATATAATTATGTCTGAGATCATGATGTGTAATATTATTCATTTAAATTATTGATAATTTAGGTATTATTATCCTTAATATTATTTAATTTAATAATATAATTGGATGAATTTCATGCTCATGTTATTGATTAAATGACATGTGTTTTCATTTATTTATCATTCTACATTTATTATGCCTTATTTACTCATGATAGGTTTTACTATATGTAAATATTATTTATCATATAAGATTACTCTTTATTTGTTTTCTTTTCCCCATGATATGAAGAATGATACTATGAATAATATCAAGGCTTCAATAATTTTTTTTATGATATGTATTTTCTTATTTATAATGTAATATGGAAATCATGTATGTATATGGTTCTTAAAGACTAATAAAATAATCTGTCCTTTAGTTTGGGATCATTTTGTATCTTATACCATTTTAATAAAGTAGACATTGTCATTGGGCTACTAGAGTTGGGGTTCTTATAGATGTTATTAGAGGAAGTTTAGTAAAAATCAGGAGACTAGATTTAAGAAAATATAGATTAAGGAACATAAACCTATGAAATACTTACACTTTCATGATATGTATAATTATTTAATAATATCATTATGTTTTTGTTAAGGTGGAGATTATGTGGTTTTCCTAAAATACACATTTTTCTTTATACTATAAGTGAACATGGATTTAGCATAGATTCCTCTAGAGGTAATAACCCCAAAAGGGTTAGTAGAAGATATATTTACCATTATTCTAGTTCATGGTGAGTGTTACTCTATGGTGCACCTGGGTTGACACTCGTTGGAGATATGACAGGGTTAATTCACATATTTTTTATAAACAATTTTTATAAATTAGAGAGTAGAACCTATGGAAATATGAGATATTACATAGTGGTATAGAATAAGAAAAAAGTGTTTTGGCTTGATAAGGATAAGGTTGATTATAAGTTTAAAAGAATAAATATCCCATCTGAGGTTTAATATGATAACATTTTAACATGATTATGGATATTTTGGGAGAAATTCATGGGAATACAACCCATTGGTTTAGTATATGTTTCAATGAATAGGTAATTTGATGAATAATGATTTCATATTTTTTGGACATATTATTAAATTTATTAATAACCTTAGGGTAAATATGATCATTGATATTGAGGTAATTATAGTTGTTTGGGATGAATGTGCTAGTAAATGTTGGGAATACATCACATAGATAACCATGGGACTGAAAACTGATTTGGTGACATATTGACTAGTGCTAAGTACACTATATTGGCAATATTATATGATTATGGTAAAAATAATATGTGGAATGAAGAATGATTTAATTTTTTGAAGTATATATGATTTTATTACTCCTTTATAAAGATTCATGATATTTATGGAAATTATTAGCATATTTTGGGGATTATATGATTAAGGTATAATCATTTTTAATATAAGATATTATGAGTGATTGATGTTTTTTGGAGATAATAGTTAAATTGTTATTAAAAAATATATGATCAAATCATTCAGATTATTGGGATTTAAATTTGGAATGATATATTTTAGAGTATTCATAAGGTTTACTATTTTTAGGGATTGGATTAAGTTAAACATTTTGGGTTGTTATTGTGTTTTTAGAGAATATCCGGTTATATTTATCCATACTTGATAACTTATACTAACCATTTTGGTTTTCTTAAATATTTATAGAAAGAAAGAATTACTTATCATTATTTTATTGAAGTTATGATCCATTAATTTTTTTATGCTCCAAGAATGAAAAAATCAACTGGAATATTAATTTATTGAGTAATAGATAAAGTGTAAATTCATTGAAGTACAACTAAATGAAGATATTATTCTAATAGAATAGAAATAAATTAAGTATGTAAATTTTATCACTCTCTATATATCTCTCTATTATTACATGGATCAGTCTATAATTTAACTACCACCATTTTAATCCTTATTCTGGAACCTGATTATGTGTTATTTCAAATAGTAGTACTGTTTACCACTTCCCCTTATTAAAGGAAGTTTTATTGTTCTTTTGAATGTTGTGGGTTTCGAAATAGGTATTTTTAAATATAGATCCTTTAATTAATGTGATAATATTGTTGGGATGGAATCTATTTAATGGGTATGAGGAGAAGGTAACTACCCACAAATTTAATTTTAAATAATAATAAGCTCAATAACATTCTTAACATGAAATATAGTATATTATGCGAATTGCAAAATAATATGAAAATATTATTAATCAACGTGTTTGTAATAACCTAGTCATAGAATTAGTAGAAATGAATAGTGTTTATGAAATTATAAAAAAATATGAATAAATGTTTAATATAATTTAATAACTAATAATAAATAATTACTCAATTTTTAGAAAAATCATGTTATATTTCAAAAATAAAATTTCAACCAAAATAGTTTTTATTGCATTTTGTGTGCAGAAATTTAATTAACCTATGCCACATTTATAAATTTGATTTTATAAAATTAATTTACATTTTAAAATTAAATTATTTTTAAATTTTGATATTTTTAGGAAATGGTTTATTTTTCAATAAATAGGAAAAAATACATATTTTGGAAATAAAATCATTTCCTTTTATTAAATCAAGTAATTTAAAGTCCCCATTATATTTTGGATCTAGTATTAATGTAAAAAATGAGACATTTTGTTTATACTAATATAATTTATTTACTAATCTTTATGATTTCAATATTAGTAAAATTTTATGGTGAAAAAAATATTTTTTTCAAAAAACTATTTTTCTTGGATTTTTATGAATTTATATTAATATTAATTTAATAAATTTTAAAATATTAATATTGAGAATTGGATGACATATTTTTAATTGGGATTATCATATTTGGTAGAAAAGTCACTTTTATGTTTAGGTATTATTAATAGTAACCCTGGGAAAATTTATCATATGAATAAATGGTAAATCTAGTAATTAAGGTTAAAAAATGATATATGGCATTAAATATCATCCCAAAAGCTATAATTATTTCATTTAATGGGAGGAACTCGTACACATACATGAAAAATTAAAAAAATTGAAATTTCTGGCCATTTTCCTTAGTAATAAAAATTTTAATATGATATGTAATGAAAATTCAAAAGTGTCCCTATCTTTATTTTAACTTTTTTATATGTCCACATAAGGATTAGAATATGTTAAGAATGAATATAATAGTTCATTTTTCTAAAAATTAATTTTTAATTAAAATTTAGTTTTAGTTTTTGGTGATTGAATAATAGAATATATTCTTATGAAATGCAGATAAAATATATTATAAATTAATAGAAAAACAAAATAAATTGTTTTAAAAATATAAAATGTAAAAAAATTTAGAAGTATTATTGTCTACCGTGAATTTTATAGATAAATATTACATATTGGTGATGTGGTAAAGAGTTATATTTAAATTATATCATTTTCTTGATGTTTTTAAATTCAATTAAATGAATAGTGTCAAAAATGAAATTAATAATATTTTATAAAAATAATATTTTGATAAATTATTCAATGAAACATGAAATAGGAAAAGGGTATACGATATGGTTTCAAATTTCATCCCATTGACATTTGTGGGCAATTTTTTATTTTATGGTGAGATTCATAACCCTTAAATTGTATAAAACTATTATATTATTGTATTTATTAAAATGGATAACGAGGGATTAAAATTAAGAGTTAAAGGTCCAAAAATAACTGTATTTTAACCAAATTTTAATATGTTATAGGATTTAGAATCACCTCATATTATAATTTAATTATATCCTTTTTATCCTTTTTTCATGAAAATTAATTTTTATTACTTCAAAAATTTATGAAATTCCAAGAACACTCCTCATCTCACTTACAAAAGGGAACTTAATATCCTATTTTCTACACACTTCAAAAAAAAAATAATTCATCCAATACCAACCATTCCACTTCCTAACATACCGTCACAGATTTTAGAGGTTTTATTTTTTTATAATATCAACCTTAGAGGGATTAAGGTGTAATGAAAAAGTGGTTTCCTGAAAAAGTAACATATCTTTATGTTTTAGTTTTATTTATTTTTATAACTACTTCAAAAATTCATCAAAATTGATGAAATAATAAAAAATGTATTTTTCTTATACTTATATATGTTTAGGTTAATTAAATATCCTATATCCATATTCTTTTAAATCAAATTTTAAATGAAATAATATTTTTGTGTGTACGGTGGACTACTGCTTCATGAACTGATATAATTCATTATCCACCACTACCTCTCAAGGATTGTCATAATAATATATTTAATTATTATATATATATTATTCATTACTATTGCAGTGGTGAAACTGTAGTGGCAGCAACACTGTTGCGGGGGAGTCATTGTAGCAGTAACTATAGCGGTGGCGGCATTGTAGCAGGGACTGTAGCAACCCGGGTACTGTAGCAGTACTATTCACCGACAGGATCTTTGGGCCAAAAAATGGGCTTTCAAGCCTTGTATTTAGGATATGTAATGGGTCTCCCTCTACCCAGTCTAAAAGGGTCATTGCTTTAAATTATAAAATGAGGCTTTAGCCCCAACCTTTAAAAAAATAATTATTAAAAGTTAATATGTCATATAATTTCATAAATTTTTACCCATTGAAAAATGATAAGGTTGTTCGTGTGTATGTGTGGACTACCACTTCCATGAAGTGTTGTGTTTCATTTTCTATAATCACATCACACGGATGATATAAATAAGTTTATTTAAATAAATAATATTTTATATTTATGTAATTATTATTATAAGATGAAATAATACTTATCTTATTTACGTTAGGATCTTTGAAAAATAGAATCATTACTCATGAGAACGTATAACGTACCATCATAATGATTGTAACATAGTTAATTTTTTTTAAATTATTTCATTTTTTATTTTAAAAGGATAATTGAGGTATAAAAATGATAACTATATAATGGATATTATACTATAGATGATTAAATAAATATATCTTTTACAATACTCAACCCACCAAAGTCATTTTAGACAAATGCACTGAATATCGTCAAAACATCTAACATAAACTTAATTTATTATGTAATCAAATATAAAATGTTAATAAATAAAATAAAAGGAATAATAAAAAAACAAATTTCTTAATAAGTTAAATAATTTACATGCAATATTTTTATTACGATTAATAATGTATGAGATGAGTGAAATCTGGGGAAAGGGATTTCTTAACTCCATTTCATTTCATTGGTTTATATCACTTCTCCATTGACTATATTATGTCAATATTATGTTTGAAATGATATTTTATTGTTTAATGTTGTATTTAAAATTATATTTTTTGTATTTATATTTCTTACAAATAATCACTTTATTTACTAATTCTCATTTCAAATATACGATCTTTGTAAATGATTTTTTCTCAATTTCTACTAAATTTAGACATATTTGGTATTATGAACATGTATATTTTAATTTGGTGAAAATATTGGAACATTGAGGTATTTAACATTCTTATATATTAACTCATAATTATTAATGATTAATTTCATGTTTACTCATTCAAAGGGATATAATTTGAAAGTCACCAAAGAGGTAAGAATTGATTTTAAAATCTCTTTTATTTAGGATTGAACTATTTTTCATAGAAGTAATATTATAATATATCCTACATCAAATCTATATTTTTATTATCTTATTGAAATTTAAGGGTTTTAAAAAAACTATAACTTTTCCTCTCTTTGGAACACGAATCAATCAAATACAAGTTTAAAATAGAAGTTGATCTTTTTTCTCTTTTTTATCAGGTATACTTTTCTTCATTGTCCATATTTTAGAAAATTTTGTTAAGAAGTAATTTTTATTTACTCAAAGGACATTTGATGTTATCCATGAATTTTGAATATGTTTGAGATTAATATTTCTTACATTTTTTAAATTTTATTTTTTAAATATTCTTTATAACAAGTCAAAAAGAATGGTTTTTAATGTATACGACATTGATTGATTTTCCCTCAACCATAACCGTTTTATGATATTTAGATTCCTATAAAAGAATTAAAATATTTTATAATAAAAAATACTCAATAAAATATTATTTTAATATATCACTTTAACTTTATTTAATTATATAATTTACATGATTTTATTACAAACCATATGATTCTGATGAATTGGTGGACATATTTTATAACTTATTAATATTATATTCATTATCATTCTATTGAAACAATAAAATTATTTCAATAATTGGAAAATAAATTTTACTTAAATATCCATATTCTATTTTCCATGGATATGATTATTTTTAAACTATAAACGATTTCTAGACATATTGTTTTACATTGAAATATATTGATCGACTATAGAAATATTAATATTTTGTATTATTTACTAAATAAAAATATTTTTGGATAAAATATATTGTTTATGAATTAAATTGATCATTAAAAATATGAGGAACGCATTAAAAATGACATGATAATTGGGGATAAGAATTATATAGCACATAGATTAATTAACGGGTCCCAAGACACAAATTAGTAATAAAAAATTATAAAATGGCATTTTGTTTATTCCTAACCATAGTTTAAAGCGTCTTTACATAAGGACTTAGTGGTAAATATATCATAATACCTATGATCATGTCACATAATAGTATTAATTTCCTTCATTGACAATTCAGTTATTATTATCGATGTAATTATTTCATTTGATATTATCCATTAATGAATTTCATTTAATGTTATTTATTAAATGGAATATGTTACCAATTATATACCTTGACATATTGATTATGCCTTATCTACAAAAGATATATTCTACTGTTAATTAAATTTTAGTAGATCAGCTTTTTTTTATTTTCCCTAGTATATGAAGAAAGATATTATGAATAATATCAAATATGCAAGAATGTGTTTTTTATGTATTTTATATTTCCAATGTAATATGGGAATCATGTACTTATCTTGTTATTAAAGCTTAATAAACTGATCAATCCTTCTGGATGAGATCCATTGTATGTCAAACAAATTTAATAAATTAGACACTAACTATGAGATACTAGAATTTGGGTTCCTACAATTAGTATAATAAAAAATTTAGTAGAAACCTTGAGGACTAGATTTAGGAAAACAAATATTGTTGAACATAGTCCAATGAAATTCATTGAGGATATTTCTAATTACAGAATAATATCATGATGTTTTTGGTAAGTTAGATATTATTTGGTTTTCCTACGCCATAATTCCTCTTTGGATGCTAAATGTTGGCATAGATTTTCCAAAAATTCATCAAGGGATAATAACCAAAAAAATAGTTTTTAATATATCTCAACCTTAATTCTGATTCATAGTAATTGTTCCCCTATCATGCACCTAGTTTGACACTCCTGGGGATATTATTTGGTTAATCAACATTTTCTTTTTAAACCATTATTATTAATGAAATAATAGAATCTATGGAATCCTAGTATACTCCATAGTGATAAGGGATAAATTTAAAGTTTCATGGGTTTATAATCCTAAGATTAATCATAATTTCAAATGAATAGATACATATTTTTTGGTGTAATGTTATGGGATTTTAACATGGGTAAATATATTTTGGGAATACAACCCTTTGGTTCAGTATAAGTTTTAACAAAAATTTTATTTGAGGAATAATTCATTCATATTTTGTGGTCATAAGTTTCATTTTTTTTTGAAAACTATTGGGTTAATATGATCATTGACATTGAGGTAATTATATTTGAATAAAAACTACATTTTGGGAATATATCATATAGAAAACCTGGGGATTGTAATTTTATTTGGTGACTCAGTGATTATTGTAAAGTATGTTATATTGGGAATGTTATATTATTAACCGAAACATAATTTTAGAAATAAATATTGAGTTAATTTATTGAAGAATATGTGATTTTATTATGGATATGGTGACTCCTGGTATTTATGGAACAAATTAACATATTTTTGGGAGTATATGATTATGTTATATACATATTTGGCATATAAACTTGTGAGATTTTGGCATTAGTTGGATATTATAGTGTGGTTGATATTAAAACAGTACGATCAAATCCTTCATTTTTTCAGGATTTGACTTAAAAAATACATATTTTGGAGGAGTCTTAAGGTAAACTATTTATGGAATGTATTATGTTTAACTTTTGGGTTCTTATTGAGGTTTTAGGGATTATTTTTTTTATATTTATCCATATTAGATAACTTGTGCAGACTATTTAGGTTTTGTTAAATTTCAAGAGAAATAAGGAATGTCTTAATAATTGTTTATAGATATTATGATCCATTAAAAGTTAATTTTTGTACTTTAAGAATGAACAATTAATCTTTAAAATGCATTTCATGGGGTATGAGATAATGAGGAAATTCATTAGTGGACAACCAAAGGATAAAGTTATTCCTATAAAATGGAAATACAGTAAGTACATTTTTTCATGATATATATCACCCTCTATTATTCCTTAGATATTATTTTCCTCATCTATGTATATATTTTAAATTTTTACGAATTTTATCAATATTTTTAAAATTTATTATGTGTTATTTTAGATAAACATTATGTTCCCCACTTCCCCATTTTAAATTAATTTTTATCCCTTTAAACGATGTGGGTTCCAACAGTGGTATTTTCAAATATTAAACCTTTGATGACAGATATAAAAGAAAAATAAGTAATTTATTTAATCGGTGTGTGTCTTTGGGGGGTGGGTATTATGAAACACCCAAAAAAATAGTTTAAAATAATAATAATCTTGAATCCTTTCTTAACATACAAAGCCATGTTTTAATCGAATTACAATATACTATAATAAGATTATTATTAAATGTGGTATTTATTACATATCCATTGATTTGGAATAAATGAATATGGTTGATTAAATTATGAAAAATATATATAATTTTTTATAGATTATGTTTAATAATAATAAATAACTCTAGAATTTTTAGTAAAATCATCTTATATTTAAAAAATACGGTTTCTTCAAAATTAATATTTATTTCATTTTATTTGTGGAAGTTATAATTAATTTTAAATATTTGTATAAATTTTATTTTATAAAATATAAATAATTTTATAAATTATCATATCAAAATTATATTAGGGTGATAGTTTTGGAATTTTTCTAAAATTATTGTTTTTAGTGAAAAGTGAAATATACAGATTTGTCAAATGCTTACATTTATTTTCATTAAATAAAATAAAATAAAAGTAATATTATAATTTTAATTTTATATTGAAGTACCATATGATAAATTTAATTTAAAAATATATAATTTTAATTAGTAATATTCAAGATTTTTATATGAGTTTATTTTAATTATTAAAAATGAATTTTCTCTCAAAACTGGTTTTCATTATGGTTTCTGAATTTATTTTAAAATAAAAATTTGAAAATTATAGAAAAATAAAATGGAAAATTGGATACCATATTTCTAATTAGTAGTTTCATATTTGGTAAACAGGTCCCTTTTATTTTTAGGCATTATGAATAGAAACCATGTTAAAATATGTCATAATAGTAAGTGTAAATCAGGTAATAAAGTTTATATAAATCTGATAAGGATTTAAATATAAAAAAACACATTATTTTATTAAATTTAATTGGATTAATTCCAACATATCCATAAAAAATATAGTATATGTCATTTTTTTGTTATTTAACCTTAATAAATACATTTATATTATTTGAAGTAATGAAAAATAAAAAATGTCACTATATTACTTTTAACTTATTTTTTAAGTTAACATAAGGATAATAATGTGTTTTGAATAAATATAAATGGTTTTTTAAACATAATAAACTGAATTTTATCATTTTAATTTATTTTTAATTTTTTGTGGTTGAATAATTAGCTTTATTTCTTACGCATGGATAACAAAGTATTTATTCAATAAATAAAAAAATAAAATAAGGGAATTAAATTTTTTTGAAAGTAATAATTTTTTGATGAATTTTATAGATAAATATAACATATTAGTGATTTTATAAAGGATTATATTGAATATATATATTTTAGATGTTTTAATATAAAATTAAATTAATAGGGTAAAAAATGACATTAATGATATTGTATGAAAATAATATTTTGTGAAATTATTTAAAAATAATAAAAACCTTTGAATAGAAAAATATGGATAATATATGGTCCAAAATATCATTCCATGGTCAGTTATTGGCCAATTTTTTTTATGGTAATATTATTGACCACTGTATAAAACTTTTATATTATATCAATTTTCGAAAGGATTAATTAGGGGTTAAAACAAAGAGATAAGAGGGAAAATATAACTAAAACTTATCCAAATTTTATTATATAATAGGATTTAAACTCAAAATTATATTATATTATAATTATATAAATTTGGATCCATTTCTATTTGATAATTAGTTTTTATTTATTTAATACATTAAGAAATTCCATGAATTCCCCTCCCCTCAATTATAAAAAGAGAACCTCATATCCTCTTTTACCCAAACATTAAAAACCATATGGTTCAACTAATCCCAACCCAAATACCTTCCTAACATACCTTACCATGTTATATAGGTCTTAATTTAATTAGAATATTATCCTTATATGTATAAAGGTGAAAAAAATAGATTTTTGAAGAAGAGGTATATCTTTTAAGAGAATGTTTTAGTATTATTTTTTCTTCTACCTCCATAAAATATAATTCAAACATGACGACATAATAAAAAAAAATCACATATAATAATATTTTATTATTATAATTTAATACCCTATATCCATATCTTCTTCTATCAAATGAGAAACAAAACCGTTGTTCGTGTGTATGGTGGTTACCATGTTGCGAATTGATGTAATTCATTTTACATCACTACCTCCCATTTATGGTTATAAGGATGGATTTAATATTTATATATAATATTAATGAGATATTTAGTTTTTTTAATATATTATATATCATATATTTTATTACCTTTACATTCATTCAAAAATGAAAATGTCGTTCATGCGTACATGTGGACTACCACCTCCATGATGTGATGTGATTCATTTTACATCAGTATATCATATGAATGATAAATATAAGTTTGTTTAATAAAATAAAATATTATTTCAAACATAATTATAATTATCATAATGTAAAATAACAGTCACCACATTTCCATTATGATCATTTAAAAATAGAATATTTAATCAGGCACATGTATGACTTACCATCTCCATGATTATAACACAGTTAATTTTTCATAACATTATTTCAAATTTTATTTTAAAAAGTTATTTTCTCTACAAAAATAATAATTTCACTATTAATATTCTAGAGACAATGTAATAATTACCAATTTAATCATAATAAACATATCAAAGTCAAATTTTACATTTAAACCAAATATCATCAAAATTTTCGATGTGAAATTGAATGATAAAGTAATTAAATATAATGTGGTAATAAATAAAATTAAATTAATAATAAAAAAGAAAAATTTTATAAATAAATTTAAATAATTAATAAAATTTAATTATTCAGGAATATACAGAACATAAATGATGTTTTAGAATTAAGGTAAAGGGGTTTTCTTTACACAATTTTCTTTTATTGGGTTATATCACTCATCTGTTGACTATATGATGTTATGATTATGTGTGAAATATAATTCTAATGTTTTATATTTTATTTCTACAAATCATGTGTATTTCTATTTTTTACACATATTCTCTTTATTAACTTATTCACATTTCATGGATATGATCTTTGTAAGACATTTTATCTTAGTTTTCAATCCATTGAGATATATTTGGTATTATGAACCACTATATTTTTATGTGGTGTATATACATCCCACTTAATGTATTCAAAATGAATTTAAATTTATTCAATTTATTAATTTTTTATTTCATTGCTACTCTTTTAAGGGGTTATAATTTGAATGTTATCAAATTGGTAAGAATTTATTTTACAATTTCATTTATTTTGGATTGATCTTATTTTAGTTAATTCAATATTATAAAATATCCTTCCTAAAATACATATAGAATTTATTCTATAGATATTAAATTATTTCCATATTTTCACCAAAAAATATCTCATTGGAACTTTCATGAACCAGACCAAGTCAACCCTGAACCAGTCACCTGAACAAGCCTGTAACAAGGCCCGAGAGGAATTCATGATCCTCCCAGGATAGAAAATAGTGTCAAGAATCAAATATAACATAATTGGTAATGATATATACTATAAAAAACAAATAAATAATTACTGATGAAAAATAAAATAATATTGAAGGCCAAAACATGCATCAAAAATAAAATAAATGCTACTACATACCTCTAGGTGAAAATTGGGTCACTAAAACAAAAATTGTCAGGCTACAACTAATGTGAACCAAAATAAGAACCTGATATAATAGAATATATTGATTTTACTAATACTGAGTGAAAAACATATGGTGTTATCCTAACAAATCAGTAGGTAATAACCCAAAAATATATACATTCCCTTTCCTGAAATAATTTTTAAACACTAGTTTGAAAACACATTTATGAAAATAATGTTTTCATCATTTGGGAGACTAAAATACTCATTTTATTTTATAAAACAATTTTAGAGACCAAAAAGAAAGTGGTAACACAATACAAATAATGGATAAAAAATGAAAAACCTAGTATAAGAATAAGTGGTATGGAATATTTAATAAAACCAAAAATAACAGAAATAATATAAGGGTAGGCAAATAAGTACTAAAAGAACAAGCATCCAAATTGATTCAAAATAATGAAATCACATATAGATATGTAATCATGGGAATTTCCTAAATATTCATGGATGCAATCATTTTTGACCCACCTTCTGACATATATCCCACCTCCATAGTTAATAATCGACTATACTGCTCTATACCGGCCTCACTTTGGGAAAAGACCACATGTAATATCCTCTATCCAGGGGGTTAAATCTACCTAATCAAGACTAGAATAAAATAATAACTCAAACATATATATGATTTCTAGGAATCCCAAGATAATAGTATAAAATATATTGAGAATTTTATCGCAAGATTGGTATTAAACATAAATAACATATGCCACCATGCATGCCTTTCCCAATCCCCGACACTATCTATGTGAAGTCCCTCGTAAAAGAATGAAGACTATAAGGGTTCCCATCATAAATGGAACCATTTGAAGTGCTAACCAATCCTATATTTCATATGAATTTAAATCCAATTTCTAAAACATCAAATACTTCCAACTAGACCATAACATTTATAATTCCGAAAGATGTTATAAAACATGTTCCAAAACTATGTTGAAAACTCTATTTATTCTTGGAAGATTCCAAATGGACCTTTTAAGTTATGTGGATAACAGTCCATATCTACAAGTTCTGAACAAACAATAAATTTTGAAACATAACTAAAAACCACCCTAGGAATTATTTAGAGGCCAAGTATCCATTTAGACAACATTTTGAGTTTTTCGGGAAAACCATTTGGCTCGAGAGGAGAATGAAAATGGGGGAAGGGTGTTCTGAAAACCTTGTTTCAAAATAATCATTATTATGGAATTTCAGTTATATGTTTGTGTTTCTATCCATATGTGTACCCCATTCATATACAGATATTTTCTCACCCAACTATATATATAGAACATTGTAAAACCCTATGTTTTCAACATAAAGTGCCATAATAATCATCACAATCAAACAAAGGGATCTACACAAAGGAATCAAAATACAAAGAGGAATTATAGCAAAACACAATTCCCATTCACAAGAAAACCAAACAACCAATTCCTAAAAAAGATGAAACAGAGTCCAAATTTCCCATTTCCATTTCTTAATAAAATATTACATTTTATCAAACACATTGAATTAATATATATATAATAATAATTAAGAGAGTCTTTAAATGCCCATTTTTACATATTTTCAATATGAATTCACCCTAATAAATAAAACTAACACAAACAAATAATAATTAATAACACATTTAGAATCTAGTTTAAAAGGCATAAGAATATAATATAATGATTCAAAAAATAAATGGATGGAGGTATCATCCTCAGTGATGTATGAACATGATGAAACACCAAGAAAGAATTGAGGATAACCGAAGGACCAAGCATCACATCAATAAAACATATACACCATGATATATATGTATATACGCATTGTATAATGTATATATTCCCCATCACATGAGGGAAAATCTAAAAAGTATGTATATATATACACACCTATGTATGTATATGTCTGTGGGTCACACCCCAGAAGCCACAAGCCACTGCCCTCGATGAACTCTTCAAAACCGTACCTCAATCGAATCGTAAGAACCCTAAGAACCAAAATATACCAAAAGTATCCCCAAATTGGGTTACGATATACTCATGGTCTTATACACTATAAAAGGGGAAAGAAAGAAGTTAGGGAAAAGGATGAATTCATAAATGTGTAAGAATATCATACCCCTGCACCATGATTAAGGAGGGTAATCATCTTAGAATAGAGGTCACGGGAAGAGGGAGGTTGCATGAAAGGGCTGTCACCCATGTATAGGGGGAAATGGGGTCACACAAGGGGGTGATGGGAAAACAAACCTCTTTTAGGTATATAATAATTATAATAATAATCATCATCATATAAAAATATCGATAATAACAATAATAATAATAATAATTATTATTATTAATTTTAATTTAATTTAACATAAAGTAAATTTTTTATTGGTTTTATTTTTTAACTATGAAGTTCACATAGTATTATAGACTATGATCCAACCATACAACAACCTATATCTGGGGCCACAATGTCTCCTAGGGCTGGAGCACGGTCGTACGCCTGACCATCTGGCCTGGAATGAACCTATACTCGGGCCACATAGTTTTACCTAGGATGGCCTTTGGTTTCCCCAAACAATGAGAGAACTATATTCCACCATCTTTCCTTTCAAAAATTTTAAAGAACTAAAAACTTTACATAGAACAAGACCTGAAACTAATGGAATGATAAAAAACCAATAAAAAAATAAAATAAAATCAAAACCTGTGGCCGCATGTGTGACATGTTTCCCCACCATGAAAACATTATTCCTATAGTAATTCACCAGAGAAATGGGGAACATAATGGGGACCAAAAACAAAACAAGGATATAGAAACTCTAGTGTGACCTTTCAACTCCACATGTCACACCCGACCTTCTCAAGGGAGATCAAAAATAAGGAAAACTGTGGGGAGGGGTGGGGGTAGGAGCCTCCTCACCATTATGAACCAACCTGGACCAACAAACTCCCAAGAAAAGGGGGCCCTAATGAATGAAACCATAACTAAGCATCAAACCAATCCATTATTTATCATTTATAATAGTCATAGGCATCTCTCTAAAGGCACAACTCAAAACCAAAATAAGTACAATAGATGGACAATTATTAACATATTCACATCCATAAGGCACAACAAAAAGAATTAAAATAAAACATGGATGTCAAGATCCTAAAAAATGTAGAATTCTAAAAAAATGAACCATAACAGGGAAAACATAAATTGTTCTCACTCCAACGTCAAAGAAAGATGTTTTTCCAAAGTCCCCCATACCTATAAATTCCTAAATGCATGAAAATATTAACATTATGGCCTATGGATTGTGCACTAGTTTTTTGAAGAATATTTTACCCCACATTTAGGATCTAAAAACCTCTAATTTATATTTCTTATTCGGGGAATACAACATGCACAACTTCTTCAAACGACCAAATAGCTACACCATTGACATTGCTTGAAAGGGTTACAAAAACAATGGCTTAGAATTTCTAAACCTAACACTATATAATAAAATTAGTGAACTATCCTTCAAATTAAAATGATTAACTAATTGAAGAGACTTCTCAATAATGGATTCCATTTTGATATTTGAAAAAAAACCAACAAGTGGAAGAAACTACATAGAAATCATTTGGACCATTATAGTTGGTATACTCTAAATAACATGAAACATAAAGTCATCTCAAAATAAAAAAAATCTCATCCAAAGTAACTCCTCAACTGAAAACACTTAGCTCATAATCCATAATTCCACACAATAAAAAAACCTATTTAAAAAACATTATTTTCTAAATAAACCCATTTCTGGAATAAATTTAAATTTTCCAAATTAAAACCAATCCAATACATCTACATTAAATCCAAAATACCACTTCCACTTCCCATTTTAAAAATACATCTCCATTAAAATGAAAACCTATTTTCCATCAATTTTAAATTTCCAAAAACCATTTCATCACACCATCAACCATTTTTCCATAATTTATTTTTTTTAAATTAAACTCATTGAAAAAAACCTAACCAAAACACAAACCAATTAAAAAAAATGTCAAGCAGGAATGTAGTGATCATTCATAACCTGAAAACATGGTTTAGAAGACCACGTACTATGAATGCACCAACCAAGAAATGTATATTGATCCATTCAATCAAGCTCCACAAGAGTCACTACTTCATGAGTGATCACGGGGTAGCACCAGTTCACTTCTATTATCATTCTCAAAATCACAATTCCAATAATATAAGAAATAAAAAAACCACATAAACCCAAAATCAAAACTTGAACCCCAACCCCAAACACATTGGAATATGAGGATCAATAATAGTAAGAGTTTGAGATGCTATTACCCCTACATTTTTTTAAAATAGTCCTATCTCTAGTCTACCTAACTCCAAAAATATCAAGGGAACCTTTTATACCGTTTTGTCTTATGAACCAACTCATGTCAACCCTGAAACGATCACCTCATTTGGCCCACAAAAAGTCCGGAGAAGCATTCCCAATCCTATCGGGTTGGAAACTAGTACCGAGCATCATATACAACAAAATTGGGATTGATTTATCCCATAAAAAAATTAAATAAATAAACATGACCAATAAACATAAAAAACAATTACAAAACATGGAGTAGAAAATAAAATAAAACCACTTATATACCTTTATGTGACCACTGATTCACACCGCCCATTTGATTAGCCCACTCTATTAGTGAACCAAATGAAACCTTAACCAATAAAAAATCATGTTTCTAGAATAAATAAGTGAAACAAGTAGGGTATGATCATAATATCTCAGTAGGTAAGTACTAAAAAATTCTCACATTTAATTTCCTAAAAAAGATCATAAATAGTAGTTTAAAAATACAATTATAAAAATAATATTTTCAACATTTGGAATAAAAAACTCATCTTTTAATTTTAAAAATATTTTAAAATAAAAGTCAAGTGGAAAAAGATGCCCAAAAATACATAAAATAAAGGAAAACATGGTCTATGAACATTTAGTAGTGTATATCTAATAAAACCATAACTGAAGCAAATAGTATAGGTTTAGGAAAATAAGCACTAATAGAACAAGAAAGAAAAGTCCTAAAAAAGAAAGAAAGAATATATAGATATGTAATCATGGGAATTTCCTAAACATACCTTGAATAAATCCCAAGATAAACTCTATTTGGATGCAACTATTGGAATATGGTAAAACTATATATTTAATAACTAACCTAGATTCTCTAAACTTGCCTCACGGGTGGAAAATCCTACATGGCCTATCTAAAATCAAATAGGTTATAATACATCTAATAAAGACTAGAAAGTAATATTTACTTTCCCCCTTAGACGATGTCCAAGAATACCATTATAAAAGTATAAAGGATATCAAGTAGGTCATCATACAATTGGAATTAAACATAACTCACTGATTCCAATATCTTTGAATTTCCCAATCTCCTACATCGTCTATCTAAAGGCCATCACATTGAAAGGAGGTACATAGGGGTTCCCATCATATTTAGAACCATTCTAAGTTCCAATCATGCTTACATTTCATTTTATTCTAAAACCAATTTCCAAAAAATAAAAAATTACCAACCAAACCTTAACATTTCTAAATCCCAAACTAATCCAAAACAAATCTGAAAACACTATTTATGTTCGGTAGGTGCCGAATGGGTCTTTAATGTCAACAGATTACCAATCCATATCTCAAGGTGAAAATATTCCATAACTAGGAAAACAAAATTGAAAACCACTCTTAGTGTTATTTTTAGTCTATATAGGAATTTATAAAATATTTGGTTTTTTTAGGAAAACCCATTTAGGGTGGCGAGGAGATAGAAACTGAGAGAAGGGTGTTTTGAAAACAGGTGGTAAAATGGAGATTCTTATGGATTTCTATTTATATACGTGTGTTCCTATCCACATGTTTACCCCAATTACTAACATATATTCCTACCCAACATGAAATATATATCGAATACTATAAAACAAAAAGGTTTCAGCTTAAAAAGTCATAAGAAGCATCAAAATACAACACAAGGATCCACACATAATCACTAAATCCTAAAAAGTAATTGAAACCAAACACAAACCCAATTCACCAGAAAAGAAAACTACTAAATACTCTCTAAGGACAAACACAATCTGAATGTTCCTGATTCAATTTCTAAATACCATTTAACATTTTATCAAACACCTTTCATACATATAAATATAGGCCTAATTTTGAGTATTTTTAAAACCCTTTTGTTGTCAAATTTAATACATGAATTGTGAATACTAAATTAAAGATACACACTATAATCATGTATAAAACATTTTTAAAATATTCAAGAAGGCCTGTATCACCATCGATTTGATGAAATTAATCCTTCTTTAATGTTTTTAAGTATATAAAGTGTTGTGGATATGTTTGGGATGGTTTAAAGAATGTTTAGTGTGTTTTTGGGATTTTTGGTAGACTCGTGATTTGTTCATGATTTGGTAAAACCATGAAAAACCTACATGAAACTTTTTATAATAAAATAGGGGGTTATAGATAAGACACACAGGCTGTGCACAGTTTTTGAAAACCTTGCGGAAGCCTAGGAGAAACTGGGATCTATTGGACAGTGTTATTTGGAATGGCTAGAGCATTGTTTGAAAACAATGAAATCCAAAACGTATGAGATTCAGCCTTTGAGTTAGTGTCTAATGCATGATTAGCACACAATTATCATAAAAATGTGAATAACCATGAACATGTTAAAAGTGAAATCTTAAAATTGTGGATATTAAATGTTTTAACCTATAACTCCATTTTCCCTCCTATGTGGCCTTATATAAATATTATCTCTTATTAATGGTCATGTAAGGTCCCCTCATCATTCTATAAGTGATATAATAGCTTCCCTTTTTGGGTTAAATCCATATTCTTGCGGTAATGATTCATTCTCGATCGTTCTTTATGAATTTATTAGATCAAATTCACCCTCTCCCTCAGATTCTTATATCTACACCCTCTATGGGTATATATATGGTATTGTATTCCGAATATGTTTAGATTTATTTTTTTTATGATAGTGGAAGAGGTATAATATTTGTTTATGAATTTTTAACCTGGTTTTGGGATGTTTTTTCATAATGATTTTCATTTTCACCAAAACTCTCGAGGTAGTTGGCTTCAATCTCGACTCCTCTATTTAGAACATAAAATATTATATTCAAATTTGATTAATTTATTTATTTTTATTGTTAAATTGGTCTGAAAATCATGTTATAAATCCACTTTAGTGATGATATGTGGTTTTTGGTGAAATTATGGAATCATCATAATTGGTTTTGCAAAGTAATTTTGTTTTTGGATTTTAATTTTTTTTAAATATGGATTTGATGAATTTTTTTTTAAAATTTCTTGTTTGAAATGTTTTCAGTATAAATAGGTTTTATATAAATGATATGAAATGGTTTCGTTGAAATGGTTTTGGTGTTCAAGGTTTTTTTGTGAGTTTATGTTCAACGTGCCCTTGAATAAGGGATGTGTACTGATGGGGTACAAGGTACATGACCCTGTATCAAGGTCACGTGTCAGTTGGGCACAAGGTTATTGGATGAGAGATTGCTCGTGAGTATAGAACTGTTATACAAGAATGTGGTGTGGGAGTGCTGTGAACAATGGAATTGGTATACCAAAAGGGAATGTTAAATGATTTAAATAATAGTTTATGCGCTTTCCCTAGAAACAGTTTATTGTGGATTTTTTTTATATTTTGATATTAAAATTTTAATATTTTTTAATATAATATGACTTATATATTTGGGACAACATTTTATATTGTAGTGAAATTAGTAGGTAAGTCATTGGGTAAGACCTACTATGTTTTAATACTCACACTTGCTTTGGCACTTTGGCGATTTTGCAGATATCATCTATCAAGATAGGGGGAAAGATAAAGTATCACACATATTTAGTACTACTTCGTGATACTTGGGATATTTGGTGGAGTTAGGGCTTGGAGCATGTCGAGATTGGGTGTCATGTGATTGTCTTTGAGTTTTATTTGTTTGTCTTCCAGTGTTTTCATTAATGATAGTTGTCTTCTGCTATGGTACTCCTTTGTAAGTTTGATGGGAATGAAATGTTTTATTTTTATTTCATTTTCATCATCCATCATATAGTATTTTATATTTTTATGGTTATTGGTTTGTTGTTTGTCTTAAAAGTTAAATTAATTCCCCAAATTATAAATGAACACCTCAACATTTAGTGCCAGCCTTTGGAGACATGGGGATGTATCTTAAGGCCAAGTAATATGACACCACCCTCTCAAGAAAATGAGAAGGGGAGGGATATTACAAGTGGTATTTGTTTTTTTGATCCAAAATCTGATTAGGACATGTTGTATCATCTTGGTCATTCATTTTTGGAACAGGTGGTCATTAGTTTTCTTATTCTTGGTGTTGAAATTCATTCTAATTCATTCCTTAAGTTGGGATCAATGAAAAGAGTAGGACTGTCAGGACATGAAATGTATTGAATAAAAATAAATAGCTAACCTTTTTATTCTGATCATCAAGTTCCCGGGGAATTTGGTAAATGATTGTTTTATAGACACTTATAGGAATTAGAATCTTATTATCATGGGTTTAGCCAATTAGGTGAGCATGACTTGCATGAGTGGAATGAATTCCCATAAGGAGTGCATATTTCGTTTTTTAGTAATGATATTTTATTTAGTGCAACCTAAAATAATTTTTGAAAAAATGATGAATTTTTTTTCAAATGAGATTCTTTGAAAAGAAAATGAATGTGGTATTTTGAAAATAGTTTTATTTTCAAAACCAAGTTTAATTTTTTAAGAAATAGTTGAACCTAGTAAAGGGTTATTTTTAATTCATTATTGTGATAACATGATTTGGTAAAATATGAAATGTTAAGCCTTTAGTATATAAAGAGTGATACTTATATCATTTGTATATGTGAAGAAAATGGAACCTAGTAGGAGTTGTAGAAACCAACCTGATGAAGATGTGGAGAACGTGCCTCCACCTAAGCCCAGGTGAACCAATAGTTGGTTCAGACTATCATTCAATCATTTCAAGATATGGAAACATGAAACCGGATGGATGAGCCCAAAATAGTGGACAACTATGTCCAATTTTTGAAGAACAATCCACCCATATTTCATGGTTATTCAAAACAAGAAAAAGTTGAATTGTGGCTAAAAATCATGAATCATATCTCAAATTTCTTTAGCACCATGACAGATCTGAATTTCAAGATAGTGACATATATGTTAGAGGTCTATACAGATTAGTTTTGGGGCCTTGTTGTGTATGATGAAATAGATCAAGGCCTTGTTTGGAGGATTTTGAATAATTGTTCAAATTTTTTTTCCTCAGACATTCAAGATTAAATGACTCAAGTACTTATTCATCTTGAAGTAGGAAAAATCTCTCTATCATATATTAAGCACATAAATTACTAGATTTAGTGCGCTTTGCACCAGAGGTTGCAACAAGGGCTTTCTTGAAGGCACAAATCATTGAATCGGGGCTGATTGAAGAGATTATATTGAACATAGCTATGCTCTGTATTATCGAAGATAAAAAGATAGAAAATAGATTGATGGAGGTAGAATGGGACATCTCAAGAGCCATGGGAGGATGATTTATGTCGATACCCATAATAAATAGTGGGAACTCTAATGACGGGGGAGAGAATAAGTGGGAAACCTATATCCAAGGTGGGGGCATGACTCAAAATCATGTAGGTATAACGATGGAAATTCCTCCTTAAACCAAAAGAAAATCATGATGTTTATAATGTGGTTCACTTGACCACATAAAGTGAGAGTATATGACACAACATATAGAATTATACAACTGCAACCAAATGGGGAATCCTCAACACTATTGTCTCACTATTATGAGGTCAGGTGATCGGGACACTTCTTAGGTATCCCAAACATAATATGATTTGATGAGGTGAAGGAAATAGAACCAATATCATCAAAAGAACATATATAGACCTGGTGACTCCAAGAATACCATGACTCCTTAGTCAAGGAAATCTCAATAGAGAAATAAAGAGAAGAACATTACAAGAAAGAAATTATATGGGGCTGAGTAGGTTATGGTGGATGATTAGTCTGGACCATCTATGATGGGTGGTATGATTATTTTTCACTATACCCTTATGCATGTCTAGTTTGATACTAGTGAATCATATTCATTTATTTCTTCTCAAACTGTTGATTTTTTAATTTTAAAACATGGAATGATTCATTTTGTGATAAAACATAAAAATACTCTTGGTCAAAAATAAAAAAATGACTTTATGTGTAGATCATTTTCTATAAATTTTGATAGAGATAAGTTGAAATGAGATTTATTTGTTCTAGAGAATAATATCTATGATGTAATCCTGGGTATGGATTGGTTGGAAATGTTCAAGCATCACATTTACTATTATAGAAGAACAATTAGTTTAGTAATAGAGGATGGTGTCGATCATATCTTTAGAGGAGGAAGGAATGTAAAGGAATGTGGAATAGACTTGTTGTAACCAGAAATTAAAATGATCTCTTACTATTTTTAAATGGTTCCTTTGGAATCATTGGAAAACATTTTGAAGAATCATTTTTCAGCAGTGGTGGATCAGTTTCGATATGTGTTTTGTAAAATTTTATATAGGATGTAATCAGTAAGGGAAGTGGTGTTTTTGATTGATATCCTCTCGAGGAAAATTCTAATATAACTTCTATCTTATAAAATGTAACCAATAGAATTAGGGGAATAGAAAATGAAGTTCAAAGAGTTAGAAAGAAAAAGGTAAACTTGGTCGAGCACATCTCCAGGGACAGAACAAATCTTGTTTGTCAAGAAGTTAGATGGAACTCTATGGCTATGTGTGTTGTATTATAAGATTAACCAAGTTATGATAAAGAATAGGTATCCAATTCCATGTATTGAAGATATATTTAATCAATTAAGATGATCTCAGTGGTTCTCTAATATTGACATTCGATCAGGATATCACCAATTATGAGTATGGAAGAAGGGTATTTCAGTAAAAGATTTTAGATGAAGATATGGACACTAAAAATATTTTTTAATGCCTTTTCATCTTACCAATTCTTTCTCATTGTTTATAATATTTAGGAATTAGATATTTCAAAGATATATGTATTCTTTCATGGTTTTGTTTCTAGATAACATATTGGTGTATTCAAGGACAGGGGCTGAGCATGAGAAACACTTGGTGAAAATGTTTGAAATCTTGTGGGATCATCAGTTGTATGCCAAACGATCAGTGTTAGATTTTTGGATATAGGGGGTATACTTTATTGGAATTGTAATTTTAGAAAGATGTGTTTTAGTGGATCCGGAGAAGATAAAAGATATTATCTATTGGTATCTGTTGAAGAATGCCTTTGAGGTAGGAAGTTTCCTTGAACTAGTTGGTTATTACCAATTCTTTTTTTGACTTCTCATGATTAGATTCTTTTATGAAAACATTGATAAATAATAAAATTCCGTTCCAATGGGATGAATAATTTCATAAACATTTACAAGAGATGAAATTTATCCTCACATCAGTACTAATCATGTTTTTTCTAGAATTAGGGAACATTTATGTGGTCTATTGTGATGCTTTTGGATTTGGGTTGGGGTGTGTTATTATTATAGGAGACCATTCCATTGCACATGTTTCACAGAGGTTGTGGGAGCATGAGAAGAACTACCCAACACACTATTTAGAGTAAGCTATATTTATCCATGCATTGAAGACATGGCGTCATTAACTATTTGGTGAAGAATTTACAATGTTTATGGATTATAAGTCATTGAAACATATTTTCCCAAAAGAGATTTGAATTTGAGACAAATAATATGGATAGAGTATCTATAAATGTCTAACTTTGATTTGATGTATACACCCGGAAAAGGTAATTTTGTTGCTGATGCATTGTGTTGAAAGTTGTATGTTTAGGTGAAAAAAAGGATTTAGATGAGTGGTAGATGATGCCAGTCCTAGAAAAAATGATTTTGGAATGTGAATACTAAGGTAATGTTGTATTTTTCTTTCCTTTTTCATTAATTCATAATATATTAAAGATATTAAAAGATTCACAAATTTATGATTCAGAATCTATTGCAATGAGTTCAAAACTCAATGGTGGGGAGACCAAAGAGGGATGGAAACTGGATGGGAGTTTATTTTTGTGGTTTTTGAAATTAGATGGTTGTATCTATTTCTTCTCAAGAACAAATTATTCATTATTAAAACCATTCAATATGGTCTGTTCATCATGGAATAAAGAAGGTGTATAAATCATTAAAAGCACAATTTTGGAAGATTAATATGAAATGAAAGGTGGCTAGTTCTGCTACAAGTTTCTTATCTTTTTAGGATGTTAAGGTAGAGAATCATTGAACAACATGTATTTTAAAGTCTTTACCCATACATATTTATAAATGAGAGAAGATTACTATGGTTTTTTAATAAGACTCCCAAAAATGGATCAGAAAAATGATTCCATATGGGAGATAGTGGATCAGATCACAAAGCTGGCTCATTTCATTCCTATTCATGAATCTCATATAGTGGATGACATGTCAAAAATCAATATTTGTAATGTGATAAAGGGTCAAGGAATACTAGTTTCGTTCATACAAGATAGATATCCAAGGTTCACATATCATTTCTATAAATCCTTACAGAAATCCCTTGGGATGTAGCTGACCATGAGTACGACGTATCATCCTCAGATATATGGAAAATAAGAAAGGATGATAAAAATGTTGGAAGACATGTTATAGGATTGTGTAAGTGCTTTTGGTGGATTATGGGAAGATCATTTTCTTTTAGTGGAGTACTCGTATAATAAAAATTGATCATGCCTGAGTACAAAAGGACCAGTTTGAAGAATTGTATGGGATTCCTTGCCATTCTACACTTTTTGGGCGGAAACATGTGAGAATTCACTAGTGGGGTAGATAATTTTCATGAAATAATAGAGATAGTTCATTTGATCATGAAATGGATGAAAACATTGTATAGTCATCTGAAATCATACGAGGATCATCATCGATGGCCGTTAGTGTTGACATTGAGTGATCGTGGGTTTTTAATGATCTCTCAATGGGTTGTAGATCATCATTTTGGAGAATAGGGCATGTTCCCTCCTTGATATATATTCCATTTTGAGATATTATAAGAGGTTACTGAGGTGAAATATTGTTTGGCATTGTCACCATTGTTCAGTGTAATTCATGATGTATTGCATATATCTTAGTTGAAAAGCTATGATATCGATCCTAACAATATTATTAAATGAGATTATTTTGACCTAGATCTAGACTCTTAGTCGATACACATTCCAATTTAGATTCTGGATAGGAAAGATAAGGTCTTAAGTTGAAAAACATCAGTCTAGTGTAGGTTTTGTGGAAACGTGACCAGATATAGGAAGAAGCCTGAGAACACAAAATGTAAATGGAAGATAAATAGTCATAACTCTTTCAGGACAATGATGTTTTTCTGCTCTGGGGATAGAAAGACTAATGTTGGGGAGAATGTAGAACCCTGATTTGAGGTAATTAACCCTTATTTTATGTATTTTAATTATATAATGTATTTGGGTTATGTTTGGGAGATCTTGGAAACATTTGGGAGTTTTGTTTGTGATTTTCTGCTGGTACACATTTTTGGAAAATCATATAACACCTACAAGAAACCGTGCATAATATAACAGTGGCTAAAGGAAAGGCACATAGGATGGACATGATTTATGCACACCCTGCAGAATCTTAAAAGAAACATTTTCATTTTTTGGGTAGTGGTATTTGGATTGGCTAACACATGGTTTTGAAACCATGTGAGGAATACTTGTGAGGTTCAACCCTTAAGGTAGTGACTAATGCATAATTAGTGCAAACTTTTCTTAACTACACAAGGGTTAAATGTGAGATCATAAAATTATGGATCTAACTCTTTTTACATTCTAACTCTCCCATTATTTCTCCTATTAGGAACTAACTCAGTATTAACTCTTCCCAAAATTTATAGAAGGTTCTACAGTCATCCATAGGCAATCCTAAGGCTTCTCTTGGTGGTTTCAAGCCAAATTCTTCTGGTAAGGTTTCATTCTTGATTATTCTAGATGAGTTTCTTAGATCTACTTCACCTTGACTCTTGGACTCATAGATCTATGCCCAATATGGGAAGATCTAGGTTAGTGGATTCCAAATATGATTATATTAGGTTTTCTTATGATAGGTGAGTAGATCTATTATGGGTTTGTGAATATTGAACCTAGTTTTTGTGACGTTTTACATTCTGATTGTCATTTTTTCCAAAACTCTCGATGGAGGTTGATTCACCCTCAACTCATCAATTTAAAAATTAAAGTATTTGTTTCATATTTTTTTAATTTATTTATTTTTATTGTGAAATTGTGGTGCAATGCATGTTATAAATCATATTTACTGATTATTTATAGTTTTTGGTGAAATTATCGAATTGTGGTAAATGATTCTGCCAAGGGATTTGGTTTCTTGATTTAAAATTTTGATATTAATATATATATTTGTTCGATTTTTTTAAAATGGATTATTAGAAAGGATATTGATAAATTTATTTTTTATTGAAATGGTATGAAATAGTTTGGTTGAAATGGTTTTAGGAAACATAGTTTGTGTTTCTGTTCATTTTCAATGTGCCCTTGAAAAATGGTCATGTACTAGTGTGGTATATAGTACATGAACCTAGATTGGAGGCGTGTGTTAGTGGGAAATAACGTTATTGGATGAGAGACCACTCATTAGTATAGAACTATCAAACAAGAATGAATGTGTAGGTATTTTGGGAACCATTGATTGAGTATGACAAAAGAGAATGATAAATGATTTAAGGAATTGTTTATGCAATTTCCGTGGAATACAATTTATTGTGGATTTATTTTATATTTTGTTATAAAATGTTTTAATTTTGTGAATAATCTATTTTATATAAATGGGATAACATTTTCTATCCTAGTTGTTTAATTAGAGAAGTAATTTGGGAAAACCATTTATATTTTTATACTCACTCCTACTTTGACAATTTGGAGATTTGTAGATATCATCTATTGGGATATGAGAAAGGTAATGTATCACACATATTTAGTACTACTTCATGATATTTGGTATGTTTTTTGAAGATGGATATTGGAGAATGTAGATATTGGGAGTCATGTGGTTGTCCTTTAGTTTTATTAGTTTGACTTATGCTGTTTACTTTGATGATGGCTATCTTCCGTTGTGGTACTCTTTGGTTGGTTTTGACATAAATGAAATCATTAAGTTGTCTTTAATTTTTATAATGCATAATATATGGTTTTATCTATTTATGGATGTTGGGTGGTTATTTATCTTAAAAGGAAAAATCTTTCCTAAAATTGTAAATGACCCCCTGGACATTTATTTCCAGCCTTTGAAATCTTGGGAATATCTTTTAATGCCATGTAACATATCACTACCCTGTCAATATAATGAGAAGGGGAGGGAGACTTCAAGGATCATGCATCAAATGAAATGCTTTTTAAAGAAAATGTGTTAATCCTTCTAATTCTAAATGGAAAACCATGAAAAATCTCTATGCACGGTGTGAGGAGAACCCAAGGACCAATATGCACACACTTAACACATACACACCATGATACATATTCATATACCCTTTGTATGATGTATATATCCGCCGAACCATGAGGGAAAATATACAGATTTGGTATATATTCAAACACACACACACACACAGATATATATATATATATATATATACATACCGACATATTTATAGTGTGTGGGTCAGACCCAAGAAGCCATAATCCGCTTCCTTCAATGAAAACTACAGGAACAGACCACAATAGAACACGATGAACACTATAAAAATGACCAAAAGAGTCCCCTAATCAGGTTAAGGTCTACCCTAGGTCATATGCTCTGCCAATGGGGAAAGAAGGAATCCAGGGAAAATGATGAAGAAGATGACATAGGAGGGAAGAACCTTACCAATGCTGGTCACAGAATGATTTTGGAGGGTAATTGGCTGAGAAAAAAGGCTGTGGGAAGGGGGTGCTCATCTGTGAGGGTTGCTAGTTGGGTGGAGGGTGGAATGGGGTCACATAAGAGGGATACTAGGAGATGGGAAAAGAAAACCCTTTCGGGGTTATAATAATAATAATGATAATAATAATATAATAATATTTATAATAATAATAATAAATTTATTATTATTATTTATATTAATTTTATTTTATTTTATTTTATTTTTAACTATGAAGGTTACACAGTTTCTCTGCACAGTCTATCAGACCATGTTCCGACGATGTTTTCACCTCAGTTTTTATCCACATAGGCTCCTAAAGCTATCACACAACAATGATCCTGGATGTGTGGACAAGAAAGAACCACTATCTAGGCCACACAGTTTTCCCTAAGATGGAACATGGTTTTCCCAAACAGCATGCTAACCGTGTGCCGCACTCTTGCCTTTCAAAATTCCAAAAAACATAAAATTTTACTTAGAAATCGACCTAAAAACTAATTGAAAGATCATAAAAACTAAATAAATAAAACAAAAATAAAAAATATAGCAGGGGTTTGTCATAAGCATGAACCAAGAAGAGAAATGGTCAGAATAAAATTGATTTTATTTCAATTTTTGATTGGTTATATTTTTCTTCTATGTCTGTCATTTTCAAAATTTAATTACATAAGTCCTTTTTTACTTACTCAACAGAAGATTTAATTTATCATAAAATTTTTAAATTTTCCAAAAAGAATTTCTAATTTTTTTCTGAATGGATCGTTTTTAACATCCTTTTCAAAAAATGAAATAGAATGTTTTTTAACATAAATGGTATTCACATATTATTTTTCTTCCATAATCATTTCATTCTATTTAGTTTATTCTACAATATTTCAAGTATTTTATAATTAAAAAACATTATACAATATTTATTTTAATATTTTTCTTCTAGGTTATATGTTTCTCTATAGGATATGATTTTATTAAAAAACATATATTCATGATGAACTTTTTGATAACTATTATCTCTTATAATTTTTTTTCATTAAAATTATATTAAAGTGTTGAATTTGTTTTAATCAATGGGCATTGAATTTCTTTAAAATATTTATATTCATTTTATCATGGACCTAATTATTTCCCAAATTATATACCATTTTAATATATGATGTTTTAGTTTGAACATTATAATTTAGGTGGAGAAATATTGATATTCTATATTCATTACTCAATACAATCATTTATTGATAAAGAAAATTATTTATGAATTAAACTGACAATTAAATATATTAATAATGAATTGGACATGAAGTGATGGGTGGGTCACATAATAATATATCTTCTGAAAAAAATTGATAGGTCTCATGAGACAAATTAGTTGGCTAAATTTATTAAATTGTTTTTTGGTGTATGCCTACCCATTATTTAAACTATCTTAGACAAAGGACTTGGGGGGTAAAGATATTATGATTTTTGAGATCTTGACATCCAAAATTATAAAATTCCTTAATTGAAAATTTATTTATTAATATACATGATATTATAGCATTATATATTATATACGGATGTATTTTATGCTCAATTTCTTGATTTAATGGTATTTTTTTCAATTATTTATCATTACATATTGATAATGCATTATTAACTCATAGTAGAATCTGTTGTACATAAATCAAACTGGGAATTTAATCTCACACATTATTATTTTTATTTTTCAATGGAAATGAAGCAGCATATTATGAATAATATGTATGGTGCAAGAATGTTTTCTTATGATATTTATTTAAAATTTCCAATGCAATATTAGAATCATGTACATATTTGGTTCTTCAAGACCAATAATCTGATAAATCCTTCATGATTATATCCTTTGTATCTTATTAAAATTTAATAAAGTAAACAATGAATCTGGGAAATTTTATTTGGTATTAATACAAAATGAATTGATTATGTTTTGATAAATAATCATTAAATGTTTACTAAAATAATTTTATGAATAAAATTCCCATTTTTATTTAGAAATGTATTTCTCATGGTTTTATTAATTTTTATACAAATAATAATAATTAATATTAATTTTTTTAATGAAATTAATTTTCAATTAATGTCTATTCTTCCTTACATTTTTTATATAATGGTTTAGGATGAAGATAAAATCACATTAAGGTAAAAAAGTTTTTTTTATTTTTTATAATATTTTTAAAATGTGTTTTTATCCTAATAAGAGGAATAAATTTCTAATTATTAATAAGTAAATTTATAAATTATTTATCAAACAAATTTCATTAACATTTATCTACTATTTTTTGTAGTAAAATCATGATAATAAATTCTATTTTATTTTTATAAATGAATTTTCTGAAAAATGGTTTCATTAATTACATTTTTTTTGTGATTTTTGAAAATTAACTGATACCACTTATAGATATTGAATTTGATAAAATGGAAAAATTATTTTTATTTAGAATGTTCAAAAGTTTAAATATGTTCACTTTAATTTTTGGTCACAATTATTAGTAAAAACATTAAAAATTGGTATCACTGTTGGGGTGAAAATGGGTTTAATAGGTGGAGGGGGGTTACAAAAATAGATAAGGATAACAATTACACTTAATATTTTATTAATATTTTTTAAAAGATAATGTGGCTATATATTATTTCACCTTTTCTGAAATTTCCATTAAGTGCGACTTCTTCATGAAAGTGAGCTTATATTATTTATATATTTTAAGTAATTCAATGAATATCCCTCCCCTCACTTATAAAAGGGAACCTCTTCTACTCCCTTATCCACAAAATTTTATCCTTACATATCAAAAAAGAATAACCAAAAATGAACACCAGTTTCCATCAATTATATATTGAGCTTAGGGTCCTACCATATGACCATCTTAAGAAGCTTTAAGGTGTACTCCAAAAGAGGTCACTGAAAGAAGAGATAATCATATTAAATATCCCTTTCAAAGTATAATTCATATGATAATTTGTATAAATCTATTATATCCATCCAAAAATAATGACTCTAGTATGAAAAATACAATTCGGTGTTATTATGATTATACTCTATCCATTTTCTACTTCCTTTCCATCAATTGATAAATGAATGTAAAAATCAAGTATACGTATGGACTACCACCTTCATATAAGGATATGATTCATTTTTTCATCACTATCATTCAAGGATGGTTATTATGATTTATTTAATGTTTATATATTATATTCATGAAATAATTATTCTTTAATAATTATTAGAAATTATATACCCTATTAGGTTTCCATCCATTATAAAATGACAACGTCACTCGTGTGTTTGTGTGGGGTACCACATCCATGAAGTGATGTTATTTTTTCCATTTCAACATTAAATTTATATTAATAAGGATAGATTTAATGTATATATATAATATTTAGGATATAACTGTGTTTCTTTAAAGGAGAATTATTTTTTACGTTTCATTCATTCTAACCATAAAAAGTGGAAGAATCACTCGTGTATACGTATATACTACTATCTCTATGAAGTAATGTAAATATTTTTCATCACCACATTATATGAATGGTTAAAAAAATTATATAATGATTAAATATGATACTTGTAAATAATTTATGAATTATTATATGATTTAACTAATATTAAAATGTGGGGACCATAACCCTAGAACCAAAACATACATAAAAAATGAAACAGTTAACCCTAGACATATTGATAATAATTAAAGATTATTAACGAATGGGTAACCATGTATGATATTATATGTATGAATAAGGTTATTTATAGAAGTTTCACAACTTTTAATTTATTATACTAGATGTTAGATAACTTATGAAGATATTTGAACCCATGGAAAGGGTTTTATGATACAATATCTCTATTTACCAGGATTGTTTATGATTTAAAATTAAATGATGAAATTATATAATCTATCTATCAAAAATATTATGAATTTTATTCTTATTTGGTTATTTATATGGAATACTATATTCCATTAGTTTTAATCTCTCTACGTAGTCAATAGTCTAAAGGAATGTTTTTAAAGAAAAATGACATTGTTTTTCTCTTAATTTTGAAATCTTTTTATTATGTATCTATATTTTTATTTAATGTTATAAATAATGTTATAAATACTTTGAAATTTATGATTAAAGTCATTTTTACCCCTTTTTAACTTTTTATGAAATATTTCAAAAGGAATCTTATTTCCAATCTCTGAATAAAGTACTTGTTATTAATGGAGTGAAAAAATCATTATTTTAATGTAAACCACACTAATGAATTTTTCCACCAGAATGAACACTATTTTCTTTGAATATTATTTTATATGATTCCATGTTTATTTTAAAATAGTTTTTTTATTAATATTATGTAAATTTTAATATTTGAGATATGTTATTTAAAATAAAAATCATATTTTCCTCTATAAATTTTTTAGTGATATTTAAAAGGTATTTTCATATATTAAAACTTCCATTGAGGTTACTTAGACATCATTGGGGGTATTATCCAATAATAACATATTTATTCTTTATCTGTATGGTTTATGAATATGGTCATGAAATATTTATTAAACCCTTTTTATTTTCCATGGATTAAGTTATGGTGACATGATAAATGTTTTAATGATATTTATATATATATATATATATATATTAATTGATTATAATTATGTAATGGGTAGGTCAATTGTATCCCTATAATTAATTGGGAAATGTTTGATTTTTATGATATCAAAGTGTATATGTGAGGTTTTCCCCAGATAAAAACATGATATATGAGGGTTTATCTCAATCCCAAAGAGGGTACATGGGTTGTTATCCCTTGTCCAAAATGTAATAATGTCTTTGTAGATAGACTTAGGAAATGATTTATATGATTATTATTATAACAAAATTTTCCCACTCTCTTTTGGCTTGTTCTTATTCAAAAAATTTACTCATATATTATGATAATTGATTATCTTATGATTCAGGTATTATGAACTACTAATGATTTATGCCATGATTCTGGATTATGATCTATCAATTATTGGGTATGATTTTATGATTTCAATATCACGATATTAGAAATTTATGATTATCATTTGGACACTGATGTTCTTAGACTAATATTTCATATATTTTCCATTTTTAAGAATTTGAGTTCACCATTTCTTTTTTTTTATTTTCCCCAGTATATGAAAAATGTTTTAAAGTATGATATGCCATTGAAGGGTTCTAGCTATGATAAACATATTAGTAGTTAATTTTGTGTAACATTTTTTAATGCATCCATGTTTCTTTATATAGTAAACCTTTATGGTTTTTGGTGTGGATAATAATGATATTTAATGAATATTAATATAAAAATATTTATTATTTACATATATTATGATTTGGTATTCTCCAGAAGATCACATATAAGGTGTCAGAATTAATTTTATTTCCATTATATAAGATGATATTATGGATACAATATAGATGAAAAAAATATAAAAATGTGATGGTTAACTAGATGTAGTTAATGATCTCAAACATGACTTATAAGGATTTATTATGGATTTATATATACAAAATATGAAGAATAAAAATATTGGTTGATTTTTAAATGACTCCTCAAGTTATGTTGATGATATTTAATTTGAAAAATTCTCTAATAGAATGCTATGTAAGAACATACAAATAATCAAGAGAAACCTAATGAAGCTACAAAATACTGTTTAAAGATTTAAGAGAAGGTTATGATCATTGATGATCATAATATTTCTATAAAAGAGAAAAGAAAAAATATTTTAACATATTAAGTGGATGTTTTTTCTTTGAGTAAGATCATGTATATATAATAAAATCATATGGATTAATGTAGAAGATACAATTTGGAAAATTCATAAATTATGTATTAAAAAAATTATAAACATGCAGTGAAATATTTTATAGATGTCTGGAGTGATCAAAGACCAAATATATTTCATAAAATAGTTTTCTATTTGATACCGTGATAATAAAAACAATGATAAAAAATTAAGAGAAAAGGGAAGTATAATATAATAGAATGTTATCAATCATAAATAACATATTAATAATAATTGTTTTATTAAAGAGCTGGATATATGTGGATATATGGAACAAAGAAACATTTCCTCATACAAAATGATAAATTTTTGGTTACTTAGGTCACATGACGTCATATTTTTATTAAAATGAAGAGTTATTTGATAGAAGAAGTTGTTCTTTTTCAAAAATTGTTAATTGAAACATATCCTTATTCTATGAATGAAAGTTAATTATTTGTATATTTATTTATTTTACCTAACTTTGGGAACAATTATATTAATTAATCTAAAATAAGTTTAAACTATTTCTATGGAAATAAAATAAGAATAAATACAATTCAACCCAATACAATTCCAATGGGAAACATTTTTTTCCATTGGATGATGAAGAATATGAATTGTTTTCTTATTCTGAATAAAGTGAAAGAGTTTGATTTATGTCTCAAATCATCCTATGGTTTCTTGTAAAGACAATATGATAATGATTAAGAATAAATGTATACTTACTAAGATAGATTTTAATGAAAAAATGAAATAATTTAAATAGATTCTTGATAGTGGGTTGTCATCGCACAGGATAGGTAATATTAATATACTAAATAATATGGAAGGAATAACTAATATAAATATTCAATTTGTATATGATAGAGATATAAATATCATAGCATGTGGTAAAATTTGTTTGGACATATTAGTATTGAAGCATACTAATTTTATTTTTTTGATGATCTCTGACACAATTATTTGTGTATGATCCAGTTATGTGACTTTGAAATTGATGTTACTTTCAATCATAGAGGTTGTTATATTAGGGTAATGAGCAGAAACACTTTTATATAGGGTTGAAGAATGAATGGGAACTTGTATCAGGTAGAACGTAAGAATAAGAATTTTTTCTTATAAAAGAATATGGGAAGAAATAATTTTTTCCATAATAGTATTGGTTGAATTATATAGTGGGGCATGGAGAAATAATCAAAATCAATAGTTTTGTTGACATTCTATCTCTAAAAGGGAACAATGAAAAGACTTATGGATTATGTTTTAGGATAAAAAATTGATAAAATCATACCATCCAAAGAATAATCAAGCATAAAATATATTGGATTATGTGCATACTAATGTGTGTTTCCTAATAAATTAAGAAAAAACTTATGGTGACAATTATTTCATATTATTCATCAATGATTACAATATATTGGGATGTTTTGTGTTCAAATGTTCTAAGAGATAAGTGCAAGATTTTATCAATAGATTATGATAAAGAGTATAGAATGATAATATAAGTACAATATGAACCTCATGTTCAGATAATAGAATTGAATATATGTTAATATAACTGGAAAAACATTTTAGAGAAATATATGATAAATCATAAAGTGTTTATTATAATTAATCCTCCATAGAAGGAGTTTTGGAAAGAAAACATTCATGGATAATAACATATCCATGATATTTTTTTGACTAAGAGTGTAATATCACACCATTAATGGAAATAAGATATTAAAGAGGTTATTTACACTAAAACTGAATCATTTTTTAGTCCTAAAAAACCCCATAAGAATAGTGGAATGGTATAAACCAATATTTGAAACATCATAGAGTTTCCAGAATTAAATATTTTATTCAATATATTGATGGAAATCTGGTTATTTTTGAAAGTGCAAAAAATGAAGGAATATTTTTGGGCTACTCATGAAATGGTAAAAACAAAGATTGCTTTATCAAAAGAATCATCAATATCATTAAATGTAGTGGTATGAAATTTGATGAAAATGATTCTTATTAACTTTATGGAGGATTTTCTATTAAATATGTGTGTGAAGAAAAAAAATAAGGTGTCGTTGTAGAATATCGATAATTAAAAATTTTTCCAAATTATGATTAATTCAAAGTTGTTTTATTGGATCATAATAGGACTGATAGAATTAAATAATTAGATTAAACAAGATGAATACACGATGACTGTGATCCATGAATAATTATTAGTTACAAATATTCTCTAAGGAAGACTCAGATAATGATATAAATAAAGAAGACTACTCTATCATCATATGAGGAACCAATAATATTTTAAGTGGAAATAATTAATGAATCTTGGGTTAAATGCTTTGTTTCATAGAAAATTATAATTGAGAAGAATTAAACATGGGAGTATTTGGATATTTCTAGACATCGCAATATTATTAGTACAAAATTGGTCTTTAAAAAATTTATAATGAACATATAAGATTGGTTCGAAATAAAGAAATTATAATATGTGAAGGATATGATCAAACTGATGGAGCTGATATGGAAGAAACATTATTTACTGTGGAATGTATGTAATCACTAAAACTCTTCCTGGATGTGGATATTAAAAGTATGTTTAGGTTATATCAAATGGATGTGAAGAGGAAAATTATTATGGAGTCATGAATAAATATGTTTACATCAAATAACAAGTATGTTTTCTATTTAAAAATGGTGATTTAATGGCGTGTAGGATGAAAATGGATTTTTATGGATTGAAGAAAGATATTTGTTCTTGGAATGAAAGTCTAGAAATGTATCTCAAAAATTAGAGTTCAAAAGAGCATGGTTCGATCATAGCCTCTACATAAAGGATTTAGAAAATGGGAAGCTGACAATGATGATGTTTGTAAAAGACATAATACTTTTTTATAACAAGACCAATTGAATTAGTTGTTTTTAAAATATGTCATGCATAAAAGTTGGGATGTCTATGATTGGATAACTAACCTACGTTCTTGGGTACGATTTTTTTTTGAAAAGGATGGTTTCACATTAATATCATACGAAAAATTTGAAAGAGAAATCATAGTGAAGTTCATAATGGAATATTGTAAACTAGTTTTCACTCTATTAGTCATTGGGATGAAACATAGTGAACATGAGGTTAAAAAATATTGGAATAAATATTGTTTAGAATAATTAGTGGAATTCTGTAGTATCTCACATATATTCGGTTATATATATTTTATTTTATGTAATTAGAAGCATAATTTGTGATTTTTTGAAAGGGAGAACATATCATTGATGTATATATGATAACAAGATATTATTAAGTAAAATTGAATTCTGATTTTTTTTAAACTATGGGAAAAACTAAAATCTAGATGCTTACTCATACACTGACTGGGATGGAGATAATTGGGATCCAATACCCACTACTAGAGGATATTTATTTATTGGAAGAAATCAGGTTTTATGGATAAGTGATAAGTAAGAAAGTATAACATTGAGTATAGTAGAGGAATAATATATTTTAGTTATAAGGATTATATAAAATTGATATGTTTGAAGTAAAAATTGGAAGATCTTGGTGAATTAGTTTGACAACTGATGTTAATTATATTATAAAACAATAGTGACATTGTTTTAATAATGAAACCTTTACGAAAATATGTCAAGAAACATATCAAGACCACTTACCTCATTAAAAAGGATAATTTTGAGTAAAACATTAAAAAAATTAAGTTTCGTGATAATTAATATCAAGTGGAAAATATCTTTATAAAATAGTTGGATTCAATTTTGTTTTAGAAGAATCTGTTGATCATCAGAATTGATCCATTTTCCTAAAACTATTGAGGTTTAAAAAACAATTCCCAATTATAAAAAATTCCTTACATGGGAAAATGTTTTATTTTATAGGAATTTATAATCAGCTGATTTTATTGATATAAAAGATAAATGATCCATGGGAATTTTGGTTATGAAAGAAGGTTGGACTGAAAATATTTCTATCATTGTAGAAATTGACATATTATCTTGTTATCTAAAATGATATGTGATTCACATAGGTACAGATAATTTTTTGATGTACATTTTCTTTGGGGGATTTACAAAAAAATAATTTCCATAATGTTTGGATGTGATCAGATCATAAGGAAAATGAACGTTATATTTTTTTTATAAAAGTGGTCAAATTATTGTAGTGGGGATATTTCATGAGGAACATGGAAAAATAACCCTTAAGAATGAAAATATTTCCATAGATTAATTTATTTTGTATTTTTAAAAAATTCATACTAAGATAATGTTTCAACCGAAGGTTTTAATGTTGGATTTATTGTTAATTAGATTCTCTTAATGATATCTATGATTTGGATTACTAGAGATATAACGTGGACAAGTAAGTGAAGGCATGTGCATTTTTTTTTGTGTTTTAAGAGAATATTATGATACAAGAATAAATATATTTCCAATATTTAATGGATAAAAAATAATAAAAATGTATTGCTAGATATATATATGGTTACTAAAGCTATCCCATCAGAATAATTTATTTACTTCAGTGAAATATGACATACATTCAAGAAACAATACATTTCTCACACTATTGTAGAATCATATAAGATTAAATGAGTTTAAATGTGTAATATTAATAAAAATATTCATATAGGATTCAATAATTAAGGGAAATGTAATGCCACAACAAATGTCTAATTTTGATCTAGATTATACCATACCACATTTATTACACAATTTTTAAATATTATGTTATGGAATAATTAGATAATAAATAAATGGTGTTTTACCATGACAATTGATCATTAGGATAATTGAAAAAAAATCAAGGTTACACCATGAAACATCTTGTCACCTCATAATTCATCCATAATTAAGAGAAAAAACGACATATAAACCAACTGGTTATGAAAAATGAAATCTTCCACAACGTGATTATTAAAAAAATTAGCTTTTGAAAAGAGTTGAAAACTTTGAACTAGAATAGAGTGTTAGTAGTTTTTATGTACAATAATAGTGGAAATTTTGATCAATAGTGTAGATTCACCTCGAAATAATCTAATTTATGATTTTTGATATAGTAGAAGTTCTGGGAGTTTGGTATTCATTAAATTTAAATTGAATTTAAAATTTCTCATTATAGAATAAATGAATTATTTTAAGAAAAAATTAGGAAGAAGAATATAGTAAATAAAGATAACATTTTGAACAAAGAGAAAGAAGATAATAGACTTGGATATCATTGAAAATCTATAACTTGAAGAATGATGTAATTTTTGGATTGTATTTCATTAGATATTTTACTAAACAGAACTATTTTACTTCATATATTATCTAATATCAGTCATAGAAGATTAAATAATCATAAACACTAATTTTTTCTATTTGGTATTATTTATTCTATCATTATCCTTGTGTTATGGACCTACCTGATAAAACTACCACTTTTTTAACCCTCTTGGAATTTAGTGAGATGAAAAGAGGAATTAGTCATAGACCTTGGTTGAGAAGTGATATTTTTAATCTTTTCAAATGTGTTATAATCCAAGACACCCAAAGAAGGTGTTGGGGGTGGGTTGGTGGGGGGGGGGGGGGGTAAATCGGACTGTAGGTCAAATTGAATAATTTCTTTTACTCATTTTCTATCTCATTAGGATCTTATTCATTTTTTTACAAGAAATATTATTCCAATTTTTTTGTACTTATTTTTTCACTGTATCTAACTAAATCTCAATAATATATGTAAAAATTAAAATGATGTAAGGATGTATATATTTTACTTTTTTCACCACAAAGGTATAATCCAAGGAGCATTTAGTAACAATGTGTTGACATACAGTGAGGTAATTCTACTCTCTATATGTAGTTAAATTATTTAGGGAATGATCATTATAAAACATATGTAAACAACATATTCTTCTTCTCCATTCCCAAATTTGGTGAAGGAATTTAATACTTTTTATAAATTTCCGTCATTCCATGGTCATCCATTAATGCACCACATCATATATCTTCAACTCTTGGAAGATGCGTAGTTGATCTTACAAGACCGATGATATCTTATTATTCTTCAAACCATGTAAGAGTATCCTATAACTATAAGGTAATACTCCATATATTCAATAAAAAAAGAAACAATAGCTCTTATCTAGATAAGGATTGTTCTATATTATAAAAATCTTTTTTCTTTTTTACTTTAAAAACTAGATATAGTAGTCACTCCACCTTCATTACAGACTTATTCACTCAATCTAAAGAAGATTTATAAAAGATATTCTTCTATGGATTGCTTCCTTATTATTATATGAACCCATAATGTCATTTTTTATAGGATCTATTTTTTTCTTTTATTCTAAACTAGATGGGATATATATTCATAGACTTATTTTCTAAAATTTAATTGAATAAAAAATATTTTGATAATAGGATCATTGATTCTCCCTTTTCATTCTTCTCATTTTGTTCTTCCTATAGAAACACTTAATGTCCATGTGAGATATATTTCCATAGTTAGAATATGTTAACTCTATGAAATTATCACCGATTAAAATATCCCTTTCAATTATATAATTATATCTCAAGGAATAATTCCACAATTCATTGGTATTATATTTTTCAATAACACACCATTATTCAGGGATTATCATCCACTTGTTTTCCCTTCAAAATCATTGTATTTATTCTTCCAAAAAGTCCACAACCACCCTTTTCAAATTTTACTGTGTTATCAATCATATATTCTAGTTGATAATAAGAATTTAAATCCATGTTTTATATTATTGTTCTCTACATATGCATCCATATGTCATGGTGCTACCATAATTCTTACGATGTGAATTAATATCTATAAAATCTATATAGTTAAAAAATATAAAATAGGAAAACCAATAACTATATAATCATTATTTAATATTGATATGTCATTCTCTATGAGGACATGAAAATCTACATCATGGTATAAAACAAGGTGAGTTTCCCAAAAAAACTATGATTGAATGATCATTAGTTTTGTTCCCCAATATTGAGTCTTAATTTCAAAGGGTAAAGGGAATAAAACTTACACACTATCCATCTATAGTGAAGAGAATATTACAAGCCATATGGATAACCATTATGCTTCACATGGTACCCTGATACTTTCAATATTTCTTCAATAAACATCCCTTAAGAAATATTCTTATTACCACTTTATAGTCTATCATTTATTGAAGAAACTACCAAATTATCCTTGATATCCCTTATAAAGAGTGGGTTTAGTCTTACAAGATGTGAAAATAATACCTAAAAGAACCCTATTTACTATTCAATAATACTTTGCATCAAAATGACACTCAAAAAACTGATTGAAAACACTTATTTGACTATTCTAATAGAAATTATTATTTCATACCTTTTTAACTTTTATCTTAGGCCTTACAAGATAACTCTTATGTAATCAAAGAAGATTTGTCATGCCTTTACCATCATCCACTACTGACCAAATATCTTACATATCAACAATTTTCATATATATAAAACTCTATTTATTATCTATAAATATATTCTTACACATCATCATACTTATTATTAATATAGGGGATTTACCATTCATGTACGCTGCACTCCGTTATATATGGGGATGATATTCTTACATATATAGGGATCTGTTCCTTTTCCTCATTTACTAGTATAGTGCATATGAAGATGTAATTCATACATATGCATGGAATTCTTAGACTATACCATTTTTTCCTCATCACCAGCCTCTAAATATCTTTTGTATACCGAGGAACTTATGATTTTATAAAATTCTGAACTCCCATGTATCTTACATAAACTAGGGCTTTCTAAAAGTAACTGATTTAACTAAATCAAAATATATTTCATATCATACCAAAATATGTCACACATGACCCGAAAACATGGTACTTTTCTAGTGTCACCTATTTTAACATATAATATGTATGCGAGGAACTTCATGTTTCCCATATTAAATATCATACATACTCAAGGGATTCCAAAAATAGATAAAATTATATCTTCCAAAATATCTTGAACACATTATAATATTTTCACTATACATATCACCATATCTTTTAATTATTTTATACTCATCATCAACTTCATATTTGTCTTTGTAATTCATTAAACCATATTAGCAGTTATTTTCAAAAAAAAATCCATCATACAACCTGGTGGTTGAAAACATATTACTATAAATTTGAAACATTCTCCAAATTTGGTGTCTGATGAAAATATTTAATAAAATCCATACACCATATAGATATGAAAATAATCTCTCTTTATTTTTTATTTAATCCTTTTAATACAATATTTATTATATTTATGCATTTTTAATGTCATACCTTTCTACCCATTTTTATATAAAATAGAAAACCAATTTTCAAGTATAGATTTATATTTTATTTCTCCGTCCCTATATCTTTGACCACCATAGTGGGAACTACAAAAATATCCCCTACCGGTATCATAAAATAATTTTTAAAAACATCAACTTTGTTCTCCATAAAATCCTAATGAGTCCTATTGATTATACTTAATTTCCAAAAAAAAGATTAAGTGAGTTTTTTCTCCCATTGTGTCATGAAAATCCCTTAATTTCTATTTAATATAGGGCTCTAAAAAAAATTTCCAGAATATAACCTTGATTCCCCTAACTGGTCCTACTTGCTGATAGAATTAGTTAAATGACAATAAGTCAATATTTCTCATTTTTAAGCTCTAATAACCTTCAATTTACCAAATCATTTCCTATAAAAATTTTAGTGAGATAATTTTCATGTAATAATTATGTCATTAGAATCTATTCTTAGCTATGGAGTGGGAACTCATTGTAAGATAAAATAATTTAATCCAATCTACCTCAATGATGTCTATGTCACCCACTTACTTTCTTGAATGTAGGGATCATGAAATTTATACTCTTACACACTTGCTATTGACTTAGTCATATTAAAAAAACCATAAATATTTTGAAAATAAAAATCCCAACCGTGTGAGTCATTTAGTAAGAAAAAACAGTCGATACAAATTTTTAATAATAAACTACCTTTATCACTTAATAATTGTATTCCTCATTTATTTATATTAATTCACCTTTTCTAGATGAGGTTGAAAAACATTTTTTTAATTAATTAAAAACTCCCAACAAATTTATTCTGCACTCAATACCAGTAATGAGATAGTCATCATTTTAGGGACACCACTTATTGGTTTTGATTTATTCTTTTTAAAATATTTTGGTATCATGTAAAGTAATTTTGTTGATGCCACTTTTTAGTATATAATAAAATAAATATGAAATATATTTATGTTTATAATTCATCCTCTTATGGTTATGATACATATATATATATACTGATATTATTTTTTCAACATAAATATTCTTGATACTACAGGATATATTAGATAATGTATTTACACCATTGTAGTTTTAAACCAAATATCTTGTTATGGAATTTTAGATTTTTAGTTCGAATTTAATGTAGGTTTTTAAAACCCCTTGTTGAGTAAAATTAAACCATTCCTCCATTTTTCACCAAACCAAATACCAAATAAAAATTGTAATATAACTGAATCTAGTAGTTTCATTAATTTTAATTCAACTCATTAAAATTTAATCCTTTATCACAATTAACCCATAGTTCATATTTCTAATATAAGTATCCACAACATCTATTAGTTATAAAATATATTTAAAAAAAGGGTATTATATAATTTATAACAACCTCTAGTTTCAGAATGTTTTCAATATTTGTATACCAACAATATATTTTCAGTATGCTTCTACATTTTCATGGTGGTGTTCCATTATATGAAACCAATTCTAAAAGTTTCTTCATTTGAGGAATCCCTATTTCTTTCTCATTTTCAATGATTATTTCCCCATGTAAGAGTAATTACATAGATCTTATCTATATTCGGCATAGTGGAGTAGATAAAAACACAAAAGCATGCTTCATGATTTATTTCTTTAATTTTCATCAAATCTATCCCTATTTTCTTAGTGCTGGAAAAAATTTCCATATAAATTAATTCAATTTTTGTTCAATAGGAGAAATTTTCTTAATCTTATAGAGTAATGATCTTTACTTAGTATCTTCAATTATAATTAAGAGATAAACCTCTTATTTCTTTTTTACCCTCTATTATTTCTTCTTTATTACTATCTTCTAAAGAAAAAATATATATTCCCTAGTGTAATATTTAATATTTCCATCACAATTTGATATCTACAACTTCTAGGTGTAATTATTTTCTACAAAATTCATTCTCTTCTACTCAAAATACAGTACCTTATAAAATTTCCTTCATAACAATACCCATGACATATTCTATTGTAATTATCATTTCATATTTGTCTATGTGTATCATTTTTAATCAGTTTATATCTTATTTCTTGTGGTTTTTATAATACTGAATTCCATTTTCCATAAAAATTTGAAATTAATAATATATAATCTCTATAAAATCTTACTATATAACCTGTCATCCGATAATAAAAACATATGTTGTCATTATCCTCTATTATAATCCACTTGTTTGATTCAAATACATTCTTTTTGTAATTACCTATAGGTTTAGTAACTTATTTTGATGATGATGTGTTAAATATGAAACTATATTTTCCCATAACGCATGATATGTTGGATTTATGGATACTCTTAGTGTTATTATACCTCTCAATAAATTCATACTGAAGTTTCTTATTTTTTTCAATATTGAAATTGATACTATTTAAATTAACCTCCAAAAAGAAAAATGTCATGTTGAGAAAATATTTCTCAACTAATATAGATTTTATTTTATCTTCATACTCCCTTTCAAAAAGATTCAAATATTTTTTATTTACTTATTGCAAAGCCACTATTGAACAATCAATCTCTTTAATTATTTTTTTCTTAATACCACGATATTTATTCTTGACTACTATACTTGATTTCAATTCTCATTCTAATACGATAAATTTATAATTTAAAATATTGATAAAAAATTCTTCTCCATATCTATTATTCTAAGTTATTTTTTTATCGTGAAGAAATACCACCTAAAATTATTTCATAATATGATCAATTTAGTGCCTTTTTATATATTCATTATTTGTTATCAACAAAATCTCCACATATATATTCTTTTTCTAAATTTCTTTTACACCACCTTTCATTAGAACCTTGTCCAATTTTTCTTCATCAATGTCTCATCATATGTATGTGAATCATATTCCACACTAAATCCCCCACATTTTTTTATTTTATATAGGTATAATTTTGATATATGTTTAAAAATAATCCTTTAAAATATGTAAATTCCTTCTTAATAGACTCAATATTCTTATTTAATTCTTCAACAAAAGAAATAAAACACTCGATCACATTGGTCTGTTCTTTATATTCTTTATTAATTTATTATTTTTAACTAATTAAAATACAATCTTTAACAACCCATATAAGATATCGATGTAAAATATTTATTCTTTCACCAAAATCATTGGACTATTTCAATATTTCTCTAATATTATAGTATTTCTATATTTGAATATAAATTCCTCAAGATCCCCTTTTAAATCTGATTCTAGGTTGATATTTCCCTCTAGTTCCAACTCATTCTAAACTATCATCCTACCCTTTTTAGATTTGGGATATAATAGAAGGTGTTACAAAGTCTCCACATTTTTAGAATAAATAGTTAGGTTAAATCCATAATAAAAAATGTTGGTTTTTATACCACTTTTTGATAATTGAGACAGCCTGAGGGGGTTGGGAGGGTGAATCAGGGTGTATGAAAAATTTATATTTTTTCTATTACTAATTTATTCTACCTTTTTGATATTGTTATTGAGTTAGTATGAAATAATTTTTATTATTTTATTTTATTCATGTTTCAGTCTTTCTCACTGAATCTTAAACACATAAGTTGAAATTTATAACATAAAATGACATATAGATTTTACTTTGTTCACCTAAAAGACCTAATCCATGGAGAATAAATAAAAATTATGTAGACCTATGAAAAATAAATACTACTCACACAATGTATAATAATTTTTTAGGGAAGTAACACTACCAATCCTAGGGACACTTCCTCTTCGTTTCCTCAGTGCACTTGTTTGATGAAGGACATAAAATATTTATAGACATTTTGGTATATAAACTCTAGGTAGATACATGGTTTTTCTTCCATTACCCCTACTCTTTATTTCTTCAATTTGGATTTGATTATCCTCTAAATATATTGTAATAAGATATGTATTCTTTAACAATAGTAGTAGTAGTTCTTCTATAGATGAGAATAATTCCACAAAAAAAAACATTTTTCACTCATTCTTCAATGACTTGATATAGTAGTTATAATCCTTTATTCAAGACCTCTACACCCAATAAGAATCATATCTATAAATGGAATATCTATGGATTGTGTCATTCTAATTCAATGGAATCAAATATTATAGTTGGTCTAGGATCCCTTCATCTACTCTTTTTTATAAACCTGTTGTGATGGATATTCTTAGAGCACCTTAAATTATTTTATTTAACTCAATTATATTTTAAAAACAAAAAAATTTATTACATACCTTATTTCTTATTTTTATGCTCATATTTTGAAAATATAGAATATCCACAAGAGATATATTTTCATTTTTAAAATATGGGAAATCCATGAAATTTATAAAAATTATAATTTCATTTTGAATTGTACAATATATTATTATGATTTAATTTCAAAATTTTTAGTTTTTAATGTATTAATACCCCCCATTATATTTGGATTATATTCATAATGATTTCCATTATACATGATGGTCTTCACTCCTCCAAAAAATCTATGGCTTCCCATTTCAAATTTGACCGGATCGTCCATAATATTATAGGACTGATAATATACATTTTATTTATGAATGCTATGATCCCATCCCTCCATGGATTGAACACGGTGTTGGAGTAATACTTTTACTAGAGTGGTTGGGTAATTAATGAAAACTATAGTAATTTCTACATTTCAAGAAGTTTCCCCTCTAGGAGGATATTTACAGTGAGACACAAGCAGGAAAATGTTGAGAGGGGTCCTACCTATGCCCTAATTGGGAGCCCTTATTTCATTAGGAAGGATATTGATCTGCAACTTCAACCTCCTCCTCAGCAATATAACTGATCAGGTGCTCAACTGAAAGAATAATTATCTGTTCTTTGGGGGTCATATTACGCTGGTTAACAACATGATTTTGGAGACTCTAGTGCATGCCCACTCATTTACCAAGGTCTCAAATGGATTCAACAAGAATATTTATAGGATTCTTTCTAGCTTTATTTGGGATTCTCCCTTTAAAGGAAAATGACACTAGGTCTCATGGAGAAAAACAGCAAGGTGAATCAGAGAAGGTGGTATGAATGTTTGCAGTCTTGATGATACCCCTTTATTGTATGAGTGCAAATTTATCTTGGGGTGTTATGGAATAATGTACTATATGGAGGATAACCATGAATGGTTATTCTTCATGGAACCCAGCATCAATAGAGGGTAAAAAGTATCCTCTTTGGCCAGTGATCGCCCCCCTTGTATCATCCCTCTGACCGCAGTCTTGCTGGTTTTTTGGGGTAGGGGATCTCTTTTTATAACATCAGAACTAGTACGAGGATGTTATTAGCTATACAGGGTTCCCAATCACCAAAATCACCTTTAAGAAAACAAGTTTTTTCCCGCCCTCCATCAAAGAGTTTCTAGATGGGGAGAAACATGACCAGTTCAATCTCATAGAGCTGACTTTATAATCTAATAGATGGGTTTTCAGACCTCCCCCTTGGGGTTCTTCGCATCAAAGGACTTTCATCAAATCAGAAGTTTTCATGCCCATTGCAGATGCTTGGAATGAGGTTATTTGGGTTAAAAGTACCCCAACCAAATTTAATTTTCTCACATGGCGGTTCAGGAATGGTGAAATTATGATGGATTATAACATCAATATATGTAGGATTAATATTATCTACAGATATTTTTACTACAATTTCCATAGTGGGGAACATACATGCCATATTTTCATTGAGAGTGAGTGGGAACATGAGGTGAGGATGTATTTTGGGGATTTCACAGCTATCTTTACTTCTAACATCGATGATCACCCCTTTCTGGATTGATTGTACAATGGCTCAGGAGATAGAGGTTTTGAGAGACCGACCCTCAAAACGGTGTTGCATGATAGTTCCAGGTGCCTCTAGAAGGTGATGAAAAAAGTGAGACAAGGGGGGATGTCTTCATCGGGAAGATCTACCATAATATGTAAGAAAATTTTATTAATGAACATGGAAAGGGTTGTGAGAAATTGGTGGGATTCCTCTTATCTTCTATAGTTCAATGTAGGGCCACATAATGTTCCTCCTATCTATAACAAAGGGAGAAATTGGGTTTGTTAGTGCCCCCACTAGAGGTCTAATTCTAAATACGAATGGTTTGCATGCCTTAGGTTTCATGCACGGAGGGGGTGGCGTTGGTGCATAATGAAAGTGGTTCGATCTTCATGGAAGTTTCTTTCAGGATAGTTTAACATTATTCTCTCTAGGAAGAGGCCATGGAGAAGTTCACATGACTCAAATTATGTAGTCATAGGGGTTTAGACATCATGTAAGTTGAAAAAAATTTAATTTTAGTGCTCATTTACCTAACTGGATATGGGTTTTCTCCTTGGTTGAAAAGCCATGTCATCAAGAAATGTCGTTGTGTCCTCAATGAAAGTAATAAAGTGTAACACACATCATGAGAGGGTAAAAAAGTGGTGGATTACCTGGCCTCTATAGATATCGATGTCTTAGAGGATTTTTACGTTCATTTTGTGGACATCCCAAAGCCTAAGGGGGTAAACCTAATTAGAGGGGATGCTCTTGGTCTTTATTATTTCAGGCCCCCTTAGCTGTATGCGCCTCCGTGGTGGAGGGTGGGAGGGTACTAGTTTGTGTTTTTTACCTCCTTTATCTTTGAATAAAAATTTACATGATGATGATGATCATCACCAGTATCTTTCATATAATGAAATTTTATTATGCGGGAGGCATAACCCTTATTCATCTCTTTCTTCAAACCATTTTTATAATACAAATTCTATTTTTTGTGGCATATTGTAATCATTTATTCATTCATATATATATTCCATAGAGATATCATATTTCTTATATTAAAAATCTTGATCCATATTTTTTACAAAGATCATGAATTTAAGACAAAAAAATATCACTTCATAATCCTCCTTCAATATCATCATGAGAATATTTATCGTGGCATAAGAATCAAAATAATTGTTTTTAATTGGATGGGGTTCACAAAAAATGATAAGGTAATGAACATTATGTTTATTCTCTAATTTCGAGTCATAATTTCACAGTGTAAAGGGAATTACCTTTACACGTTGTCCCTCTATGGTGACCTGAATCTTATGTTCCACCAAGACACATAAGATATATATAGTCGAACCTTAAATACAATATCCTTTAATAATTTTTATCAACTAAATATAATATCATAATTATATTATGGTAAATTTTTATTGTTTTTCAAAAAGTATTTTTATTTTAGTGAATAGTTAAAAATACAATCATTAATTTAAGTACATTTTTATTTCAACCATTTAAAAGTAAAATTTTATATTAGAATGGGTTGAAATTAAAATTATTTAGGAGTAATCAAATTATGTAAATTGGAGTCAAATTAATTGTTGAATTTGGAATAAAAACATATTTATACTTAACAGGGAATTTTTTCAGGAAAACTATTTTTCATTGCGTTTTGTTGGTACAATTATAAATTTAATTATCTAAATTTTATTTTTTAAATTTTAAAAAATGTTTTCAGTATTTTTAATTAGTGTATTGTAATTTATAAAATATTTCAATTTTATTTTTGATCAATATATATAGTAAACATAATAATTTTATTACCACATTAAAGAGTAAATCGTGAAATTTATGTCAAAAAGAAAATTATAAAACCCATAAAATGACCCAAACACATACCCAAATTCTATTTTATGAGTGTATCTTGTTCATAATCATCCATGGGTTGAACTTATTACTTTTGGGTGCACTTGGATATGATTATGACTTTTATAGTATTTTATTTAATATAAAGTCAAACATATTACACAATTGTTTTTAAAAATTATAATATTTTTAATATGGTATATATAGAATATATATTAGACTATAAATTGTATTTTTACTTATATAAGATTTATATTCAACATTAAAAATGTTTTTTAATTTTTATTAAATAAAAAATTACCTTAAAAGCTTTCACAACACTAATAACATATTAATTTAATTTAAAAAATATAAAATATTTGTTTTAAAAAATGTTATTTTTGATATAATTTGAATAAGTTAATTTTTATGAAGAAATTTTATAGATATATATGAAATATAATGGAGGTTTTAATTTATCATATTCAAGTTATCCATTTTTCTTTATGAATTTGAATTCAAATTAAATAAATAGAATTAAAATTGAAAAAAATCATATTTTATAAAAATAATAATTTATTAAATTCTATAAAAATAATAAATATATTAAATAATCACAAATGGGATAATATATGGTCAAAAAAAATCCACTGTTCATTTATATTCCATTTGGAATTATTTGGCCCTAGAATAGTTATATTATATTTTAAAATTTTTAGAAATTCCAAAAGTGTCCCATACATAAATTATGAAAGAAAATATGTTCCTTAAAATATTTACACCACTTCCGTCCATCGATATTGATCAAAACATTCCAAATTATTTTATAAAAATCCTTATACAAGTTTTATAGGTTTTGGTCCTTCCATATCACTAACCGTAGATCCCTTTAGAGGAGATCTAAAGGTAGTCCACTAAAGAATAGGTAATACCCTTTATCTATGCTTTTATGTTTATTTCATCTTATACTTCCTATTTATGTGTTGTTTCCATGATAAAAAAATAACTTTAGTATCATATATATTTGAGTTATTATTATTATTATAGGTTAACCATATTCAATCCTTTATCCATCTTATGACTGAAAATTAATTTTTTTTCAAAAGAACATTTTGGAAAAAAGTAAGAAACCTAAAAAAACATATATTGGAATCCCATATCAAGAAAACAAGAAATGGAACCTCTCCAACAACTAATTTTTTTTACAAGCCTCCACCTCACATGACTGCATGTGCGTATGTATGACATATCATCTCTATACATTGTTGTAATTTATTTTTCATCACCAATTTACTTAGACAGTATAATGTTATAAATAATTGATATATATATGATTATTATTAAATTATATCAATTATTTGAATTTAATAATTCATTTACTCCCTTACTATTTCACTCATTAAGGGAATGATATCATCACTGATGCATAAGTATGACCTACCATATCCATGAAGCAATGCGATTCATTTTCCACATCCAACAATAAATAATTGTTCTAAAAATGTATATAATGACTAATAATTAAATTTATAACATAAAATTCATTTTCAGATGATTTTACTATATAATATGTGAAATTATGATGAATTTCAGGACCAAACATGTACAAGAAAACAAGGCAATGAATACCCAAAATAGTTAAATGAATAAAATATTACTTACAAAAAGGTGATAAAATGTTATTAGTGGATCATATATGATAGTATAAATACTATTATTATTCTTTTGTAAGTTTATGAAATTTTTAAAACCATTATGTAGGATGTTAAATAACACGAAATAAAAAGGATGCATAATTTAGGGGATTTTGTCTCAATTTCTTTTCATTGAGGCACCTTTGTATATTATGAACAAATTTCTTATTTATGGTGTATAAGCTTCGCTTTTAACATGTAATATCATGAATAATTCATAATAAATGAGATATTAAGTTTCAATTTGAATTATGTCTTCCAAGTGGTTTTGAAATGATTATTATCAAGTGGTAAGGGACCTCATCTCAATTTTCTTTTGTTAAGAAATATTTTAATATTATTAACCTAATTTATTTTACATGGTGTATATACATCCAATTTGAAATTTAATATCATTAATAAATCATTATTGATGATATTTTAAATAAAAAATTGAATTATTTCATCCAACATGATTTAAATTGAACATTACCAAGTGGAAAAAATTATTATTCCACCTCACTTTCTTTTATGATTATTAACTTTATTTTAAAATTTTACATTATTTTGATAATTTTCACTAGAATTAAATTTATCTTTAAAATTCAAATTCATATTTGTTGTATTTGATTATTTCTTAAACTATATTAAATATTTACATATATTAATTACATTCAATGTTACTCGATTAACTAGGGAAATATTGATAAATATGTATCCTTTACTCAATACAGACACTTTATAATAAAGAAATATTTTTAAATAAATAGATTATTTGATATATGTAGATTGATTTGGAAATGCATGAAAATTGTCAAGCCTAATTATAGAAAGTCCTTCAATGTGTTGATAGTCTCATGGGATGAATTAGTTAGCTAACCTTAATTAAGTGGGTCTTCACCCAGTTTGATTAAACCATATTTTGAAAGGTCTTGATGGTAAAGGTATCTTATTCAAGGAAAACATGATTTCCAATAATTATGATCTTAATTCACTTTAGTAATTAATATAATCCTGAAAATTTTCATAATAATATTATCTGTGGATACATTTTATTCTCAGAATATTAATTACATTACATGTGTGTTCAGTTATTTACCTTCCCACATTGACTATTCCTTATCTATTCATGTAGAAAAATTATTTAAATTTAACATGCATTTAGTTATTTTCCTTTCCATATTGATTACTCCATATCTAATTGTGATCATCAATTTATTTAAATGGAATCTGCATTCTGTTATTTACTTCTCTATATTGATTATTCTTACTGATTCATGATAGGTTCTATTACATGTAACTCTTATATATAATTTTATTTCACCATTATATTGTTTCCATTACCTAGGAACCCATGAAGTGGACTATGGTTGATATGAAACGATATTCCAGAGAGAATAATGTTGTTCTAAAAAAATTCTATTTTCTATTTTCAAATGTAATGAATGTCTCATGTATGTAACTAGTTTACCAAGACTACTAAACTATTCAGTCCTTTGGGATGAAAACTATTGTATCTTATGACAATGTAATAAGGAAAACATCATCTTTGGGAAAATTGGGTCAAATATCTTGTAGTTGGTATCTGAAATATTAGTAGAAACCTTGGGAACAATATTTAGGAATGTATAGATTAGGGAATATAACCCTATGATTTAATTTCAAGATAATCCTTAGTATAGGATAAAATCCAATAGATTTGTTAATGACTATGGATAACCTTTGTTAACATAAAGACTCATTTATTGAGATTAAGGGGGCATGATTTAGGCCTATTTTGAATAATATTTCACGATTATTTGATAGATCACCTTTATTACTGTTGTTTGATTCATACACTATAACATTTTGTTTTAGTTAATGGAGGGAACTATAAGGAACATGTTTAAAATTGAATGTGATAGGAAATTTATTGGAGAAGTTGGTATTATGGATACAAGAATCATGAAATGACTACGGAAATGTGTTGATTTTGGAAGCATATATGTTTTCATTTACTTAGTAGTTATAGACACCATTATGGGTTAATGTGTTTAATGATTATCATTTTATTAAAGTCTTAGACACCCCATTTGCGGTATATGTGATAGATTTTTAAGTGACATCAAAAACATAAAATAAAACAATGATTTCTAGATTTAAGGTATGAAATATTTTCTTAGGATTTAGGTATGATACTTTCTGGGTTGATATTGATGATTCATAATGAAATATTCCATATAATTTATTTATATAAATAAATTATCCATAAAAAAAATAATGTTGAATTATTTAAGAATGATGTTATGTGAAGGATGTGTTTATAAATGATATTTTGATATATTCCAAATTTCATGTGAATCATAAAACACCTAATGGATATTCTATAACAGGGTTTTTTTTTCAGAATTTCAAAACATATGTTATATATAATCAAAAAATTTGAGAAGTGGTATTATGTTTTGATAAATGTTTTAGGTACATGTAACCCTTAACTTTAACATGTGAAATAGGGTGCATCACCCACCGCTATCCAATGTGATTCCCTATTTAATATCACATTGTTTTTATTTATTTAATTTACATTAAATATCACAGATAAGTTCATTTTTGGAAAATATGTTTTATTGCCTAAATAACTATTGGATTGGAAATTAATTTTGTTTTATATAAATTTAGAAGATACTGGCTATTTTTGGGAACCATATATAATTAAAGTGAATCGAATATTATAGAATTTTAATTGAGGAGTAATGATTGATATTTCATCTAGAGGAATATTTTATATTATTACAATTATTTATGGAAATCATTAACTTATCTGAGATATTATATGTTTTGAGTGTGCATATTTTTTGAGATAAAGATTAAATTTTTCATAGATGGCTATGTGATTAAATCCTTCAGATTTTTGGGTTCAAATCTTGGTTGGAGTATTTTCATGAAATTTTAACGAACCTTATTTATTTAATGATTTAAGTTAAATTTTGGGTATTACTATTTAATTTTTTAATTATAACGTAGTTTTATTCTTATGGAGGTTTATCATTTTCCGGAAATGTCTTATTATATTCAAAACATAATGATTTTGACTATTGTCCAAAGAAAGGAGAAATAGATTGCTTTTGTTTATTTTTTGATCAGTATAAGTTGATTCTAGTGCTTTAGGAATAAAAATAATTCATACTAATAAATTGGAGAAATAGAAAATTTTGTGGTTGAAATTGATTAAAGGATGAAACATTACTTATGAATTAATTATATTTCTTTATTCTCTTATTGTAGGTAGTAATTGAATTTCTCAACTATAAGAAAAGGATTTGGGAAAGAAAGTTTATCCTTTTAATTTTATTACCAAGAAATCAGTGTCCTTTTTACCAATATTAGATTTATGTTTTTTTTATCGTAAAATTTCTCATGATCATGTTTTCTATCACTCTCTATCAGTCACTGATATTTATATTTTATTGACCCGACCTTAAACATTACATATTAGAGTCATTTTAAAACTATAAATCAAATTATTTTCCCAAATGTATTTTAGGTTTAGAGTTTTATAGAATTAAGAACACTTTTAAAAAGTGACCTCTGAAATTACAGTTTGTCTCTTATACTCAGTATACACTTTTTTTACTAAAGAAAACCCTTTTAATATAAAACACAGTTTCATTTCTTGATACATATTCACAATATTCTTCATGACCTCAATATTTTCACTAATGTTACTTAATCTCCATTAAAAGCATTTCAAAATGTGTGATAAGAATAGAATATCAGTAAGGAACATAAAATAAAAGAAACATTTAGTCTAATAAAAAACCAAATGAATTTCCAAAAATCAAACCTTTTTACCCTAAAAAGGAATCATTATTTCAAAAATCTCATTATATTACCTTTTTGAAATAATTTTTTTTTATGAAAACTAATATGAAATAATATAAATGATAAGTAAGTAAATAAGGAAATATTATACTCAAATGAAATAACCATGTAGTAAACTTCCTTAAATTTCACTCTTACAAACGAAATATCTATATGGCTAACTTCAATTCCCAATGCACTAGAGGTTACAACATAACCGCCCTTCTTTGGCTTATCACGAAACCATATATCATTGGTTTATTATAAACCAACCCATAAATTTTCCAAGTACTATTATATAACATAAAAAATATTTATATTTTCATTATTACACATATAAAATTTTGTACTCATAATAAAATATTTCATGTTATAGAAACAACCATTTCATATCCAAAAACCATTTAAAATATTAAAAAATAGATTTTTAAATCAAAGTACTTATACCATATTAAAATTTATTAAAGAAACTCAAAATTACTATTCTAAAACATTACTGTAAATATAAATACATTCATTTTTTAAACATGGAAATTAAAGACAAATATTTAGAAGAATAAATCTTTAAAAATTTTAAAATTATTTTTTAGTTAAGAGTACCTTACCGTGAGTCCGAATCATCATGTAGCTTGTTTATATCCATGAATAATAAACATAGGTCAATTTAAACATTCTTGAGAACCTTATTTTTAGTTTTATTATTACTTTTATAACACATATTACCTTGTTATAACAATTACATTATTATTTAAGTTCACAAGGTATGTTTCGATGATATTTGGTACATGAGTTAAAAATGACTTCAGTAAATTGAGCAAGGTAAAAGATGTAATTATTACATCATCTAAAGGATAATATTAGTAAAGTAATTATCAATTTTATACATAAATTATAATTGTTTATCAAACCATTTATGTATGGTTATGAAATACAAAAAATGTTATAATTATAGAGATGGTAGGTCATACGTACGCATGAGTAACATTTCCGTTTTAAAATGATAATTATTGAAAGTAGGTATTATTATTTTATATTTATAGAATTATAATAATAAAATTAAAATAATATGAATAATTTAAATAAATAAATATATATATATATAATCTAAGTGATGTGGTTTTGAAAGATGAATCACATCGCTTCATAGAGGTGATAGTTCACACGTACGCACAAACAAAATAAAAATTATTATTTGAATAGAATGGTAATAATATAAAAGATATATTACTCATAAATAATGATAATTATTTCATGAATATCATATATAAAAATTAATTATATCATTATAACTTTCCAGAAGATACGATGATGGAAAATGAATTATATCGGTTCGTGAGATGGTAGTCTTCCATACATATGAATGAATAATCCATTAGTCATTTGATGAAATTAGAGATGGATTTAGATGATGATATAAACAGAATAACATATTGATATATATATAATACTGGAGTTATTATTTTATCATAGATGAATAATATTTGAAGGATGTGAAAAAAGTAATAAAATAGAAACAATTAATTAAAAAAGACATGTCTTCTTTCAACAATTTCCTTTGATTAACACATTAACAACTATATAGAGGGTGTTCTACCAAAATTAAGGCATCTAAAATGTGAATATGAATTCGAGGAATGTTGTTTTTAAATATTTTCTGAACAAAAATGTTTTTTAGGTGTAATGAAAAGAGAAGAATGGGTGCTATTTTATAATAGAGTGCAGGGGAACTCTGGGAATTCAACAAAATATTAAATTAATATAAATTATTTTCCTACTCAAAATGGTTTTAAAATAAGTAATTCATAATATAAGATGATTATGGATTGAAATAAATTCATTAAATTTAAATTAAACAAGATTTTATTATTTTTTAGTCCTTAACTTTTTTAAACCCCTAATTAACCCTTTTATGTCTTACCGTGATATCATGTAATTTAAATTTTCATGTTAACATAACTACTATAAAATAAAAAAAGATCAATAAATGTGTAATCGATGATATTTTTAGGCTCATCATAATAATTTTACCAAATTTTTTATTTTTAAAAATTTTATATCATATAATAAAATATTATTTATTTTCAAATATCAATATTGTCAATTTTGACACTATTCAATAAATGACATTTTAGAAATATCATAAAAATATGATTTACTATAAAAAACTCTTCTAAAATATCTATAATATGTCAAATTAATCTATAAAATTATTTTATTTCATTAATTATATCAAATTATATTTTTCATATTATTTTTATTATAATTAATGTGATTATTAAATTAATTAAAAAATAACTATATCGTCATTGTGTCACCATTTAATGTAATTATTTTAACACAAAAAATTATAAATAAATTAACATGATGTATTAAACATTTTTAATTTCTAAATAATATTAATAGTTGAACATATCACCTGTATGACCCCATATTTTAAATATTGTACTTCTTAAATACATCAGTGTGGGAAAATTTACTTTTCATTGAATATAATATTATAAATTTTATACTCTCATTAATGTGTCATAAAAAAGCTATATATTATGGAAAAAGTATGATTTTAGTTGAATTGGACTCTTCGAATTAAATTAGGAAAATTGTTATTGTAATTTTATAAAATTTAATTTTTTTAAACTTACAAACCAGATTTACTATAAACAGTGTTAATAAAAAAACTACTAAAGTTACTATTCATAATGTACAAAAATAAAAGGGACTTATTTACTAATTTATGACCTTATTATTCCAAATTTGGAATCCATTTTTCAAAATTAAAAACCCAAAAATTAAAAGAATTAATTAAAAATTTATTCTCTTTCACAAAATTTGAAATCACATATATAAAGTAAAAATGTTCAAAAGTTTACAATGTTTTTATATCTAATTTCATTGTGAAATTTATTAAAATGAACTAAATTTAATTAAATGATAAAAAATATATAATTATACTATAGAATATTTCAAAATTATTATTTACCACTTTAAATTAATTTTAAGTGGAATATATTTTCAATTAAAATGTAGTATTTTTTAAAAATTCACCAAAAAAAGAAACTTATCAAAAAATAACCAAAATTATTCCAATTTAAATTTTTATATTCCTTTTTCAAAGAAGATGTTTATTTTTTTCAAATAGAATTTAATAATGTTTCAAAAACTAAATTTTAAATAATTTATCCATCAAAAGGTGTCACAACCGACTTTTTAATAATTTACTACTTTTATCTATTAAATTATATTTGTTATTATATTGTGTCTTGAAAACACATTAAATTAATAATAAAAATTGGATTAAACATTATATATATATATATATATATATTTCATTAATATAATCCAAAAAATGGGATTTGTTTATTTATTTGTATAAAACACACTCATCCACATTTAAATAGTTTTTCTGGAAAATATTTAATTTTATTTATAAATAATTGGTCACAAAATAATTAATTATATATAAATATGTATAATTTTTTTTTATAATTTAGTTAATTATTTTATTTTTAACCATTCTAATGAATATTTTATAATGTTAGCATTTAGATAATTATATTTAGTTGTGCACTTAATCTTTATGTAGCATATCATTTATGAAATTGAACATAATGTTACTTTATTAAATATGGATGTTACATTATACCCCCTTTAATAAATTACATCCTCACAATTTGAACTCAGGATAAGAAATTCAGGTTTTGAATTTTCAAAATACCTTTATTGAAAGTCCATATCAGAAAAATGATTAATAAAATATACAATTTAAAAGAACTAACACGAAGTATGAAGTTTAATTAAGATAACATATACTAGGGTTCCATGTAAGAAAATGTGGATATGGTAAAGAAAACCAACTACCATGTTCTGATGGAGAGTGATAGGGATCATGGTAATGATAAAATTAACAATTTCCAAACCATATATCTTTTAGGAGTTAAAAGGTTATTGACTTATTAGTAAGAAAAGTAAACAATTAACCTATTTTAATATCCTTTTAAAAGACCTAAAAAATTCATTTATGAACTCTAATAATAACATAAATAAACATTTATACATGAATTTTTTTTCAACCTTTAATAAATTTCCACAAAACTCATCTTTTTCGCTAAATGATGAGTATTCACAATTAATGATTCATTATAGAAGCACTGGAATCAACTTCTAGATAATCAAATATTCTAAAAAATATTAACTTTCTATTTTAATTATATTTAGATATTAACTAAAGACAAAAATATTTATAATAATATAAAATAATTCTCCAAAAGTAATAATCCACTATATGATGAAAAACAACTTTTAATCTCTAATATTAAATAGTAATACCGAACGTTCAACATAAACCATTCAACAAATAACTATCTAGAAAATTTCTCAAAATAATCCAAACTAATATAGAAACCCAAAAATTCAAAAGGATTTGATAACATTGTCTTCTAGTAAATTTTATAATTTCTTTTCCAAAAAACATCATTCGGTCCTAATGACCGATACCAAAAATGTAATTTCCTAAATAACATAATCTCAAAGATATGATAACTATTTCCCTTAATAACACAAACTAAAATAATTTGATAATAAAATTATAGATCCTTCTAAAATATAATTCATCATTTAGTTTTTAAATAAAATCCAATAGTATTATATTTACATTTATCATATAGGATTCCAAAAATAGTGAACATATTCTATAATAACAGTCATCACTTAATCCCCAAATAAATTTACCAATATGATAATTTTTCCCAAAATCGACCTATTATTCATCAATAGAATCAATTAACTAAAAATAAAAATTCACACTAATCGGGGCTTCACATAGGTTAGTGGTAGGGAATGCTCCCTTGTTTCCATTTGGTTGTGGTTTCGATTCAGATGGCCTTGCCGGATGCGATATGTTGTAACCCATCCCACTGTTTTTCTATCTTATAAAACCATATAATTATTATAATATTAAAAAAGATAATTTTTTCAAAAATAAACATAAATTTTTTAAACCTCAATGGTTATCTTGTACCTTTAATTATGCATCCAAAAATTTAATAATTGATAATTACATAAATAAATGAATGTCCAAAAAAATACCATTAGTCACCTAATAATTTCATATCTTTAAGCCTAAAATGGGTTTCTAAGACATTAATCATATGATCAACATAAAAATTATAAACTTATGTTGATATCCATAACACTTAATAATGAATCCATAACTTCAATGTTGTTTAAACCCTACTATGTTACCAACCTTAAGGATCCGACCATAAAAATTACATATTATAGTTAATTTAAAACTATAAATAACATTATTATCCCTAATATATTTTAGGTTTATAATTTTATATAATTAGAGAAATATTAAAAAATTATTTATTAAATTATCAGTGGAGTATTATTCTTCGTATCCACTTTTTCCACCAAATGAAACCCTTTTAAAATAAAACATGTTTTTTTTTCATGAAACATCTTCACAATTTTCTTCATGACCTCATCCTTCTCCTAAATCATCCTTAAATCACGTGAAAAACAATTCAAAACATGGTATGAGAAAAAAAATCTTTGTAAGGAAATTACAATAAAGGAAACCATTAGTCTATTGAATTCACATAAATCATTTCCATAAAAAACATAAATTTTCTTTCCTAAAAAATTTAATTTTTATTTCAAAAAACCAATTATATTAACTTTAAATACTAATTATTTTACAAGAAACTCCTAAGTATAAATATAGAATATAAGTAGGTAACTAGGTACAAAATTACACTAAAATGGAATTACCATTTGGTTGACTTTAATACATGTCACTCTTATAAATGGAATATCCAGATGACATAATTCTTTTCCCAATGCATTAGAGGTTATAATGTATCCTACTGTCCATGGATTATCATGAAACCTGCAATCATTGGTGTATCATCAAACCACCAATAAAATGTACAAGTAACAATAGGTAACATATAAAGAATGAAATTTGCAACCAGAAAATATTAAAATTTCATACTCATAAGAAAATATTTCATGTTATAGACATAATAAATCTATTTAAAAAACTGTTTCAAACATTGAAAAAGATATTTTTAAATCATAGTGTCCCATACCACAATGAATAACTTGAAAAAACATCAAAATTAAATTTTTTAAATATTGATGTATATATAAAAACATTCATAATAATTATTTTTAAAACATGTGCATGAAAGAGAAAGTTTTATACGAATAATTCATTAAAACATTAAAAACAATGTTTTAGTTAAAGAGTCCCTTACTGTATTTCAACTCATCACGTACATTATTTATATTCCACTATAATAAAATGAGGTTAATTTTAAATTTCATGAGAACATTATTTACATTTTTATTATTTCTTTATTATCATTAATTACCATGTAATAACTATTACTTAAATATTTAAGGTCATGTCTGATGTTTTGACTATATTCTGTACATGAGTTCAGAATGACTTAGGTAAATCAAATAAGGTCAAAGTGGTAATTATTAAATCATCTCAATATAGTATTCGTAAATTAATAATGAATTTTATTCATAAATTATACTTTTTTGTCATACCATTTATGAATGGTTATGAAAAATGATGAATGATATAATCGGGGAGATGGTAGGTTGTACGTACACATGAGTACCATTTCCATTTTTAAATGATCAATATGTAAATAAGGTAAGTATTATTTTATCTTTTAAGAGTAATTATTATTTAATAATTATCATATTAATAATTTAAATATAAATATCATCCATGTGATTTGGTTATAAAAAATAAATCACATTGCTTTGTGGTTGCGATAGTTCACACACACACATGAACGAAGTTATCATTTTTATGTGAATGGAAAGGTAAGAGTTTAAATAATATATTATTCTTTTATAATGAAAAATATGTAATTAATTATATATATATTCATTAATTAAATCATTATAACTTGTCTTGAGATACGGTGATAGAAAATGAATTATACTAGTGTGTGAGGTTGTAGTCCGCCATACACACAAATGAATAATTATTTTCCCATTTGATGAACATGGATATGGATTTATATGATGATATTAAAATAATAAAAAATCATTATATTTAGGATAATGGAATTAATACTTAAAATTTTTCAGGAATATTTTTAGGAAGTGGAAGAAGAAATAAAATTGAAACAGTTAATTCAAAATGATTCCTCTTCTTTTGACGATCTCCTATGATTAACAACATAGAACCTATAAGAAGGGTTTTATGCATAAACTAATGTATCTATAATATGGTAAAGGGTTATTGGAAGGTATTTAATAAGATATTTTGTAAAAAAATAGTTTTTTATGTGTGAATAATAGAGAAAAAAGTGTGTCCTTTTATAGTAGTGGGGAGGGGCACTCCTTGCAGTCTTAAAAATATTAAATTAATATAAATTAATTTACAATTAAAAATGGGTAAAACCTGATATATTTAGAATATATGATTATTATATATAGAAATAAATTTATCCCTTTAAAATGATATATATTTTATTATTATTTAGTCTTTATCTTTTTAACCCTTAATTAACCAACTTAACTCTTCCCGTGATATCAAGTAATTTACACTTGGAGGGTTAATATAATTAAAATAAAACACCAAAACACCAATAAAGGATTAATTGATTATATTTTAGGACACATAAAAATCATTTGGGAGAATTCTTCAGGTTTTAGAAAGTATATATCATTTAATAATAAATTATTTATTTTTAAATATCAATAATTTCAATTTTGAAACTATTCATTTCTTGGATTTTTTAAAATATCATATAAATGTTATATATTCACACAAAAAAATTAAACTTATAACTAATATGAAAATGTTATACAAAAAATTTATCAATGATAGAAATTAGCTCAAATTTTATTTATTTTAGTACTTTTAATATCATTTATTTGATTCGATCTTTTTATTAAACAATTAATGAATTATCATTATGTCCCCATTTGAGGTAATTATTTTATCACTAGAAATTTCTAATAAATATAAATGATGTATATAAACATTTTATATTCATAAATACTTTTTATTGTTTAAATTATTACTCATATAACCCCATATTTAAAATATTCTACACGTTAAACACAAGAGTGTGACAAAAGTGACTTTTCATTGAATATAATATTTTAATTTTCTTAGTCTCATTAAATTGGATTATAAAGGTTATAAATTATGAAATATTATTATTTTGGTCATTAAAAACTCATAAAATGAAATTATGACATGTTTTAAGGTAATTCTATAATATTTATAACATTATAACTACCTTTGCATACCCGATTTACCTTTAACATTGTTAATAACAAAAAAAATAATGTTACTATACATGGTTTACAAAAATAAAAGGGTCATCTTTAATAAATTTCTAAATTATAATTAAAAATATGGATTCTACTTATCAAAATTAACAACACAGAAATTTCAAAAATAATTAAAATATTAATCCTGTTGAAAGAACGAGAAATCATGTTTTTAATGTAAAAATTTTTCAAAAGGTCATAATGATTTTATATCCAATTTCAATGATAAATTGATTAAAACGACCTAAAATAGATCAAATTATAAAATATTTTTTATAATTATTATTTAAAATAATTCATAAATATAATTTAACACTGGAAATAAATTTGAGGAAAATGATGCTTTCAATTAAAATGTTGTATTTTTTCACTATTCATTAAAATGTAAAACTTATCAGAAAAATATCAAAAATTAAATAAGACTGAATTATTATATAAAAATGTCAAATAATATGTTTACATTGAAAAAAATAATTGATAAAAGTTTCCAAAAGTAGATTTAATATAAGTGCACCATGAAAAGGTGGAAAAACTATCTTTTTAGAAAAATAATTCTTTTTTTTTCTGTAAAATTGGATTTTTTCTTATACCATGTCTAGAAAACAAATAATATTAATTAAAAAAAATATATTTAAAATTATATATAATTACTTTTCATTAATATAATCCAACAATAGTGATTTTCTTATTTATTTGAATAAAACCACTTGTGCACATTTAAATAGTTTTTCTGAGAAATATTTTCCTTTATTTATTAATAATTATTCATTAAGGATTTAATTACATATACATGTTTAAATAATATTTTTATAATTATGTTAATACACTTCCATTATTACATTCTAAAGAATAGGTTATAATAGTAAAATTTAAATAATAATATTTAGTTGTTTGCTTAAGTTTATGTGGTGTATAATGTACGCTATCAAATATAGTGTTGATTTCTTAAATTATCATGATTATATATATATTTTCCTTACATATACATAATTACAAATCCCAATAATAGTCCACTTTGCAAAAAAAAATTGGAGACCTTCACATTTCTCTTTCCGTTTTTATAAGAAGATGTTTTTTAATTGTTTATATGATGTGGGACTTCCACTATGGTATTTTCAAATATCAACCCCTTGATTACCAATCAGAATTCAAATTTGAGAGGATGAAATTTATTAAAGAAGGGAATAATGTAAGGACTTGATATTCTAAAAGAACAGTATGATCGATAGTTTATGTTTGACGCAACACCAATCATAAACAAACCCCAAAAATATTATTATTTAAATATATACGTTTTAACCTAGCCTTTAATTTAGAATGTATGAATATTAATAACTAATACAATATATAAATATATAGTTCATGGTTGATATAAATGTATTGTTAATTGATTATAAAATAATATAATAATTTATAGTAAAGTCATTTTCTTATTTAGATAAAAACATTATTCCAAAATGAGTATTTATTATTTTGAATGGTGAAAATTTTAATTAATTTCTAGAATTTTTATAATATTTTTTTTGAAATTAACTTTATTTTTTTAAAACCTCATATCATTATTATATTATATTTTTTATCGTTTTAAATATATTGGTTTTCTAGTAAATAATGAAAATTACTGACATTTATTTAAAACAATTTTTTTTTCATTTCAACAATTGAGAAGTTAAATATTATTTGAGAATGATTTCAAAGTAAAATTAATTATGAATAATAAAATAATACAAATTTTAATTAAATTCATTGATTTATTTTGAATAAAAACAAAATTATACATAAAAAGAGAATTTCAATCAAGATAAACTATTTTCATTGCGTTATATCTGTTTAATTGTAAATTAAATTCTAAAAATTTTATGTTATCAATATTTTAAAAATGTATTTCATATTTGATATTAGTGGATGAAAATTTATTAATTATGTACCTTTTATTTTTTGGTTTATATAAATATTAAACGTAGTAATTTTATTACCACATTAAATGGTAAATTGGGTAATTTAAATTAAATATTAAAATGATAAAACCATTAAATGACCCTATAACTAACAAAAAATTATTGATGAGTGTATATAGACAATAATAATCCAATGGTAAAACTATGACCTTCTGGGTCTACCTGGATAAGTTTATGTCCTTTATAGTATTTCATTTAATGAATAGTCAAACATGTCGCTTTCTAGTTTTTAATAAGTATAATATTTTTAATATAGTGTTATTCAGAAGATATTTTAAAATATAAATATTATTTTTTTAAATATAACAGATTTATCTTAATTATGGTAAATTAATACTAATATTTATTGAAGAAACAATTACCTTAAATGCTTATACAATACTAATATAATATTATTTTCATTAATAGAAAAATGAAATTAATTTTTTAAAAATGTTAGTAATAATATAATATGATTGATTTAATTCATACAATGAATTTTATTGATTTATATGAATTATTAAAGATGTTATAATTAATTATATTATAAATATTATTTGTGTTTATGTATTTGAAGTAAAATTAAATGAATAGTTTCAAAATTAAAAAATGATATTTTATAAAAATAATATTTTATAAAATTATATAAAAATCATAAAAATGTTAAATAATAACATATGGGATAATAATTTGTATAAATGTTTATAAAATGGGAATTTACAGGTCATTTGGAAGTATTTGGATCTAGAGTAGTCTTATTATATTTTAATATTTTGATAAATTTTAAAAGTTCGCCTCACTTCAATTATAAAAGGGAAACCATTCCTTCACTTATTTATAAAACTTTTAGCCATATAAATCTGCCATACTATAATAAATTCACTTATAAAAATATTTATGAAAGTCATATACATTCTTATCCTCCAAAAAGATCAAACCTATTCCCCTGAAGAAGAAACCTAAAGGAACCACACCAAAGAAGAGGTAATTTTCATTACCCACTCTTTCATGGTAATTTTTTAGTATACTACCTATCGATGTGTTTTTTCCAGATAAAATTATAAATACAGTATCATATATATTATTATATGTTATTATTATTTTCGGGAAACCATATTCCACATTTTATTCATCAAATGAAAAATGAAAGCAGCGCAAGTGCGTATGTAAGGCTTAACATCTCCATATATTGGTGTAGTTCTTTTATCACCACTTTACATGGATAGTTATATGGTTGAATATAATGCATATATATGATAATAATTAAATTATTTTATTTATTTAAATTAAATATATTCTTTACTCTATTAATCTTTCACTCATTGAGGGAATGATAACATCACCCATGCGTACGTACGAACTACCGTCTCTACAAAGAAATGTGATCCATTCTTCATGTATAAACATGAAGAATGATTATAAAAATATATATAATGATTAAATATGATATTTATAAAATTAATATAATTCATTATATTATTTTACTATATGTCATATATATGTATAATAAATTTAATGAAAAAAACATTTGATAAAACAAGGCAATTAACACCCGAAATAGTGAAATAAATATAATATTATTAATAAATGTGTGTCAAAATGTTATAAATGGATCATATATGATATTAAAAATATTTATATGGTTCTATTATATGTTATTAAAATTTTTAGAACCACTATACTTGAATATAAATTACATTCATCCAAAATGAAGTGTTAGGTAAGAGATTATATTTTGATTTCCTTACATTGAGAAACCTTTGTATGTTATGAACAAGTTTATTATTTAAAGTGTATATATTGAGCATTTCACACTTAAGATTAAGAATAAATCATAATTAATTATATATTAAGTATAAATTTGGATTATTTTGTTTAATTGGATATGAATTGATTTGTATCATGTTGTAAGGGACTGCATCTCAATTTTCATACATTGTGGCATATTTTGATGTTATGAACCTAATTTATTTTACACGGTGTAAATAATAACCCCTTGAAATTTAGTATCATGAATAATTCATTCTAAATACTATTTTATTTTTCATTTTTAATTATTTCATCCAATGATATTTAACTTGAAAATTACTTAGTGGTAAAAATTATTGAGTAATGTCACTTTCTTTTGTGATTGTTATATATCTCAAGAAAGAACCACTTTATTATAATAATTTTAATTATAAATTAAATTTATATTAAATATCCATATTATTATGTGATGTATATGATTCTTCATAAACAATATACAATTTTTTTCTTAGGGTATTTACTTTTAAAGTTATTTGATTTACTAGGGAAATATTGATAAACCCACATCCTTTACCCAATATGGATACTTTATGATAGGGAAGATTAATTATGAATTAAATAGATTGTTTTATATATGAGGAATTATTTTTAAAATCTTGACATGGGTGGGGCTATGTCATAGATATTCTCTCGAGGCATTGATAGTCTAATGGGATGAATCAATTTGCTAGCCTTAGTTAAGTTGGGTTTCACCCAGTATGACTAAACCATCTTGTGAATGGTCTTGATTGTAAAGGTATCATTTATCAGGGAAACATGACATCATATAATTTAAAAGTCACTTCATTTCAGTTATTATTATTATCTAGGATATTTTCAAATTGATATTATATTTTGAAGCATTTTATTCTCAGATCATTGATTATATGACATGTGTATTTAGTTATTTACCACGCCATATTGATTATGCCTTATCTATTAATACAATAAATTAATTTAAATGGATTTGGTATTGAGTTATTTACCATACAATTTTTATTATTCCTTATCAATTTATGATAGTCATTTTATTTATATAGAATGTGCATTAAGTTATTTACCTTGTCATACTATTTATGATTATTGATTTAGGATAGATTCCACTACACATAACCCTTAATGATCATTTAAGATCACCTTTATATGGTTTATTTTTCCCAGAAATATCAGAGGTGTACTATGATTGATATGAAATGATATTCTATAATGAATAATTTCATTCACAAAAAAACATATTATAATTTCTGTTTTCAAATGGAATTAAAATCTCATGTATGTATCCAGTTTTCCAAAACTACTATACTATTATGTCCTTTGGGATGTGAATATTTATATTGTATGAAAATTTAATAATATAGAGACTATATCTGGGATACTTGGATAATGTTTCGTATAGTTTGTATTATAGGATGTTTAGTAGAAACCATGGGGACTAGATTTTAGAAGGAATAGATTCAGGAATATAAGCCTATGAACAACTTTCCTCATAATTTGAATTATAGGGTAAAATCCAAAAGATTTGTTAATGACCATAGATAACATATGATAAACCTAGGGATGCATATATTAAGAAGAAGGTATCATTATTTAGTAAAAAATTTAATAAAATTTTATGATTATTTTATAGCTCAATTTGTTTATTATGTTGATTATAGAAAATATATTTTTCCAATAACATAAGAGTTATAGACACCATTATGGATTTATGACTATAATTTTGATCATAATTTTTAAATCTTAGACAACACTTTTGTGGTTTAAGTGATTGATTTTGAAGAGATATCAGAAATTTAAAGGAAGAAAGCAATGTTTGGATTTATTGTACAAATTGTTTTCATATAGTCTGATTATGAATTGTTTTGGGTTGATATTGATGAGTCCCAAGGATATATTTAATATCATTAATTTATAGAAGAAAATAATTATGGTATAAAAATAGAATGGTTAATGGTTTAAGATTAATTTTTTGTGAAGGATGTGTTTGTTAATGATATTATGACATATTCTAAATATCCTAAGAATCATGAAACACCTAAAAGATATTATATAGTAGGTTTTTAAAAAAATATATAGGGTTGATGGAATCAGCAACAATGAAATGTGGTATTAATTTTTACTAAATGTTTGAGGAATATGTCACCCTTACGTTCAACATGTTAAAAATGATTATTTGAGGAATAAAGACTTTTCATTTTGTGGACTTAAGTTTAAGTGTACAGATAAACTTTAGGGTTTATATAAATATTTATTTTATTGTAAATATGGGTTATTATATTATTAGTAATGTTTTAAGGATTATATTTATATAGTATTATAATAAGGGAAACCTTAGACCAGAAATAAACCATTGTATCTAACAAGGCCGGAAGGCTTAAACCCACTACTGAAGTACGAAAAGGGGGGATCACTATCCACTAGCCTATGTGATTTCCTGGTTAGTGATACATAGTATTTATTTATTTAAACTATATGATAGACTACAAAAATGTTCATTTTTGGAACATATTTAGTATATAATAGATTTTCGTGGGTTTGAAAATTAATTTGGTGTTATGTCAATTTAGAAGTGCCTAAATATTTTTGGAATCCAATATGATTAATGTAAATATAATATTATAATAATTTATTTTAGGAATAAATGTTGAATTTTTTTTGGAGGAATAAAAGATTTTATTTAGGTTATTTATGGAAATAGTTAGTGTATCTCGAAGATTATATATTTATAGAGTGAATGGTTTTGAAGATAAATACTAAATTTATCATGGAAAACTATATGATCAAATAATTTTGATTTTGGGTTTCAAAAAAGGATGAAATATCATTGAGTAATTTTATCGACACTTTTTTATTGAATCATTTTTGTTTAATTTTTTGTATTACAATTTAATTTTCAAAGAATAATGTGGTATTATTCATATGATGGTTTATTATTTTTGAGTATTATATTATTATATACTAACCATATTTCTAAATATAGTAGCAATGTTTTTTTTGAATTTGGGTTAGTATAATTTGATTCTAGTGCTTTATGTGTAATAAAAATTAATACTCATCATTTGAAGTAAAAGATGAGTTTGTAGTGGAAATTAATTAAAGGAATAAACTCTACATATCAAGTAAGTAAATTTATATATGCTCAAAATATAGGTAGTAAAATAATTCTTCAACTCTAGTAAAAGGATTTTGGTACAAAAGTTTACCATTTATTTCTATTTCCATGAAATCAATTTCATTTTAACCCATCAATGATTTATGATTTTTTAATATTAAAAATTTTCATCATCATGTTTTGTATCACTATCCATTAGTCCTTGATAGTTATATTTTTGATTCCATATCAATATTTCCACCTTCTACTAATGTTACCATTTTTATAAACCTAGTTTTGTGGTGACCATTAAAATTCAATTTCCCTCTTTTTAAGAGGAAGTATTATAGACACTTTTTATGATTTGGGATTTCCATAAAGGTATTTTTAAATTTTGACCCCTTGATTACCAATAAAAAGTATAAATTTCAAGGATGAAATTATTAATCCAGATTATAATATAACACTCTGATATTTTAAAAGAACACTATGACCAATGGAATATGATTCCCGCACCACTGAGCCTGAACAAACCTCAGAATGTTTTTATCTAAATGTGACCATTATAACACATGCATTAATTTGGGTGGATGAATAGGAATAAATGATTTATAAAATAAATATATAGTTACTTATCAATAAATCTTTATTAGAAAACAATTATAAAATAATAATATAAATTTTAGCATTCATTTTATTCTTCATAAAAATGATTTATTCAAAAATTAGTTTTTTTCATTTTATAAATGAATTTTGAAATAAATTTATTAAATTTTTAGAAAATTTATTTTATAAAATCAAATTATGTTTTTAAATAATAAAATAATAATATCATTTTTCTTATTTGTTCTTTTTATTTTTATGAAAGGATTGATTTTCTGGCCAATAGTGAAAAATATGAATATTTATTGAAAATTATATTTTATTTCAAACCTTGAAATTTTTAATTTTATTTGACAAAATAATTAAATAAAAAATTATTTATTAATAACACAATAAATTAAATTGGAATGAAATTTATTGTTTAATTATGAATAAAAACATTTTAATACTTAAAAACGTCATTTTTCAGGAAAACTATTTTTTGTTGTGTTTTTCTAGTTTAATTTTAAATTAAATTATGAAAATTATGTGTTTTAAATTTTAATTTTTTCACATAATCATAATAAGTGGGTATAAATTTATTAAGTATTTCTCTTTTTTGGTTAATTAAAATAGTAAATATTGTAATTTTACCACCATAGTAAAGGGTAAATCAACTTATTTTGGTTAAAAAGAAAATGGTAAGATCTATAAAATGACACAAAAACCTACCTTAATATTATTTTATGTTTTTATATCCTCAATAATAAACCAATTAATTAATATAATACCTTTTTTGGGCCACTTTGATAATATTACGACCTTTACAGTATTTTATTTAAGGAAACGACAAACTTGTCACACTCTTGTTTTTAATAAGTATAATATTTTTAATATAATGTTATATAAAAGATATGGTCCGATATAAATATTATTTTGAAAGAAAAAATATTTATCATCATAATGGTACATTTTTTACTTTTTAAGAAGAAAAATTTCCATAATTTCTTACACAACACTATTGTAGTATTAATTTAATTAAATGAAAAAAAATGTTGTTAAAAATGCAATTTTTGATATAATTTGATTGAGTTAATGTGTTAAATATATTTATAATATCTATATGTAATATTATATATGTTTTAGTTCATTATATTATAATTTATCATTTTTATTCATGTATTTGAAGTCAAATTAAATGAAAAGTGTAAGAATTAGAAAAAATTATATTTTATCAAAATAACATTTTATAAACTTTTTTAAATATAATAAAATAAATAAATAAAGTATGTGGACTATGTATTTTCTAAAAAAATAATCTTTTATAATTTATAGTTCATTTGGAATAATTTGGATTTAGAATAGTTTTATTGTATTTTAATATTTGGTGAAATTATGAAGGTACCCCCACATCAATTATAAAAGGGAACCCCTTTCTTCACTTATTTACACAAAATTGATCCATATAGCTCGAAAATAGAATGCCAAATTAACTTATAAACATCATTAGAAAATTTATATATGTTTAGTTCTATTCATAATACCATCCCTAGATCCATTAAGAAGAGATATAATGGAAGTCCACTAAAGAAGAGGTAATAATCTATACCCACTCGTTTATGATTATTTAATCTTATACTTCTTCTTCATGCATGGTTTCCATGATATAAAATAATAAATATAGTATCATATATAACCTGAAACTTATTTATGATTATAGGACAACCATATTTCACCATTTATCCATTGGATGAAAATTGAAAGCATCACACATGCGTACGTATGACTTACAGTGCCCATCAAGTGGTGTAATTTGTTTTTCATCACCACATTACATGAATTTTTATAATGATGAAAAAATAGATATATATTTCAATTATGAAATTATATAAATTCATTAAATTTAATATATCATGTACTCCCATACCCTATCAATAGTTGAGGTAATAATATCATCGCCCTTGTAAATGTATGATTAACGTCTCCACGTAGTGATGTAATTCACTTTCCAAATAAAACCTTAAAGAAATCTTCTAAAAAAATTTAGAATGAGTCTATAATATATTTATAACATTAATATAATTTTCGAGATTATTTTACTATATAATATGTTCAAGTACTAGTAATTTCTTGACTAAACACATATGAGAAAACAAGGCAATTAACACCTGAAATAACGAAATGAATAAAAAATTATTAATAAATGTGTGAATTAATTTTTTTGAGGATAATATATGATATTATAAACATTAATATTATTCTAATATAAGTTAATAACATGTTTAAAAACACTATACAAGTGGTTAAATCAAATACTACCAAAGGTAATCCTGAGGTAAGGGATTTTGTCTCCATTTCCTTTCAATACTTAATAATCATCCAAATTCACATGTAATATCATTAATACATAATAATTCATGATATGTTATGTTTAAATATGTATTATTCTATAAAATTAGATTAAAATTGAATATTACTATGTGGTAAGGGAATTCGTCCTAATTTTCTTTCTTGAAGGAAAATGTTGATGTTATACACCTAATTTATTTAATTTTATATATATAATACCCCTTTTACTTATAGTGTCATGAATAATTCATTTTTAATGGTATTTTATATCTCAATTGTAATTATTTCATCTAATGTGATTTTTCTTGATAATTACTACATTGTAAAAGTTTTTGGGAAATCTCAAATTAGTTTCTAATTGTTAACTCTATCTTAAAACAATCACTTTATTATGATAATTTTCATTGGATAAGAATTTATATTAAATATCAATATTTTTGTGTGATGCATTTTATTATAAAGTAATCCTTATCCCATTTTTACATATTTTATTTACTTTTAATGTTATTTGATTAAATGGGGAAATATTCGTAAATCAGTATCCTCTACCCAAAAATATATAGATTATGGTAAGGAGTATTTTTTATGAATTAAATTGATTATTTGATATATGAAGAATGATTTAGAAATTCAAGACATGGGTGGGGCTCAGTTATAGATATCCCCTTAATAAATCACTAGTATCATGGGTTTATTTAGTTGGATATCCGTAGTTAAGTTGGATTTCACCCAATATGAGTAAACCTTCTTTTGAAAGGTCTATAAAGTAAAGGTATTATATGGATGGGAAACACAAAGTCTGATAATTAAGAATTTAAAACATTTTAGTTTTTATTTTTATCTAAGATATTTTAATAATGATATTATCTCTAGATGAATTTTAATCTCATATCATTTATTATATGACATGTGTGTCTAGTAATTTACCATCACATATTGATTATGCCTTATCAATTCATACAATAATGTTATTCAAATTACATGTTTGTTCAGTTATTTACTATCCCATATTGATTATTCTCTTTGTAATTTTGATATTCACATTATTTAAATGGCATGTCTATTCAATTAATAACCATTCCATATTGTTTATGGTTATTGATTCCAGATAGCTTCTGTTGTACTTAACGCTTACATTGTGTTTGAGATAACCCATATTTTGTTACCTTTACAAAGGAATCCAAGAAGTGTGAAATGATTTATATTCAAGGATATTATAGAGAGAATAATTTTATTATCAAGAAATTTACGTTCTAATTTGTGTTTTCAATTGAAATGAAATTCTCAAGTATTATATATCTTACCAAGACTACTAAAATACCCATCCCTTTGGAATTTGAATCCATGTATCTTATATGAATGTAATAAAGTAAACATGATCATCGGAATACTGGTATCTAGGCTGTTATTGTTAATCACTAATCAAACAGTATATCCCATTTTATGTAATCCCATTTTATCTCATAAAGATTTTTTTATCTTAAATCGCAATGATTTTTACCTTTATAAAAAATATATTATTTTATAATATAATTTTTTTAATTCAATCATATTTTATAAAAATTGGTTAATCATTAATTTGATAAGACAATAAAAAATGTCCACTAAGGACATACAATTTTCCAAATGCATCTTTTTTTAATACTAGTAAAAAATTATCTTTATATAATTTCCCTATATTCAAATGTAGTTTTTTTTCAACCGATCCATATTTTTACCTCTCAATATTTCTATATGAATAATTTTTTCCCTTAAATAAAATTTTCATCAAATCATTTTTTTACCATATGGTCAAATGATAGGGCCTCAAAAACAATTATGAGCCATATAATCCAGCTCATTAAACAGATCAACAAACCACTCATAAGTTTGAGAGCTAGAAATAGAATCTTTATAAGTGTTATGATCATCAATATTATTCTTTCCAAACTGATTATATTACAAAAATAAATTTTTTTAATCATGATATAAGTCCTAAAAAACCTTTTATATTTTACCTAATATATCTTCTTCAATAATTCATTCATGATTAAATTCTTCTACTAGTGATTTTATAAGAAACAAATCTCTTAGAGAAGTTGTTTTAAATCCCCATGATTAATTGGAATAATAATATAACTAAAATATAAATCATTTTAAAAATTAATTACAATATATTCATATCAGTTATCCACTTTTCATGTAAAATGAGAAAAAAATCCAAATTAAACGAAAAAACTATAACACGGGAAAATTAAATAACTCTCATAGTGTGAGATATACGATGTAATATACTAACCTTGTGACACATATATTCTTAAATAATGAATCAATATATTGTTTTATGATTGAAATTTTCATATATTGATTATAAGTTCATACTTCATCTCTATATCCCCAGACACAAATGTTTCTCATACTTCTTTTCTTTTCAGTTATCAACTCATAAAGAGATTTATTCACTAATTTCAGGTTATCTGACTAAGAATATATAGTTAAATCCATAATGTATATCCATATAAAAAATTAGTTCTAATAAATGATATAACATACACCTAACTATATTATTTTGTGAAAAGTACTAACATTTCAAAATTCGGTTTCCATTTGATTTCAAAGCAAGGTGACTTGAATTAAAATTTCACAAAACCATGAAATCAAAAAAATGATATCAATTTTCACTAAAGCATACCACATATCCCATAATAACAACCTCCTATTTCATATATCACACATGTGTTATTCCTTATCATTATAAATTAAATAACAACACGGAATGAATTGAAACCAACCAAGGAATATAATTTTCGTAAATATTATAATTCCATACAATTTTTATAAATTATTTTATGAAGGAAATAAAATATTTGTATCGACCGGTTCATATAGTTTTCGTAGTCTTATATGTATCATTATAAATAAAATTTAAAACATATTCACATATTATTATTCATTTATTTCAGAATTACTAATTCAATTTTCTTAAATACAATCAAAATATGTTTTGAAGTACAAAAATTTAATTATTAATAGCTTTTAGAGAAAAGTGAACAAAATAAATAGCTTTATAATAGAATAAAATTTAAAATCTAAAACCAAAAAAATGAATAATTGAATGTGGGTTGTTTTAAAATATTTTTTCATAATTATTTTATGTTTTTAAAAAATAAAAATAAATTTATTTAATATTTTTTTCCATTATTTATTTCTAAAAAAATTAAATACTTGTTTTCAATTTCCTAATAATAAAATGTTATATAATTTATTTTTATATTTTTAATCCATAATAAAAAATAAAATCTTATTTTTAAATAAATATTTAAAATTCTCTCCAGTCTAAGAAAGTCCCATGATTAGATTATAATTCTGTTCAAATTACATATCCTAAAAAATCATGACTTGAATCCATACTATTTGATATCAATCAATTAATATCTTTTTATATTAATTTTTTTGTGCATTTTAACTGTTCAATTATGAAACGTAAAAAAATATTTATATTGAAAAAATTAAGAAGATTATTAGATTGAATTTAATATTACTAATAAGTGGTAGAAAAATGAATTAAGTGTCCTTATAACACACACTTCTAATGATTTAGTTACATAATTTATGCATGAATTGATTTATGATATATAATGTGAGTGTTTTCATTTTAAATTTTCATTAGAAAAAATTATAATACATCTAAAACAATAACTACTTTCAATACAATTATTAAAATCTTGTAATGCTGATTATTCTAGATTTCACATAGTTACCTATAATTAGTTAGCATTATCTAAAAATTAAAAAACCCTACATGTCATTTTTTTAATGTTTTTTCTTTTTTATGAGTGAATTTTCCAAGAGTATAATGGTATATGTTTAGGTTAATTTTCATAAAATGATTAAAACTTCATTTATTCCATTTTATAAATGGATTTATATGATTTAAATTACCGATAAATAGCTATTTGAAGAACCATATCATATATGATGGTAGAGTAAAGGGAGAATGCAAAAAACCCTACATCTGAATGTCTCTAAGGATTTAAGAGATGAAACTAGTTGAAATATCAATGTTTTCATCACTAGTATATCATGTTGGAAAAAATTATTTGTCTCATCATTCATCAAGGAAAATGAATGTGAAATATTAAACCCCATATAAGGTTGTAAGATCGAAGAAGAATTTTGAGGAGGTGGTAAAATCTGCTGCTAACCCCTCATTTTAGGACATTAATCACCCTACACATTGGAGGATTATTCATAAGGTAATTAAAAACTAGGTCTCATTAAATCATGAAGAATTATAATAGAGTGTAAACCTATGTCATTATTCCATATTCGTTAGATTTATTGTATAAAAGTGAGAAAATATTTGGGAATTCAATGACCTCGTGTGTATGATCGATGATCTTTGGGGATTTTGTGATTGGAAGATGAGCACAATGCGGTGAGCATAATACCATGTGTTATTTACCTATGATGAACAAAAACATAGAACAATGAGCTTTAGGACACTTTTATTAAGGCCTATTTTTTGGTGAATTCAAGAACGAGATATAAATTTTGACTTAGATACGGTGAGGAACACCAACACACAAATATAGATCCATATATGTTAACTAAATTGAATCTATTAGAACCCGAAAATCCTTTGGGACATCTATTATTCCATCTAGAATCTAATTATAATGGATATAAAAACTAATAATCAATTGTATGGGGACATTATGAAGACTCTACTGAAAGATGACATGTCAAATACCCTTGTGGGAAAAGTGGGTTTAACCACAATGGATGGAAGTATTAACTTTTTGATCCAATATGAATGGAAACCAATTTTTTTCACATGTTTTATATTTTTTGTCACATTTTATCTAAATGTAAAAAGGGAATGAAAAGATAATTCTATAGTATTAAGGGATAAGATATTAGTAATTGTCAAAGGAGCAAGGGAGAGGAAAAAATCCGACCTTCTAAAATAAATAAAAACTATATTGCAGGCACCTCTAATGTTAAAAGATGGTGAATGCCTCTATTGCTGATCATCATATGCACTCTAGATACCCTATGACTTCATATTATATCATCCAAAATCCCCATAAGGATGATGTTCATGTGAATAAATTTATGAGTATGGTGGGGAACTCCCTTGCAGAAGGCACTCGTGGAATGTTTGGTGAGACTCTTACTTCTAAAAGTAATGCTGGTGAGCCATGTGACAACCAGATAGAACATCATGTAGAGAATGTGCAGGATTGGTTTAAGAAACATATTTATGACACTAAAATGGATATAGAAAGTCCAAAACATAAACCCATTGTAACTGATCTTAAAAACATATGTACCCAAAATGAGGTTACCTAATATGATGGGATTCACAGGAATTTTGTAGAAGTGTATCTTATTGGAACCTATAAAGATTTTAAAAGGGACCAAAATGTACCAAATGATGTCATATTAAATATATAATAGACCCTCCTTAAATTCCCATCATCAGATTATGTGAAGTGGTCACACTTATACACTATCATACTACCATAGAGGGTCTTTCATGAGCTGAACAGGTAGATTGTGCAAGAAGAAAACATGTTAACAACCCTCTAGAAGAATTCTGGGACTACCCATCAATGAATCCACCTTCTAATTGATAGTATGAAGCTTGATCTTTTATATCCATAGATCATGGGAAGTATATAGTTGATCCTATATTCATTATGACAAATAAATAATCTAAAGGGTAGGGTTAAAAAGTTGAACAAAAATATAATGGATAGAATTCCATGAAAGAAGATGAAGAACTCACATCTAGGAAAAATTCAATTTTATACGAAATCCCAGACCATATGGATCTGCAAAGACATAAATCTTTGATTTTTGATGAGATTGATCAGTATGCTATTGAAGATTTTGTGAATGGGGATTTCACCAATGTCTACTCATCCCGGGCTGCTAAGAGAAGGATTTCATTGGAAATATTCACTAAAAAATGGAATATTCTTATAATTTCACTACTATGAGTGGATATTTTTAGTATTATAAGGTTTATAAACATCATATCACTAAGAAACCTCATCAAAATTATGAACATAATTATTTTTAAACTGCTACAATTGAGGAAACAAAAGTGGACAGAACATCAAAATGGGGGAAAATAAGGAAAAGAAGAAAGGAGGTACCTCAAGTGAGTTTGTAAACAAATAGAGGGGACTATAACAAGAGTTAAAACCTTAAAAAATAGATCCACTACTGGAAATTTCATGGTCTAAGTAATCTTATAATGTCCAAGGCCAGAAGACCTTATATCATGTCCTTTAAAAAAAGGAAAATTGGTGTTTCTGAATCTAAAATGCTATTTTAGAGTTTGAAATATTTAAATTTTCCATCTATTGGATACATATTTATCTCCCAAAATATTTATGAATCTAATATATATTACA